>CM022704.1:80965561-81565561 GCA_012295165.1 Asparagus setaceus | reverse complement strand
TTAAATGTGTTTTTTTGCAGTTCATCTTTGATGCAAATTAGATCAGCACATTTTCTAAAATAAAGAAAAATTCATACACTGTTAGATTCACCAAACGGCTTTTAACATGCAAAAAGAGGAATATGCCTAACATTTATCGTGTATGAGGTAAGTATCATATTAGATATAAAAAGTGACAACTTAGGAGGAACCTATGAGATCTTACTTTAGATTATATATAAATATAATTGTCATAAGGCACGGAATCTAATATACAACTCATTTGATGATATCCAGAGTCCAGACAACTTAAAGTACCCTAACAAATAGCGACTTCTTCCTTGAGTACAATGTATCTACTACTATTCTTTCAGATTGAGAATAGGATGTAGCCTGGTGCAAGTGGCTATCTCACACTTTTCAACTAGGAAGAGGGTTTACCACTGTGCTAGAATAATATATAAGTGTGGTTAAATAAAAAGTTTCATATTTAACTTCATATACATCAAGTTTCCAATTAAAGGAACCTTGTGTAGGGTCACCAAATTTAGTGTTAGGTTAAACCCAATAGCGGTTTGTACATAATGCCTCAAGAACATTACCATATACAGCAGTAACTTCTCCAGATAAACGTAACAAGGGATGAGCAGAAGGGAGGATACCTTTATTACAAGGTCATTTACGGAAATCCGTTTTCCACTAGAGGCTTCTTGTAAAGAATTAAGTTGGCTTCTTAACCTTCATTTTACCACAAACAAGAATGCTGTTCATAATATGCAGGAGTGGAGAATCAAGAAGACTAAAAATAACCATGAACTTCAGTAGATACTCACTCCATAAGTTTGTCTACCCGAGTGTCCACAGTTAAATAGTAATGAGGAAGAGTCTGTTTAGAGAGCAATAAGCGTGAAGAAGTGACCTGAAAATGATTACATAACACGGATAAGAAAGCTCAACTAAATATGACAGAGTACAAATGAGAAAGAAATCTTGTAAAAAATATTACTTTTCTTATTTGGGAGTTAGGGATATCTGTGTAACTTAATGCTTGAGCTACTGCTGCATCCTTCACCTTAGAACCCTTTGCACTAGATGCTACATTGTGCACAAAAGACAACATCAAAGAGTGAGCAAAAACTATATATTCAGATATAAATCTACTGAACATGACTTTGTCTAGAAAAGTAACAAGGAACGAAAATCAAGAGAAATTTCAGAATTCAGATATATCAATACAAAAGTGATAGTTTGTATAAAGATTAGTAACTTATAAATAGCAAACGAAAAACATCACAAAAGCTCAAGGAATGAAAAATATAACAATGTACAAAAACTACCATGAAAATTTAGTATTTAATATTTCATGTACATGTACCTATTAAACTTGATTGATTTTAATATTTATTTTTTGTGAGCAAACCCTCAAGTTTTCTTGTTTTCAGCTGCTTGGATATGCACTATTGGAGGGTGATTGGGTATGTTTGAAGTTCTGAACCAAATAATAAGACGATAAGAAATTATAATTGTACGAGAGTTCCATGAATATGCTCTTTCAGTGAGAACACTTCTTAACATATCTGGAAGAAGTGATGTTAACGACACCAACAAATGTAACAGGTCCTATTGGACCTATGCCATTCTGACTGCGTGTAATCTCATTAAATGCGCTGGATGGGCACTTCCTTCAAGAGGTTATTATAAGTAAGAAGATATGCATTCTTTACATGCATTCAGATCAGAATTCAGATGTATTTTACTAAGCCTTTTTTTTCCTGCCAATTTATACTGTGTAGCAAGTTGGTATGATTTATATAATATGCTTTGGATTGAGAGGGAGTATTATGGCTTAGTATATACTAGTAAAGTTAGAGAATATTGTTTAGTCCCACATTAAAAGATTTCATGGTTGCGTTATTTTTCTATAAATATAACCTGACTTCTCCTCAGGGATAAGTCATATTTCATCATAACAAAGAACACGCATCTTTAACTTCTTGACTCTAAACGAGAAATCACAAACATATACATAAAGCGAAAGCAATTATCTATAATTGAAGGTCGTCAAGGTTTCAAAACTTAGTATAAAAGACATATACCTAGATAGTCTTCAATATCACTCTTCAAAATTTGTCCATCAGGACCAGTACCTTTTATGCTTGAAAGAGGCACCTGTGCATTAGATTGAGAGTGGGAGATGATATTAGCAAATACTTTCAGAGCCAGACTTCTCTTTAGACAACTTATGATTCACTGAATGGTCAGAACCAATCACTTAAATTTTTTCCCCATCTAGAAATGAGTTTTTATTGAAAGAAAGTCTAATGTAAACATTAACAAATATTGAAATAACTGAAAATCATACATTGTTATCTTCGGCTAATTTTCTTGCAGCAGGACTAGAGAAGATACGGCCCTCTGTTTGTGTGTCAGTTCTTGAGACCTTTGGCTCAGAAGCTTTAACAGGCTCTGACTCCTGCTTCTTAGGCGAAGTAGAGACAGCTGATGGCTTAGATGCATCAGGTGAAGAAGATGCTGAAGCTTTGTATTCTTTAAATTTTCCAATGTCTTCTTCTTCTTCTACAGTTATAGCAATTGGCTAGTTGTATATATCACAAGAAATATTGGTTAGTTTATAAACCAGTATGATCTCGACAAAAAAGAAAAGAAAAGAAAAAAAATCTTGAGGCTGGGCGAATTATCAAATAAGGTAGTACTACTTCAGTTACTACTCTGAAGAAGGCTATGATTTGAGTGCATAAACAATTAAAAGAATAGTTCAGCACTTGAAACGTTGATGGAGCTTTTCTTCCGTTAATCAAAATCAACTTAAGCTTCATGCAATTGTTAGATGTGATATATCACTAACCACAACCACCAACAACCAGAACAGGGAACTTACTATTCAATTCTCGTAGTATGGGCAGAAATAAATACACACTTGAAAATGTAAATGTTCTAAAAGGGAGCATGGAGAATTATGGAGCTGGAGTAGTTTTTGCTTTAATAAAAAGAAATTTGGAAAGAAAGCATATTTGCATATGATAGAGCAGATACCTCTCCGACTTTAATATTTTGGGCCCCATCTCCTTGAATTATCTTAGCAATGTAACCATCCTCCATGCATTCCATCTCGACCGTTGCTTTATCCTAATCAAGATGTGATATAATTTCTTCATAAATACAAAGTAATGGTATGAGATGGACTAGGAATTAAAATAAAGGAGAGGTTTATAGATGAATCCTACGGTTTCAATTTCACACAGTACTTCTCCAGGAGAAACTTTATCCCCTTCCTTCTTCAGCCACCTTGCGATGTTTCCCTGTAGCCAATAAAAATAAGACGCCAAGAACCATCAGTTACAACGAACACTTCAAAAGATGCGACCTAAGCTAGAAAATGAATGGTTCACACCTCAGTCATGGTTGGAGAAAGGGACGGCATTCCAATTTCTTGGTGTGGAGGTAGATCTGAAAAAACAACCTCTGCAGGGGAGGTAGGCTCAGTTGATGGCTTCGATTCAGCCGGCGCAGAAGATGCTGAAGCTTTATAATCTTTAAACTTTCCAATATCATCTTCTTCTTCCACAGTTATAGCAATCGGCTAGTTTTATAGATGAAATAAAATAATGATTAGTTTAGAAACACACGTTGTCGCCAAAAAAGTGTTGGCTAGGGAAAACAACTTTGCAGATTTGTTTTAACACTAAATCAGTTACCAGACTCCAATTATGATTTGTATCTCAAATGATTGAACATTATAGTTCTGAACTAACTCGTTTATGAAACCTTCATGGAGCTGTTTTCTTTTAGTTATAAAGTCAGAGGCCTAAAGTTAACCTTCAGCATGAACTTTTACATTTAAAAGTTCATTATTCTCATTTCTACTCATTGATAAATCGTAAAATATGCATTATCTTAGTGTGTTTCAAGCATGATTTACGGTGTTTAATGCATATTTCGTTTATAGATCGAGCATATCTTGCTGTGGTTTGTGTTCTTATATGTAGGTATTGGCCCAAGATTGAAAGATTTGATGATCGTTGGAAGTTGAACAAGAGTTTGAAGCGACAACAAGATTTGAATGCATGGTTCGTGAAGAAAATGGATGCATGATTATGAAGCGGAATTTCTGCCATGATGTAATTGAATCGGAAAAACTCAAAAGATAAAAGTTGTAGGGCTCTTCAACGACTTTCCAACGCAACTTGAATCACCTAAATCGAGGTCGGATGAAGAAGCTACGGTCAAAATACAGCTGTCAAACAAGCGAGAAAATCAGCAAGCAGATTCCATCACACCACGGTGTGGTAGCACCTTTATTGGCCTTGGGCCTTATCTTTTATTTTGATTTCTTTTGAAACATATAAATAGATATTTAGACTAGGGTTTTGGGAGGATCTTTTGAGGGTTCTCTTAGTAATCAATTAGCAACTATTTTAGGGTTCAAGTATTGAAAGGAAGACACTAATTTCTTGTACAAGATTGGATTGCAAGTTCTTATTTTGAAGATTTCAATTGAAAGCGGGTTAATTCTTTCCTCTCTTTAGTTTATTTCTTCTTATGATTGATTTGCATAATTATTTGATGTTTTCTCTTATTCAAATCATGTGTGAGTAGATTTCTTGTCTAGGGTTGGGAAAGAACCCAACTTTTGGTAATTGATGATGAATTAATATATGTTCTTGGTGAAAGTTTAGATCTTTAAACTTAATTTCTCGTGAATTAATTTTGTTAGTTAAACGATCAGGATTAGCAATCATAGGTAATTAATTGAAGAATGAAAGGTGAAAATTATCTGGGACCTCTAGAAATTGAGCAGGAACTCGAACCACGAAAGTAGGCTAGATTCCTTGGGATTTATTTTGAATTAGCATAAAGCTTAGTGGGTTTAATTTAATCTTGATTCCACGAAAGTAGGTTAATTGGGATTAATTAGGCGATCTTTAGACCTTGAAAGAGGCTTTAGATTAATTTAGGCTAATTCACCCTTTCTAATTTAAACCAACATCGAGCTGAAATAATTCATGTTAACCACACCAACAAGTGTAAAAGGTCCTATTGGACCTATGCCATTCTGACTGCGTGTAATCTCATAAATCGCTGGATGGGCACTTCCTTCAAGAGGTCATTATAAGTAAGAAGATATGCATTCTTTACATGCATTCAGATCAGAATTCAGATGTATTTTACAAAGCCTTTTTTTCCTGCCAATTTATACTGTGTAGCAAGTTGGTATGATTTATATAATATGCTTTGGATTGAGAGGGAGTATTATGGCTTAGTATATACTAGTAAAGTTAGAGAATATTGTTTAGTCCCACATTAAAAGATTTCATGGTTGCACTATTTTTCTATAAATATAACCTGACTTCTCCTCAGGGATAAGTCATATTTCATCATAACAAAGAACACGCATCTTTAACTTCTTGACTCTAAACGAGAAATCACAAACATATACATAAAGCGAAAGCAATTATCTATAATTGAAGGTCGTCACTCAAAAAAGAAATTCAAGGTTTCAAAACTTAGTATAAAAGACATATACCTAGATAGTCTTCAATATCACTCTTCAAAATTTGTCCATCAGGACCAGTACCTTTTATGCTTGAAAGAGGCACCTGTGCATTAGATTGAGAGTGGGAGATGATATTAGCAAATACTTTCAGAGCCAGACTTCTCTTTACACAACTTATGATTCACTGATTGGTCAGAACCAATCACTTAAATTTTTTTCCCGTCTAGAAATGAGTTTTTATTGAAAGAAAGTCTAATGTAAACATTAACAAATATTGGAATAACTGAAAATCATACATTGTTATCTTGGCTAATTTTCTTGCAGCAGGACTAGAGAATCTGACCCTCTGTGTGTGTGTCAGTTATTGAGACCTTTGGCTCAGAAGCTTTAACAGGCTCTGACTCCTGCTTCTTAGGCGAAGTAGAGACAGCTGATGGCTTAGATGCATCAGGTGAAGAAGATGCTGAAGCTTTGTATTCTTTAAATTTTCCAATGTCTTCTTCTTCTTCTACAGTTATAGCAATTGGCTAGTTGTATATATCACAAGAAATATTGGTTAGTTTATAAACCAGTATGATCTCGACAAAAAAGAAAAGAAAAGAAAAGAAATCTTTAGGCTGAGCGAATTATCAAATAAGGTAGTACTAATTCAGGTACTACTCTGAAGAAGGCTATGATTTGAGTGCATAAACAATTAAAAGAATAGTTCAGCACTTGAAACGTTGATGGAGCTTTTCTTCCGTTAATCAAAATCAACTTAAGCTTCATGCAATTGTTAGATGTGATATATCACTAACCACAACCACCAACAACCAGAACAGGGAACTTACTATTCAATTCTCGTAGTATGGGCAGAAATAAATACACACTTGAAAATGTAAATGTTCTAAAAGGGAGCATGGAGAATTATGGAGCTGGGGTAGTTTTCGCTTTAAAAAAAAGAAATTTGGAAAGAAAGCATATTTGCATATGATAGAGCAGATACCTCTCCGACTTTAATATTTTGGGCCCCATCTCCTTGAATTATCTTAGCAATGTAACCATCCTCCATGCATTCCATCTCGACCGTTGCTTTATCCTAATCAAGATGTGATATAATTTCTTCATAAATACAAAGTAAGTAATGGTATGAGATGGACTAGGAATTAAAATAAAGGAGAGGTTTATAGATGAATCCTACGGTTTCAATTTCACACAGTACTTCTCCAGGAGAAACTTTATCCCCTTCCTTCTTCAGCCACCTTGCGATGTTTCCCTGTAGCCAATAAAAATAAGACGCCAAGAACCATCAGTTACAACGAACACTTCAAAAGATGCGACCTAAGCTAGAAAATGAATGGTTCACACCTCAGTCATGGTTGGAGAAAGGGACGGCATTCCAATTTCTTGGTGTGGAGGTAGATCTGAAAAAACAACCTCTGCAGGGGAGGTAGGCTCAGTAGATGGCTTCGATTCAGCCGGCGCAGAAGATGCTGAAGCTTTATAATCTTTAAACTTTCCAATATCATCTTCTTCTTCCACAGTTATAGCAATCGGCTAGTTTTATAGATGAAAATAAAATAATGATTAGTTTAGAAACACACGTTGTCGCCAAAAAAGTGTTGGCTAGGGAAAACAACTTTGCAGATTTGTTTTAACACTAAATCAGTTACCAGACTCCAATTATGATTTGTATCTCAAATGATTGAACATTATAGTTCTGAACTAACTTCGTTTATGAAACCTTCATGGAGCTGTTTTCTTTTAGTTATAAAGTCAGAGGCCTAAAGTTAACCTTCAGCATGAACTTTTACATTTAAAAGTTCATTATTCTCATTTCTACTCATCAAACTTAGGAAGATCATCGGGTGATCTGAAGTTGCATTTGGTATTTTGTAGGATATTATCTCATTTCAACTCTTCAAAATAATAACGATCATCAAGGAGATGTGAAGTTGCATTTGGTGTTGCAGGATTTTATGATCTCGCCCTTTTTAGCCATATGTTTGTATATGCGACTCTGATAACAAATAAGAGAATGAAATAAATTTACTTATCTTTATCCTGGAGTCGTGTTAGAATACAGTAATCAAAATATGAACAAACTTTACTAGTGCTTTTCAACTACACTCTAAAGACATGATAAACAACCAATGACCAAAGCAGGGACAACTCTCCCTCTCATAGCATGACAAAGAAATGAATGCAGAATTGAAAACATAAATATTCTGAAAGGAGCAAAGTAGAGCTAAACTTTATTTTAAGAAATGATACCAGAAAGCATATTTGAGTATGATAGAGCAGATACCTCTCAACTTTAATATTTTGGGCCCCATCTCCTTGAATTATCTTAGCAATGTAACCATCCTCCATGCATTCCATCTCAACGGTTGCTTTATCCTAATCAAATGGGATACAATTTCTTTATAAATAAAGAAGAAGGCAACAGTATGAGATGGAGTTGAAATTAAGATAGAGGAGGTGTTTATAGGCGAATCATACAGTTTCAATTTCACATAGTACTTCTCAGGAGAAACTTTATCCCCTTCCTTCTTCAGCCACCTTGCTATGTTTCCCTATAGCCAATACAAAAAAATGTCAGGAACCATCAGTTACAACGAACACTTCAAAAGATGCGACCTAAGCTAGAAAATGAATGGTTCACACCTCAGTCATGGTTGGAGAAAGGGACGGCATTCCAATTTCTTGGTGTGGAGGTAGATCTGAAACCATATATTGCAGACAAGTTTCAAGTAAAGAATTGTTTCGTTTCTGCTAGCATTAATAAGAATAGCATAACATATCCCACAGAAATGAAATAGTTGAGACCAACAACTCATCTTCCTCAAAGAAAGAAATCTTTAGGCTGGCGAATTATCAAATAAGGTAGTACTAATTCAGGTACTACTCTGAAGAAGGCTATGATTTGAGTGCATAAACAATTAAAAGAATAGTTCAGCACTTGAAGCGTTGATGGAGCTTTTCTTCCGTTAATCAAAATCAACTTAAGCTTCATGCAATTGTTAGATGTGATATATCACTAACCACAACCACCAACAACCAGAACAGGGAACTTACTATTCAATTCTCGTAGTATGGGCAGAAATAAATACACACTTGAAAATGTAAATGTTCTAAAAGGGAGCATGGAGAATTATGGAGCTGGGGTAGTTTTGCTTTAAAAAGAAATTTGGAAAGAAAGCATATTTGCATATGATAGAGCAGATACCTCTCCAACTTTAATATTTTGAGCCCCATCTCCTTGAATTATCTTAGCAATATAGCCTTCTTCCATGCATTCCATCTCAACGGTTGCTTTATCCTAATCAAATGGGATACAATTTCTTTATAAATAAAGAAGAAGGCAACAGTATGAGATAGAGTTGAAATTAAGATAGAGGAGGTGTTTATAGGCGAATCATACAGTTTCAATTTCACATAGTACTTCTCCAGGAGAAACTTTATCCCCTTCCTTCTTCAGCCACCTTGCTATGTTTCCCTATAGCCAATACAAAAAAAAATGTCAGGAACCATCAGTTACATGAAGACTTCTGTAGATGCAGTCTCAGCTAGAAAACTGTCCACACCTCTGTCATGGTTGGAGAAAGGGACGGCATTCCAATTTCTTGGTGTGGAGGTAGATCTGAAACCATATATTGCAGACAAGTTTCAAGTAAAGAATTGTTTCGTTTCTGCTAGCATTAATAAGAATAGCATAACATATCCCACAGAAATGAAATAGTTGAGACCAACAACTCATCTTCCTCAAAGAAAGAAATCCATTGTATCTGCTGGGGGAGCACGGTTCTCATTGACAGCTCCATGGTTTTAAATCTTTTATAGGGGTTCTTAAAAAAGATTGAAATCAAAGAACAAAATGGGATGATTCCAACAATGACATGTTCCTAAAGAAAGGGTGTTACGACACCAATTTTGTATTATACAACTTGACCATCCATCCCATGTTTCTCTTGGCCTTGCATGTGAACAACTGTAAATATATATAGCATGCATATTTTACTAACAAATATCCAGTGGAGAAGGGACTTATAATGCCATTGTGTATTATGTACCTTAACTATTCATCAGATGATTTACATCCAATGACCAAAGCAGGGACAACTCTCCCTCTCATAGCATGACAAAGAAATGAATGCAGAATTGAAAACATAAATATTCTGAAAGGAGCAAAGTAGAGCTAAACTTTATTTTAAGAAATGATACCAGAAAGCATATTTGAGTATGATAGAGCAGATACCTCTCCAACTTTAATATTTTGAGCCCCATCTCCTTGAATTATCTTAGCAATATAGCCTTCTTCCATGCATTCCATCTCAACGGTTGCTTTATCCTAATCAAATGGGATACAATTTCTTTATAAATAAAGAAGAAGGCAACAGTATGAGATGGAGTTGAAATTAAGATAGAGGAGTTGTTTATAGACGAATCATACAGTTTCAATTTCACATAGTACTTCTCCAGGAGAAACTTTATCCCCTTCCTTCTTCAGCCACCTTGCTATGTTTCCCTATAGCCAATACAAAAAAAATGTCAGGAACCATCAGTTACATGAAGACTTCTGTAGATGCAGTCTCAGCTAGAAAACTGTCCACACCTCTGTCATGGTTGGAGAAAGAGACGGCATCCCGATTTCTTGGTGTGGAGGTAGATCTGAAACCATATATTGCAGACAAGTTTCAAGTAAAGAATTGTTTCGTTTCTGCTAGCATTAATAAGAATAGCATAACATATCCCACAGAAATGAAATAGTTGAGCCCAACAACTCATCTTCCTCAAAGAAAGAAATCCATTGTATCTGCTGGGGGAGCACGGTTCTCATTGACAGCTCCATGGTTTTAAATCTTTTATAGGGGTTCTTAAAAAAGATTGAAATCAAAGAACAAAATGGGATGTTTCCAACAATGACATGTTCCTAAAGAAAGGGTGTTACGACACCAATTTTGTATTATACAACTTGACCATCCATCCCATGTTTCTCTTGGCCTTGCATGTGAACAACTGTAAATATATATAGCATGCCTATTTTACTAACAAATATCCAGTGGAGAAGGGACTTATAATGCCATTGTGTATTATGTACCTTATCTATTCATCAGATGATTTACATGCGTTCACTTTGACCAAGCATGCGGATAACCGCAAACACATAGGCAGTAATTAATATCTCGTGAAGAAAAGATGACTTTAGACATCACAAGTAACAACAAGAGGTGACTCATTAACAGTAACATACCTGAATTACTTGAATAGCATCTCCTCTGGGTTGCCTGTATGCTGTTGAATAAAGAAAAACAATGAGTGAACCGGTAGGTACTAACTAATGGCAAAAAGAAAAAGGGTATGACAGGTCTTTATGAACCATGAACAGTAGCTGCTGGTCGCCATGGTAGTCATCGGAATGCTAATTTTAGACGACAATCTAGAGAATGCATTTCGAGGTGTCCCTGGAGAAGACATCTGAATGAAACAATAACACTACTTACAGTCAGCTAAAACCACAAAACTTAAGAAACTCTAGGACTATAGAAATATCTAACAAAATCATCACCTTGAAGATGTCCAAAGATTGCGATCTGTGTTGGCTTTTTGCTGATTCATTTTTTATTGGAAGGCCTGCAACAGAATGGCTGGAATCTCCAGCTGTTTTGCCACGTAATCCACAAACTAAAACATGGGAAACAACCAATAAGAACCAAAAATGTTGGACATGATCATGTTTAAAAGTATGAAATCAGAACAAGATTCATATACTCTCATTAGGAATCTTAGAAAAAACACCGTACGTACGCATGAATCTGTGCATGTGCGTGGATTTTTGTCTGTGTTTATGGTAGAAGCTAAGAAGTCACAGGAACCATTTCCTTTTACTTTGTTATGAACCTAAAGGTCCGACATACATTTTACGGAAACATTGTACTGTTTTGGCTGTTATTACAAATGGTATTCTATATTTATGTATGAATGTACACTGTTTGGAGAATAGAGTTCACACTATGTAGTTTATAGTTTTATGGCCTACGAATTGAAAAACATGTGTATCATCAAGCCCATTTATCCCTGGCACAATCTCCCTTAAGCACAAAAAGTATCTTCTATTCTATACTCGAATCTAGTGTTTAAGACAAAGCAAAATCAGGTTCTTATTTCAGACACATAGGCACCATTTTAAAATACGAAACAGAAGCCATTATCTAAGATCCTCTGCCTAGCCCCAACGTGTCGGTTGAACCCGGAGTATTCACTAGCCAATTGTGAAAAAGCATTCACATCTCAATCTTTTGACCATTCTTGTTAAGGGAAATCTGATGCCCAAGATAAAAGTGACTTGCAAAGAGTGCTCGTTCCCACAAAATGACCCCAAGTCGTAGTACCCTACTGCTATGTGAGCCTTGGTGTGCATGTGACCATGAACACATAACGTTTTCAACAAGGAAAGCAACAAATCGACCCTAATGCATCAGGAAACAATGAGCCTAAATTATTGCATAAACCAGTCGAGTGTGAGTGTGTAACGTCAAAGAGTAGAAAGAAATTTGAAATACCATCTGCTCTTTTATTAGTTGTTAAGGCTCCAGCATCCTTGGAAAAATAACGGATAAGACCAGCAGGCTCGTGCCCGTTCCTGAGCTGCAAATATTCAAACAAGAAAATTATAAAAGCATCAAATTTTATAAGATCAAAATCCATAGCAAGGAAGAAACATCAAATGTTTAGCATCTGTTCCGTCCTAAATATTCCAAACAAGTATAATCTATCAGCCGAATCATACATCCCTCAAAATAAAAATAACCATGTAATTAAGCAACAATAGCAGGCAATATCTATAAATTATATCAAAAGGAAAAAAAAAATTTGCCATGGAAACGACGAGAAAGAATCAAACCTTGTTGGAGCGGCGGAGCAATTGGGTAGCGGAGGTCATGATCGGATCCGATCTGATCGCAGATCCAATAGCACGAACTGCGGCTAGGGTTCTTTGCAGCAAAAGAGGTTTTGAGGAACCAAATGCAGATCTACCAACGGGGGAAGAGCTAAAAGGAGACGAGAAGACGCCGAGCAATAGAGGGCGGAAAAAAGGAAATAGAGAGACTCAGGGATGTTATTTTATTTTATTTATTTATTTATGGAGGCGGGTGCGATTTGGATTCGTTTTCTCAGCCAGCCTTTTCATTCTTTTTTTTATTTAGAGCATATTTGTCAATTTACTTATTTCTCCTTGTAAGTAATTTTTACTTATCAATGTTGTGTTCGGTAAGCATTACTTATTTTAATTATTTGTTATTTATAAGTGGGAAAAATAAGTTGAGATTTCTCGCCTTATTTTAGTCTACTTATAAGGTACTTTCCTTATTATGGGCAAAATATGTAAATACCCTCCTATTCCCTTTACTTCTCTGAATGGATTCTCATCAAAAGCGAGGGTTTCTTATTATAAAGTGATTAATTCATTAGTTTATTAATTTATTATTTTATTAATATAAAATTAATTAATTTTAATATTTCTAATTAATAATAAAAATATAATATATAAAAATAATTCAATAAAATATATTTCTTTTATGAGATAACTAAATTTTATATATTAATTATTTTTAATTAATATTAACATTTTAGTAATATGAAATTAATTTATTATTCACAATATTAGTAATTAATAATCACAAATAATATAATATATAAAAATATTTTAATCAAATATATTTATTTTTATGAGTAACCAATTTTACTTATTAATTAATTATTTTATTTATAATAAACTTTTACTAATATGAATTTAATTAATTAATCCTAATATTATTAATTAATAATCATAAATAAATTTAAATTAATTATGTTATTAAATTATTAGTAAATTTAATAATATTAATTATCTGGTTAATATAAAATAAATTAATTAGTCATATTATGGAGTTACAACAATATGTCCTTTTCGATCATTTGACATTTAACACATCCTTGTAAGTTATTGGTTTACCAAACACATAACTTCTTATATATCCCTATAAATTAAGGGTTTACCAAACAACTTCCTTACTTTCTTCCATACTTATAAGGAGTTTTGAGAATAAGTAATAAGTAATTTATAAGGATTCAAAAATCAGTAGTAACCAAACTTGCTTTTATTAGGAGCACACCAAACTTTTTTAACTTCGACAAGCCATGTTTCTTCCTTCTTGTTTGTCCTTTATGAGTTTTATTATCTTTTGATATGATACATGATATATGATGTTATTTTTCATAATGATGAAAATCTTATTTTATGGAAAAATTGAGTATAGGACCCAAATTAAGAATCAAAATGTGATCAAGTCCATTGACAAAAGTCAAATGTGTTCAAACCACGTTTTCCAACTTTTCTTGCTTTCTTTACTTTTTCTTTCTTGTCCCTAAAATACCATTATTTCTTTCTCTTCTCCACCTTCTCTTATGTTAACATATTTCCTCTATTCCGTCTCCTTTTTCCTCTTTCCTCCATCCTCCCTTTTCCCTTCCCCTTGATCTCACATTCGTCCTTCCACCTCCATCATCTTCTCTCCTCTTTCTATCATCCTCCCTCATCCGTTATCCATACCAACTTCATTCTCCTCACTCATCTCTCCTATATCTCAATTCTATTCTCCTCACTCTCTCCTCCGTCCAATCTTCACCCTCATGATTTCTCATCCACTTCCATTTCAACCTTCCTTTTTCCTCTTCTTTTGTCCCATCTCCACATTCCTCCTCCACATTTCTTCCTTCTCTTCTATCCCACAACTATCATGGCATCACTCGAAGGCTATAATATTTGCTTACGTGGACCATCTTCTAAAGATACGTCGATGTTAACACGTAGCCGTCAAACTTAACATCTAACTATCAAACTTAACACATATTAGTTAGATTTAACACACAATGGTTAACTTTAATATTGAAGCTTTAATTGTTAATTGGACATCACATGTTAACCTTAAAGCGTATCTGCTAACTTTAAAACTTTAGTGTTAAGTTTAATTATTAAGTGTTAAGTTTAATTATTAGATGTTAACTTTAAATGTTAAGCGTTAAGTTGAACTATTAGGTATTAACTTTAACTGTTAAGTGCGAACGTCAACGTGATTTTAGGAGATAGTCCATTTAAGCTAAAGGTGATAGACTTTGAGTGAAGCGCCAGCAGTTATGGAAGAAGGAGGAGAAATAGTTTAAGAAAGAGGAAAAAATGGCAAAGGAGTGGCGTTGACAATGTAAAGATAATGATTGAGATATGATTAAAAGAAAGAGAATGAGAATGCAATGAGAAATGTGCTGGTGAGAAAAGATAAGTCAATCGGTTCGGAAAGTGGTAGAGTGCCTGTTGTCGATCAACCGGCTGTCTTGCCTCAGGAGTCGACATAGGAGGTCCTTATTTTATTGTTATGTCTAGTCCGTTGAGTAATCTTTGAAAGTCATTCCCAACTTTTATAGATAGAATGGAACTTAAAACATTTTCTCTTCCTCGCATCCTAAAATCTTTTGATTACTAATCATATCATATAAGGTTTATGGAGTGCTAATCAAGTGAATTTATCTTGAGATTTTGGATCTCAATTTCAAATATATCTATCATATAACCTTGATTTAAATCAATTAAATTTTAGCATATTAAACCCCCCAACATTAGCATCCACACAACTTAGGAAAAAGGAAAACATTTTGAGGGGATTACTTTTTAACACCATTTGGCTGCACACTAATGGCGGTTATTTCAATTTGCTTTCTTTGATTTTACTAATATTATTTTGGGGTTTTTATCTTTAGGCCCATTTGTTTACTCATCTTTACCTCTAAGCCCATTAACTATTGTTTGTATCTTTTAACCCAATTGTCTTTTTGTATTTGCCTATAAACCCAACTTCTAAAATACAACACTTGTATATGTGGGCCCCCCTAATATTTTCTTTAAATACCAAATATACCCTTTCATTATCTAATTAATTTTATCTAATTAAGTGGGCCCTTTAAAAATAAAAACCCAAATTAAATGAGGAGGAGAGACAGGCTGTTAGCCATCTCTCTCCTCTCAAATCCGTTCCCCTTCTCTCCCCCCTTCCTCTTTCTCTCTCTCCATTACTCAATCAACTCTCTCTCTCATCCACCTTAATTATTTCACATTGATTATTCATAAGAATTCATGACAATGAATTTCACATTGATTATTTTACATGATTATTTCACATTAATTATTTTTCATGACAATGATTATTATACATGATTATTTCACATTAAATTCTCATTATTAATCATGAACTCATAAAAATAGTTAAATTTGTTATACTTGAGTATCACACTACACTTCTTGAGTATCATGCTACACTTCGGGATATGGCGCTACACTTATAGGATATGGCTACACTTTCACCATATCCGCTACACTTCGGGATATGGCTACACTTCGGCATATCACACTACACTTACGGGATATGGCTATACTTTTAGCATATCACGCTACACTTACGGGATATGGCTACACTTTCACCATATCCGCTACACTTCGGGTATCACGCTACACTTACGGGATATGGCGCTACACTTATAGGATATGGCTACACTTTCACCATATCCGCTACACTTACGGGATATGGCTACACTTCGGCATATCACACTACACTTACGGGATATGGCTACACTTCGGGATATGGCTACACTTTCACCATATCCGCTACACTTCGGGATATGGCGCTACACTTATAGGATATGGCTACACTTTCACCTAACATGCTACATTTACGGGATATCATGCTACACTTACTAAGTATCATGCTACACTTCGACCTAACATGCTACATTTACGGGATATCATGCTACACTTACTAAGTATCATGCTACACTTCGGGATATGGCGCTACACTTTCACCTAACATGCTACATTTACGGGATATCATGCTACACTTCTTGGGTATCACGCTACACTTCGACCTAACATGCTACATTTACGGGATATCATGCTACACTTCTTGAGTATCATGCTACACTTTCACCTAACATGCTACATTTACGGATATCATGCTACACTTCGGGTATCACGCTACACTTCGACCTAACATGCTACATTTACGGATATCATGCTACACTTCTTGGGTATCACGCTACACTTCGGGATATGGCGCTACACTTTCACCTAACATGCTACATTTACGGATATCATGCTACACTTACTAAGTATCATGCTACACTTCGACCTAACATGCTACATTTACGGATATCATGCTACACTTCTTGAGTATCATGCTACACTTCTTGAGTATCATGCTACACTTTCACCATATCCGCTACACTTACGGGATATGGCTACACTTCGGCATATCACACTACACTTCTTGAGTATGATGCTACACTTTCACCTAACATGCTACATTTACGGGATATCATGCTACACTTACTAAGTATCATGCTACACTTCGACCTAACATGCTACATTTACGGATATCATGCTACACTTCGGGTATCACGCTACACTTCGGGATATGGCGCTACACTTTCACCTAACATGCTACATTTACGGGATATCATGCTACACTTACTAAGTATCATGCTACACTTCGACCTAACATGCTACATTTACGGGATATCATGCTACACTTCGGGTATCACGCTACACTTCGGGTATCACGCTACACTTACGGGATATGGCGCTACACTTATAGGATATGGCTACACTTTCACCATATCCGCTACACTTCGGGTATCACGCTACACTTCGGGATATGGCTACACTTCGACCTAACATGCTACATTTCACGGGATATCATGCTACACTTCTTGGGTATCACGCTACACTTCGGGATATGGCGCTACACTTTCACCTAACATGCTACATTTACGGGATATCATGCTACACTTCTTGAGTATCATGCTACACTTTCACCTAACATGCTACATTTCACGGGATATCATGCTACACTTCGGGTATCACGCTACACTTCGACCTAACATGCTACATTTCACGGGATATCATGCTACACTTCTTGGGTATCCGCGCTACACTTCGGGATATGGCTACACTTCGACCTAACATGCTACATTTACGGGATATCATGCTACACTTCGCGGGTATCATGCTACACTTCGACCTAACATGCTACATTTCACGGGATATCATGCTACACTTACTAAGTATCATGCTACACTTCGACCTAACATGCTACATTTACGAGGATATCATGCTACACTTCTTGGGTATCCGCTACACTTCGGGATATGGCTACACTTTCACCTAACATGCTACATTCTGAGGATATCATGCTACACTTACTAAGTATCATGCTACACTTCGACCTAACATGCTACATTTACAGGATATCATGCTACACTTACTGAGTATCATGCTACACTTACTGAGTATGATGCTACACTTTCAACCAATCACGCTACACTTACAAACAAGCTCCAAAAATGCACAAAATTCCACCAGAACAAAATGGCACTAACAAAACCTTTAGATTATCAACTTCTTCGGTCTAACAAACCGAGAACAATATGTTACACACATATATATACACAAAATTAAGCAAAATTTGAGAATATTGCAAAATTTGAGAAACACTATACACTAAACAAAACAATCCACTAGGAGTGGTTGCATTGGAACATTGGGAATATCCAAATAGCCATAGAATGGCGTATCTCGAAGGACCGTCCAATGATCCTCCGACAACTTAGAAGAAATAAGGTCCTGGAAGTATCCAATATTGGATGGAATTTTAACAATATCCATAGTGTCTGATTTTCTGCAACCAAAGTAAAACATAAGCAACTTTAGTATCATATCAATATTAAGATATATTAAGATCAAAAGTAGAGGATATACTTCTTGAGAGTGATGAAAGACAATGAGATTTGAATACAATGTAGGTGTCCAATACTAATAAAAAACTAGATCCATGCCCACGACTTGAGAAGTTTTCTTATCTCTCTACTCAATTATAATAAAGTGCAAGGCTATCAAATAAATCACTTAGTAAGCAATAAACATTGAGTTTATACAGAAAAGAATATAATGGGACAAAAACCATGAAAATGATTGCATCTAAGCGCCAAACAGAAGAACTAACCCAAGATCAGTAAAAATTTGGGAAATTGACTAAATTTCAATGAAGAATTGAAGCACATTACGAGAATGGGATAAAACCCATATGGAAATCAATCAAAACCGCGTGAAAACTTGGAAAGATTCAATCTTGCTAGGAAAATGGAAGAAAATCAAATGGAAGAGAGGCAAAATTCAATCTCCCAAGAAACTAAAATATTACATGAGAGCGGAATCTTTGAAAATGGAAAGAAACCGGATGTAAATCACATCAATTACGAAAACTTAGAAAGATTCAATCTTG
The DNA here is from genome assembly GCA_012295165.1 of Asparagus setaceus. NCBI lineage: Eukaryota > Viridiplantae > Streptophyta > Magnoliopsida > Asparagales > Asparagaceae > Asparagus > Asparagus setaceus. The sequence continues at coordinate 81,546,721 of CM022704.1, read as the reverse complement.
CAAGAAAATTAAAGTCGAGATCTAGTGAGAGGAGGAAGCTTACCGCTTAGATGGCAGATTGTTATTCGCTGATCAGACGGCAAACCACGATGGGGTGGAGACAGCGGCGGTGACCACGGCTGATGGCAACGGCGTGACGACGGGCGGCCAATGAACGCGGTGAGAAGAGATGGTGACAAGACGGCCACGACATTGAGTTGGGGATCACCGACTCCGGCCGACGACGACGGCGGATGAAAAACGACGCAGAACGACGAGCGGCCACGACGAGGCGAAAGCACGCACGACCGCGACTGCCGATACACGATGGAGATCGTTGTTGATTTCGATTCTAGGTTGGCCATTGGGGAATAATACCGGTCGACTGGCGACGGCAACGAGGCGAAAGCACGACAATGCCATGAACGGAGAATGGGAACGGGTTGATTTTGTGATTTAGAACGAGATGAAATTTGTGAAGAAGAGGGAGAGAGAGAAATCTTGGTGGGAGTTGGGGATTGAAAGGGTATTTAGGGATTTTACTATTTTTGTATAAATACAAGTGGTGTATGTACTGTATTTTGCAGATTGGGTTTAGAGGCAAAAACAAAAAGATAATTGGGTTAGAGGATACATACAAAAGTTAATGGGTTTAGTAGTAAAGAGGAGTAAACAAATGGGGCTCGAAATAAAAACCCCTATTATTTTTCATATTTGAGAAAATAAATCACAATCATACCGCTCATCATCATCTTATTAAGGGCAAAACTCATTTGTCTTTTCTTGGCTTTTCCGCGAGAGAAAGGACACAAATAAATTATGGGATACCCGCTCTTCTCATTTAATGCGCCCAACGCCCAATTTAAAATAAGAGACCTTAAAAAGTTTTAAAAATAAAGGAAAAATGAAGAAATTAGAAAGAAACCAAAAAACAAGCAATTGCCCCATCCGTCCATCGAAAATTCAACGGATATAAAAAACCTCCACCAAACCCCGAACCCGAAAACACAAACCCATGAGTTCCACCGCCCTCTCTTTCTTCTCCCCATCGCTCCTCCGCTCCACCAAACTCCCCACCTCGATCTCCCCTCCCAAATTTCCCGCCATTTCAACAACCCATTTCAGCCGCAATCGGATCTTCCTCTCCCCTCTCCACCCAAACCCGACCCGATCCCCTCGGATCCGCTCCTCCACCTCCATGGCCGCGGGGTCCACCACCGCCAACATCAAGAAGGGCCTGATGGTCTTCGAGAGCGAAGACGATCTGGCCACCAAGCTCGCTGAGTACACCGCTGGCCTCTCCGGTAAGTTCACCGCCGAGAGGGGTGCGTTCACCGTTGTAATCTCCGGTGGATCTCTCGTCAAAGCCCTCAGGTTACTTACAAAGCTTTCGACTTTTTGTGTATTTTAACTATATAGCCCCCAAATCAACCATATTTGCAAAATTATTCTCAAATCCAGATATTTGCTAATTTATCTTCCAATTCTCCCACATTGTAGGTAAATAACGTCTCAAACATAAGTCATCAGTATTTGATTGGTATAAGGGAGAAACCTCAGCTAAATAACTAATAAAAAATTAGAATATTTGATTTATTTTATCTCAACGTGATAGAACTGGTGATAAATTAGCAAATATCTTAGATTTGGAGGGTAAATTTGAAACTCTTTCTTCTATTGCTTAAAATGCTCTTTGAGTTTGGTAATTGTGTTTGGGAGTGTAGGAAGCTGGTGGAAGCGCCATTTGTTGATTCGATTGAGTGGGGAAAGTGGCATGTGTTTTGGGTGGATGAGCGAGTTGTGCCGAAAGATCATGATGATAGTAACTATAAGCTGGCATATGATGGGTTTTTATCAAAGGTATCAAAGATAGCTCCATTTCCATTTTAAGATTTATTTTTTTAAATTTTTGTTCGGTAAATGGATCTGTTTTGACTTAAATAATAACGTGTGGCTTTTTAATCAGAGGTTGAGTCAATGTATTTAAAAACTCACCTTCTTTTCTTATTCTCATGCTATATGGCTTGGTGTGCGAGAAACTTTGAATGTATTTCTCATCTTGATTAAGTAGTCGACTTGTGAGAAACTTTATAGTATCAAGAAGTTTATCAAGAGCCTACGACCAGTGCATATCAGGGGAATGGATAATCACATCTTTCGTTGAGATATGAGTTCTTAGCTGAGTTGACCGAAGTAGGATGTCCTTATTGACACTTATTTTGATGATGACACATGAATATGTTGATGGTTTTATTCTCAATCGGTCTGGAAAATTTGCAAAGTACTCACATTGGCTTTAGGATCATATCTATAGTTGAACGTGGTCATATTAACTACTGATGTCATCATATCTATAATTGAATCTGAGCTCACTTTGTCTGCAATCTGCATTTCGCATTATCAAAAACCCTGCCACTACACCATGTGGTGAGGGTTATAGTCTTATACTCGAACATGTCGCCACAGGTTGAGTGTCCTTTTTATTGACCAAAAACTATGGAGTCATACTTGACACCACTACCTTCTTCTAATCTCACTTAAATGCCAGTCTCATAAAGCATCCATATTCATTATTTTTTTCCTTTTTAAGGTGTAAATATTGGAGAAATCATTAGAACATAATTAATTAAGCAAATTTTTATATTGCTCAAAGGATTATAGTTGATGTGCATGCGACTAAACAACACATCATCCCTGTGTGGTCTCGTCCATTTCAACCCTATTTCATTAAGCAATATTTGTATTGTTTAATTAATTATATTTGGTGCTTTCTCCAATGTTTACACCTTAAAATTAAAGAAATTAAAAATAAAAAATAAAAAAATTCATTCTTGATAAGGTTGTCATTTAAATGAGGTTCGAAGAGGGTTATTTGACTCGTTATCTATGCAATTGAAGTTCAATTCCCACCGGCCACAAATTTAAAGGAGATTAAAAAATGTTGATTCAGCCGTGTAAGTCGAGATTTCGGTCCATAAAAAGGGCGCTCAACCTTTTGGGCCATGTTAGAGTGTAAAACTATAACTCTCACCATAACTTTAGATTTTTGGTGTATTGGAAAGGATTTTTTTGACAAATAAAATAAGGAGTTTTTGCTTATAAACCAAAAGTTTTACCCCTAGGTACTTCAAAACCCACGTAGTACATATGTTTTGGTACACCCAAAGTACAATACCTTTAAACCCAAAGTATAAAATACAAAGCATATTGCTGCATACAATAAGGTATAGAGCAACACATTATAGGGTGTATAGCTCCATACTTTAGGGTGTATAATTACATAGCCTATTGTATGTAACTATGCACTTTGTATTCTAGTTTTGGGTTTAAAGTTAAAGTAAACTTTGTATTTTATGTTTATAAAATTATATCGGTTTTAAAGTAAATGTGGGGTAGAACTTCGGGCTTATAAGGGAAAACTAGATAAAATAATTTTTCATGTTCTCACATAAAAATTTTATTGAACATGTAATTCTTTCATGACCTAAATTTTATTCTTTTGTAGTGTATTTAGACTTTCTCAAAAATTTCCTTTTCTTAACCCGGATTTTTGGAAAGAGTCTGTAACCATTTTCTTCATGATCATGCTTTGCTAACTATTGAAAAAAAATGATTCCTAGTAATTTTCAGAAGAAAAAAGAAGTAGATAAGTGCATGGCTACATTCCTGTAATTTTATGTCTTAATGAGAACTCAGCTGCTTAGTATGTGGTTAGCAACTTAGCATTTTACCATGCTATGTCAATTATTAGAAATCTCGGTTATTACAGTTAAGAATTTGGTTCTGTATTATTTGCATCCGGTGGGATTATGCGGGGGCTAACACATTGGAGAATTGATGCGCAATCTGTTACACATATATAATATGTAGTATACTATACTTGATCCTAAAAATTTAGGATATTGTTGTTGTTGTATATAATATAGTGTATGTTATAACTGTCATCTTCTCCCTTGTAGGGGAAGAAAAATTCTTCACCATGCTGTACAATCCCATTACACTGGAAGGCTTAATTGAGATGCCATGTTCCTCATCCCATACTAAGTAAACATGTAGAAGTAGTAGGGCTCGCTTCCCAAAAGTCTAATGTAGGACGTTCACGAAGTCAAGGATATCGGTTGAGCTCAGATATTCATTTCAATTCGTACTTCTTAAGAAAACAAAAGGAGAATAAAGACAACCATTTCATATACTACAGTTGTATCTTGTATGCATTAGTTTATTACTGATTTATTTGTGTTCTTGAATGTTGTTTTGATAGGTTCCCATTCCACCGGGGCATGTTTATGCCATCAATGACGCCCTTTCTGCAGAAGGTGCCGCTGATGACTACGAGACCTGTTTGAAACAACTTGTTAAAAGTGGGGTACTTCAGAAATCGACATCCACAGAGTTTCCAAAGTTTGATCTCATGCTATTAGGAATGGGCCCTGATGGTCATGTAGCTTCCCTTTTCCCTGGACACCCTCTTCTCAATGAAAAAGAGCGCTGGATTACCTTCATCAAAGATTCCCCAAAGCCACCACCAGAGAGAATTACTTTCACATTTCCTGTGATCAACTCTTCAGCTAACATTGCACTTGTGGCCACTGGATCAGGTAAAGCCGGTGTTGTACAGAAAGCTCTTGGTGGCGATAACAGTGCATCTGAACTTCTTCCGTTCAAATGATCACACTTGAAGATGGAGAACTTACTTGGTTTGCTGATAAGGCAGCAGCATCGAAGCTGTAGTAAGGCAACCTTGTGATAGTGTGAGTTATTTTCAAGGTTTCAATAAGTTGTGTTCATTTGGTCAGTGTTCTTGGCGAAAGCTACACCTACCGTTTTGTTAGCAGAGTTTAAACGTTTTATGGACTTCTGGAATGAGTTTCTTTGATATGATAATCTTCCAATGTATCAGCTTACGCTTTATAAGTGAGATATGTCTTAGAAGATGTAAAAGGATGCGATTGTAAGTTATTGTTCTTATCAGAGGATTACACTACTTGTGGATGCCTGAGGCATTGTCAAACTAGAATGTGTGTTTTTGTTTCTGTTTGAATTCATTAGCTCATCTGTGGGAAAATTCTTCCAGTTCTAGTGTTTTCAGTCAGAATACTCAACCATGCGCAACTCTTCTTCAACACGGTGAAAATGATTAGTTATATGATTAATTGATAATGGTTAACAGCATCTCTTACTTTCTATTCAGATAACAAAGAATACGGACGAATCATTCATGCACCTCATCAGAAAAACATGGACAATCACAGAACACAAGCAACAAACTTGACCAACTTAATGATCTCTGTCTAATTGATCTTCAACTCTTCTCATTTCTCCTCTTCCTCCTCCGCAAACGCTGCCGCAGGGAATCCCCTCCCGATCCCCACAGCACTCTTGAAGTAAATCTTATTCCCACCATCAACACTACTCATCTCAGTAATCGGCACCCACAGCATCATCTGCTTGGTCTTAATCCCAGTCATCTTCTTCATCTTCCCCTTCTCAACATAAGCAGTCACTTCAGCCGCATAGCCCACGCGTGTGTTTGTCCCCTTGAAGTAGTGCTCGAACGGGCGCTTCTGCTTCATCCACACGAACCCAGTTTCACGAACTCGACCACATTCTTCGAGGTCTTTCAAAGGTAGGACACCCTTTGGGAACCCGAGCTCGGTTAGGAGTTCTATTGAGTGTTGGTAGCATGCCTCTGCGCCGTAGACCATCTCTGCGCCTGCGCGTTCCGCGTGAACTAGAGAGCCCATTGTTTTCAGGTTTGGGCGCGTGGTGATGCTTTTGTGATGGACGTGAATGGTTTTTAAATTGATTGAGAGGGAGAGGGAAGAGGGAGTTTAGGTCTGAAGAAGCTCAACTAACAGAGAATTGAGTTATAGTTTGGTGACCAACTAAGTATATAATTTTGGTTTTGTATTGTCGCATTGAGTACTGATACCGCGTCTGCAATTTTGGCTTTGACTATATATTTCATAAACTTAGCTTAATTTATAGTAAGTTCAATCTGGCAATAGTGCAATTTTCTAACCTCATGAATGCCAAGAATTTCGTTTAGCCAATGCACCAAATCAGATAATAATAATCAGTAACACTATGGTACTAATGATAATAATAATAATAATAATAAACACGGGCAAAAGAATGGTCAGTACTAAAGTGTCTGCTAATTAACTATCAGCTCTTTTTTTTTTAATCTAACTCTTGCGTCTTTCTTTGGATATGTATCATCTATCATGTCTGTGCTTCTCCTCCCTTTGCGGTGATTTTTTTTCAGATAGAATCTTGTAAGATATTTCATCACCAGGGTAGCTAACTTATGAAAGAGAGGAAGTTTTTCACTTCTTATAACAAAAGATAACAGAAAAAGGTCCATGAAAGGGGGGAAAAAAGAGAAGAAAAAAGGAAAGAAATTTCATAAACCAAAAGCAGTATATATATAGTACGGTTATAATATAACTAGAATGTAACTAAGTAAGTTACACACACGTGTAAATATATGTTTGACCATGGATATCAATCATCCACAGTGTCCATTATGATCTCTGCATTCAAAACTTCATAGAGATTAAAAATCACATAGATTATATATGTCTAGTTTATGCATCTAATGACCGAAAAATGAATGGTGCGTAATAGTCCAAAATGTCGTTTATTTTGAGTTTCTTGATTTATAAGATATAAAATTCCAAACCACACGATTTTCAATCCACAATCATTTGATGACACATAGATTACAATGAACGGTTTGCATTTACAAAATAGATGGGCAAATATGTATTTTTACATGTGTATAATTAACTTAGTTACACCTTAAATGTAATGCAACCCTTTATATATATATATATATATATATATATATATATATATATATATATATATATATATATATATATATATATATATATATATATATATATATATATATATATATATATATATATATATATATATATATATATATATATATATATAAAGAAAAGGGCAAGCAATCCCAAAGCTATAGCTTATGCTTTGCAATATAAATAAAGAAAAGGGCAAGCAATCCCAAAGCTATAGCTTATGCTTTGCAATATAAATAAAGAAAAGGGCAAGCAATCCCAAAGCTATAGCTTATGCTTTGCAATATAAATAAAGAAAAGGGCAAGCAATCCCAAAGCTATAGCTTATGCTTTGCAATATAAATAAAGAAAAGGGCAAGCAATCCCAAAGCTATAGCTTATGCTTTGCAATATAAATAAAGAAAAGGGCAAGCAATCCCAAAGCTATAGCTTATGCTTTGCAATATAAATAAAGAAAAGGGCAAGCAATCCCAAAGCTATAGCTTATGCTTTGCAATATAAATAAAGAAAAGGGCAAGCAATCCCAAAGCTATAGCTTATGCTTTGCAATATAAATAAAGAAAAGGGCAAGCAATCCCAAAGCTATAGCTTATGCTTTGCAATATAAATAAAGAAAAGGGCAAGCAATCCCAAAGCTATAGCTTATGCTTTGCAATATAAATAAAGAAAAGGGCAAGCAATCCCAAAGCTATAGCTTATGCTTTGCAATATAAATAAAGAAAAGGGCAAGCAATCCCAAAGCTATAGCTTATGCTTTGCAATATAAATAAAGAAAAGGGCAAGCAATCCCAAAGCTATAGCTTATGCTTTGCAATATAAATAAAGAAAAGGGCAAGCAATCCCAAAGCTATAGCTTATGCTTTGCAATATAAATAAAGAAAAGGGCAAGCAATCCCAAAGCTATAGCTTATGCTTTGCAATATAAATAAAGAAAAGGGCAAGCAATCCCAAAGCTATAGCTTATGCTTTGCAATATAAATAAAGAAAAGGGCAAGCAATCCCAAAGCTATAGCTTATGCTTTGCAATATAAATAAAGAAAAGGGCAAGCAATCCCAAAGATTATATATGTCTAGTTTATGCATCTAATGACCAGAAAAATGAATGGTGCGTAATAGTCCAAAATGTCGTTTATTTTGAGTTTCTTGATTTATAAGATATAAAATTCCAAACCACACGATTTTCAATCCACAATCATTTGATGACACATAGATTACAATGAACGGTTTGCATTTACAAAATAGATGGGCAAATATGTATTTTTACATGTGTATAATTAACTTAGTTACACCTTAAATGTAATGCAACCCTTTATATATATATATATATATATATATATATATATATATATATATATATATATATATATATATATATATATATATATATATATATATATATATATATATATATATATATATATATATATATATATATAGTACGGTTATAATATAACTAGAATGTAACTAAGTAAGTTACACACACGTGTAAATATATGTTTGACCATGGATATCAATCATCCACAGTGTCCATTATGATCTCTGCATTCAAAACTTCATAGAGATTAAAAATCACATAGATTATATATGTCTAGTTTATGCATCTAATGACCAGAAAAATGAATGGTGCGTAATAGTCCAAAATGTCGTTTATTTTGAGTTTCTTGATTTATAAGATATAAAATTCCAAACCACGATTTTCAATCCACAATCATTTGATGACACATAGATTACAATGAACGGTTTGCATTTACAAAATAGATGGGCAAATATGTATTTTTACATGTGTATAATTAACTTAGTTACACCTTAAATGTAATGCAACCCTTTATATATATATATATATATATATATATATATATATATATATATATATATATATATATATATATATATATATATATATATATATATATATATATATATATATAAAGAAAAGGGCAAGCAATCCCAAAGCTATAGCTTATGCTTTGCAATATAAATAAAGAAAAGGGCAAGCAATCCCAAAAGCTATAGCTTATGCTTTGCAATATAAAAAGAAAAGGGCAAGCAATCCCAAAAGCTATAGCATATGCTTTGCAACAAGAAATGAGATGCTTTGCTTTGCAGCGGGATTCGATCCCAAGGAGGGCAGTGCACGGATCAGATTCGAACTCAGCTTGAACTCGAACCAAACTCAAAACTCGACCACCAAACCGGACCTAGGCTCGGACCAAGCCCGCATACAAACCTTACATTGACATCAGTTATTTGTAACCATATTAGCTATTATTAACTATTTAATTATTAATAACTATTTAGTAATCTTAAAATTAATAATATAGTTAAATGTGCATGTTTTTCAAGCAAAATTTTGGTAGGTTGAGTCACAAAACTTTCTCAAGAAGCAATAAAGTCCCCCAGTCGGTTGGTCAAAATTCATCTAAATCAAGTTTTAATAAAAGAGCCAGAAGAATAAAAAAATAAAAAGAAAGAAAATTGAAAAAAAATAAAAATAGTGGGTTGGGTTGACCAACCAGCCTGACTTGGATGGGCTGGGTCAATGGGTTGGGTTGGATTGTAGTCCCAACCTGAACAGCTGGGCTTTGGCCCTACCAAATGTCAGGGTTAGTTCGGATCAGCCCAGCCCCGATGAATCTGGAACCGACATGCCTGGATCCGGGTTAGCACAGCAGCCCAGTTGCCACCCCTATTTAAGCTCATCGTGCACCCACAAAAATACAATTTATACTAAGGGAAAATTGACTATATAAATCTTGGCCTGGTCCATTCACACTTACAAAAAAAAAGTGTTATGTTCGCTGCTTCAGAAGCGTTTCAACCACCAACCAAATTTGTCCCATTTTCACTCAATTTTTCCTTAAATTCATGAAATGATGGCTTTAGTAGCATACGACCAAAACACAAGTCTTGACAAAGTCCAAGAAAATCAAACTATTCAACGCAGGCCCATTCAAAACATCATAATTTCAACGTGTATGATTGCCTAGGGAAAAGACAGTCTTACATAATCATGGGCGAGCTCTAGTCCACTTTTAGGCCTCCCTTTTTTCTGTTTTATTTTGGATTTTTCAAAGATTTTTATTTATTTATTAAAGATAAAGATAGGAATCTCGGGGCAACTATATAAATGAATAGAATAATCAAGTTGTTTTTATTGTAACCAATTTTCTGTTGTGCGAATATATCCGGACTCGGAATTGTCTCGGTGAGCGTTAAAAGAGTACTTGTGCCTAGATACTACTTGGCCTTTGGACTTTTTAGGAAAATAATTTAACAAAACTTGTAAATTTTAGATGAACTAGATTTTATGCACGATGCATTGTACGTGGTTAAATATCATGATTAATTATTTTTGGTTTATTTTCTTACTAAAATTTGTTCCTCGGTTATATTTTGATAGTTTTTGCTCACTTATGTCTCTAAACTTTAGCATTGTGAATATTTATTTTCTTTGATGTTTGTTTGAATAAGCTACACCCAATTTAAATTTGCATGTTGATAATTAAATTGTCAGGAAATAAATGTAATCCGAAGACAATTTAAATTTTCATGTTATTTCGACCGACATGAAACCAAGCTTGACCTGAGAAAGTATAGTGCTGCAAAAGTATAAACACTTGAAAAAATAGCATTATAAAAGGAAGATGAATAATAAAACCAATAAACCAAGATGATTGATTTAAAGTGGACTAAAATGCTAGAAAAGAGTTTATAAACAAAATCATAAACTAAAGATTAATGATAACTCTAGTACATTTTTATATGATAAAAGCATCCACATAAGCATATAAAAGTACTAAAATGTTTACGAAAATCTCTTATAAAGATTCTTCAAAAAATTAAATTATTCTATAATAATTCAGACAACATTGTCTTTTATTACTTTTATTTTATTTTATTTATTGAGTCAAGATCAATCTCTTCATCCTTATCTTTTTCCCGGGTAATTCTAGACTAGTGTGTTCATCGTCTACATCGATTGTGATATCAGGCTGGTGCTGAATTCTTGTATTGTTATCTTTCCATGAGCTCATTCATCTTTTATCTTCTCGTCTAACTTCACAAAGAAGTTGAATGTATTTCAATACAAACTTCTAAAAATACGGACTTTGATTTTTTTTTCCAATGAGAATAAATATTAATTTCATATATATGAAATTTTTTGTGTTTTTAATTTATTACTTAAATAAGGTTAGGAGTTGCCTTTTTTTTCTATGCAATGAATTCTTCTGCTGTGTATCGAATAAGAGTTTCTGCTGCGTCAATAGTATTACATTTGCTCTATCTGTGTCATTTTCCACGATGATTTGAATTAAATACTTGCATTTTTATTGTCAATTTGCTTTAGATTATAATGTTAATATTTAATTTTGATATATTTATTTCATGAAGAAGGGATATTACTTAACATTGGTACTACGTCATTGGCGATTCTATAATATTTATCATTTAGACACTCATTATTAGCATCTCTGTCCACCTTCTTGTTGTAGCATTTACAAACGTAGAACCATGGCTCCACTCTATTATAAATGGTAGTTATTTTTTCCTTAAAGGGGCAATAGCGTGTCGTATATTGGTAAATTATTATTAGGTTTAATTGTATGAATTTTAGAATAGGTTTTCTAAGATCATACATCTTTTGAATATTGTGATGGTTGCATATATCGGTAATTTAAATTTCATTATATTTATAAAGAACCTTAACGGAGATGCTTTTGTATTGGCGGCTTATTGAATAAACCACATATTAGCTTTAAAATGTAATATTTTTTATTGTGTTATATGGATATTTACTTGGTTTACTTACTATTCTCTTATTTATTCATAAGTTTTATCTTTAGGTTGATATATATTATTGACATAAATTATGATGACATGCATATCTCCTCTACAAATTTAAGACAGATATAAGGTGAATTTTATATTTAATGGCCTTTAATAAAAATATTAGTAATGAGATATGTTACCTTCACATTTAGAGATATTGAAATCTAATAGTGCTATTACATCATTATCTTTGATCATGTCTTCAAGAATTGATCATTCATTATTAATCATATCCCTAAATAAAGTCGCACCTTGAGGTCATGACAACTGTATAGGAAAAATAAAAGAGCAATTTTATATGTTTTGCTTCTGCAGTCATGTCATACTAATTTTTCTTTTATCTTTCATAAAAATATTTTTAAATTGGGACAAAGTCCATATGTTCTTCAAGGGAACTTAGTCGGTGCTTTTCGATGCATATGCTTTATTTTAATATCAATTAAAGTGATTCATGGACGATTTCAATTTTGGGTTTATTTCCTTCATTTTTCCATTTGAAATGGAAACAACTTTATTCTTTTAAAGGATATCTCTGAACTTTTGATAGTTACTCTATAGATAAATCTTTGTATTTTTACCATATAAATATTATTAACATCAGAAATTAATGTTTATAAATTATAGTTAGTTAATGCTAAGCTATTATATTATAGTCTTTTATCAGTTTTATGTGTTTTAGTCTTCAATCAATTAATGGTACTTATGTATTTTTCTTTGCTCCAACTTGTTAGTAAACTTATATGTAATTACTTTAATTTATACAATGACATTAAGTTTTAATCTACAATATATTTTTAAATTTTTATTCCTTAACTGGATGTTTTAATCTATTGTTATTGTTAGTTTTACCAACATCAACTTAGACTACTTTTAGATTCGAAAGGGATAGTAAACCATAAATTGAAAGTTAAATTTATATATCTTTAAAAAAAATATCAAACAATTACTCTCTCTTTTTTTTGCCAAGTTTTGAAATTTTAGCTATTTTTTTGTGATTTTCAACTTTTGAGAGTGTGTTTTGCAATTTTAAAACTTCAAGAGCATTTTTAAAAATTTAAATTTTAAGTTGGGTGCTTGTAATTTTCATATTTTATATGTTGGTGATATGTTTTCAAATGTCAAGATATTTCTTAGAACTCTAAAATTTTGAGGGTATTTTTACAATTATTGAAACTTTGAGTTGCTTTTTACAAAATTTAAATTTTTAGTGGTCTGTGATAATTCCGGATTTGATGTGGACTGGTTATATGTTTTAAAAATTTAGGGTTTTTGTGATTTTTAACTTTTAGGAGTTTTTACAATATTTATAACTTTGAGGTTATCTTTTGCAAATTTTAAATTTCAGGGTGCTTTTTATAATTTGAACTTTTGAGGGTGTTTCTACAATTCTTAAAATATTGAAGGTGTTATTTGTAAATTTTAAATTCTTGGAGGTTCTTTGTTAATTTTATATTTCATGTTTGTTATTTTAAGTTTTGAAATGTCGAGATGTTTTGTGTAATTTGTTCACATAGTATTAGGATAGGATATAATTATGATTAGGATAGATTAAGATTTTATATATTTTATTAATCTTATTTTTAAATTGTTGAGCTATAGGTAGTTCATAGGGTATTAGGATAGGATATAATTATGATTAAGATATAGATTAAGATTTAAATGAAATATTCAAAATAGTGAAGGGTAATATCGACCATGAAAAGATTTTCTCGAACTCGTACTTTTAAAGAGAGTATATAAGTATATGATCGTGCTTTTAAAGAGAGTATGATATGATATCTAAAAGGATAATATCCAAGATGCTACCAATATTACAAAATTTCCAGCCAAACGTCTCTACTCTGATTGCACGTAGCAGGGCGCTGTGGAAAAGACACAACTCCTCAAAAAATACATACCATCACAATCACAATCACAATCCAGGGGAGCGTGAATGAATCAAGCCTAAAATATTTGTCCAGGTCCGGATGTGCTATGACTCATTCCATGAGTTGAATTGAACCAACCTAAACCCAACTGAAACTCCTAACTGGGTTCAGCTCCCCCACGGGCCCCACCTCTCTTTCTTCCCTACTCTCTGCATCCATCACCCTCATCTCTTCTCTTTCATTCTCCCCTCAAAAAAAAAAAACAGAGGGGAGAAAATGTGAAAGAGAGAGTACTAATCTTTTTTATTTATTTATAAAAGAAAAAAAAAGAAAAATTCAAAAATTAGTAATAAATGGTGGAGGTCTCAAGAGCATGATTAAAGAAGAAAGAAAGATAAAAAAAGAGAAAAACAAAGAGGTCCCACTCTCCCATCTCCCTTCACTCTTTTTGTTCATTTTTTAAATCCCTTTTGAATTTCTCAGTGAGTCAAGAATCACATGACTGAGCCCAATCAGCGCTCTTCCTGCTCCCTGCTACTTTTTCCCTATAATTAATTAAATAAAAATAAAAACCCTCCTCCATCATCACACTGAAACTCGATTCCATTCCATTCCTCTTTCAGTAAAACAAACAAACAAACGAAGAAACAGAGCTCAGTTCTTTGAGATCGAGAGTATAAAGTACATCATCAGAGATCATCGAGAGAGATCGAGGTCGATGTTAGTTTGGGGGTGGGCGGAGCGAGGAGGTGGAGGAGGATTGAATGTGGGAGTTGCTGTGGGCTTGACGGCCATGGCTGGCCTCGCTTTGGCCGCCACCTTCGTCATCTCTTCATCTCATAGGTAAAAAAAAAAAACCCCAATTTTGATTCAACCTCTTTTTCTTTAAAAAAAAAAAATTGAAGAAGAAGAAGAAGAAGAAGAAGAAAAGAGTTGGTATTAGATGAAAGCTTTGAGGAGATCAAACACTTCTTGTTCCCCCCGTTCCCCTTCATCATCTCCCTTTGATGTTGATGTTGATGTTGATGTTGATGTTGATGCTGATGCTGATGCCACCCCCGTCTCCTCTTCGCCGTTATCATCGTGGATCCATTTGAGATCGCTCCTCATTGTTGCCTCCTTTCCTCTCCCCCATCGGTGAGTCCCCCTCCTTTGATTCCGATCCCGATCCCCATTTCAGATCTCCACTGATTCAGCTCTTACTTCAAAATCCGATCTTGGATTGATTCGCAGTGATTTGTTGTTGTAATTTTGTGTAAAGATGAGTCTTTTTTTTAATTTATAATGCTTGTAAGATCCCTAATTTTGAGTAATTTTGGTCAGACGCAGTATTAGCTCACCTTGGACGGCTCGAAAACGAAGAAACGCTCTCTCCTCTAGGAGATGGAAGAGCCTGTTCTCAGCTGAAGGAAAGCTTCGTGATGGCGGAGTGAAGCTTCTGAAGAAAGCTAGAAGTGGAGTAAGAAACTGTACCTCAGATCTTTGTTATTATTATTATTATTATTATTATTATTATTTTTGTTTTGGGATTTTGGATTTATTGATGATTTCTGTTGGGGTTTTAGTTAATTGCCCGATTTTGTTTATATTTGGATGTCATTGTTGGAGCAATGGCTTTGTTATTGATTGTTGCATTTGTGGTTTAGGGGATTGATCCGAGCATCAGAGCTGAGGTCTGGCCTTTTCTCCTTGGAGTGTAAGACCTTCTAACTTTTCCTACCACCTTTTGTTTCTATGTCTTATGAATATTTTACTAGTTCATTTAGTTGAAATTATCTTATGAATATTTTACTAGTTCATTTAGTTGAAATTTAGTAAGCGCTTTGGCTAGAATGGTTATTCTATTTGAGATTTAGATACGGTTTGCCATGCTTCATTTTTGCATATATCCACTCTTCTGTTAAGTTTATGTATAACATACAATTGTGAGGAAGTATTGGGGAAAATGAGTTATATTAATTAGTGTTGTTCTAGTCAACGGTATATTTGTTAAAATTTCTTCACTAACGGAATGAAATTGGTGAGCTTTAAGTTGCTAAAATGATGCCTGGAGACTATAAATTCTGTAAAGTTGTGAGCTTTTCGTTTGCTCTGCGGAACTTTTTGCTCGAGAGTCGAGACATTAACATTGCTAAAGTCTTGAATAAGCTAGCACACAAAAAAGGAAACAGTTCGAGAAAAAAAAGATTATGGACATTGCTACAATGAAATTAATAGTAGAAGAAATTTCTTTCTTTTTTTTATAAGTTTATTGGATACTATCATATTTTTCATTTTTGCACAATATGCACACTGACACAACAGACACATTGGGTACACCACATACACATGGGCACACACACACAGATGTAATTGTAGGCTTGCTTCAATCAGACTTAACATATTTCATGTTGAAGTAAATATAGTCTGGGACCAGAATAATGTCATTTTGGCCTTGATCTGCTCGAATGATGATGTAGGACATTCAATGTTGCTAATTTGGTCCAATACTTCCCTGATGATCCTATTTATGCTAATACGGCCTCAAGGGCGAGTCCTTTTCAAGCGGGGGTGATTGATGTAGGACAATAAGACAAATAAGACAAAAAAGACTATGTAGGATCGAAAAGTCAAAGTTTTCGAATGGGCCGAAATTCGCACAGCGAATGCGAAACGGGCCAACGAGCAAAACTCACCGCTTTGCCATGACGTTCGATGTTTTTGGGCCATCCGAGGTCGTTTAGGGCCTCAAAATAGCGATTTACTGTTTATTTACTTTATGTTGGGTAGTTTAGTAATTCTGTTTAAAAACGTTTTTAGGGTTTTAGGGTTAGCCTTTAAATACTTTGTAATTTGGTATTAGCCGTCATCTTTTATAATTAAAATTAAAATTTCTCTTGAAGAAAGTTTTTTGGTGTTTATTCTTTGAAGAAGTCCTCGTGGTAAGGCTTCTTGATTTCGAAGTCCTCGTGGTAAGGCTTCGTGTTATCACCGCTGCGTCAAATGATCCAATAGTTAGTTTTATGTAAGCACGGATAGAATTAGTCAAAAGCGTGCTAAGTGTGTTTCTGCATGCATAATTTATAACTAAATGGCATTTATCCCGTTGCTGGCTAAAGTTCGTAAACAAATATCTTTAGATGTTGATTTTTTCCCTTAGATTTTGTTATATGTCTCTTTTTTTAGATCATTCAAGGAATTCCTGGGTCATAGTTGGATGGAGAAAGATGGAAATGTTAAATTCCGTTGAGCTCCCATTAATTTGACTTCATTCCATTCAACTTCCTCGACCTGATCTGCAACTCGTAAATTTGGATTTTTTTTTCTTCCCAAAGAAAAAATGGACTGTTACATATTGTTTCATCTGATGTAAGGATGCTCTTTCTGGTTTGGATATCAATGTTACGAGAAAGTGGCCATAGGGGTTGGTAGGGGCCTAACCTGGCGCTTTAAGCGTCTGCGCTGAAACGGCCTAAGCGTTGTCTATTTTAAATTTATTTAATTATAATAATTCATAAAAATATATGTTAACTATTAAGTTCATATCAAATTGAAAAAAAAACATAAATAACAATCTTAGATCCATAATCAACCATGCATAAATACTAAATAACTAAAATAGTAACTAAATACTAAGAAACATCACAATGTCCAACATAATGTTAATCACAGTGAAAAAAATAAAACAGTAAAAAAAGATGAAAATAGGTTAAGAGTTAGTAATGAGTTTGGGATATGGGTTCGGGTTTGGGCTGGGTTTTAGTTTAAAATTAGGCTCTTTCTCTCTTTTTTTTTGTTAAAAAAGCTAGGCGGCGCCTAGGCGGAGCGACGCCTAGACTGGCCGCCTGTGCCAAATCTAATAAGGTTCGCTTAAGGCCCCATTTAGGCCGCTTACAACACTGTTGGGTATATATCCATTGTGTTTCCTTTTTTTATGAGGCCTATGGTTTTCATCTGTGCTAATTTAGCACGAGATGCTAGCCATTTTTATGCTTTTGGTCTTGTTTCGAAGTAACTGCAAACATTGTCTCACTTATATGGGTACACCAATGCACACCTTTCTCCTTTGCATATTAAAAGGTTTTCTCTTTTAGATTATAGATCTTCATGAGCAGGCAGACTTGCTGTTGCAATAATGCGGGTGGGCTTTTTCTGGGATATACTTGTTTTAGATTAAACATAGTTTGGAATATACTAGTTCTCAGATTAAACCAATGTTACCTGGGTACTTCTATCTTGAAGCCATACCCGTACCCAACACGTACATGTACCCGTACCCAAACTCCTTGGACACTCCTTGCATATATGCATACATTTATTTGGGCATGTACTCAAGTAAACATTACATGTTTTAATTTAGAATACTTGTCGAACATTTCCTGGCCGTAAATCC
The DNA here is from genome assembly GCA_012295165.1 of Asparagus setaceus. Taxonomy (NCBI): domain Eukaryota; kingdom Viridiplantae; phylum Streptophyta; class Magnoliopsida; order Asparagales; family Asparagaceae; genus Asparagus; species Asparagus setaceus. Next base: position 81,528,839 of record CM022704.1, on the reverse strand, counting down.
TACCCTTCACATCCACTTCTTGGAACTCGTTGGATTCCAAACTATGATTTTAATGGTTGTTTGGGTGTCTAGTTCAAAAGACGAGCGTTTTTACAATTTATAATTCACATTATAAAAGAAACATAAAAATGTTATAGGAATTTTAATTCTCATAAGACGTGAATAGAAAATATTGATTTCATGTAAACTATTAATTTTAATATATAATGTGTATACATAGCCGTGTGCCTGTACCCAACCTTTTGCAAATTTGCTGTGTCCCGTACCTGTATGGTACTCGTACCCGTACCCGTACCCGTACCCATGCGGCATAGGATTACGCATAGTTTCATTTGGTCAGACAAGCAAAGCCATGACGGTGGCTGCAGATTAGACATGTTTCCCCTGGACTGTTGACTTTGCCTTTTCTATGCACTATGTATTACATTAAGTTTCTTATGCACACTATTCTAACTTCTGTAGCTATTCCAAAACTTTTGAAGATTGAATTAATACCTTGCTATTAAATCATCTCAGCAACATGGTTTGATGTGCACATTTATTGCTAGTCCTTTATTTTGCATGATATTTAACTACTAATATTAATGAGTTTGATTTTTTTTTCATTTAGGCATGAAGTTTGCTGCATATTATATAGTTTAGAAGATCTAGCAGTTTAGGATTATTTATTAATATCCTTGTTCCGTGTTTCTGACATTGTCTTTCTCAATCTCCATACAGATATGATCTGAACAGTACAGAGGCTGAGAGGAATACCGTCAAAGTACAGAAAAGGTACCTCACTAACTTGTTTAATCGACATGTATTTTCTTACTTTAATGACTAGGAGATGCAAGAATTATCTTTTTCCAAGTTAAAGTTACATGCCTACTCTCCAACATTGTCTTATCCTGAACTGATATAAAATAATTAGGTGTCAAGTGAGTTCTGTAGGTGCATCAGACCCAAATTCAATCACCTTAAATGTTGACCCATCAGTTTGCTACAGATCCTAGACCAAGAGCGGAATTCCCATTGGTTTGACAAGATTGAACTCACCCAAAAGTTAAATTGATGGTCTAGGCGGGGGAAAAAAGAAGAAGAGTAAAGCTGTTATATACCTAAGCCTTAGAGGGAGGGAGGGGAGCATAACGAAAAGAGGGGAATTTTCTTATTTTTCATTTAGAAAAGGGACCTGAGTTGTGCTTGACCCCCTCTAGGGATGGGCTGAACCTGGGTGTAAATCAAAGTGCAAAGCCTGTTTTGACTGTTTTGGTGACTATCAGTCGAAGATGTTTTTAGTTTAAATTTGCTTTATATGCTAGTTTATCCAGTTTAGCTATAGTAGAGATCATCAACCGTTGCTTGTGTTTATGCTATACAGGAAAGAATATGAAGCTTTAAGGAGACGTTGTCGACGAATTTTAAGTCACAACCGCAGAGGCATTGACTTGTTGGAACTGCGTGAATTCGGTAAAGGTGACAGCTGTTGTCTTGATGAGATCCCTGAATCCTCTAGCACAGATGTCCATAATCTCACCGAAGGAGAGAGTGGCCATTTTGACCAACCACTATACGATACAACTCCAGAGTCCAAATCATGTGATCTAGACGAAGAGGAAGAGGATAAGAGTGGTATCACTAACATCGAGGTGTCCTTGGCGGAGACAGAATCATCTGATTCTGATTCCTCATTCGAAGAAGAATCTGAAAGCACAGCAGCGTCCTGCATCCTCGAACAGATTCTAGACCCTGAGTCCAAATACAGGTGTGCTTCACATAAAAGAGACCCTTCTATTCGAACCACCGAGGACTTTGAAACATGGCAGCGAATAATTCGACTAGATGCTGTAAGAGCCAATGCTGAGTGGGTTATATACTCTCCATCACAAGCCCTGGTCTCAGAGGAACAAGCTCTACAATCTGCTGCATCAGTTGGACTCAAAGACTTTGACCATCTGGAGCCGTGCATGATCTATCATGCCGCCCGGCTGGTTGCAGTTCTTGAGGCCTATGCAATCTATGATCCCGAGACTGGCTACTGTCAAGGAATGAGCGATCTCCTTTCTCCCATACTTGCAGTTATGGAGGAAGACCATGATGCATTCTGGTGCTTTGTGGGTTTCATGAAGAAAGCCCGTCACAACTTTAGACTTGATGAGGTGGGCATTCGTAGGCAGTTGAAACTTGTCGCAAAGATTATACAGGCCAAGGATTTGCACCTCTATCGCCACTTAGAGAAGCTTCAGGCTGAGGACTGCTTCTTTGTGTACAGAATGGTGGTAGTTTTGTTTCGACGGGAGCTTACCTTTGAGCAAACAGTGTCCCTTTGGGAAGTTATGTGGGCAGACCAGGCAGCGGTTAGGGCAGGAATTAGGAAGTCAGCATGGGGGAGGATCAGGGCAAAGGCTCCTCCTACTGACGATTTATTATTGTATGCTATTGCTGCTTGCGTACTGCAGAAGAGGAAGTTGATAATTGAGAGAAGCAGCAGCATGGATGAGATCATGAGAGAATGCAATAGCTTGTCCGGGCAACTAGATGTTTGGAGGCTTCTCGATGATGCCCATGATCTGGTTGCCACAGTACACGATAAAATCGAGTAGTGTGGCCTTTGAGTTTCCACTTCTGATCATTTTTCTTCTTTTGAGATTTATTATAACAAGATTTCTGCATTTCGCTCCCTTCTCCTGTTGGGCAACAACATCACTGCCAATTTGGAGTCAGTTTGGAGAAAAAAAAGGTTTTTGTAATCCTGCTGGGTTAGATTATTTTTGAGTTAATACAGGTCCGGCCAATGTAATCAGATTATTCTCTTGATTTTTTATAATTTATGGAGGGAATATGGGTTTGGGCTTATAACTTGAAGAGTGATTGCGCAGTCTGAAGAATATTGTTGGTTATTCTTGCACTGCAAATGAAGTGCTAGCCTGACGCTGTAGGCTTGTAGCATGATGTTTTCAGATGCTTTGTATCATTAAATTCACATAACTTGTACATGAACCTGGTCAAATGGCAAGCTATATTAAATTGTGGTTCAATAAAGATCAAACAGCTATTTTTTGCTGCTTTAAAATGCAATATTGCGCCTAAGTTATTTCACAGGTTCTTTGGTAAAGTTCTGAACTAAATGAGCAGATTTGTCAAAAATACGTCAAAATAATCTTCAAAAACATCTCATCTGCAGGTTCGGCGCACCCATTCTTTACTGATATATAGACGCAAACGTATTTGATACGCAGCAATATAAGATCAAAAAACAAAATGAATGCATCACCAAATGAATCCATCTAAAAACCAACAGGTTAATTGGCTTGGAGAATCTGAATACGATTATTTGTATCAATAACAGTAAAAACCTACCCTTAACCTTTAAAAAGAAATCAACTACTGACATCCAAAACTAAGCTTTCTTCCAAAATTGTAGAGGATCCGAGCTACTCAGGTTTTGTGTATTTCCTGACAGCAAACGCCAACCCCAGGATCACAATAGGCACAAGCATCTGCAGTATTCATATGAGTTGTGCTTGTAACAGGTTTTTATCTCGCCTATTATCAGGTTTGTTGCTGATATATTTTCCTAGGTCTCTTGTAATTTAATATCAGCTGAAGTTTTTGTTGCAAATATTTATGATCGACTACATGAATACTTATTCTCCATTCATCTCTTTTCAGTCTACTAACAACAAATCCATCTTGTTACATGAAATTAAAATTTAATGAGATATTGCCATTAACAAATTGCAACCGAAAATAAAAATAAAAATAAAAATCTGGAGCAGTATGTGTTCCATTTATCGGATACGACCTATTGGCACATTAAATATCTCGACTCGGGTTCTAATTCAGATACAAAAGATTATATTAAAAATCACGGGTTCAGATTCAGATACAAATGCTAATACATTGAGAGCTATGATGAGAAGCACACAAGAGTGACAAATAGGAAACTGGATCGTGATTAAGGCAATGGCTAAATATTGTGATCCTCCAAAAGTCAACTAATGAAAAAAAAACACTTTTAATTATTATCAAAATCACATAATTCTAATCATAAAATATATTTATTAACAAACCAAACAATTTGGAGAAAAAAAGGTTTTGTAATCCTGCTGGGTTAGATTATTTTTGAGTTAATACAGGTCCGGCCAATGTAATCAGATTATTCTCTTGATTTTTTATAATTTATGGAGGGAATATGGGTTTGGGCTTATAACTTGAAGAGTGATTGCGCAGTCTGAAGAATATTGTTGGTTATTCTTGCACTGCAAATGAAGCGCTAGCCTGACGCTGTAGGCTTGTAGCATGATGTTTTCAGATGCTTTGTATCATTAAATTCACATAACTTGTACATGAACCTGGTCAAATGGCAAGCTATATTAAATTGTGGTTCAATAAAGATCAAACAGCTATTTTTTGCTGCTTTAAAATGCAATATTGCGCCTAAGTTATTTCACAGGTTCTTTGGTAAAGTTCTGAACTAAATGAGCAGATTTGCCAAAAATACGTCAAAATAATCTTCAAAAACATCTCATCTGCAGGTTCGGCGCACCCATTCTTTACTGATATATTGACGCATACGTATTTGATACGCAGCAATATAAGATCAAAAAACAAAATGAATGCATCAGCAAATGAATCCATCTAAAAACCAACAGTTTAATTGGCTTGGAGAATCTGAATACGATTATTTGTATCAATAACAGTAAAAACCTACCCTTAACCTTTAAAAAGAAATCAACTACTGAGATCCAAAACTAAGCTTTCTTCCAAAATTGTAGAGGATCCGAGCTACTCAGGTTTTGTGTATTTCCTGACAGCAAACGCCAACCCCAGGATCACAATAGGCACAAGCATCTGCAGTATTCTGATCATAAAACCTGGGCCATTATCAACTGTAGTTGTTGCCTTTGGAATTGGTGCAACATATGCTGGGGTTTTCATAGTTGAAGGATCAACGTCGCCGATATAGTACTTGTCTAACATATTTCTAGCAGTCTTGCTGTGACCCACATCTTCAAAATCGTCTGTTGCGTCTTTCCCTGCATATCGTAAATCAAATAATGGTTTCATAAAGATCTTCTGCACCTATTGTTTATTATGAATTTAAAACACATTGCAACTGTACATATTAATATTACCGGTTGATGATATCACAACATCATCTCCACCAGGATGATCATCCAGAAATTCTGTGACATCATACACCTGGAAGTATCGGTTTATCAATATGTAACTACTTCATCTCCATGATGAGTTGTACAGTGTGCACCAGATGAAAAGTATTGTAACAAATAATAACAAGATGCAAAAATAAAAGAGTGATCAAGGTATCAAGAGGACTATTTTAAGTAATTATTTTCCCCATTTAGAACTAATAATGGCCATGTGCCTGAACGAACAACTATCATTCCCTTTCCATGAGAGATCGCCAATCATTTACTTGCAACTGTCCAACACCTAGTTGAATTCCTCCTCATTCATATCTAACACACATTTTAGTTAGCCACCACCAACCCTCATGGGCCCTTTCCACTGAAAACACATGGAAAATTGACAGTGGCCACCACAATCCACCATTTCAAGTAATGAGTAATGATAAATATACTACACTTTTCATACTACTTTGGCACTACCACAAACAAAAGAGTGAGGCCATGATAAGTCGCCACTTCGTTTTTTTACAAAAGAGTGGGGTCTACAGCTTTGGGACTCCATAGCTGAACCCATCTTCTGACGAAAAAGACTTAGATAATGACGATAAGCAGTTTTCTAATCGTATAAAGGCGTTGGAAACGTAAAAAAAATTGAGCGAGGTAGAGAATCGTGCAAATGACTGAAGTTGAGAGATGCAATTTAGGGCCCGTTTGGTTGGTGTTTTTTCACGTGAAAGTTACTGTAGAATCGGCAGCTCTGATAACTTTCACTAACGTTTGGGGTGAAAGTTCTTGTAGGCGTCGGTCTGATACTTTCAAAACACTGAGACAAAGGACCCTATGAAAAGAGTTACTGCTAGTAAACTGTAAGAACACGAAGGATACCATGTTTCTCAAAATAACGATGCATATGATGAAAAATGAAAGGCATTCTTTGCACTTGAGCTTATGCATCTCAGTTATACCAATGTGGTGAACGTTCAAAGGATCGTGTAACTACTTATTACAATCTACATACTTAATGCACATAAAACAAGGACTAGGATGAGCTTCCATATTTCCCTATCTTGACCAAATCATTCATGCGTTGTGTTATTTCAGCATTAATTTTGCGACAACATGATGCATAGACAATAAAATTACAGAGATCACTTTTTTGGCGATAACAGCTTACAAAACATAAAGGTAAAAGAAATACACGTTTTTTTTGTGCATTTGTTCCAAGCTTTTAAATGATTTCTACAAAACTTACTACACGAGAGACACACAAAGAGATCCATATAGAAAACTAAGTTTCTTCTAACTCCCACAAATCCTCCATTTACCTTGTCCCCTAAAACTTTCTTTTTATTTTTTGAGTGAAACAATGAGTTATTAAGTCCAAGTTTCATCAGTAAGAATTTATGAGAAAATCTTTAAAAATAAAATTTGCACTATTCATATGAGTTGTGCTTGTAACAGGTTTTATCTCGCCTATTATCAGGTTTGTTGCTGATATATTTTCCTAGGTCTCTTGTAATTTAATATCAGCTGAAGTTTTTGTTGCAAATATTTATGATCGACTACATGAATACTTATTCTCCATTCATCTCTTTTCAGTCTACTAACAACAAATCCATCTTGTTACATGAAATTAAAATTTAATGAGATATTGCCATTAACAAATTGCAACCGAAAATAAAAATAAAAATAAAAATCTGGAGCAGTATGTGTTCCATTTATCGGATACGACCTATTGGCACATTAAATATCTCGGGACTCGGGGTTCTAATTCAGATACAAAAGATTATATTAAAAATCACGGGTTCAGATTCAGATACAAATGCTAATACATTGAGAGCTATGATGAGAAGCACACAAGAGTGACAAATAGGAAACTGGATCGTGATTAAGGCAATGGCTAAATATTGTGATCCTCCAAAAGTCAACTAATGAAAAAAAAAAAAAACACTTTTTAATTATTATCAAAATCACATAATTCTAATCATAAAATATATTTATTAACAAACCAAACAATTTGGAGAAAAAAGAAAGGACCTTTCCGAACATGATGAGCCAACAATCTTTTTTCACATTGTGCTTCGCGACCTCTTCAAGTGCATACACTTTTGGTTCGCTCGCCATCCCTGATCCCTAAAATTATTTTACAAAATCTCAGATTCCGGATGCTGAAAAAATATAATCAGATCATAAAAGAAATTATACAAAGAGAGGCGAAGGCCAGATATAATTACTTGATAGGAAAAAAAAAAAGAGAATTTTTAAGAAGAACAAAAAGGCTTCTTTTGTTTTTTTCCTGTTGTTTCGGTTATCAATGCAGGAGCGGCTGGAATTCAATTTACATATTTTAGAGAAAGTCGCGGTTGTGGCTTGATTGGATGGACGGGATCCATGTAAATTGGACCACAACTGCAAGTAATTAGCTGGGCCTGAGTATGTTTATTGGGTAGGGGCCAAGTTTAACTGGACTGGACTTAGAGCCCAATTTTTGAACAGGCTGGATTCGACGTTGGTAGTTCACGAGCATATGACTGTAAAATCTTTAGTACGAAGAGAGTTTGTATTCTTATCATCAAAATCAATGACTTATATACTTATTGATTATTAAAAATTATCCTTAATTATATTAACAATTATCCCATTAGAATATTTTATTTTAAAAAATTACTCTCAATTATACCGCTAAAATATCCCACTTTAGAAAATTATCCTATACTAACAATTGTTGCACTTCTATAAAAATGTTCCAGTTAACTAACACCCCCTAAGCAAGTTTTTGTTTCTATGACTTACTTGTAGAACATCCATTAAACTATGGTAATGTCACTATTAAAAAAAAAAAGTAAATTTACTATGTGTAACCATTTATGCTTTCTAAATTCTTTATTAGCACTTATAATCTATGGACCTCACACGAGGAAGAAGCTACTTTTCTTAGAGGGTAGCTCTACTTTTCTATGGGGGTAGCTTAGTGTATTTTAAGTTAATTGAAAGCAAAAGATAATTTATAATAACATGATTCTGACGTGACATCTCAACCTAACTTAAGAAATTACTTCGTCTGTAGCAGAGAATCCAAGTGCTAAATAGAACAATTCAGGGGATTTTACCAGGCTAGATTCTCAAACAAAAAGACATTCAATCCTGGATTATATGCATAATCTATAGGACATATGGTGTTCTCTCTACTGTATACCAGTAAGGAAAAACTTTTTGAAATGTCCCAGTACAGATGGTAAGAATCAAATTCAGAACCCTTTACTAAGAATGTAAGCTAATAATATCCACGAACAATTGAATCAGCATCACTTAGATGATAATATTATTGGCAAATACTAACCATCCTTCTAAACAAAGCCAATGACAGTTGTTCTCTGAAAACAAGTGGATGCCCAGTTCCTTTGAATATTCATCCACTGGCAGAAAGAGGGACCTTAATCCTGGACTTGGATGCATTGAACTTATCATTTGGTCATTCTGAAAGACTACTCCACCCCCATAAGCCAACAATCTACAGTTCAAAAGCTCTAAATGTTCATTGAACGAGAAGCCACAGATTAATTTCTCAAAACCCAGAGCCAGAGAATCTAATGGAACCAGAGAAAGCCCCTCTCCCAGTTTTGGAATGGAAACAAAGGGGAATGAATGGAGAATGAAGCGGTTGAATTTAATCTTTGTCTATTGGACTTTCTTTATATATGCATTAGATACACTCACTGTAAAGGTGTGTTTTCTCTGACGTGAGCCCCCAATGTTTTCCATATTATTACATTACCTTCAAGAGTTCTTCAAATATTCAACATTTTAGATATTAAAATGGAAAAAATGAAAAATCTTTGGGGGTCAACATGCAAAAATCCTTATCTTGTGGGTACATTTGTATTTGAGCAGGTCAAAAGGAGTGAATCTTCTTCTGTTAACAGTGAAGAGAACTTGGTCTCTGCCTCTTGCTCTTTTTTGTCTTTTTAAGAGCACCATTTCTCCTCATACACTTTGCTATCATACTTCTCTCTCCCTCTCACTCTCTGAATGCAATGGACATCTCCGTTGCTCAAAAGAAACTCAAACTCGCTTCACCGGGAGACCAAAGTCTAATTGACAATCTCCCAGATGAATGCATTCAAAAGATCTTCGGCTTCCTCCTCAACTCCCAAGACCGCTGCAACTCTGCCGCGGTCTCAAAGAAATGGCTACATCTAATGGCGAGCATGAGAGTCTCAGGCATTGAATTGCCTGAGCAATCTCCTTCTCATCGTCCTCAACCTTTCTCTCGTTGGCTAATGGGGGCGAAAGCCAACAACATTAGGCTCGCTGCTCTTGCAGTTCGAGCCTACCCTCCTCAAGCTCTCACATTCCTCTGTATCATGGGATTGCCTCGTTCATCTTCAGTCACTGATAATGGGCTTGAAATCATTGCGAAAGCTAGCCCATCACTCAAGTGTTTAAGTCTCTGGGACTGTGATTCAGTCAGAGACATGGGTTTTCAAGCAATCGCAAAATGGTGCAGGGATTTGGAGAGGTTGAATCTGATCAACTTGCCTCTAATCAGTGATGATGGCTTGTGTTCTATAGCAAGCAGTTGTGCAGAACTGTCAGCTTTGAGCATTGAGTCATGTCCTCTCATTGGAGGCGAGTCGTTTGAAATTATCGGGAAAAAGTGTTTGAAGCTCAAAGCTGTGTCTCTGGTGAAATGCCCTTGTGTTCAAGATTCAGGAATCATATCGCTTGTTTCGAATTTGCCCCAATTGCTCAGGCTCAAGATTTCGATGATGAGGGTTGGAAATGAGGTATTAAAAGCAATCCTAAACTATGGCAAAACTCTGCAAGTGTTACATTTGGAGAAGATCAAGGGTCCTACTGAGATGAGCTATTCTCAGATTGGAGCAATGGAGGAGCTCAAGTCACTCAAATTGAGACTCTGCGCCGGCTTAACAGGAGAAAGCTTCAAAGGATCGAAATTTACAGGATTGAAATCTATCGACATACGAAGATGTATCTCCTTAAAAGATGAGGTTCTAATAGAGCTATCAGAATCTGCCAAATTGCTGAAGTGCTTAAGATTAGAGGAATGCATTGGATTCAGTTCTAAAGGGCTACTGCAAGCTCTCAGAAATTGGAGGGACACGCTAAAGATCCTCTCTTTAAATAAATGCTGGATCATCGAGAACCAAGTAATTACAAAACCTGAAGATTTCCTTCTACTCAACAATTATCCTCTTTTATCCACACTTGAGCTGAGAGATTGCAATGGGATCAGCGATGAATTTCTCTCTTGGATGGCACTCTCTTGCAACCAAGCGAAGCAAATTAGCTTGACAGGCATGAGCTCTTTCTCTGATCAAGGTCTGCTTCGCCTCTTGATGTTTCAAAACGCTGCTGATAACCTTGTAAGCTTAGAGTTGAGTGGTTGTAGAACGGTAAGTGATCAGGCTCTGAATGTTATAGTGAAGGGATTAGGATCAGGGCTCAAGTCTGTGAAGTTAGAGAACTGCAGTGGTGTCAGTGACAAGATCATGAAGACAATTGCTGCACATTGTGTTGTGTTGGAAGAACTGAAGGTAGACGGATGTGGGATTACTGATATTAGTCTTTGGTGTTTGGTTTTCAAAGGGAAAGATAGGTTGCGGTCATTATCGATGGCGGGTTGTGCAGGGATAAGTGATTTAGGACTCGAGTGTCTCGAGCAGATGAGATGGGATAATCTGAAGATGCTCAATATAAGGAACTGTCCGAGAATCAGTAGCCAAAGTATTGAATTTTTTCGGGAATGGATTTGGTGGTGCAAAGTGATTTACTAATAGGATGATGGGGTTTCGAGTTTTTGTTTGTTATCGTAAAGATTTCAGTTAACCTTTGTTTTCCCCCCATCTTCTAGTTCTTGTGTTTTAAATTTAGTGCTAGAGATTGTTAGGGGTACATCCAGTCATTCATTCTGAGTATCGAGTTTTATAGCTGACTGTAATGTTTTTTTTTCCCTGTAACATCTCTGAGAAATATAATCAGTTTTCAAGAACTAATTTTGCGAAAGAAGTAGTATCTGAAAGCAACAAATTGGATGTTCATGATGTTCATCTTATTGGTAGTCAGGACGAATATACTGATAATTCTGATTTTGTTTAAAGAAATGTATAGGAAACAAAGATCCATAATTCATTCGCTTAAAAAGGAGCTTATGATATAAATTTTTATCATAAAATGTCCATGGCCTATAATAGAATTGATCATGTCATTACTGTTAATATTAATGGATTACAGTTCATGACCCTTCTTCAAGTGATGTGCTTTCTTTGGTTTCTATATATAAGAATATAATGGCGTATTATCCATATTTATTTTCCTGAAGAAGAGGGCACATTATTTATACTTGTTCTGGGTATCCGATGAAGTGATCAAGTCGGGAACATGAAAGTTCATAGGTAACCAAAGAAAAGAAATTACCATGCAACATATCACAATTCCTCAGTAATCTATAGGCGGACATGCATGTTTACGGATTCAACTTGAGGTCCATCTCATATCATTTATGTTCTTATTCAGATTGCATCGTTTACTGATGATTCTTCAGATACGTTTCCTCGACATATGACTTGAATTTATAGACGAGAGGACTGCCCAGTAGCAAAGAATAAATTCTGGGAGATGTAGCTGCTGCCAGAATTAATAGAAGAGAGTTCTTGGCATGCTGCTGCATTGCCAAAGAGGTGAACTGCTGAATGCGCCACTGTCTTCCCTATTATCGAGCAGCCCTAGATATTGCCATATCAGGCAAGCTCTCTACCACCACTTACAGGGCATTGAAAGAAAAAGGAGGGAAAAAAGAAATGAAAACAGAAGCCTGCTTGACTGTTCAGGAAATGTCTGATTACCTTGGATATTATTCTACCAAATTCATAAGAGAGATGTGTTGCATCAACATGATGTGCCAAATAAAAACCACCCTAATTGAAAGACAAGTAAACAAGAATCCTCAGGCTAGGTATGAGTTACAGCTCATGAACATTTTAATTTTGGCCTCTGCAAAATTTTTTGCCAATGGTTCGAAACGATTAAAAATGGTACAAAATCATGGGTTATAGCTCACGAAATTGTGAATTTTGGCCTCCGTGAAATTATTGGCTTACGGATCAAAATAAATAAACATAGACAAAACTCATGGGCAATAGCCCATGAATTCGTGAATTTTAGCATTCGCAAAATTATTTGCTAATAGGTCAAAACAACTAAAAATAACAAAAAATAGTGGGATATAGCTCACGAAAACGTAAATTTTGGTCACAAATTGTGGGTTATAGCTCAAGAAAATCATGAATTTTGGCCTCCAAAGAATTATTTGCCAACGGGTCGAGACGACTAAAAATGGCCATAAATCGTGGGTTCACAAAATCGTGAATTTTGGTGTTTACGAAATTATTTGCCAACAGGTCGAAATGCCTAAAACTGGCAAAAATCATGGGTTATAGCTCATGAAATCATGAATTTTTTCGTCTACAAAATTATTTGCCAACGGGTCGAAATGCCAAAAAGGCCATAAAATCGTAGGTTATAGCAAAATAAATCATGATTTTTGGCCTCTGTGGAATTATTTGCCAACGAGTCGAAATGATAAAAAATGCAGAAAAATCATGGATTATAGCTTATAAAATCATGTATTTTGGCCTCTACGAAGTTATTTACCAACGAGAACAACTAAATATAGCAAAAAATCATGGATTATAGATCATGAAATCGTGAAATTTTGCCTCTGCAAATTATTTGTCAACTGGTCCTAGTGAATAAAAATGGTAAAAAATCGTAGGTTGTAGCTCATGAAATCGTGAATTTGGGCCTTCGTAAAATTATTTACTAATGGGTCTAAACAACTACAAATGGCAAAAGATCATGGATTACAGCTCGCAAAATTATAAAATTTAGCTTTCGCGAAATTATTTGCCAATAGGTCGAAACGACTAAAAATGGTTAACAAGTGTGGGTTATAGCTTACAAAATTGTGAATTTTAGCCTCCCCAAATTATTTACCAATTGGTCAAAGCGACTAAAGATGGCAAAAAATTGTGAGTTATAGCTCATGAAATCGTGAATTTTGGCCTCTAAGAAATTATTTGCCAACGGTTCGAACGATAAAAAATGATAAAAAATCATGAGTTACAGGTCACAAAATTATGAATTTTGGCCGCCACGAAATTATTTGACAACAGGTTGAAACGACTAAAAATAGCAAAAAATTATGGGTTATAGCTCAAGAATTGTGAATTTTGTCCTCTTTAAAATTATTTGAGAATGGGTCGAAAATACTGAAAATGATAAATAATCGTGGGTTCTAGCCCATGAAATCATAAATTTTGACCTCTGCGAAATTATTCTCCACCAGGTCAAAATGACAAAAAATGGCCTATAACCGTGGGTTATAGCTCATAAAATTGTGAATTTTGGCTACCGTGAAATTCGAAATGACTAAAAATGATAAAAAATCATGAGTTATAGGTCAAAAAATATGAATTTTGATCACCGTGAAATTATTTGATAACTGGTCAAAAAGACTAAAAAATGGCAAAAAATTGTGAGTTATAGCCCACGAATTCTTGAATTTTGGCTATTGTGAAAATATTTGACCGCGGGTCAAAATGACTAAAAGTGGATAAAAATCATGGATAATAGCTCATGAAATCTTTAATTTTGGCCTCTCTGAAATTATTTGCCAACATGTCAGAATGACTAAAATGGTAAAAAATCATGGGTTACAGCTCATAAAATAGTGAACTTTGGCTTTCGCGAAATTATTTACCAACATGCCGAAATGACTAAAAATGGACAAAAGTCATGGGTAATAGCTCATGAAATCTTTTAATTTGGCCTGCACGTAATTATTTGCCAACAGGTCAAAATGACTACAAGTGGCAAAATACCATGAGTTATAGCTCAGGGAATCGTGATTTTTGGCCTCCCTGAAATTATTGGCAACGGGTCGAAATAATCAAAAATGGCTAAAATTCATGGGTTATAGCTCATGAAATTGTGAATTTTAACTTCTAGGGAATTATTTGTCAACGGGTCAAAATGACTAAAAATGGCCAAAGATCGTGGGTTACAGCTCATAAAATCGTGAATTTTTACCTCTGCAAAATTATTTGTCAACAGGTCGAAACAACTAATAATGGCCAAAAGTCATGGATTATAGCTCATGAAATCTTTAATTTTGGACTCCGCAAAATTATTTTCCAACGGCTCAACATGATTAAAAATGGCCAAAAAATCGTGGGATATAGCGCATGGAATTGTAAAATTTGACCTCCGTAAAATTATTTGCCAATGGGTCAAAACGATAAAAAATAGCCAAAAATCATGGGCTATAGCTCAAGAAATCATAAATTTTGGTATTCACAAAATTATTTATCAACAGGTCGAAATAATTAAAAATGGCCAAAAATTGAGGGTTATATCTCATGAAATTGTGATTTTGGGCCTCGCAAAAATTATTTCCCAACTGGTCGAAATGACTAAAAATGGCCAAAAATTATGGGTTACAGCTCACGAAATCGTGAATTTGTCCTTTGCGAAATTATTTTTCAACGGGTCAAAATGACTAAAAATGGCAAAAATCGTGGGTTTTAGCTCATGTTTGTTATCGTAAAGATTTCAGTTAACCTTTGTTTTCCCCATCTTCTAGTTCTTGTGTTTTAAATTTAGTGCTAGAGATTGTTAGGGGTACATCCAGTCATTCATTCTGAGTATCGAGTTTTATAGCTGACTGTAATGTTTTTTTTCCTGTAACATCTCTGAGAAATATAATCAGTTTTCAAGAACTAATTTTCTTGAAAGAAGTAGTATCTGAAAGCAACAAATTGGATGTTCATGATGTTCATCTTATTGGTAGTCAGGACGAATATACTGATAATTCTGATTTTGTTTAAAGAAATGTATAGGAAACAAAGATCCATAATTCATTCGCTTAAAAAGGAGCTTATGATATAAATTTTTATCATAAAATGTCCATGGCCTATAATAGAATTGATCATGTCATTACTGTTAATATTAATGGATTACAGTTCATGACCCTTCTTCAAGTGATGTGCTTTCTTTGGTTTCTATATATAAGAATATAATGGCGTATTATCCATATTTATTTTCCTGAAGAAGAGGGCACATTATTTATACTTGTTCTGGGTATCCGATGAAGTGATCAAGTCGGGAACATGAAAGTTCATAGGTAACCAAAGAAAAAGAAATTACCATGCAACATATCACAATTCCTCAGTAATCTATAGGCGGACATGCATGTTTACGGATTCAACTTGAGGTCCATCTCATATCATTTATGTTCTTATTCAGATTGCATCGTTTACTGATGATTCTTCAGATACGTTTCCTCGACATATGACTTGAATTTATAGACGAGAGGACTGCCCAGTAGCAAAGAATAAATTCTGGGAGATGTAGCTGCTGCCAGAATTAATAGAAGAGAGTTCTTGGCATGCTGCTGCATTGCCAAAGAGGTGAACTGCTGAATGCGCCACTGTCTTCCCTATTATCGAGCAGCCCTAGATATTGCCATATCAGGCAAGCTCTCTACCACCACTTACAGGGCATTGAAAGAAAAAGGAGGGAAAAAAGAAATGAAAACAGAAGCCTGCTTGACTGTTCAGGAAATGTCTGATTACCTTGGATATTATTCTACCAAATTCATAAGAGAGATGTGTTGCATCAACATGATGTGCCAAATAAAAACCACCCTAATTGAAAGACAAGTAAACAAGAATCCTCAGGCTAGGTATGAGTTACAGCTCATGAACATTTTAATTTTGGCCTCTGCAAAATTTTTTGCCAATGGTTCGAAACGATTAAAAATGGTACAAAATCATGGGTTATAGCTCACGAAATTGTGAATTTTGGCCTCCGTGAAATTATTGGCTACGGATCAAAATAAATAAACATAGACAAAACTCATGGGCAATAGCCCATGAATTAAATAATTTTAGCATTAGCAAAAATTATTTGCTAATAGGTCAAAACAACTAAAAATAACAAAAATAGTGGGATATAGCTCACAGCGTAAATTTTGGTCACAAATTGTGGGTTATAGCTCAAGAAAATCATGAATTTTGGCCTCTAAGAAATTATTTGCCAATAGGTCGAAGCGACTAAAATGGCCATAAATCGTGGGTTCACAAAATCGTGAATTTTGGTGTTTACGAAATTATTTGCCAACAGGTCGAAATGCCTAAAACTGGCAAAAAATCATGGGTTATAGCTCATGAAATCATGAATTTTTAGATCTACAAAATTATTTGCCAACAGTCGAAATGCCAAAAGGCCATAAAATCGTAGGTTATAGCAAAATAAATCATGATTTTTGGCCTCTGTGGAATTATTTGCCAACAGTCGAAATGATAAAAATGCGAGAAAAATCATGGATTATAGCTTATAAAATCATGTATTTTGGCCTCTGAAGTTATTTACCAACGAGAACAACTAAATATAGCAAAAATCATGGATTATAGATCATGAAATCGTGAATTTTGGCCTCTCGAAATTATTTGCCAACATGTCGAATGACTAAAATGGTAAAAATCGTAGGTTGTAGCTCATGAAATCGTGAATTTGGGCCTTCGTAAAATTATTTACTAATGGGTCTAAACAACTACAAATGGCAAAAGATCATGGATTACATTTCATAAAATTATAAAATTTAGCTTTAGCGAAATTATTTGCCAATAGGTCGAAGCGACTAAAATGGTTAACAAGTGTGGGTTATAGCTTACAAAATTGTGAATTTTAGCCTCCCAAATTATTTACCAATTGGTCAAAGCGACTAAAGATGGCAAAAATTGTGAGTTATAGCTCATGAAATCGTGAATTTTGGCCTCTAAGAAATTATTTGCCAATGGGTCAAAAGCGATAAAAATAGCCAAAAATCATGGGTTATAGCTCACAAAATTATGAATTTTGGCCTCTAAGAAATTATTTGCCAACATGTCGAATGACTAAAAATAGCAAAAATTATGGGTTATAGCTCAAGAATTGTGAATTTTGTCCTCTTTAAAATTATTTGCCAATGGGTCAAAATGACTAAAATGATAAAAATCATGGATTATAGCTCATGAAATCATGAATTTTGGCCTCTCGAAATTATTTGCCAACAGTCAAAATGACAAAAATGGCCTATAACCGTGGGTTATAGCTCATAAAATTGTGAATTTTGGCTACCGTGAAATTGAAATGACTAAAATGATAAAAATCATGAGTTATAGGTCAAAAATATGAATTTTGATCACCGTGAAATTATTTGATAACTGGTCAAAAGACTAAAAATGGCAAAAATTGTGAGTTATAGCCCACAATTCTTGAATTTTGGCTATTGTGAAAATATTTGACCGAGGGTCAAAATGACTAAAAGTGGATAAAAATCATGGATAATAGCTCATGAAATCTTTAATTTTGGCCTCTCTGAAATTATTTGCCAACATGTCAGAATGACTAAAATGGTAAAAAATCATGGGTTACAGCTCATAAAATAGTGAACTTTGGCTTTCGCGAAATTATTTACCAACATGCCGAAATGACTAAAAATGGACAAAAGTCATGGGTAATAGCTCATGAAATCTTTTAATTTGGCCTACACGTAATTATTTGCCAACAGGTCAAAATGACTACAAGTGGCAAAATACCATGAGTTATAGCTCAGGGAATCGTGATTTTTGGCCTCTCGAAATTATTTGCCAACAGTCGAAATAATTAAAATGGCCAAAAATCATGGGTTATAGCTCATGAAATTGTGAATTTTAACTTCTAGGGAATTATTTGTCAACGGGTCAAAATGACTAAAAATGGCCAAAGATCGTGGGTTACAGCTCATAAAATCGTGAATTTTTACCTCTGCAAAATTATTTGTCAACAGGTCGAAACAACTAATAATGGCCAAAAGTCATGGATTATAGCTCATGAAATCTTTAATTTTGGACTCCGCAAAATTATTTTCCAACGGCTCAACATGATTAAAATGGCCAAAAATCATGGGCTATAGCTCATGAAATTGTGAATTTTGGCCTCTAAGAAATTATTTGCCAATGGGTCAAAAGCGATAAAAATAGCCAAAAATCATGGGCTATAGCTCAAGAAATCATAAATTTTGGTATTCACAAAATTATTTATCAACAGGTCGAAATAATTAAAAATGGCCAAAAATTGAGGGTTATATCTCATGAAATTGTGATTTTGGGCCTCGCAAAAATTATTTCCCAACTGGTCGAAATGACTAAAAATGGCCAAAAATTATGGGTTACAGCTCACGAAATCGTGAATTTGTCCTTTGCGAAATTATTTTTCAACGGGTCAAAATGACTAAAAATGGCAAAAAATCGTGGGTTTTAGCTCATGAAATGTTGAATTCTGGACTCTGTAAAATTATTGGCCAACTGGTCTAAATGACTAAAAATGGCAAAAAATTATGGGTTATAGCTCACGAAATTGTGATTTTTGGCCTTCACAAATTCATATGCCAACGGTTGAAATAACTAAAAATGACCAAAAATTTTGGGTTATAGCTCATGAAATCGTGAATTTTAGCATTCGCAAAATTATTTGCCAACGAGTCAAAATGTCTAAAAATGGTCAAAAATTGTGTGATGTAGCTCACGAAATCTTGAATTTTGGCATATGCAAAATTATTTGTCAACGGGTCAAAACGACTAAAAATTGCAAAAAATCGTTGGTTATAGTTTACGAAATCGTGAATTTTGGCCTCCAGAAAATTATTTACCAATGGTTCGAAGATGGAATATAGACAAAAATCATGGGTTGTAGCTCACGATATTGCGAATTTTGGCCACAATGAAATTATTTAACAATGAGTCGATATGACTAAAAATGGCCAAACAATGTGGGTTATAGCTCAAAAATTAAGAATTTTGTCTCTCACGAAATTATTTGACAACGAGTTGAAGCAACTAAAAACGGTGAAAAGTCATGGGTTCTAGCCCACAAAATTATAAATTTTAGCCCCTGCGAAATTATTTTCCAACAGGGTGAAATGACAAAAAATGGCCAATAGTCATGGGTTATATGTTATGAAATTGTGAACTTTGGCCACGGCGAAATTATTTGTTAACAGGTCAAAATAACTAAAAATGACTAAAAATCGTGGGTTATAGCTTACAATTTAAATTTTGGTCTCTGTGAAATTACTACTGTTGGTGTCATTTTTATTTATGTCAATATGGAGATAAGATGGTGATTTAATTAAAAATTTATCCATAATTTCTAAATTCAAATTCAAATGCATTTTCACCTTATCAATTATTTTGAAATTCAAAAATTAGATTGGGGCTTATCTACTCACTTGATGATAACAAATCAAAAGATTTCAAAACATTGATGTTATCTGGTATTCCTCCTACTATATAAATACATCACTAACATCAACAAAGAGACTAGCACCAAAAAAATTCCTATTAAGCCTTCTCTTCTTCTCTCTTTGGCCGTGACAACCACAAGCACCAAAAAATAAAAAAAAGGGAGACTTCTCAATCATCGGCTAAATTACCATTTTGGTATATTTAGTGGCACCTCTATACCAACAAGACCTATTTAGTGGCACGACAACAAGGTATATTTAGTTATCCCAAAATTGCCATTAAGGCCTATCAAATGACCGGTGAACTTTGAATATAAAATTATAAATTTTTGCATATGTATCCCTCAAATTTCTCATATTTACAGATTACCCCCAAATCTTATTTTTAAACCCCTTCTCCCTCCCTTCCTCCCTCCCTCCCGCCACTCTCCCCCCTTCTTCCTCCCTCCCTCACTCCGCCCACTCCATGCCGCCCGGTGGCGCGGCCTCCATCCTAAACGAGATGAAAACCTCCGCCCCGATTCGATCACCTATGTCACCGTCATCAAGAAGCTGTGCGAAAACATCGGCGACGGTGGCGGAGTGGGGCAGGAGTGAGGGAGGGAGGAAGAAGGGGGGAGAGTGGCGGGAGGGAGGGAGGAAGGGAGGGAGAAGGGGTTTAAAAATACGATTTGGGGGGTAATCTGTAAATATGAGAAATTTGAGGGATACATATGTAAAAAATTTATAATTTTATATTTAAAGTTCACCGCCGGCGGTCGGATAGGCCTTAATGGCAATTTTGGGATAACTAAATATACCTTGTTGTCGCCGGTGCCACTAAATAGGTCTTGTTGGTATAGAGGTGCTACTAAATATACCAAAATGGTAATTTAGCCCTCAATCATCTCACCCCCAGCAACAAAAAGAGAGAAGCCATTGATAAAAGCCAGCGAAAAAAAAAACCTAGACTAAAACTCGTCCAAAGAGCAGGGCCGGGGCGATCCATCATCAACCTAAAAAAAAAAAAAAATTCATTCACCCCATCTCATTTTCCCAAGGTGATTTCTCATCCTCATGATTTTGCTCCTTCATCAAACTAAACGAGATTCCTCCTTCCATCTCCCATCTCCGGCGAACAACCGTCGAGGCACTGTCCTCACCCGAGGCACCGTCCTCGCCCGAGCCACCGTGCTCACCCCGAGCCACCGTGCTCAACCATCCGAGCCACCATGCTCAACACAAGTCACTGTACTCACCCGAGCCACCGTGCTCAACCATCCGAGCCACCATGCTCAACACAAGTCCTTGTACTCACCCGAGCCACCGTGCTCAACCATCCAGAGCCACCATGCTCAACACAAGTCCTTGTACTCACCCGAGGCACCGTCCTCACCCCGAGCCATCGTGCTCCCCTCGAGGCACCGTCCTCACCCGAGATCGACGTATTTCTTTTCATAATTTTTTATTTGAAACCAATGTGAATCTTTGCATGAATTCGACGTGAATTTTGCATGAATTCGATGGATTAAACAAATAACAAAATAAAAATGGATTTTTTGCATGAATTCACGTGATCAGTTCAAAAAAAAGAAAAAAGAAAAAGGAAAAAGAGGATTTTTGATGAGAAATTTCAATTACGCCTAACTCTTCAAACCATTATGAGGTTGTGCACATTACAAACAAGCCCCTCCACAAATCTCATGCATTACAAACAATTCATATAGAAATTCTTCAAATTGCAAAACAGTCCCCTCAACTTAAATTGCAAAATCACCCCCTTGAGATTTCCGAACAGCCCCCTCCAGAGATTGTTGAGATTAATCTAAACAATTTTGCAATTACGAAAAGCTATCCAGAATTTACAGTTTACACCCCTTGAAAATTGCAGACATTATCATTCAGTCCCTGGAAAAAATCTAGAAAACTGCAAATCAGTCCAGAAATTGCATTTCAGTCCCTGAAATTACTGAAAAACTGCAAATCAGTCCAGAAATTACTATTCAGTCCATGAAAAATATAGAAAGCTGCAAATCAGTCCAGAAATTGCATTTCGGTCCCTAAAAAGTCTAGAAACTCTAAAGCAGCCCAGAATTGATAATTTACACCCTGGAAAACTGTAAAAATTGTATCTAAGCCAAGTTTTTGCAAAACAGCCCAGAATTTACAGTCTGCAAGCTGAAATAATTGCAGAAATTGTATTTAAGTCCAGAAACTACAAAACAACTCAGAATTTGCAGTTTACACCTAGAGAAAATGCAGAAATCGTACTTCAACCCATTTTTGCAATCTAGTTCAGAAATCGCAATTGGGTCCCTCGAAATGTTGAAAATCCAAAGATAAATTCAAATCATCAAACTTGGCGACGGACCTCTATGTCCCTAAACTAGATAAAAAATTTGACATAGAAAGAAAACACCAAAACGGACCTCTACGTCCCTAAACTGGATGAAAGAATAATTTTGTGTAAAAAGAAACACACTCGACATAACCTGGTGTAAAAATATGCGCCAATAAGTTTAAGATCAAAAGGTTCAATTGTGTCTACCCCTAAGTCATTAAACTAGCTAAAAATACACAATTCGAACAACAAAATCAAATCTGACATCTACATCGTTAAACTAGACCCCAAATCAAACTCGACCTCCATGTCACTAAACTGGGCCAAACCAAATTCGACCACTACGTCATTAAACTGGAACAAATTTCTAAATTCGACCTCTACGTCATTAAACTAGAATAAATTCCAAATATGACCTCTACGTCTCTAAACTGGATCAAATTCCAAATTCGACCTCTACGTTGTTAAACTGGGCCAAATTCCAAATTTAACCTCTATGTCGTTAAACTGAAATAAATTCCAAATCTGACCTCTATGTCATTAAACTAGACCCCCAAATCAAATTCGACCCCTACGTTGTTAAACTGAATAAATTTCCAAATTCGACCTCTACGTCATTAAACTAGAATAAATTCTAAATTTGACCTCTACGTCGTTAAACTAGGCTAAATTCTAAATTTGACCTCTACGTCGTTAAACTAGGCTAAATTCCAAATTTGACATCCACGTTGCTAAACTGGGTTCAAGAATCCAAATCCCATTTCACGTCTCCAAGTCAGAAACCCAAACCCAAATTTCAGTCGCTACATCTTTAGTCTAGGACTTTATACAAAATTTGTACACTGGGGGTATGCCCCTGGTTAAGCCATGTATATGATCATTGAAATATAGATAAAATTAATATTATTATATTTTCTTACTTTGTGAGTTTTCTCTTATTTTGATGATTTTTATTGACTCTTAACCGAAGGTCCCTTTCATCAGTAAGGGTAATTAACAATAGACTCTTGAGTCTATTGGGAACCATGAACCCACATAAAAATAAACCCTCTCCCGTAGGGTGAATTTGACGGGATTGACATACAAGACAAAGTTATCTATCTTGATTGGATGTACTTATACACAACTAATTTAGATAGACAATTTTGACCCCACACTTACAAGCTGGTCGAAATGATTAAAAATAGCCAAAATTCATGGATTATAGCTCACAACACCGTGAATTTTATGCCTTTACGAAATTATTTGTCAACGGATCAAAATGACTAAAAAAGGCCATAAATCGCAGATTACAACTCACAAAATTGTAAATTTTAGCCTCCATGGAATTATTTACTAGCGGGTCGAAATGACTAAACATGGCCAAAAATCGTGTTTTATAGCTCCCGAAATCTAGAATTTTAGCCACAGTGAAAATATTTGAACACATGTCAAAACAACTAATATTGGTAAAAAATCATGGATAACAGCTCTTGAAATCTTTATTTTTGGCCTCCACAGAATTATTTACCAAAGGCTCAAAATGATTTAAAATGGAAAAAAAATAATGGGATATAGTGCACGGAATTGTAAATTTTGACCTCCGCAAAATTATTTGCCAATGGGTCAAAGCGACAAAAAGGACAAAAAATCGTAGGCTATAGCTCATGAAATCGTGAATTTTGACCACCGCAAAATTATTTGTCAACAGGTCGAAGCGACTAAATATGGCCAAAAATTATTGGTTATAGTTCACAAAATCGTGAATATTGGCCTACGTGAAATTATATTTTAATTAGTTAGAATGACAAAAATGACCAAAAATCATGGGTTATAGCTCACAAAATCGAGAATTTTGGTCTCCGCAGAATTTTTTTGCCAATGGGTCAAAATGACTAAAAATAGCAATAAATCGTGGGTTATAGCTCATAAAATCATTAATTTTAGCCTCTATAAAATTATTTACCAATGGGTCAAAATGACTAAAAAAGGCCATAAAATCATAGGTTATAGCTCACAAAATTGTGATTTTTGGCCTCAGTGGAATTATTTGCCAACGGGTCTAAACGACTAAAAATGCCCAATAATCGTTGCATGTAGCTCATGAAATCATGAATTTTTACCTCTGTGAAATTATTTGCCACCAGGTTTAAACGACTAAAAATAACCAAAAATTTATAGCTCATGAAATCATTAATATTGGCCTCCACAAAATTATTTGCCAATGGGTCAAAATGACTAAAAATAGCCATAAAATCATAGGTTATAGCTTAATAAATCGTGATTTTTGACCTTCGCAAAATTATTTGCCAACGGTCGAAATGACTAAAAATTTCCAAAAATCGTGTTCCATAGCTCATGAAATTATGTATTTTGGCCTCCATTGAACTATTTGCCAGCAGGTCGAAACTAATAAAAATGACAAAAAATCATGGGTTATAGTTCATGAAATCGTAAATTTTGCCTCCATGGAATTATTTGCTAACGGGTCAAAACAACTAAAAATGGCCAAAAATTATTGGCTATAGCTCACGAAATTATGAATTTTGGCGTACACAAATTATTTCCCAACTATTCAAAATGATGAAAAATGGATAAAATCTCTGGGTTAGCTCATAAAATTGAATTTTGGCCTCCGTGAAATTATTTGCCAACAGATCAAAATAACTAAAAATGGCCATAAATCGTGGGTTATAGATCACGAAACCGTGAATTTTGGCCTTTGCAAAATTATTTGCCAACGGGTCGAAACGATTAAAAATGGCTAAAAAACCATGAATACCTACAAAGTCGTAAATTTTGGCCTCTATAAAATTATTTGACAATGTAAGAAATGACTAAAAATGGCCAAAAATTAAGGATTATAACTCATGAAATCGTGAATTTTGGCCTTCGTGAAATTATTTGGTGAAAGGTTCAAACAACTAAAAATGGCCAAAAATTATGGGTTAGAGCTAATGAAATTCAAAATTTTGGCATTCGTGAAATTATTTTCTAACTGGTCAAAACGACAAAAAGGGCAAAATCGTGGGTTGTAGCTCACGTATCGTGAGTTTTTTTGCCTTCATAAAATTATTTACCAGCGGGTCAAAATGATTAAAAATGGCTATAAATCATGGGTTACAGCTCATGAAATTATGAATTTTGGTCTCCATGGAATTATTTGCCAGCGGGTCGAAATGACTAAAAATGGTAAAAAATCATGGGTTGTAGCTCATGAAATCATTAATTTTGTCCTCTACAAAATTATTTGCCAACGGGTCAAAATGACTAAAAATGGCCATAAAATCATAGGTTATATCTCACAAAATCATGACTTTTGGCCTCGTGAAATTATTTGCCAATCAGTCAAAATGACTAAAATGACCAAAAATCATGGGTTATAGCTCATGAAATCGTGAATTTTGGCCTTTGTGAAATTATTTGCCATCAAGTCCAAACAACTAAAAATAACCAAAAATCATGAGTTATAGCTCATGAAATCGTGAATTTTGGCCTCTATAAAATTATTTGACAATGTAAGAAATGACTAAAATGGCCAAAAATTAAGGATTATAACTCATGAAATCGTGAATTTTGGCCTTCGTGAAATTATTTGGTGAAAGGTTCAAACAACTAAAAATGGCCAAAAATTATGGGTTAGAGCTAATGAAATTCAAAATTTTGGCATTCGTGAAATTATTTTCTAACTGGTCAAAACGACAAAAAGGGCAAAATCGTGGGTTGTAGCTCACGTATCGTGAGTTTTTTTGCCTTCATAAAATTATTTACCAGCGGGTCAAAATGATTAAAAATGGCTATAAATCATGGGTTACAGCTCATGAAATTATGAATTTTGGTCTCCATGGAATTATTTGCCAGCGGGTCGAAATGACTAAAAATGGTAAAAAATCATGGGTTGTAGCTCATGAAATCATTAATTTTGTCCTCTACAAAATTATTTGCCAACGGGTCAAAATGACTAAAAATGGCCATAAAATCATAGGTTATATCTCACAAAATCATGACTTTTGGCCTCAGCAGAAGTATTTGCCAACAGGTCTAAACGACTAAAAATGCCCAAAAATCGTGGTTTATAGCTCATGAAATCGTGAATTTTGGCCTCTGTGGAATTATTTGCCATCAAGTCCAAACAACTAAAAATAACCAAAAATCATGAGTTATAGCTCATGAAATTATTAATATTGGCCTTTACAAAATTATTTGTTAACGGGTCGAAAACACTAAAAATGGCCATAAAATCGTTGGTTATAGCTTACAAAATCATGATTTTCTGCCTTCACGGAATTATTTGCCAATGGGGTAGAATTGACTAAAAATGCCCAAAAATCATGATTTATAGCTCATGAAATAGTGTATTTTGGCCTCCATTGAACTATTCGCTAACGGGTCGAAACTAATAAAAATGGCCAAAAATCATGGGTTTCGGCCTTCACGGAATTATTTGCCAATGGGGTCGAATCGACTAAAAATGCCCAAAAATCGTGGTTTATAGCTCATAAAATCGTGAATTTTTCCTTCACGAAATTATTTGCCAACAGGTCAAAAAACCTTAAAAGGGCCAAAAATCATTGGCTATAGCTCATGAAATCGTGAATTTTGACCTACGCGAAATTATTTCCCAATTGTTTGAATTAACTAAAAATAGGCAAAATTCCCGGGTTATAGCTCATGAAATCGTAAATTTTGGCCTCCGTGAAATTATTTGCCAATGGGTCGTAACGACTAAAAATGGCCATAAATCCTGGGTTATAGATCATGAAATCGTGAATTTTGGCCTCCGGGAAGTTATTTGCCAACGGGTTGAAATGACTAAAAATGCCCAAAAATTATTGGCTATGAAATCGTGAATTTTGGTCTCTGTAAAATTATTTGACAACGCACGAAATGACTTAAAATGGCCAAAAATCATTAGCTATAACTCATGAAATCGTGAATTTTGACCTACACAAAATTATTTCCCAACTGTTCGAAGTAACTAAAATAAGGCAAAATTCCTGGGTTATAGCTCATGAAATTGTGAATTTTGACCTCTGTGAAATTATTTGCCAATGGGTCGTAACGACTAAAAATGGCCATAAATCCTGGGTTATAGATCACGAAATCGTGAATTTTGGCCTCCGGGGAGTTATTTGCCAACGGGTTAAAATGACTAAAAATGGCCAAAAATCATGAGTTATTACCTATGAAATCGTGAATTTTGGTCTCTACAAAATTATTTGACAACGCACGAAACGACTAAAAATGACAAAAAATCAAGGATTATAACTCACAAAATCGTGAATTTTGGCCTCCGTGAAATTATTTGGCGACATGTCCAAACAACTAAAAATGGCTGAAAATCGTGGGTTATAACTTATGAAATCTTGAATTTTGGCCTGCGTGAAATTATTTGTCAACAGGTCGAAACGACAAAAAGTGGGCAAAAATCATGGGTTATAGCTCACGAATCGTGAATTTTTTCCTTCATGAAATTATTTACCAGTGGGTCAAAATGACTAAAAATGGCCAAACGTCAAGAGTTATAGTTCTTGAAATCATTAATTTTGGCCTCTACGAAATTATTTGCCAATGGGTCAAAATGTCTAAAAATGGCCATAAAATTGTAGGTTATAGCTTACAAAATTATGAGTTTTGGCCTTAGTGGAATTATTTGCCATTAGGTCTAAAAGACTAAAAATGCCCAAAAATCGTGGTTTATAGCTCATAAAATCGTGAATTTTAGACTCCGTGGAATTATTTGCCACCAGGTCCAAATGTCTAAAAATAAGTGAATTTTTTCCCTCCATGAAATTATTAACCAACGGGTCAAAAGCTACTAAAAATGGCCATAAATTGTGGGTTATAGCTCACGAAATCATGAATTTTGGCCTCCATAGAATTAATTTCCAGCTGGTTGAAATGACTAAAAATGGCAAAAAATAATGGGTTATAGTTGATAAAATTATTAATTTTGACCTCTACAAAATTGCGAATTTAAGCCTCCTCAAAAATTATTTGCCAATCAGTCAAAATGACTAAAAATAGCAAAATATCATTGGTTATAGCTAATGAAATTGTGTATTTTGGCCTTCGTAGAATTATTTACCAACATGTCGAAACGACTAAAATGGCCAAAAATCATGGGTTACAGCTCACGAAATCATGAATGTTGGCCTGTGAAAAATTATTTGACAATGGATCGAAATGGCTAAAAATGACTAAAAACTATGGGATCTAGCCCACAAAGTTGTAAAATTTTGTCTCTGTGAAATTATTTTCTAGCAGTTCGAATTGACTAAAAATGGCCAACAATCATCGGTTATAGCTCATTAAATCGTGACTTTTGGCTACCACGAAATTATTGGCCCAGGTGTCGAAATGAATAAAAGTGATAACAAATTGTAAGTTGTAGCTCATGAAATCATGCATTTCAATCAATGTGAAATTATTTATCAACGGGTCAAAATGACTAGAACCGGCAAAAATCGTGGGTTATAGCTCATGAAATTGTGTATTTTGGCCTCCATAGAATTATTTACCAACATGTCGAAGCGACTAAAATGGCCAAAAATCATGGGTTATAGCTCATGAAATCATTAATTTTGGCCTCTGAAATTATTTGCCAATGGGTCAAAATGTCTAAAATGGCCATAAAATTGTAGGTTATAGCTTACAAAATTATGAGTTTTGGCCTTAGTGGAATTATTTGCCATTAGGTCTAAAAGACTAAAATGCCCAAAAATCGTGGTTTATAGCTCATAAAATCGTGAATTTTAGACTCAGTGGAATTATTTGCCACCAGGTCCAAATGTCTAAAAATAAGTGAATTTTTCCCTCCATGAAATTATTAACCAACGGGTCAAAAGCTACTAAAATGGCCATAAATTGTGGGTTATAGCTCACGAAATCATGAATTTTGGCCTCCATAGAATTAATTTGGTTGAAATGACTAAAAATGGCAAAAATAATGGGTTATAGTTGATAAAATTATTAATTTTGACCTCTACAAAATTAAATTTAAGCCTCCTCAAAAATTATTTGCCAATCAGTCAAAATGACTAAAAATAGCAAAATATCATTGGTTATAGCTAATGAAATTGTGTATTTTGGCCTCTATAGAATTATTTGCCAACAGTCGAAACAACTAAAATGGCCAAAAATCATGGGTTCTGACTCACGAAATCATGAATGTTGGCTGTGAAAAATTATTTGACAATGGATCGAAATGGCTAAAAATGACTAAAAACTATGGGATCTAGCCCACAAAGTTGTAAAATTTTGTCTCTGTGAAATTATTTTCTAGCAGTTCGAATTGACTAAAAATGGCCAACAATCATCGGTTATAGCTCATTAAATCGTGACTTTTGGCTACCACGAAATTATTGGCCCAGGTGTCGAAATGAATAAAAGTGATAACAAATTGTAAGTTGTAGCTCATGAAATCATGCATTTCAATCAATGTGAAATTATTTATCAACGGGTCAAAATGACTAGAACCGGCAAAAATCGTGGGTTATAGCTCATGAAATTGTGAATTTTGGCCTCCATAGAATTATTTACCAACATGTCGAAGCGACTAAAATGGCCAAAAATCATGGGTTATAGCTCATGAAATCATTAATTTTGGCCTCGTGAAATTATTTGCCAATGGGTCAAAATGAATAAAATGACTAAAAATGGCTAAAAATCATGGATAATAACTCATAAAATCTTTAATTTTGGCTTGCATGTAATTATTTGCAATGGGTTGAAATGACTAAAATAGGAAAAAATACTGGGTGATATCTCATTAAATCATGAATTTTGGCCTCCGCTGAATTATTTGCTATGGTGTCAACATGACTAAAAATAGCCAAACAAGTGTGGGTTACAACTCACAAAATCGTGAATTTTGGCCTTTGTGAAATTATTTGGCAACTAGTCGGAACGAGAAAAATAGCCAAAAATCATGGGTTATAGCTCTCGAAATCATGAATTTTGGCCTCCATAAAATTTCTTGCACACGGGTTGAAATCACTAAAAATGGCCAAAACTTATGGGTCATAGCTCATGAAATCATTAATTTTACCTTCAGCAAAATTATTTGCTAACGGGTCGAAATGGCAAAAAATGGCCATAAAATCATAGGCTCACAAAATCATGATTTTTGGCCTGCATGTAATTATTTGCCAATAGGTCAAAATGACTAAAAATGACCATAAAATCATAAGTTATAGCTCACAAAATCATGATTTTTGGCCTAAGCGCAATTATTTACTAGCGGGTCTAAACGACTAAAAATGCCCAATAATCATTATTTATAGCTCATGAAATCGTGTATTTTGACCTCCGTGGAATTATTTGCCACCAGGTTGAAATAACTAAAAATAACAAAAAATTGTGGGTTATAGCTCATGAAATCATTAATATTGGTCTCTATAAAATTATTTGCTAGCGGGTCAAAATGACAAAAAATGGCCATAAAATCATCGGTTATAGCTCACAAAATTGTGATTGTTGGCCTTCGTTAAACTATTTGCCAATGGCTCAAACTAACTAAAAATGACCAAAAATCATAGTTTACAGCCCATGAAACTGTGTATTTTAGTCTCCATTGAACTATTTGCCAATGGGTCAAAATGAATAAAAATGACTAAAATTGTGGGTTATAGCTCAAGAAATCGTGAATTTACTCTACAGAATTATTTGCTAGTGGGCAGAAACAACTAAAAACAGCTAAAAATCATGGGCTATAGCTCATGAAATTATGAATTTTGGCCTACGTAAAATTATTTCCCAACCATTCTAAATGACTAAAAATGTGCAAAATTCCTAGTTTATAGCTCATGAAATAGTGAATTTTGGCCTCCGTGAAATTATTTGCCATCAGGTTGAAATGACTAAAAATGGCCATAAATCGATAAAAAATCATGAATTTTGACCTCCACGTAATTATTTGCCAACGGGTTGAAATCACCAAAAATGGTAAAAAATCGCGGGTTATTGCCTACGAAATCGTGAATTTTGGCCTCTGCCAAATTATTTGACAACGCACAAAATGACTACAAATGGCTAAAAATTGTGGGTTATAGCTCACAAAATTGTTAATTTTGGCCTACGTGAAATTATTTGGTGACAGCTTGAAATAACTAAAAATGGACAAAAATCATGGGTTATAATACTGAATTTTTGCCTCCGCGGAATAATTTTTTAACTGATTGAAACAAATAAAAATGGCTAAAACTCATGGGTTTTAGATCAGTAATAGGAAATTTTTTGCCTTTGTGAAATTATTAACCAACGTGTCGAAATGACTAAAAATGGCCATAAAATTTGTAGGTTATAGCTCATAAAATCGTGAATTTTGGCCTCCGTGAAATTATTTGCCAACAGTCGAAACAACTAAAATGGCCAAAAATCATGGGTTATAGCTCGAAATCATGAATTTTGGCCTCCATAAAATTTCTTGCACACGGGTTGAAATCACTAAAATGGCCAAAACTTATGGGTCATAGCTCATGAAATCATTAATTTTACCTTCAGCAAAATTATTTGCTAGCGGGTCAAAATGACAAAAATGGCCATAAAATCATAGGCTCACAAAATCATGATTTTTGGCACGCATGTAATTATTTGCCAATAGGTCAAAATGACTAAAATGACCATAAAATCATAAGTTATAGCTCACAAAATCATGATTTTTGGCCTCCATAGAATTATTTGCTAAGGGTCAAAATGACTAAAATGCCCAAAAATCATGGGTTATAGCTCATGAAATCGTGATTTTTAGCCTCAGTGAATTATTTGCCAACAGTCGAAACAACTAAAAATATGGCAAATAGTCGTGGGTTATAGCTCATGAAATCATGAATTTTGGCCTCTATAGAATTATTTGCTAAGGGTCAAAATGACTAAAATGGCCATAAAATCATAGGTTATAGCTCACAAAATTGTGAATTTTGGCCTCGTGAAATTATTTGCCAATGGGTCAAAATAACAAAACATAGCCAAAAATTATGGGTTATAGCTAATAAAATCTTAAATTTTGGCCTTGAAAATTATTTTCCAAGTGGTCCAAATGACTAAAATGGGAAAAAATCATGGGTAAGAAATCGTGAATTTTGGCCTCTACAAAATTATTTGCCAATGGGTTGAAATGACTAAAAATGGCTAAAAATCATGGGTTATAGCTCATGAAATTGTGAATTTTGGCCTCTACAAAATTATTTGCCAACAGTCGAAACAACTAAAATGGCCAAAAATCATAGGTTATAGCTCATGAAATAGTGAATTTTGGCCTCGTGAAATTATTTGCCAACAGTCGAAACAACTAAAATGGCCATAAATCGATAAAAATCATGAATTTTGACCTCCACGTAATTATTTGCCAATGGGTTGAAATGACTAAAATGGGAAAAAATCATGGGTTATAGCTCGAGAAAATAGTGAATTTTGGCCTCTATAGAATTATTTGCCAACAGATTGAAAGGACTAAAATGGCCATAAAATCATGGGCTATAGCTCAAGAAGTTATGAATTTTTACCTCTGCAGAATTATTTGCTAGTTTGTCAAAATGACTAATAATGGCTAAAAATTCTTGGTTATAGCTCATGAAATCATGAAATTTAGCCTCTACAAAATTATTTGCCAACAGATTGAAAGGACTAAAATGGCCATAAAATCATTGGTTATAACTTACAAAATCATGATTTTTTGACCCTTCGTGGAGTTATTAGTTAATGGGTCGAAACGACTAAAAATGGCAAAGAATAGTGGGTTATAGCTCATGAAATCGTGTACTTTGACCTCCGTTAAATGATTTGACAAAGGGGTGAAATGACTAAAATGGTAAAAAATCTAAAATGGCAAAAAATTATGGGTTATAGCTCACGTAATCATCAACTTTGGCCTCCACATAATTAGTTGCCGGCGTGTCCTAATAACTAAGAAAGCCCAAAATGGGGCTATAGCTCACGAAGTCAAGAATTTTGAGCACCGCAAATTATTTTCCAACCGGTCAAAATAACTAAAATGATAAAAATCATGAATTTTGGCCTCCACATAATTATTTGCCAACAGATTGAAAGGACTAAAATGGCCAAAAATCATGGGTTATAGCTCTTGAAATCATGAATTTTGGCCTCTACAAAATTATTTGCCAACAGATTGAAAGGACTAAAATGGCCAAAATTGTGGGATATAGCTCACAAAATTGTGAATTTTGGCCTCTACAAAATTATTTGCCAACAGATTGAAAGGACTAAAATGGCCAAAAATCATGGGTTATAGCTCTTGAAATCATGAATTTTGGCCTCCACATAATTATTTGCCAACAGATTGAAAGGACTAAAATGGCCAAAAATCATGGGTTATAGCTCATGAAATCGTGATTTTTGGCCTTCGTGGAATTATTTGCCAACAGATTGAAAGGACTAAAATGGCCATAAAATCATGGGCTATAGCTCACAAAATCATGAATTTTGGCCTCTACAAAATTATTTGTCAATAGGTCAAAATGACTAAAATGGCCATAAAATCATAGGTTATAGCTCACAAAATCATGAATTTTGGTCTCGACAAAATTATTTACCAACAGATCGAAATGACTAAAATGACCAAAAATCATGGGTTATAGCTAATAAAATCTTAAATTTTGGCCTTCAGAAAATTATTTTCCAAGTGGTCCAAATGACTAAAAATGGGAAAAAAATCATGGGTAAGAAATCGTGAATTTTGGTCTCCACATAATTATTTGCCAACGGGTCGAAATAATTAAAAATGGCTAAAAAGCATGGGCTATAGCTAATGAAATCATGAATTTTAGCCTCTGCCAAAATTTTGCCAATAGGCCGAAATAACTAAAAATGGCCAAAAATTGTGGGATATAGCTCACAAAATTGTGAACTTTAGCGTCCGCAAAATTATTTGCCAGCTGATCAAAATGACTGAAAATGATAAACAATCGTGGGTTATACCTCTCAAAATTGTGAATCTTAGCCTTTGTGAAAATATTTGCCACCAGGTCGAAATGACTAAAAATGGCTAAAAAGTGGGTTATAGCACATGAAATCATGAATTTTGGCCTCTACAAAATTATTTGTCAATAGGTCAAAATGACTAAAAAAGGCTATAAAATTGTAGATTATAACTCAGAAAATCATGGTTTTTGCCCTCTGCGGAATTATTTGCCAACGCGCCGAAGTGACTAAAAATGCCCAAAAATCATGGGTTATATAGCACACAAAATTGAGAATTTTGAACTCCGCAAAATTGTTTGCCAACGGGTCAAAACGACTAAAAATGGCCATAAATCATGGGCTATAGCTCAAGAAGTTATGAATTTTTACCTCTGCAGAATTATTTGCTAGTTTGTCAAAATGACTAATAATGGCTAAAAATTCTTGGTTATAGCTCATGAAATCATGAAATTTAGCCTCTACAAAATTATTTGCCAACAGATTGAAAGGACTAAAATGGCCATAAAATCATTGGTTATAACTTACAAAATCATGATTTTTTGACCCTTCGTGGAGTTATTAGTTAATGGGTCGAAACGACTAAAAATGGCAAAGAATAGTGGGTTATAGCTCATGAAATCGTGTACTTTGACCTCCGTTAAATGATTTGACAAGGGGTCGAAATGACTAAAAATGGTAAAAAATCTAAAATGGCAAAAAAATTATGGGTTATAGCTCACGTAATCATCAACTTTGGCCTCCACATAATTAGTTGCCGACGTGTCCTAATAACTAAGAAAGCCCAAAAATCGGGGCTATAGCTCACGAAGTCAAGAATTTTGAGCACCGCAAATTATTTTCCAACTGGTCAAAATAACTAAAAATGATAAAAAATCATGGATTATAGCTCACAAAATCATAAATTTTGGCATCCGCAAAATTATTTGCCAATTGGTCAAAATGACTAAAGATGGCAAAAAATCGTGGGTAGCTCATGAAATCCTAAAACTTGGCCTCCATAGAATTATTTACCACCAGATCGAAATGACTAAAAATGGTAAAAAATCATGGGTTATAGCTCTTGAAATCATGAATTTTGGTCTCGACAAAATTATTTACCAACAGATCGAAATGACTAAAAAAGGCCATAATATCATAGGTGATAACTCAGGAAATCGTGATTTTTGGCCTTCGTGGAATTATTTGCCAACAGGTAGAAATTACTAAAAATGCTAAACAATCATGGGTCATAGCTCACAAAATCATGAATTTTGGCCTCCACATAATTATTTGCCAACAGTCGAAATGACTAAAATGGCCATAAAATTTGTAGGTTATAGCTCATAAAATCATGAATTTTGGCCTCTACAAAATTATTTGCCAATGGGTTGAAATGACTAAAATGGCCATAAAATCATTGGTTATAACTTACAAAATCATGATTTTTGGCCTTCGTGGAATTATTTGCCAACAGTCGAAACAACTAAAATGGCCAAAAGTGATGAGTTATAGCTCATGAAATCATGAATTTTGGCCTCCATGAAATTATAGCTCTTGAAATTGTATATTTTAGCCTCCATGGAATTATTTGCCAATGGGTTGAAATGACTAAAATGGCCAAAAATCATAGGTTATAGCTCACAAAATCGTGAATTTTGGCCTTCGTGGAATTATTTGCCAATGGGTTGAAATGACTAAAAATACACAAAAATCGTGGGTTATAGCTCATGAAATCGTGAATTTTGGCCTCCACAAAATTATTTACCAATGGGTCAAAATAACTAAAATGGCCAAAAATCATGGGTTATAGCTCATGAAATCGTGAATTTTGGCCTCCATAGAATTATTTGCTAGAAGGTTCTAGTGACTAAAATGGTAAAAATCTAAAATGGCAAAAATTATGGGTTATAGCTCACAAAATCGTGAATTTTGGCCTCCATGAAATTATTTGCCAACAGTCGAAACAACTAAAAATGCCCAAAATCGTGGGTTATAGCTCATGAAATCTTGTATTTTGGCCTCTATAGAATTATTTGCTAAGGGTCAAAATGACTAAAATGGCCAAAAATCATGGGTTATAGCTCATGAAATCGTGAATTTTGGCCTCTACAAAATTATTTGCCAATGGGTCAAAATGACTAAAATGGCCAAAAATCATGGGTTATAGCTCAAAATGACCGAAATGACTAAAAATCATTTGCTAAAGGGTCAAAATGACTAAAGATGGCAAAAATCGTGGGTAGCTCATGAAATCGTGAATTTTGGCCTCTACAAAATTATTTGCTAATGGGTCCAAATGACTAAAAATACACAAAAATCATGAGTTATAGCTCAAGAAATTGTGTATTTTAGTCTGTACGGAATTATTTGCCAACAGGTCGAAACAACTAAAAATATGGCAAATAGTCGTGGGTTATAGCTCATAAAATTGTGAATTTTAGCCTACGCAAAAGTATTTGCCAACTGGTCCAAGTGACTAAAACTGGCAAGAAAATCGAGGGCTATAGCTCATGAAATAGTGTAGTTTGATCTCCATGAAATTATTTGCCAAAGGGTCAAAACAATTAAAAATGCCAAAAATCATGGATTAGAGCTCACGAAATTACGAATTTTAGCCTCCACAAAATTATTTGCCAACGGGTCGAAATGAGTAAAAATGGCCAAAAATCATAGGTTATAGCTCAGAAAATAGTGAATTTAGGCGTTCGGAAAATTATTTGCTAACGGTTTGAATGATAAAAAATGACCAAAAATCATGGGTTATAGCTAATAAAATCTTAAATTTTGGCCTTCACAAAAGTCTTCATCAGCGGTCGAAATAACTAAAATGACCATAATTTGTGGGTTATAGCTCAAGAAATCATGAATTTTAGCCTCCATGGAATTATTTGCCAACAGTCGAAATGACTAAAATGGCCAATAATAATTGGCTATAGCTCATGAAATCGTGAATTTTGGCCTCTACAAAATTATTTGCCGATAGGTCAAAATGACTAAAATGGCCAAAAATCATGGGTTATAGCTCACGAAATCGTGATTCTTAGCATCGAGGAATTATTTGCCAACAGTCGAACCAACTAAGAGGGTGTTTGGGAGGCTTATTTTTTTTAAGGCTAGCTAAGCTAGCTTTTCATATCTATCTATTTTGTACAATACCAAATAAGTTAGAATATAAGTCTTATTTTTAAAGGCGGGTACACCTAGCTTTTGAAAAACAAGCATATAAGCTCACCTAAATAAGCTAGGTCAGACCAAACAAATTACTATTTTACCCAAATAAATTTTAAACAAAATTTATTATAAAAGTCAAAAGCCATCAAAAGCTAACATAGCTTAAAAGCTTGAAAAACAAGCCTCCCAAACACCCTCTAAAATGCCCTAAACTCCTAGGTTATAGCTCATGAAATCTTGCATTTTGGCCTCCACATAATTATTTGCCAGCGGATCCAAATAACTAAAATGATAGAAAACCACGGGCTATAGCTCATGAAATCGTGAATTTTGCCTCCATAAAATTATTTGACAACATATCGAAACAACTAAAAATGGCCAATAATAATTGGTTAGAGCTCATGAAATCATGAATTTTAACATCCATGAAATCATTTGCCAATCGATCAAAGTGATAAATAGCCAAACATTGTGGGTTAGAGCTCACGAATTTGTCCAGCCTCCATGGAATTATTTGCCAACAGTCGAAACAACTAAAAATGGCCAAAAATCATAGGTTATAGCTCATGAAATCATGTATTTTGGCCTCCTTGAAAATATTTGCCAAGGGTTGAATCGACTAAACATGGCAAAATATTGTAGGTTATAGCTCACTAAATCGTGGGTTATAGCTCAAGAAATCGTGAATTTTGGCCTCCATAGAATTATTTGCCAATTGGTCAAAATGACTAAAAATGGCTAAAAAGTGGGTTATAGCACATGAAATCATGAATTTTGGCCTCTACAAAATTATTTGTCAATAGGTCAAAATGACTAAAAAGGCTATAAAATTGTAGATTATAACTTCGAGAAATCGTGATTTTTGGCCTCCACATAATTATTTGCCAACAGTCGAAATGACTAAAAATGCCCAAAAATCATGGGTTATAGCTCATAAAATTGTGAATTTTAGCCTCCATGAAATTATTTGCCAAGGGTCAAAATGACTAAAATGGCCAAAAATCATGGGTTATAGCTCACAAAATCATGAATTTTAGCCTCCATGAAATTATTTGCCATCGAAATGACTAAAAATGGTAAAAATCATGGGTTATAGCTCACAAAATCGTGAATTTTGGCCTCATTGAAATTATTTGCCAGCGGGTCCAAACAACTAAAAATGGCTAAAAATCGTGGTTTAAAGCTCATGAAATGGTGTATTTTGGCCTCTACAAAATTATTTGTCAATAGGTCAAAATGACTAAAATGGCTAAAAATCATGAGTTATAGCTCATGAAATCATGTATT
Source organism: Asparagus setaceus (assembly GCA_012295165.1). NCBI lineage: Eukaryota > Viridiplantae > Streptophyta > Magnoliopsida > Asparagales > Asparagaceae > Asparagus > Asparagus setaceus. The sequence continues at coordinate 81,490,681 of CM022704.1, read as the reverse complement.
TTGGCCTCCATAGAATTATTTGCCAACGGGTCCAAACAACTAAAAATGGCCAAAAATCATGGGTTATAGCTCACAAAATCATGAATTTTGGCCTCCATAGAATTATTTGCCAACGGGTCCAAACAACTAAAAATGGCCATAAATCATGGGCTATAGCTCACGAACTTGTGAATTTTGGCCTCTACAAAATTATTTGCCAATTAGTCAAAATGACTAAAATGGCTAAAAATTCTTGGTTATAGCTCATGAAATCATGAAATTTTAGCCTCTACAAAATTATTTGCCAACAGTCGAAACAACTAAAAATGGCCATAAAATCATTGGTTATAACTTACAAAATCATGATTTTTGACCCTTCGTGGAGTTATTAGTTAATGGGTCAAACGACTAAAATGGCTAAAAATCGTGGTTTAAAGCTCATGAAATGGTGTATTTTGGCCTCCTTGAAAATATTTGCCAAGGGTCAAAATGACTAAAAATGGTAAAAATCTAAAATGGCAAAAAATTATGGGTTATAGCTCACGTAATCATCAACTTTGGCCTCCACATAATTATTTGCCAGCGGGTCCAAACAACTAAAAATGGCCAAAAATCATGGGTTATAGCTCACAAAATCATGAATTTTGGCCTCCACAAAAATATTTTCCAAGGGTCAAAATGACTAAAAATGATAAAAAATCATGGATTATAGCTCACAAAATCATAAATTTTGGCCTCCACAAAATTATTTGCCAATTGGTCAAAATGACTAAAAATGGTAAAAATCATGGGTTAGAGCTCATGAAATCCTAAAACTTGGCCTCCATAGAATTATTTACCACCGGTCGAAATGACTAAAAATGGTAAAAATCATGGGTTATAGCTCAAGAAATCATGAATTTTAACATCCATGAAATCATTTGCCAACCAATCAAATTGAGAAAATGGCCAAAAATCATGGGTTAGAGCTCACAATTCATGAAATTTGGCTTCCACGAAATTATTTGCTAAGGGTTGAAACAAACAAAATGACAAAGAATCATGAGTTATAGCTCATGAAATTGTGCAATTTAGTCTCCATAAAATTATTTGCCATCGAAATGACTAAATATCATAAAAATCGTAGATAGGTCATGAAATCGTGATTTTTGGCCTCTGCAAAATTATTTGGCGATGGTTCGAACAATAAAAAATGACCAAAAATCGTGAGTTAAAGCTCATGAAATGGTGTATTTTGGCCTCCACAAAAATATTTTCCAAGGGTCAAAATTCGAACATCGAAAAATGGCTAAAAATCGTGGTTTAAAGCTCATGAAACCGTGTATTTTGGCCTCCATGAAAATATTTTTCAAGGGTCAAAATGACTAAATATGGCAAAAAATCATAGGTTATAGCTCACTAAATCATGGCTTATAGCTCAAGAAACCCTGTATTTTTGTCTCTACGGTACTATTTGCCAATTGGTCAAAGCGAAATCGTGAATTTTGGCCTCCACATAAGTATTTGCCAACGGGTCCAAACAACTAAAAATGGACAAAAACTATGGGCTATAGCTCACGAACTTGTGAATTTTGGCCTCCATAGAATTATTTGCCTACGGGTTAAAACAACTAAAAATAGCTAAAAATCATGAGTTATATCTCACAAAATCGTGAATTTTGGCCTCCATAGAATTATTTACCACCGGTCGAAATGACTAAAAATGATAAAAAATCATGGGTTATAGCTCTTGAAATCATGAATTTTGGTCTCGACAAAATTATTTACCAACATGTCGAAAGGACAAAAGAGCCATAATATTGTAGGCTATAGCTCGAGAAATTGTGATTTTGGCCTCTGCAAAATTATTTGCCAACAGGTCCAAACAACTAAAAATGGCTAAAAATCATGGGTTATAGCTCACAAAATCATGAATTTTAGCCTCCATGAAATTATTTGCTAGAAGGTTCTAGTGACTAAAATGGCCAAAAGTGATGAGTTATAGCTCATAAAATCATGAATTTTGGCCTCTACAAAATTATTTGTCATTAGGTCGAAATGATAAAAAAGGACTTAAAATTATAGGTTCTAGATCAAGAAATCATTATTTTGGCTTCCATGAATTATTTGCCTACAGTTGAAGCGATTAAAATGCCCAAAATCATAGGTTACCTCACGAAACCATGAATTTTAACCTCCGTAATTTTTTGCCAATGGGTCAAAATGACTAAAATGGCTATAAATCATGACTTATAGCTCAAGAAATTGTGAATTTTTGCCTCCATGAAATTATTTGCTAGCATATCAAAATGACTAAAAAGCCAAAAATTATGAGTTGTAGCTCACAAAATCGTGAAACTTGGCCTCCGTGGAGTTATTTGCCGACAAGTCAAAATAACTAAAAATGGCTATAATTTGTGTGTTATAGCTCAAGAAATCATGAATTTTGGCCTCCATAGAATTATTTGCTAGAAGGTTCTAGTGACTAAAATGGCCAAAAGTGATGAGTTATAGCTCATAAAATCATGAATTTTGGCCTCTACAAAATTATTTGTCATTAGGTGAAATGATAAAAAAGGACTTAAAATTATAGGTTCTAGATCAAGAAATCATTATTTTGGCTTCCATGAATTATTTGCCTACAGTTGAAGCGATTAAAATGCCCAAAATCATAGGTTACCTCACGAAACCATGAATTTTAACCTCATGAATTTTTGCCAATGGGTCAAAATGACTAAAATGGCTATAAATCATGACTTATAGCTCAAGAAATTGTGAATTTTTGCCTTCGCAGAATTATTTGCTAGCATATCAAAATGACTAAAAAAGCCAAAAAATTATGAGTTGTAGCTCACAAAATCGTGAAACTTGGCCTCCGTGGAGTTATTTGCCGACAAGTCAAAATAACTAAAATGGCCAAAAATCATGGGTTATAACTCTTGAAATCATGAATTTTGGTCTTTACAAAATTATTTACCAACATGTCGAAAGGACAAAAGAGCCATAATATTGTAGGCTATAGCTCGGAAATTGTGATTTTGGCTGCACAAAATTATTTGTCAACGGATCGAAACATCTAAAATGCCCAAAATCGTGGGTTATAGCTCACAAAATTGTGAATTTTGGCCTTCACAAAAGTCTTCATCAATTCGAAATAACTAAAATGACCATAATTTGTGGGTTATAGCTCAAGAAATCATGAATTTTTACCTCAGTGGATTTATTTGCTACAGTTAGAATGTCTAAGAATGGTCAATAATAATTGGTTAGAGCTCATGAAATCTTATATTTTGGACTCCACATAATTATTTGCCAACGGGTCCAAACAACTAAAATGGCCAAAAATCATGGGTTATAGCTCATGAAATCGTGAATTTTGGCCTCTACAAAATTATTTACCAACATGTCGAAAGGACAAAAGAGCCATAATATTGTAGGCTATAGCTCGAGAAATTGTGATTTTGGCTGCACAAAATTATTTGTCAACGGATCGAAACATCTAAAATGCCCAAAATCGTGGGTTATAGCTCACAAAATTGTGAATTTTGGCCTTCAAAAAGTCTTCATCAACGGGTCGAAATAACTAAAATGACCATAATTTGTGGGTTATAGCTCAAGAAATCATGAATTTTTACCTCAGGTGGATTTATTTGCTACAGTTAGAATGTCTAAGAATGGTCAATAATAATTGGCTATAGCTCATGAAATCGTGAATTTTGGCCTCTACAAAATTATTTGCCGATAGGTCAAAATGACTAAAATGACCATAAAATCATAGGTTATAGCTTACGAAATCGTGATTCTTAGCATCTGAGGAATTATTTGCCAACGGGTCGAACCAACTAAGAGGGTGTTTGGGGAGGCTTATTTTTTTTTGGCCAAACTAGCTTTTAAGCTAGCTTTTTCATATCTATCTATTTTGTACAATACCAAATAAGTTAGAATATAAGTCTTATTTTTAAAGGCTGGTACACCCTAGCTTTTGAAAAACAAGCATATAAGCTCACCTAAATAAGCTAGGTCAGACCAAACAAATTACTATTTTACCCAAATAAATTTTAAACAAAATTTATTATAAAAGTCAAAAGCCATCAAAAGCTAACATAGCTTAAAAGCTTGAAAAAACAAGCCTCCCCAAACACCCTCTAAAATGCCCTAAACTCCTAGGTTATAGCTCATGAAATCTTGCATTTTGGCCTCCACATAATTATTTGCCATGGATCCAAATAACTAAAAATGATAGAAAACCACGGGCTATAGCTCATGAAATCGTGAATTTTGCCTCCATAAAATTATTTGACAACATATCGAAACAACTAAAAAAGGCAAAATATCGTGGGTTATAGCTCACAAAATAATGAATATTAACATCCTTGAAATCATTTGCCAATCGATCAAAGTGATAAATAGCCAAACATTGTGGGTTAGAGCTCACAATTTGTCAGCCTCCATGGAATTATTTGCCAACAGTCGAAATGACTAAAATGGCTAAAAATCATGGGTTATAGCTCACAAAATCATGAATTTTAGCCTCCATGAAATTATTTGCTAGAAGGTTCTAGTGACTAAAATGGCCAAAAGTGATGAGTTATAGCTCATAAAATCATGAATTTTGGCCTCTACAAAATTATTTGTCATTAGGTCGAAATGATAAAAAAGGACTTAAAATTATAGGTTCTAGATCAAGAAATCATTATTTTGGCTTCCATGAATTATTTGCCTACAGTTGAAGCGATTAAAATGCCCAAAATCATAGGTTACCTCACGAAACCATGAATTTTAACCTCCGTAATTTTTTGCCAATGGGTCAAAATGACTAAAATGGCTATAAATCATGACTTATAGCTCAAGAAATTGTGAATTTTGCCTCCATGAAATTATTTGCTAGCATATCAAAATGACTAAAAAGCCAAAAATTATGAGTTGTAGCTCACAAAATCGTGAAACTTGGCCTCCGTGGAGTTATTTGCCGACAAGTCAAAATAACTAAAATGGCTAAAAATCATGGGTTGTAGCCAACGAAATTGAGAATTTTAGCCCATGCAAAATTATTTGCCAACGGATTGAAACGACTAAAACTAGCCAAAATGCGTGTGTTATGGCTCACAAAATCATAAACTTTGTCCTCCACATAATTATTTGCCAACAGGTCCAAACAACTAAAAAAGCCCAAAAACCGTGGGCTATAGCTCACCAAGTCGTGAATTTTGGCTTCGTAAATTATTTGCCAATATATCGAAATAACTAAAAATAGCTGAAAGTCATGGGTTATAGCTCACAAAATCATGAATTTTGGCCTACTTGAAATGATTTGCCAATGGATCGAAACAACTAAAAATGGTCATAAATCATGTGTTATAGCTCACAAAAGCGTGAATTTTGCCTCCATGAAATTATTTGCTAGAAGGTTCTAGTGACTAAAATGGCCAAAAGTGATGAGTTATAGCTCATAAAATCATGAATTTTGGCCTCTACAAAATTATTTGTCATTAGGTCGAAATGATAAAAAAGGACTTAAAATTATAGGTTCTAGATCAAGAAATCATTATTTTGGCTTCCATGAATTATTTGCCTACAGTTGAAGCGATTAAAATGCCCAAAATCATAGGTTACCTCACGAAACCATGAATTTTAACCTCCGTAATTTTTTGCCAATGGGTCAAAATGACTAAAATGACCATAATTTGTGGGTTATAGCTCAAGAAATCATGAATTTTTACCTCAGGTGGATTTATTTGCTACAGTTAGAATGTCTAAGAATGGTCAATAATAATTGGCTATAGCTCATGAAATCGTGAATTTTGGCCTCTACAAAATTATTTGCCGATAGGTCAAAATGACTAAAATGACCATAAAATCATAGGTTATAGCTTACGAAATCGTGATTCTTAGCATCGAGGAATTATTTGCCAACGGGTCGAACCAACTAAGAGGGTGTTTGGGGAGGCTTATTTTTTTGGCCAAACTAGCTTTTAAGCTAGCTTTTTCATATCTATCTATTTTGTACAATACCAAATAAGTTAGAATATAAGTCTTATTTTTAAAATTTGGTACACCTAGCTTTTGAAAAACAAGCATATAAGCTCACCTAAATAAGCTAGGTCGGACCAAACAAATTACTATTTTACCCAAATAAATTTTAAACAAAATTTATTATAAAAGTCAAAAGCCATCAAAAGCTAACATAGCTTAAAAGCTTGAAAAACAAGCCTCCCCAAACACCCTCTAAAATGCCCTAAACTCCTAGGTTATAGCTCATGAAATCTTGCATTTTGGCCTCCACATAATTATTTGCCAGCGGATCCAAATAACTAAAAATGATAGAAAACCACGGGCTATAGCTCATGAAATCGTGAATTTTGCCTCCATGAGAATTATTTGCTAGAAGGTTCTAGTGACTAAAATGGCCAAAAGTGATGAGTTATAGCTCATAAAATCATGAATTTTGGCCTCTACAAAATTATTTGTCATTAGGTGAAATGATAAAAAAGGACTTAAAATTATAGGTTCTAGATCAAGAAATCATTATTTTGGCTTCCATGAATTATTTGCCTACAGTTGAAGCGATTAAAATGCCCAAAATCATAGGTTACCTCACGAAACCATGAATTTTAACCTCATGAATTTTTGCCAATGGGTCAAAATGACTAAAATGGCTATAAATCATGACTTATAGCTCAAGAAATTGTGAATTTTGCCTCCATGAGAATTATTTGCTAGCATATCAAAATGACTAAAAAGCCAAAAATTATGAGTTGTAGCTCACAAAATCGTGAAACTTGGCCTCAGTGGAGTTATTTGCCGACAAGTCAAAATAACTAAAATGGCCAAAAATCATGGGTTATAACTCTTGAAATCATGAATTTTGGTCTTTACAAAATTATTTACCAACATGTCGAAAGGACAAAAGAGCCATAATATTGTAGGCTATAGCTCGGAAATTGTGATTTTGGCTGCACAAAATTATTTGTCAACGGATCGAAACATCTAAAATGCCCAAAATCGTGGGTTATAGCTCACAAAATTGTGAATTTTGGCCTTCACAAAAGTCTTCATCAATTCGAAATAACTAAAATGACCATAATTTGTGGGTTATAGCTCAAGAAATCATGAATTTTTACCTCAGTGGATTTATTTGCTACCAGTTAGAATGTCTAAGAATGGTCAATAATAATTGGCTATAGCTCATGAAATCGTGAATTTTGGCCTCTACAAAATTATTTGCCGATAGGTCAAAATGACTAAAATGACCATAAAATCATAGGTTATAGCTTACGAAATCGTGATTCTTAGCATCTGAGGAATTATTTGCCAACGGGTCGAACCAACTAAGAGGGTGTTTGGGGAGGCTTATTTTTTTTTGGCCAAACTAGCTTTTAAGCTAGCTTTTTCATATCTATCTATTTTGTACAATACCAAATAAGTTAGAATATAAGTCTTATTTTTAAAATTTGGTACACCTAGCTTTTGAAAAACAAGCATATAAGCTCACCTAAATAAGCTAGGTCGGACCAAACAAATTACTATTTTACCCAAATAAATTTTAAACAAAATTTATTATAAAAGTCAAAAGCCATCAAAAGCTAACATAGCTTAAAAGCTTGAAAAAACAAGCCTCCCCAAACACCCTCTAAAAATGCCCTAAACTCCTAGGTTATAGCTCATGAAATCTTGCATTTTGGCCTCCACATAATTATTTGCCAACGGATCCAAATAACTAAAAATGATAGAAAACCACGGGCTATAGCTCATGAAATCGTGAATTTTTGCCTCCGCAAAATTATTTGACAACATATCGAAACAACTAAAAAAGGCAAAATATCGTGGGTTATAGCTCACAAAATAATGAATATTAACATCCTTGAAATCATTTGCCAATCGATCAAAGTGATAAATAGCCAAACATTGTGGGTTAGAGCTCACGAATTTGTCTAGCCTCCATGGAATTATTTGCCAAGAGTCGAAACAACCAAAAATGACAAAAATCATTGGTTAGAGCTCATGAAATCATAAATTTTGGCCTCCACATAATTATTTGCCAACAGGTCCAAACAACTAAAATGGCCAAAAATCATGGGTTATAGCTCATGAAATTGTGAATTTTGGCCTCCACATAATTATTTGCCAATTGGTTGAAACAACTAAAAGCCCAAAACCGTGGGCTATAGCTCATGAAATCGTGAATTTTGCCTCCATAAAATTATTTGACAACATATCGAAACAACTAAAATGGCCAAAAATCATGGGTTATAGCTCACAAAAGCGTGAATTTTGCCTCCATGAAATTATTTGTCAACCATACAAAATGACAAAATGGCCAAAAATCATGGGTTATAGCTCATGAAATCGTGAATTTTGGCATCCATGAAATTATTTGTCAACGGATCGAAACATCTAAAATGCCCAAAATCGTGGGTTATAGCTCACTAAATCGTGGGTTATAGCTCACTAAATCGTGGGTTATAGCTCATGAAATCGTGAATTTTGGCATCCATGAAATTATTTGCCAAGAGTCGAAACAACCAAAAATGACAAAAATCATTGGTTAGAGCTCATGAAATCGTGAATTTTGGCATCCATGAAATTATTTGTCAACGGATCGAAACATCTAAAATGCCCAAAATCGTGGGTTATAGCTCACTAAATCGTGAATTTTGGCCTCCATGGAATTATTTGCCAAGAGTCGAAACAACCAAAAATGACAAAAATCATTGGTTAGAGCTCATGAAATCTTGCATTTTGGCCTCCATAGAATTATTTGCCTACAGTTGAAGCGATTAAAATGCCCAAAATCGTGGGTTATAGCTCACTAAATCGTGAATTTTGCCTCCATGAAATTATTTGTCAACGGATCGAAACATCTAAAATGCCCAAAATCGTGGGTTATAGCTCATGAAATCGTGAATTTTGGCATCCATGAAATTATTTGCCAGCGGATCCAAATAACTAAAATGGCCAAAAATCATGGGTTATAGCTCATGAAATCGTGAATTTTGGCATCCATGAAATTATTTGTCATTAGGTCGAAATGACTAAAATGGCCAAAAATCATGGGTTATAGCTCACAAAATCGTGGGTTATAGCTCACGAACTTGTGAATTTTGGCCTACTTGAAATGATTTGCCAATGGATCGAAACAACTAAAAGCCCAAAACCGTGGGCTATAGCTCACGAACTTGTGAATTTTGGCCTCTACAAAATTATTTGCCAAGGGTCAAAATGACTAAAAAGCCAAAAATTATGAGTTGTAGCTCACAAAATCATAAACTTTGTCCTCCACATAATTATTTGCCAATTGGTTGAAACAACTAAAATGGCCAAAAATCATGGGTTGTAGCCATGAAATTGAAATTTTAGCCCATGCAAAATTATTTGCCAACAGGTCCAAACAACTAAAATGGCTAAAAATCATGGGTTATAGCTCTTGAAATCATGAATTTTGGCCTACTTGAAATGATTTGCCAATGGATCGAAACAACTAAAATGGCTAAAAATCATGGGTTATAGCTCATGAAATCTTGCATTTTGGCCTCCATAGAATTATTTGCCAACTAGTCGAATATTTTGGCCTTAGCGAATTATTTGCCAAGGGTTGAATCGACTAAACATGGCAAAATATTTTAGGTTATAGCTCATGGAATCATGAATTTTGGCCTACTTGAAATGATTTGCCAATGGATCGAAACAACTAAAAGCCCAAAACCGTGGGCTATAGCTCACCAAGTCGTGAATTTTGGCATCCATGAAATTATTTGTCAACGGATCGAAACATCTAAAATGCCCAAAATCATAGGTTATAGCTCACTAAATCGTGGGTTATAGCTCACTAAATCGTGAATTTTGGCCTCCATAGAATTATTTGCCAGCGGATCCAAATAACTAAAATGACCAAAATTTGTGGGCTATAGCTCACCAAGTCGTGAATTTTGGCCTACTTGAAATGAGCCCCTTCCGCGTCTGTAGTTCGAACCGGGTCTCTACGGATCGAATTGCGGTGGTCCACGGACACAAAAGTCCGACGGGCAAAGAACCCCGCATGGCGAGGACCTCGATATAACGAGATCCTCGTGTTTGTTCATAAAGGAAAAAGTTATAATCTTTTTGATTTTCATTGTAAGCCTTATAAAAGGCGATATTTCTCTTTGAATTTGTTTGGTATTGAAGTTTGTAACAGTTCAAATCAATGACAATCAAGGCAACTTTCCCCGAACAAATAGCGGTCGAAATAACTAAAATGGTAAAAATCATGGGTTATAGCTCACGAAATCGTGAATTTTGGCCTCCATGGAATTATTTGCCAATGGGTCAAAATGACTAAAAATGGCCAAAAATCATGGGTTATAGCTCACGAAATTGTGAATTTTGCCTCCATAAAATTATTTGCCAAGAGTGAAACAACCAAAAATGACAAAAATCATTGGTTAGAGCTCATGAAATCATGTATTTTGGCCTCCTTGAAAATATTTGCCAAGGGTTGAATCGACTAAACATGGCAAAATATTGTAGGTTATAGCTCACTAAATCGTGGGTTATAGCTCAAGAAACCCTGTATTGTGGCCTCCATTGCACTATTTGCCAATTGGTTGAAACAAAATCATAAATTTTGGCCTCCACATAGGTATTTACCAATGGGCCCAACGACTAAAATGGCTAAAACTACAGGGCTATAGCTCACGAAATCGTGAATTTTGTCCTCTGAAATTATTTGCCTACGGGTCAAAATAACTAAAATGGCCAAAAATCATGGGTTATGGCTCACGATATCATGAATTTTGGCCTTTGTGAAATTGTTTGCCAACTGGTTGAAATAACTAAAATGGTAAAAATCATGGATTATAGCTCATAAAATTATGAATTTAGGCCTTTGCCAAATGGTCCAAATGATTAAAATAAGTAAACAATTGTGGGTTATAGCTCATGTAATCGTGTATTCTAGCCTTAGAATTATTTGCCAGCGGGTCAAATATTTTGGCCTTAAAATTATTTACCAATAGTTCAAAACAACTAAAAGTGGCTAAAATTGTGGGTTATAGCTCACAAAATCGAGATTTTTAGCCTGTAAAATTATTTTATAACGGTCGAAATGACTAAAAAGGCTAAAATTAGTATGTTATAGCTCACAAAATAGTGAGTTTTATCCTCCACATAATTGTTTGCTAATAGGTCCAAATAACTAAAATGGCCAAAAATCATGGGTTATGGCTCACGATATCATGAATTTTGGCCTCCATGGAATTATTTGCCAAGGGTTGAAACAACTAAAAATGGCTAAAAATCATGAGTTATAGCTCATGAAATTGTGAATTTTGCCTCCATAAAATTATTTGCCAACAGTCGAAATAACTAAAAATGGCTATAAATCATGACTTATAGCTCAAGAAATTGTGAATTTTGGCCTCTACAAATTATTTGCCAGCGGATCCAAATAACTAAAATGGCCAAAAATCATGGGTTATAGCTCACAAAATCGTGAAACTTGGCCTCCGTGGAGTTATTTGCCAAGGGTTGAATCGACTAAACATGGCAAAATATTGTAGGTTATAGCTCACTAAATCGTGGGTTATAGCTCAAGAAACCCTGTATTGTGGCCTCCATTGCACTATTTGCCAATTGGTTGAAACAAAATCATAAATTTTGGCCTCCACATAGGTATTTACCAATGGGCCCAACGACTAAAAATGGCTAAAACTACAGGCTATAGCTCACGAAATCGTGAATTTTGTCCTCTGAAATTATTTGCCTACGGGTCAAAATAACTAAAATGGCCAAAAATCATGGGTTATGGCTCACGATATCATGAATTTTGGCCTTTGTGAAATTGTTTGCCAACTGGTTGAAATAACTAAAATGGTAAAAATCATGGATTATAGCTCATAAAATTATGAATTTAGGCCTTTGCCAAATGGTCCAAATGATTAAAATAAGTAAACAATTGTGGGTTATAGCTCATGTAATCGTGTATTCTAGCCTTAGAATTATTTGCCAGCGGGTCAAATATTTTGGCCTTAAAATTATTTACCAATAGTTCAAAACAACTAAAAGTGGCTAAAATTGTGGGTTATAGCTCACAAAATCGAGATTTTTAGCCTGTAAAATTATTTTATAACGGTCGAAATGACTAAAAAGGCTAAAATTAGTATGTTATAGCTCACAAAATAGTGAGTTTTATCCTCCACATAATTGTTTGCTAATAGGTCCAAATAACTAAAATGCCCAAAAATCATGGGTTATGGCTCACGATATCATGAATTTTGGCCTCCACATAATTATTTGCCAAGGGTTGAAACAACTAAAATGGCCAAAGATCATGGGTTATAGCTCATGAAATTGTGAATTTTGCCTCCATAAAATTATTTGCCATCGAAATGACTAAAAAGGCTAAAATTAGTATGTTATAGCTCACAAAATAGTGAGTTTTATCCTCCACATAATTGTTTGCTAATAGGTCCAAATAACTAAAATGCCCAAAAATCACGGGCTATAGCTCACGAAATCGTGAATTTTGGCCTCATTGAAATTATTTGCCAATAGGTCGAAACATCTAAAAATGACTGAAAATCATGGGTTATAGCTTATGAAATCATGAATTTTGGCCTCATTGAAATTATTTGCCAACAGGTCGAAACAACTAAAAATGGCCATAAATCATGTTTTATAGCTCACAAAATTATGAATTTTTGCTTTTACGAAATTATTTGCTTGAAGGTCCTAGTGGCTAAAAATAGTAGAAAATTGTAAGTTATAACTCATAAAATCATGCATTTTGGCCTCTACAAAATTATTTTCTAACAGGTCAAAATGATAAAAAAGTGAAAAAATTATAGGTTATAGATTAGGAAATTATTATTTTTGTCCTCCACAGAATTATTTGCCCACTGGTCGAAATGACTAAAAATGCCAAAACATCGCGAGCTATAGCTCACGAAGTTGTGAATTTTGGACTCTACGAATTATTTGCCAACAGGCTGAAACAGCCAAAAATGATAAAAAATTGTGTGTTATAGCTCACAAAATTATAATTTTTTCATTCCCAAAATTATTTGCCAATTAGTCAAAATGACTAGAAATGGCAAAAAATCGTGGGTTAAAGTTCATGAAATTGTGAAAATTGGTCTCCTAGAATTATTTGCCCTTCGATCGAAATGACTAAATATGGCCAAAGATCATGGGTTATAGCTCTTGAAATCATGAAGCCTCGGTTCATTTGGCGAGCCTCGTGTTCGTTTGGCGAACCTCGTGTTCGTTTGGCGAACCTCGTCATCTGGCGAGCCTCGTGTTCGTTTGGCGAACCTCGTGTTCGTTTGGCGAACCTCGTGTTCGTTTGGCGAACCTCGTGTTCGTTTGGCGAACCTCGTCATCTGGCGAGCCTCGTGTTCGTTTGGCGAACCTCGTCATCTGGCGAGCCTCGTGTTCGTTTGGCGAACCTCGTCATCTGGCGAGCCTCGTGTTCGTTTGGCGAACCTCGTCATCTGGCGAGCCTCGTGTTCGTTTGGCGAACCTCGTCATCTGGCGAGCCTCGTGTTCGTTTGGCGAACCTCGTCATCTGGCGAGCCTCGTGTTCGTTTGGCGAACCTCGTCATCTGGCGAGCCTCGTGTTCGTTTGGCGAACCTCGTCATCTGGCGAGCCTCGTGTTCGTTTGGCGAACCTCGTCATCTGGCGAGCCTCGTGTTCGTTTGGCGAACCTCGTCATCTGGCGAGCCTCGTGTTCGTTTGGCGAACCTCGTCATCTGGCGAGCCTCGTGTTCGTTTGGCGAACCTCGTGTTCGTTTGGCGAACCTCGTCATCTGGCGAGCCTCGTGTTCGTTTGGCGAACCTCGTCATCTGGCGAGCCTCGTGTTCGTTTGGCGAACCTCGTCATCTGGCGAGCCTCGTGTTCGTTTGGCGAACCTCGTGTTCGTTTGGCGAACCTCGTCATCTGGCGAGCCTCGTGTTCGTTTGGCGAACCTCGTCATCTGGCGAGCCTCGTGTTCGTTTGGCGAACCTCGTCATCTGGCGAGCCTCGTGTTCGTTTGGCGAACCTCGTGTTCGTTTGGCGAACCTCGTCATCTGGCGAGCCTCGTGTTCGTTTGGCGAACCTCGTCATCTGGCGAGCCTCGTGTTCGTTTGGCGAACCTCGTGTTCGTTTGGCGAACCTCGTGTTCGTTTGGCGAACCTCGTCATCTGGCGAGCCTCGTGTTCGTTTGGCGAACCTCGTCATCTGGCGAGCCTCGTGTTCGTTTGGCGAACCTCGTGTTCGTTTGGCGAACCTCGTCATCTGGCGAGCCTCGTGTTCGTTTGGCGAACCTCGTCATCTGGCGAGCCTCGTGTTCGTTTGGCGAACCTCGTCATCTGGCGAGCCTCGTGTTCGTTTGGCGAACCTCGTGTTCGTTTGGCGAACCTCGTCATCTGGCGAGCCTCGTGTTCGTTTGGCGAACCTCGTCATCTGGCGAGCCTCGTGTTCGTTTGGCGAACCTCGTCATCTGGCGAGCCTCGTGTTCGTTTGGCGAACCTCGTCATCTGGCGAGCCTCGTGTTCGTTTGGCGAACCTCGTCATCTGGCGAGCCTCGTGTTCGTTTGGCGAACCTCGTCATCTGGCGAGCCTCGTGTTCATTTGGCGAACCTCGTCATCTGGCGAGCCTCGTGTTCATTTGGCGAACCTCGTCTTCTGGCGAGCCTCGTGTTCGTTTGACGAACCTCGTCATCTGGCGAGCCTCAATTCCTCTCGGCGAACCTCGCGGTTTGGCGAGCCTCATGTTCGTTTGGCGAACCTCGTCTTCTGGCGAGCCTCAATTCCTCTCGGCGAACCTCGCGGTTTGGCGAGCCTCATGTTCGTTTGGCGAACCTCGTCATTTGGCGAGCCTCGTGTTCGTTTGGCGAACCTCGTCTTCTGGCGAGCCTCAATTCCTTTCGGCGAACCTCGTGTTCGTTTGGCGAACCTCGTCTTCTGGCGAGCCTCAATTCCTCTCGGCGAACCTCGCGGTTTGGCGAGCCTCATGTTCGTTTGGCGAACCTCGTCATTTGGCGAGCCTCGTGTTCGTTTGGCGAACCTCGTCATTTGGCGAGCCTCGTGTTCGTTTGGCGAACCTCGTCATTTGGCGAGCCTCGTGTTCGTTTGGCGAACCTCGTCTTCTGGCGAGCCTCAATTCCTTTCGGCGAACCTCGCGGTTTGGCGAGCCTCATGTTCGTTTGGCGAACCTCGTCTTCTGGCGAGCCTCAATTCCTCTCGGCGAACCTCGCGGTTTGGCGAGCCTCATGTTCGTTTGGCGAACCTCGTGTTCGTTTGGCGAACCTCGTGTTCGTTTGGCGAACCTCGTCATTTGGCGAGCCTCGTGTTCGTTTGGCGAACCTCGTCATTTGGCGAGCCTCGTGTTCGTTTGGCGAACCTCGTCATTTGGCGAGCCTCGTGTTCGTTTGGCGAACCTCGTGTTCGTTTGGCGAACCTCGTCATTTGGCGAGCCTCGTGTTCGTTTGGCGAACCTCGTCATTTGGCGAGCCTCGTGTTCGTTTGGCGAACCTCGTCATTTGGCGAGCCTCGTGTTCGTTTGGCGAACCTCGTCATTTGGCGAGCCTCGTGTTCGTTTGGCGAACCTCGTCTTCTGGCGAGCCTCAATTCCTTTCGGCGAACCTCGCGGTTTGGCGAGCCTCATGTTCGTTTGGCGAACCTCGTCTTCTGGCGAGCCTCAATTCCTCTCGGCGAACCTCGCGGTTTGGCGAGCCTCATGTTCGTTTGGCGAACCTCGTCTTCTGGCGAGCCTCAATTCCTCTCGGCGAACCTCGCGGTTTGGCGAGCCTCATGTTCGTTTGGCGAACCTCGTCTTCTGGCGAGCCTCAATTCCTCTCGGCGAACCTCGCAGTTTGGCGAGCCTCGTGTTCGTTTGGCGAACCTCGTCATTTGGCGAGCCTCGTGTTCGTTTGGCGAACCTCGTCATTTGGCGAGCCTCGTGTTCGTTTGGCGAACCTCGTCATTTGGCGAGCCTCGTGTTCGTTTGGCGAACCTCGTCATTTGGCGAGCCTCGTGTTCGTTTGGCGAACCTCGTGTTCGTTTGGCGAACCTCGTGTTCGTTTGGCGAACCTCGTCTTCTGGCGAGCCTCAATTCCTCTCGGCGAACCTCGCGGTTTGGCGAGCCTCATGTTCGTTTGGCGAACCTCGTGTTCGTTTGGCGAACCTCGTCTTCTGGCGAGCCTCAATTCCTCTCGGCGAACCTCGCGGTTTGGCGAGCCTCATGTTCGTTTGGCGAACCTCGTCATTTGGCGAGCCTCGTGTTCGTTTGGCGAACCTCGTCATTTGGCGAGCCTCGTGTTCGTTTGGCGAACCTCGTCATTTGGCGAGCCTCGTGTTCGTTTGGCGAACCTCGTCATTTGGCGAGCCTCGTGTTCGTTTGGCGAACCTCGTGTTCGTTTGGCGAACCTCGTCATTTGGCGAGCCTCGTGTTCGTTTGGCGAACCTCGTCTTCTGGCGAGCCTCAATTCCTCTCGGCGAACCTCGCGGTTTGGCGAGCCTCATGTTCGTTTGGCGAACCTCGTCATTTGGCGAGCCTCGTGTTCGTTTGGCGAACCTCGTCTTCTGGCGAGCCTCAATTCCTCTCGGCGAACCTCGCGGTTTGGCGAGCCTCATGTTCGTTTGGCGAACCTCGTCATTTGGCGAGCCTCGTGTTCGTTTGGCGAACCTCGTCTTCTGGCGAGCCTCAATTCCTCTCGGCGAACCTCGCGGTCGAAATAACTAAAAATGGTAAAAAATCATGGGTTACAGCACACGCAATCATGAATTTTAACATCCATGAAATCATTTGCCAACCAATCAAATTGAGAAAATGGCCAAAAATCATGGGTTAGAGCTCACGAATTCATGAAATTTGGCTTCCACAGAATTATTTGCTAAGGGTTGAAACAAACAAAAATGACAAAGAATCATGAGTTATAGCTCATGAAATTGTGCAATTTAGTCTCCGCAAAATTATTTGCCATCGAAATGACTAAATATCATAAAAATCGTAGATAGGTCATGAAATCGTGATTTTTGGCCTCTGCAAAATTATTTGGCGATGGTTCGAACAATAAAAAATGACCAAAAATCGTGAGTTAAAGCTCATGAAATGGTGTATTTTGGCCTCCACAAAAATATTTTCCAAGGGTCAAAATTCGAACATCGAAAAATGGCTAAAAATCGTGGTTTAAAGCTCATGAAACCGTGTATTTTGGCCTCCATGAAAATATTTTTCAAGGGTCAAAATGACTAAATATGGCAAAAAATCATAGGTTATAGCTCATAAAATCGTGATTTTTGGCCCCCACGGAATTATTTGCCAATGGGTTGAAATGACTAAAACAGGCCAAAAATTATGGTTTATAACTTACGAAATCATGAATTTTACCCATTGCAAAAATATTTGACCACGAGTCGAAACAACAAATAAGGGCCAAACATGATAGATAATAGCTCTTGAAATCTTTAATTTTGGCCTCCGCAGAATTATAGCTCTTGAAATTGTATATTTTAGCCTCCATGGAATTATTTACCAAGGGTTGAATGACTAAAAATAGACAAAAATTAGAGGTTATAGCCCACGAAATCGTGATTTTTGATTTTGCGAAATTAACTGTCATTGGGTTGAAATGACCAAAAATACACAAAAATCGTGGGTTGTAGCTCATGAAATCGTAAATTTTGGCCTCCACAGAATTATTTACCAATGGGTCAAAATAACAAAACATAGCCAAAAATTATGGGTTATAGCTCATGAAACTGTTGCCAAATTATTTGTCGACAAGTTAAAATGATTAAAAGTGGCCATAAAATAATAGGTTACACCTCACAAAATCGTGATTTTTAGCCTCAGCGGAATTATTTGCCAACAGGTCGAAACAACTAAAAATGCCCAAAAATCGTGGGTCATAACTCATGAAATCTTGTATTTTGGCCTCTATAGAATTATTTGCTAAGGGTCAAAATGATCGAAAAAGGCAAAAAATCGTTGGTTATAGCTCATGAAATCGTGATTTTTACCCTCAACTAAATTATTCGTCAAAGGTCTGAATGATGAAAAATGGCCAAAAATAGTGCGTTATAGCTCAAAATGACCGAAATGACTAAAAATCATTTGCTAAAGGGTCAAAATGATCGAAAATTGTAGGTCTCACGAAATCGTGCTTTTTGACCTCTGCGAAATCATTTGCTAATGGGTCCAAATGACTAAAAATACACAAAAATCATGAGTTATATCTCACAAAATCGTGAATTTTGGCCTCCGTGAAATTGTTTGCCAACGAGTCGAAATGCATAAAATTGGCAAAAAATAATGGGTTATAGCTCTTGAAATCGTGTATTCTGGCCTTCCCGAAATTATTTTCTAACTGGTCTACATGATTAAAGCTAGTAAAAAAATTATGGGTTATAGCTCATATAATCGTGTAAGCCTTTGCGAAATTATTTGCCAACTAGTCGAATATTTTGGCCTTCGCAGAATTATTTGCCAACTGGTTGAAACAACTAAAAATGGCTAAAAATCATGGGTTGTAGCCAACGAAATTGAGAATTTTAGCCCATGCAAAATTATTTGCCAACGGATTGAAACGACTAAAACTAGCCAAAAATCGTGTGTTATGGCTCACAAAATCATAAACTTTGTCCTCCACATAATTATTTGCCAACAGGTCCAAACAACTAAAAAAGCCCAAAAACCGTGGGCTATAGCTCACCAAGTCGTGAATTTTGGCTTCCGTAAATTATTTGCCAATATATCGAAATAACTAAAAATAGCTGAAAGTCATGGGTTATAGCTCACGAAATCATGAATTTTGGCCTACTTGAAATGATTTGCCAATGGATCGAAACAACTAAAAATGGTCATAAATCATGTGTTATAGCTCACAAAAGCGTGAATTTTTGCCTCCGCAGAATTATTTGCTAGAAGGTTCTAGTGACTAAAAATGGCCAAAAGTGATGAGTTATAGCTCATAAAATCATGAATTTTGGCCTCTACAAAATTATTTGTCATTAGGTCGAAATGATAAAAAAAAGGACTTAAAATTATAGGTTCTAGATCAAGAAATCATTATTTTTGGCTTCCACTGAATTATTTGCCTACGGATTGAAACGATTAAAAATGCCCAAAAATCATAGGTTACCTCACGAAACCATGAATTTTAACCTCCGCGAATTTTTTTTGCCAATGGGTCAAAATGACTAAAAATGGCTATAAATCATGACTTATAGCTCAAGAAATTGTGAATTTTTGCCTTCGCAGAATTATTTGCTAGCATATCAAAATGACTAAAAAAGCCAAAAAATTATGAGTTGTAGCTCACAAAATCGTGAAACTTGGCCTCCGTGGAGTTATTTGCCAGCAAGTCAAAATAACTAAAAATGGCCAAAAATCATGGGTTATAACTCTTGAAATCATGAATTTTGGTCTTTACAAAATTATTTACCAACATGTCGAAAGGACAAAAGAGCCATAATATTGTAGGCTATAGCTCAGGAAATTGTGATTTTTGGCCTGCACAAAATTATTTGTCAACGGATCGAAACATCTAAAAATGCCCAAAATCGTGGGTTATAGCTCACAAAATTGTGAATTTTGGCCTTCACAAAAGTCTTCATCAACGGGTCGAAATAACTAAAAATGACCATAATTTGTGGGTTATAGCTCAAGAAATCATGAATTTTTACCTCCGTGGATTTATTTGCTACCAGATTAGAATGTCTAAGAATGGTCAATAATAATTGGCTATAGCTCATGAAATCGTGAATTTTGGCCTCTACAAATTATTTGCCGATAGGTCAAAATGACTAAAAATGACCATAAAATCATAGGTTATAGCTTACGAAATCGTGATTCTTAGCATCTGAGGAATTATTTGCCAACGGGTCGAACCAACTAAGAGGGTGTTTGGGGAGGCTTATTTTTTTTTGGCCAAACTAGCTTTTAAGCTAGCTTTTTCATATCTATCTATTTTGTACAATACCAAATAAGTTAGAATATAAGTCTTATTTTTAAAGGCTGGTACACCCTAGCTTTTGAAAAACAAGCATATAAGCTCACCTAAATAAGCTAGGTCAGACCAAACAAATTACTATTTTACCCAAATAAATTTTAAACAAAATTTATTATAAAAGTCAAAAGCCATCAAAAGCTAACATAGCTTAAAAGCTTGAAAAACAAGCCTCCCAAACACCCTCTAAAATGCCCTAAACTCCTAGGTTATAGCTCATGAAATCTTGCATTTTGGCCTCCACATAATTATTTGCCAACGGATCCAAATAACTAAAAATGATAGAAAACCACGGGCTATAGCTCATGAAATCGTGAATTTTTGCCTCCGCAAAATTATTTGACAACATATCGAAACAACTAAAAAAGGCAAAATATCGTGGGTTATAGCTCACAAAATAATGAATATTAACATCCTTGAAATCATTTGCCAATCGATCAAAGTGATAAATAGCCAAACATTGTGGGTTAGAGCTCACGAATTTGTCTGGCCTCCATGGAATTATTTGCCAAGAGTCGAAACAACCAAAAATGACAAAAAATCATTGGTTAGAGCTCATGAAATCATGTATTTTTGGCCTCCTTGAAAATATTTGCCAAGGGTTGAATCGACTAAACATGGCAAAATATTGTAGGTTATAGCTCACTAAATCGTGGGTTATAGCTCAAGAAACCCTGTATTGTGGCCTCCATTGCACTATTTGCCAATTGGTTGAAACAAAATCATAAATTTTGGCCTCCACATAGGTATTTACCAATGGGCCCAACGACTAAAAATGGCTAAAAACTACAGGCTATAGCTCACGAAATCGTGAATTTTGTCCTCTACAGAATTATTTGCCTACGGGTCAAAATAACTAAAAATGGCCAAAAATCATGGGTTATGGCTCACGATATCATGAATTTTGGCCTTTGTGAAATTGTTTGCCAACTGGTTGAAATAACTAAAATGGTAAAAAATCATGGATTATAGCTCATAAAATTATGAATTTAGGCCTTTGCCAAATGGTCCAAATGATTAAAATAAGTAAACAATTGTGGGTTATAGCTCATGTAATCGTGTATTCTAGCCTTCGTAGAATTATTTGCCAACGGGTCAAATATTTTGGCCTTCGCAAAATTATTTACCAATAGTTCAAAACAACTAAAAGTGGCTAAAAATTGTGGGTTATAGCTCACAAAATCGAGATTTTTAGCCTCTGTAAAATTATTTTATAACAGATCGAAATGACTAAAAAGGCTAAAATTAGTATGTTATAGCTCACAAAATAGTGAGTTTTATCCTCCACATAATTGTTTGCTAATAGGTCCAAATAACTAAAAATGCCCAAAAATCACGGGCTATAGCTCACGAAATCGTGAATTTTGGCCTCTACAAAATTATTTGCCGATAGGTCAAAATGACTAAAAATGATAAAATATCGTGGGTTATAGCTCATGAAATCGTGAATTTTGGCCTCTACAAAATTATTTGCCGATAGGTCAAAATGACTAAAAATGCCCAAAAATCATGGGCTATAGCTCACGAAATCGTGAATTTTGGCCTTTGCCAAATGGTCCAAATGATTAAAATAAGTAAACAATTGTGGGTTATAGCTCATGTAATCGTATTCTAGCCTTCAGAGAATTATTTGCCAACGGTCAAATATTTTGGCCTTCGCAAAATTATTTACCAATAGTTCAAAACAACTAAAAGTGGCTAAAAATTGTGGGTTATAGCTCACAAAATCGAGATTTTTAGCCTCAGAAAATTATTTTATAACAGATCGAAATGACTAAAAAGGCTAAAATTAGTATGTTATAGCTCACAAAATAGTGAGTTTTATCCTCCACATAATTGTTTGCTAATAGGTCCAAATAACTAAAAATGCCCAAAAATCACGGGCTGCGGCTCACGAAGTCATGAAATTTGGCTTCCGTAAATTATTTGCCAATAGGTCGAAACATCTAAAAATGACTGAAAATCATGGGTTATAGCTTATGAAATCATGAATTTTGACCTCTACAAAATTATTTGCAAACATGTCAAAATTACAAAAAGGCCATAAAATTGTAGGTTATAGCTCACAAAATTATGAATTTTTGCTTTTACGAAATTATTTGCTTGAAGGTCCTAGTGGCTAAAAATAGTAGAAAATTGTAAGTTATAACTCATAAAATCATGCATTTTGGCCTCTACAAAATTATTTTCTAACAGGTCAAAATGATAAAAAAGTGAAAAAATTATAGGTTATAGATTAGGAAATTATTATTTTTGTCCTCCACAGAATTATTTGCCCACTATTCGAAATGACTAAAAATGCCCAAAAATCGCGGGCTATAGCTCACGAAGTTGTGAATTTTAGACTCCACAAATTATTTGCCAGCAGGTTGAAACAGCCAAAAATGGTAAAAAATTGTGGGTTATAACTCACAAAATTATCAATTTTATCATTCGCGAAATTATTTGCCAATTAGTCAAAATGACTAAAAATGATAAAATATCGTGGGTTATAGCTCATGAAATCGTGAAACTTGGTCTCCCTAGAATTATTTGCCAGTAGGTCGAAATGACTAAAAATGGCCAAAGATCATGGGTTATAGCTCTTGAAATCATGAATTTTGGTCTCGACAAAATTATTTACCAACAGATCGAAATGACTAAAAAAGGCCATAATATCATAGGTGATAACTCAGGAAATCGTGATTTTTGGCCTTCGTGGAATTATTTGCCAACAGGTAGAAATTACTAAAAATGCTAAACAATCATGGGTCATAGCTCACAAAATCATGAATTTTAGCCTCCATGAAATTGTTTGGCAACGGCTCAAAATAACTAAAAATGGCTATAATTTGTGTGTTATAGCTCAAGAAATCGTGAATTTTTGCCTCCGCAGATTTATTGCTAGCAGGTCAGAATGACTAAAAATGGCCAATAATAATTGGTTAGAGCTCATGAAATCTTATATTTTGGACTCCACATAATTATTTGCTAACATATCGAAGTGACTAAAAATAGTAAAAAATCACTAGTTATAGCTCATAAAATCATGAATTTTTTTCTATAAAATTATTTAGCGACAGGTCGAAATGACAAAAAATGGCCATAAAATTATAGGCTATATAGCTCACAAAATCATGATTTTTTAGGCGTCTATGAAATTATTTGCCAACAGTTCGAACGACTAAATATGCCCAAACATCATGGGTTATAGCTCATGAAATCGTTAATTTTGGCTCCGTGAAATTTTTTGCCAGCAGGTTCAAACGCTAAAAATGTCCATAAATCATATGTTATAGCTCAAAAAATCATGAA
Organism: Asparagus setaceus; assembly: GCA_012295165.1. Classification (NCBI taxonomy): domain Eukaryota; kingdom Viridiplantae; phylum Streptophyta; class Magnoliopsida; order Asparagales; family Asparagaceae; genus Asparagus; species Asparagus setaceus. The sequence goes on along the minus strand of CM022704.1, from coordinate 81,467,457 downwards.
TTTTTGACTTCTCGGAATGGTTTGCCAGCAGGTCGAAATGACTAAAAATTACCAACAATCATGGGTTATAGCTCATGGAATCATGAATTTTGGCATCTATAAAATTATTTACCAACAGGTCAAAATGACTAAAACCGGCCATTAAATCGTAGTTTATAGCTCAAGAAATTATGATTTCTGACCTCTGTGGAATAATTTGCTAATCGGTTGAAATGATTAAAAATGCTCAAAAATCATGGGTTACAGCTTACCAAATAGTAAATTTTAGCCTCTGTGAAATTATTTGCCAACGGGTGAAAATGACTAAAAATGGCCATAAATCGTGGGTTATAGCTCAGGAAATAGTGAGTTTTTGCCTCCATTGAGTTATTTGCTAGCAGGTCAAAAATGACTAAAAATTGCCAAAAATAGCTCATGAAATCATAAATTTTGACCTCTACAAAATTATTTTCTAACAGGTCAAAATGACTAAAATGGCCATAAAATTATAGGCTATATAGCTCACAAAATCATGATTTTTAGGCGCCTATGAAATTATTTGCCAACAAATTAACGACTAAATATGCCCAAACATCATGGGTTATAGCTCATGAAATCGTTAATTTTGGCTCGTGAAATTTTTGCCGCCAGGTTCAAACGCTAAAATGTCCATAAATCATATGTTATAGCTCAAAAAATCATGAATTTTTGACTTCTCGGAATGGTTTGCCAGCAGGTCGAAATGACTAAAAATTACCAACAATCATGGGTTATAGCTCATGGAATCATGAATTTTGGCATCTATAAAATTATTTACCAACAGTCAAAATGACTAAACCGCCATTAAATCGTAGTTTATAGCTCAAGAAATTATGATTTCTGACCTCTGTGGAATAATTTGCTAATCGGTTGAAATGATTAAAAATGCTCAAAAATCATGGGTTACAGCTTACCAAATAGTAAATTTTAGCCTCTGTGAAATTATTTGCCAACGGGTGAAAATGACTAAAAATGGCCATAAATCGTGGGTTATAGCTCAGGAAATAGTGAGTTTTTGCCTCCATTGAGTTATTTGCTAGCAGGTCAAAAATGACTAAAAATTGCCAAAAATAGCTCATGAAATCATAAATTTTGACCTCTACAAAATTATTTGCTGATAGGTTGGAATGATAAAAAAAATAGCCATAAAATCATAGGTTATAGCTCACAAAATCATGATTTTTTAGCCCCTGCAAAATAATATGAGAACAGGTCAAAATGCCTAAAAATGAACAAAAATAGTGGGTTATACCTCATGAAATCGTGTATTTAGGCCTCCACGGAATTATTTGCCAGCTGGTTGAAACAAAATCTTAAATATTAGTCTCTGCATAATTATTTACCAACGGGTCCAAACAACTAAAAATGGCCAAAAACCGCGGGCCATAGTTGGAGAAATTGTGAATTTTGGCCTCCGCAAAATTATTTGCCAACAGGTCGAAATAACAAAACCTGGCTAAAAGTCGTGGGTTATTGCTCACTAAATCGTGAATTTTGGCATCCATGAAATTATTTGTCAACCATACAAAATGACAAAATGGCCAAAAATCATGGGTTATATCTCGCAAAATCGTGAATATTGCCCTCCGTGAAATTATTTGCCATGGGTCGAAATAACTAAAAATGACCAAAATTTGTGGGCTATAGCTCATGAAAGTGGGTATTTTGGCCTCTAGGGAATTATTTGCCAAGGGTCAAATGACTAAAAATAGCAAAAAATCGTAGGTTATAGCTCACAAAATCATAATTTTGATCACCGTGAAAATTATTTTCCAACAGGTCTAAAACAACAAAAATAGGGGAAAATCATGAGTTATAGCTCACGAAATCGTGAATTTTGGCAAGCGTAAAATTATTTGCCAACCGTCAAATTGACTAAAAATGGAAAAAGTCATGGGTTACGGCTCACGAAATTATGAATTTTACCACCAAGAAATCATTTTCTAAGGGTCAAAATGACTAAAAATAGCCAACAATTATAGGTATATAGCTCATGAAATCGTAATTTATAGCCTCCGTGGAATTATTTGTGGGTCTAAAATGACTAAAAACATATAAAAATTATGTCGACCTAATGAAATAGTGTATTATGGTCTCCATGAAATTATTTGCCAATCCAATAAACTAAAAAAATGGCCATAACTTGTAGGTTATAGCTCACAAAATCGTTAATTTTTGCCTCCGCGAATGTTTTTGCTAGAAGATTTAAATGACTAAAAATAGCCAAAAATAATTCGTTATAGCTTATAAAATTGTGTATTTTGGCCTCAACAGAATAATTTGCCAACGAATCAAAATGATAAAAAATAGTTAAAAATCATGGGTTATAGCTCACAATATCATGAATTTTAGGCTCCATAAAATTAGTTTTCAACTGGTCCAAATGACTAAAAATGGCAAAAAAATCATGGGATATAACTCACGAAATTGTGAATTTTGCCTCACTAAAATTATTTGCCAACTTGTCGAAACAGCAAGAAATGGGAAAAGATCGTGGCCTGTAGCTTATGAAATCATGAATTTTGGCCTCTGCAAAATTATTTGCCACCAAGTCAGAACAACTAAAAATAGTCAAAAATCGTGGGTTATAGCTCACAAAATCTTAATTTTTGGCCTCTGCGAAATTATTTTCCTACTGGTACAAATGACTAAGAATGGCCATAAATCGTAGGTTATATTCACAAAATTGTTATTTTTACCGCTATGCACTAATTGCAACCGGTTCGGGTGATAAAAATGGCTAAAAATTGTGGGTTGGAGCTACTTAAATTGTGTATTTTGGCCTCCACGTAATTATTTGCCAACCGCCGAAAAGAAATCGAATTTTGGCCTCCGTGATAATTATTTGCCAACAGTTGAAAAATAATCAAATTTCAAAAATCGTGGGTTAAAGCTCACAAAATTGTGAACTTTGGCCTCACGATTTTGGCCTCCGTGATAATTATTTGCCAGTCAGGCCAAAAAATAATTTCAAAAATGTGGGTTAAAGCTCACAAAATTGTGAACTTTGGCCTCCACAATTATTTGCCAAGGGCCAACAACTAAAAATGGCAAAAATCATAGGTATATAGCTCATTTAAATCGTGATTTTTGGCCTCCCAGTTTATTTACCATCGCTGAAATAACTAAAAATACACAAAAATCGTGGGTTAGACCTCATTAAATAATGTATTTTGGCCTCCATGGAAATAATTGCCCACGACCAAAAAGATTAAATATGGCAAAATATTTTAGGTTATAGCTCACAAAATCGGGTTATAGCTTATGAAACTGTATTTTGGACTCCACTAATTATTTACCAATTGGTCATAACAAAATAATAAATTTTGGCGTCTGCATAATTATTTGTCAACGGATCGAAACATCTAAAATGCCCAAAATCGTGGGTTATAGCTCACGAACTTGTGAATTTTGGCCTTGGCGAAATAATTTGCCAACGGGTGGAAATGACTAAAAATGGCAAAAATCATGGGATATAACTCACTAAATTGTGAATTTTGCCTCACTAAAATTATTTGCCAACTTGTCGAAACAGCAAGAAATGGGAAAAGATCGTGGCCTGTAGCTTATGAAATCATGAATTTTGGCCTCTGCAAAATTATTTGCCACCAAGTCCGAACAACTAAAAATAGTCAAAAATCGTGGGTTATAGCTCACAAAATCTTAATTTTTGGCCTCAAATTATTTTCCTACCGGTACAAATGACTAAGAATGGCCATAAATCGTAGGTTATATTCACAAAATTGTTATTTTTACCGCTATGCACTAATTGCAACCGGTTCGGGTGATAAAAATGGCTAAAAGTCCTGGGTTAGCTCCTGAGATCATGAATTTTGGCATCTACAAAATTATTTGCCAATAGGTCAATATGACTAAAAAATACCATAAAATCATAGGTTATAGCTCAAGAAATCGTGATTTTTGGTCTCTATGGAATTATTTGCCAATGGGTCGAAACAACTAAAAATGGCCAGCTCAGGAAATCTTGAATTTTGGCCTGTGAGAAATTATTTGCCAATGGGTCGAAATGGTAAAAAATGGCCATAAATTATGGGTTATAGCTCAAGAAATATTGAATTTTTTGCCTCCACGGAATTATTTGCTAGAAGGTCGAAATGACTAAAAATAGCCAAAAAAATATTGGTTATAGTTCATGAAATCATGAATTTTGGCTTCTACAAAATTATTTGTCGACAGGTCGAAATGACTGAAAAAAGTCGTAAAATAAGAGGTTATAGTTCAGGAAATCGTGATTTTTTTGGTCTTGTGGAATTATTTGCTAACGGGTTGAAATGACTAAAAAAGCCTAAAAATCATGGGGTTATAACTCATGAAATCATATATTTAGGCCTCCACGGATTTATTTGCCAACGGGTCAAAACGCAATCATAAATTTTGGCCTCCACATAATTATTTGCCAACGGGTTCAAACAACTAAAATGGCCAAAAACTGCAGGCTCGCTCACGAAATCTTGAATTTTGCTTTCGCAAAATGTTTTTCCAATAGGTCAAAATAATAAAAACTAGCTAAAAATTGCGGGCTATAGCTCATGAAATCATGAATTTTGGCATTCACAAAATTATTTGCCAACCGACCAAAATGAAAAAATGGCCAAAAATTTAGAGTTATAGCTCATGAATCGTGAATGTTGGCCAACACGGAATAATTAGCCAAGGGTTGAAACAACTAAAAATGGTCCAAAATCATTAATTATAGCTCATGAAATCGTGAATTTTAGCCTCCACAAAATTATTTACCAAGGGTCAAAACGGCAAAAAATGGCCAAAAATTGTATGTCATAGCTCGCGAAATAGTGTGTTATAGCTCATGAAACCATATATTTAGGCCTCCACTGATTTATTTGCCAACGGGTCAAAACGCTAATCATAAATTTTGGCCTCCACATAATTATTTGCCAACGGTTCAAACAACTAAAAATGGCCAAAACCGCAGCTCGCCACGAATCTTGAATTTTGCTTTCGCAAAATGTTTTTCCAATAGGTCAAAATAATAAAACTAGCTAAAAATTATGGCTATAGCTCATGAAATCATGAATTTTGGCATTCACAAAATTATTTGCCAACCCACCAAAATGAAAAAATGGCCAAAAATTTAGAGTTATAGCTCATGAATCGTGAATGTTGGCCAACACTAATAATTAGCCAAGGGTTGAAACAACTAAAAATGGTCCAAAATCATTAATTATAGCTCATGAAATCGTGAATTTTAGCCTCCACAAAATTATTTACCAAGGGTCAAAACGGCAAAAAATGGCCAAAAATTGTATGTCATAGCTCGCGAAATAGTGTGTTATAGCTCATGAAACCATATATTTCGGCCTCCATGGATTATTTACCAATTGGTCAAAACAAAATTGTGAATTTTTGTCTATGAATAATTATTTGCCAACGGGTTCAAATAGGTAAAAATAGCCAAAATTGTGGGCTATAGCTCATGAAATCATGAATTTTGGCATTCACAAAATTATTTGCCAACCGACCAAAATGAAAAAATGGCCAAAAATTTAGAGTTATAGCTCATGAATCGTGAATGTTGGCCAACACGGAATAATTAGCCAAGGGTTGAAACAACTAAAAATGGTCCAAAATCATTAATTATAGCTCATGAAATCGTGAATTTTAGCCTCCACAAAATTATTTACCAAGGGTCAAAACGGCAAAAAATGGCCAAAAATTGTATGTCATAGCTCGCGAAATAGTGTGTTATAGCTCATGAAACCATATATTTCGGCCTCCATGGATTATTTACCAATTGGTCAAAACAAAATTGTGAATTTTTGTCTATGAATAATTATTTGCCAACGGGTTCAAATAGGTAAAAATAGCCAAAAATTGTGGGCTATAGCTCACGAAATCGTGAATTTTGGCCTCCATGGAATTACTTGCCTACAGGTCAAAATAACTAAAAATAGTCAAAAATTGTGGCCATAGCTCATGGAATCATGAATTTTGGCCTCCACGGAATTGTTTGCCAATGGATCAAAATAACTAAGAATGGCCAAAAATTGTAGGTTATAGCTCACAAAATCATGAAATTTGCCTTCAAGGAATTATTTGCCAAAGGTCAAATGACTAAAAATGGCAAAAATCATGGGCTATAGCTCATGAAATCATGAATTTTGGCCTCTATAAAATTATTTGCTCACAGGTTAAAATGAGTAAAAAAGGCCATAAAATCGTAGACTATAGTTTAGAAAATTGTGATTTTTAGCCTCCGCAAAATCATTTGCCAATGGGTCGAAATGATAAAAATGCCCAAAAATCATGGGTTATAGCACACGAATCGTGAATTTTGGCCTCCGTGAAATTATTTGCCAATGGTTCAAAATGAGTAAAAATGGTTATAAATCGTGGGATATTGCTCAAGAAATCATGAATTTTTGCCTCTGCAGAATTATTTGCTAGTCGGACGAAATGACTAAAAATGGCCAAAAATCATGGTTATAGCTCATGAAATCATGAATTTTGGCCTCTAAAAAATTATTTGCTAACAGGTCAAAATGATTAGAAATGGCCATAAAATCATAGGTCATAGCTCACAAAATCTTAATTTTTTGGCCTACGTAGAATTATTTGCCAACGGGTTTAAATGTCTAAAAATCCCTAAAAATCGTGAGTTATAGCTCATAAAATCATGTATTTAGGCCTCCACGGAATTATTTGCCAACTGGACAAAACAAAATCAAGAATTTTGGCCTCTGTATAATTATTTGCTGAGGGGGTCCAAACAACTAAAAATGACCAAAGCCAATGGGCATAGCTCATGAAATCGAATTTTCCTCAGAAAATTATTTGACAACAAGTCAAAACAACTAAAATGGCTAAAAATCGCCTGTATAGCTTATAAAATCGCGGAATTTTGGCATCCAAAATTATTTGCCAACCTATGAAAATGTCAAAATTACCAAAAATCATGGGTTATAGCTCACAAAATTGTGAATTTTATCCTCCATGGAATTATTTGCCAATTGGTCAAAATAAAATTGTGAATTTTAGCCTCCGATAAAATTTGCCAATTATAGCTCACAAAATCGTGAATTTTAGCCTTCACGAATTATTTGCCTATGAGTCAAAATGACTAAAAATACACAAAAATTATGGGTTATAGCTCATTAAATTATGTATTTTGACTTACATGGAATTACTTGCCAATTGGTCAAAATGAAATCGTGAATTTTCGCCTTCGAATAATTATTTGCTAATGGGTCCAAACAACTAAAAGTGACCAAAAATCGCGGGCTATAGCTCACAAAATCATAATTTTTGATCATCGCAAAATTATTTACCAACACGTCGAAACAACTAAAATGGGGGAAAATCATGAGTTATAGCTCACGAAATCGTGAATTTTGGCATGCGCGAAATTATTTGCCAACCGGTCAAAATGACTAAAAATGGCAAAAAATCATGGATTAAAGCTTATGAAATCATGAATTTTGGCCTCCTTGAAATTATTTGCCAATAGGTCGAAACAACTAAAAATAGTCATAAATCATGTGTTATAGCTCACAAAATCGCGGAATTTTAGCCTTCACGAATTATTTGCCTACGGGTCAAAATAACTTAAAATGACCAAAAATTATTGATAATGGCTCATAAAATCATGAATTTTGGTCTCTACAAAATTTTTTGCCAATAGTTCAAAATTATAAAAAGGCCATAAACTTGAAGGTTATAGCTCAAGAAATCGTGAGTTTTTGGTCTATGCAGAATTATATGAAAATGGGTTGATATGATTATAAATGCCCAATTGGTCAGCATTATTTTCTAACATATCGAAATGACTAAAAATAGCAAAAAATAACTGGTTATACCTCATGAAATCATGAATTTTGGCGTCTATAAAATTATTTGGTGACAGGTCAAAATGACAAAAAATGGCCATAAAATCATAGGTTATAGCTCACAAAATCATGTTATTTTTAGGCCTCTGTGAAATTATTTGCCAATAGTTCAAATGATGAAATATGCCAAAAAATCATGGGTTATAGCTCATGAAATTGTGTATTTTGTGCTCCATGGAATTATTTGCCACAGGCTGAAAGGACTAAAAATGGCCAAAAATAGTAGGTTACAGCTCACGACATTGTGATTTTTGGACTCCATGAAATTATTTGCCAATGGTTTGAATTGACTAAAAATACACAAAAATCGTGGGTTATAGCTCATGAAATCGTGTATTTTGGCCTCCACAAAATTATTTGTCAACGGGTCAAAATGACAAAAGGCCATAAACTTGAAGGTTATAGCTCAAGAAATCGTGAGTTTTGGTCTATGCAATTATATGAAAATGGGTTGATATGATTATAAATGCCCAATTGGTCAAGATTATTTTCTAACATATCGAAATGACTAAAAATAGCAAAAATAACTGGTTATACCTCATGAAATCATGAATTTTGGCGTCTATAAAATTATTTGGTGACAGTCAAAATGACAAAATGGCCATAAAATCATAGGTTATAGCTCACAAAATCATGTTATTTTTAGGCCTCTGTGAAATTATTTGCCAATAGTTCAAATGATGAAATATGCCAAAAAATCATGGGTTATAGCTCATGAAATTGTGTATTTTGTGCTCCATGGAATTATTTGCCACAGGCTGAAAGGACTAAAAATGGCCAAAAATAGTAGGTTACAGCTCACGACATTGTGATTTTTGGACTCCATGAAATTATTTGCCAATGGTTTGAATTGACTAAAAATACACAAAAATCGTGGGTTAAAGTTCATGAAATTGTGAAAATTGGTCTCCTAGAATTATTTGCCCTTGATCGAAATGACTAAAAATAGCAAAAATAACTGGTTATAGCTCATGAAATCGTGTATTTTGGCCTCCACAAAATTATTTGTCAACGGGTCAAAATGACAAAAAAGGCCAAAAGTCATGACTTATAGCTTATGAAATCATGAATATTGACCTTCGCAAAATTATTTGCCACCTGGTCAAAATGACTAAAATTGGCAAAAATCATGGGTTATAGCACATAAAATTGTGTGTTTTGGTCTCCACAAAATTATTTAACAAAGGGCCAAAATAATAAAAAATGGTCAAAAATTATGAGTTATAACTCATAAAATTGAGAATTTTGGCCTCTACAAACTTATTTGCCAGTGGTTCGAGCAATGAAAAATGGCCAAACATTGTAGCTTATTGCACTTAAAATGATGAATTTTGAACTCCACAAATTTATTTGCCAACTGGTCGAATGACTAAAATGGCAAAAAATAATGGGTTATAGCTCACGAAATCATGAATTTTGACCTCCACGTAATTATTTGCCAACGGGTCCAAACAACTAAAAATGCCTAAAAATCATGGGCTATAGCACACGAACTCATGAATTTTGGTTTTCGCAAATTATTTGCTAACAGGTAGAAACAACTAGAAATGGTCAACAATTGTTGGTTATAGCTCAAAAAATCGTGAATTTTGGCATATGCAAAATTACTTGCCCACTGGCCAAAATGATTAAAATGGTAAAAAATCGTGGATTATAGCTCATGAAATCGTGAATTTCGGCTCCGTGAAATTATTTGCCAGCGGGTTGAAACGACTGAAAATGTCCATAAATCATGTGTTATAGCTCACAAAATCATGAATTTTTGACTTATCATAATTGTTTGCCAGCAAATCGAAGTGACTAAAAATTACCAACAATCATGGGTTATAGCTCATGGAATCATGAATTTTGGCCTCTATAAAATTATTTGCCAACATGTTGAAACGACTAAAACAGGCCATTAAATCGTAGTTTATAGCTCAAGAAATTGTGATTTTTGACCTCTGCGGAATAATTTGCTTACCGGTTGAAATGATTAAAAATGCTCAAAAATCATGAGTTATAGCTCACCAAATAGTGAATTTTAGCCTCTATGAAATTGTTTGCCAACGGGTGAAAATGACTAAAAATAGCCATAAATCGTGGGTTATAGCTCAGGAAATAGTGATTTTTTGTCCTCCCCTGAATTATTTGCTAGCAGGTCAAAATGACTTAAAATTGCTAAAAATAGCTCATGAAATCATAAATTTTGGCCTCTACAAAATTATTTGCTGATAGGCTGGAATGATAAAAAAAATTGGCCATAAAATTTTAGGTTGTAGCTCAGAAAATTGTGATTTTATGGCCTCTGCGGAATAATATGAGAACAGATCAAAATGACTAAAAATGCTAAAAAAATAGGAGTCATACCTCATGAAATTGTGTATTTAGGCCTCCGCGGAATTATTTGCAAACTAGTTGAAACAAACTCTTGAATTTTAGTCTCTACACAATTATTTGCCAATGGGTCCAAACAACTAAAAATGGCCAAAAATCGCGGGCTATAGTTGGTGAAATTGTGAATTTTAGCATCCGCAAAATTATTTGCCAACAGGTCGAAATAACATAAACTGGCTAAAAATCGTGGGTTATTGCTCACTAAATTGTGAATTTTCATCCGTGAAATTATTTGTCAACCATTTAAAATGATAAAATGGCCAAAAATCATAGGTTATAGCTCGCGAAAACGTGAATATTGGCTTCATGGAATTATTTGCCAAGGGTCGAAACAACTAAAAATGACCGAAATTTGTGGGCTATAGCTCATGAAAGCGGGTATTTTGGCCTCTAGGGAATTATTTGCTAAGGGTGAAAATGAGTAAAAATAGTGAAAAATCGTAGGTTATAGCTCACGAAATCATGATTTTTGGCCTCCGTCGAATTATTTGCCAATGGTTCGAATGACAAAAAATGGCCAAAAAATATGGGTTACCAAAAAATATGGGTTAGAGCTCATGAAATACTTTATTTTGGCCTCCATGGAAATAATTGCCCACGGTCGAAAAGATTAAATATGGCAGAAAATTTTAGGTTATAGCTCACGAAATCGTGGGTTATAGCTTATGAAATTGTGTATTTTGGCCTCCACGAAATTATTTGCCAATTGGTCAAAACCAAATCATGAATTTTGGCCTCTGCATAATTATTTTCCAATAGGTCAAAATAACAAAAACTGGCTAAAAATTATGGGTTATAGCTCATGAAATCATGAATTTTGGCATCCGCAAAATTATTTGCCAACTGGCCAAAATGAAAAAATGGCCAAAAATTGAGAGTTATAGCTCATGAAGCGTGAATGTTGGCCTACACGGAATAATTAGCCAAGGGTTGAAACAACTAAAAATGGTAAAAAATCATGGATTATAGCTAATGAAATCGTGCATTTTAGCCTCCACAAAATTATTTGCCAAGGGTCAAAACAGCCATAATACACAATTTCATAATACACAATTTATAGCTCCATGGAATTATTTACCACAGGCTGAAAGGACTAAAAATGGCCAAAAATAGTAGGTGACAGCTCACGACATTGTGATTTTTGGCCTCCATGAAATTATTTGCCAATAGTTTGAAACGACTAAAAATACAACAAAATCGTGGGTTATAGCTCATGAAATCGTGTATTTTGGCCTCCACAAAATTATTTGTCAATGCGTCAAAATGACAAAAAATGGCTAAAAATCATGGGTTATAGCTTATGAAATCATGAATTTTTACCTTCACAAAATTATTTGTCACCTGGTCAAAATGACTAAAACTAGCAAAAATCGTGAGTTATAGCTCATTAAATCGTGTATTTTGGCCTCCACAAAATTATTTGACAAAGCGCGAAAATAACCAAAAATGGCTAAAAATCGTGAGTTATAACTCATAAAATTATGAATTTTGGCCTCTACAAACTTATTTGCCAATGGTTCGAACAATGAAAAATGGCCAACCATTGTAGCTTATAGCTCTTAAAATCATGAATTTTTAACTCCACAAATTTATTAGCCACCTAGTCGAATGACTAAAAATGATAAAAAATCATGAGTTATAGCTCATGAAATCATGAATTTAGCCTCCACATAATTATTTGCTAACAGGTCCAAACAACTAAAAATGCCTAAAAATCATGGGCTATAGCCCACGAAGTCATAAATTTTGGTTTTCGTAAATTATTTGCCAACAGGTAGAAATAACTAAAAATGGTCGACACTTGTGGGTTATAGCTCAAAAAATCATGAATTTTGGCATCCGCAAAATTATTTGCCAATGGTTGAATGACAAAAATGGCTAAAAATCGTGAGTTATAGCTCATGAAATCGTGTATTTTGGCCTCCACGAAATTATTTGCCAATGGTAAAATAACCAAAATGGCTAAAAATCGTGAGTTATAACTCATAAAATTATGAATTTTGGCCTCTACAAAATTATTTGCCAATGGTTCAACAATGAAAAATGGCCAACCATTGTAGCTTATAGCTCTTAAAATCATGAATTTTTAACTCCACAAATTTATTAGCCACCTAGTCGAATGACTAAAAATGATAAAAAATCATGAGTTATAGCTCATGAAATCATGAATTTAGCCTCCACATAATTATTTGCTAACAGGTCCAAACAACTAAAAATGCCTAAAAATCATGGGCTATAGCCCACGAAGTCATAAATTTTGGTTTTCGTAAATTATTTGCCAACAGGTAGAAATAACTAAAAATGGTCGACACTTGTGGGTTATAGCTCAAAAAATCATGAATTTTGGCATCTGCAAAATTATTTGCTAGCTGGTCAAAATGATTAAAAATAGTATAGCTCATAAAATCGTGAACTTTGGCTCCATGAAATTATTTGCCAGCGGGTTGAAACGACTGAAAATGCCCATAAATCATGTGTTATAGCTCACAAAATCATGAATTTTTAACTTCTCGAAATTGTTTGCTGGTAGGTCGAAATGACTAAAAATTACCAACAATCATGGGCTATAGTTAGGGGTGGAAACGAACCGAATCGAATCGAATACCATGGTATTCATATTCGTGTTCGGTTAATTTTCACGAATTCGAAGTCGAACTCGAATTCGTGTCGAGTAGGGAAAGGGTGTTCAAATTTGGTTCGTTAATTACACGAATATTTGTCAAATGTTCACGAATATCTCAATAGCACATTTGTTAAGTCACAAGATCCTCAACCATGAGATGTTGACTTCAAACTCTATGTTTGAAGTCTTTTCTTATTTATTTTCTATAATGTTTACTTAATTGTTATGATGACATTTCAATATAAGAATTATTATAGTTATGCGTTTATAAATTATTAATATAATACTTATAAATAGCAATATTTATAACATTATGCACACGTAAAAGATAACACGATATAATAGTCTAGAAGTAGAAAACCATAAGCGAATATTTAATAATCAAATGAATCGAATATCCTCTGGTCAAATTCTATTAGTTTATGCACCGAATACTAAAAATATTCATTTATTATTAAATGAACTACCGAATCGAATATGACTGAATATCTGGATGAATAATAACCGAACTGTTTATTAATTATTTGGTTCGTTTCCACCCCTAGCTATAGTTCATGGAATCATGAATTTTGGCCTCTATAAAATTATTTGCCAACAGGTCAAAACGACTAAAACAGGCCATTAAATCGTAGTTTATAGCTCAAGAAATTGTGATTTTTGACCTCTGCGGAATAATTTGCTTATCGGTTGAAATGATTAAAAATGCTAAAAAATCATGGGTTGCAACTCTTCAAATAGTGAATTTTAGCCTCTGTTAAATTGTTTGCCAACTGGCGAAAATGACTAAAAATGGCCATAAATCGTAGGTTATAGCTCAGGAAATAGTGAGTTTTTGCCTCCACTGAATTATTTGCTAGTAGGTCAAAATGACTAAAAATGGCAAAAAATAGCTCATGAAATCATAAAATTTGGCCTCTATAAAATTATTTGCTGATAGGTTGGAATGACAAAAAAATGGTCATTAAATCATAGGTTATAGCTAACAAAATCGTGATTTTTTGGCCTCTGTGGAATAATATGAGAACAGATTGAGATGACTTAAAATGCTAAAAAATAGTGGGTTATACCTCATGAAATCGTGTATGTAGCCCTCCACGGAATTATTTGCTAACTGGTTGAAGCAAAATCCTAAATTTTAGTCTCTGCATAATTATTTGTCAACGGGTCCAAACAACTAAAATGGTCAAAAAGCGGGCTATAGTTGGAGAAATTGTGAATTTTGGCCTCCTCAAAATATTTGACAACAGGTCAAAATAACAAAACCTAGCTAAAAGTCGTGGGTTCTTGCTCACTAAATCGTGAATTTTGGCATCCATGAAATTATTTGTCAACCATACAAAATGACAAAAATGGCAAAAATCACGGGTTATAGCTCATGAAATCATGAATATTGCCCTCCATGAAATTATTTGCCATGGGTGAAACAACTAAAATGACCGAAATTTGTGGGCTATAGCTCATGAAAGCGGTATTTTGGCCTCTAGGAATTATTTGCCAAGGGTCAAAGCGATTAAAAATAGCAAAAATCGTAGGTTATAGCTCGAGAAATAGTGAGTTTTGCCTCCACTGAATTATTTGCTAGTAGGTCAAAATGACTAAAAATGGCAAAAAATAGCTCATGAAATCATAAAATTTGGCCTCTATAAAATTATTTGCTGATAGGTTGGAATGACAAAAAAATGGTCATTAAATCATAGGTTATAGCTAACAAAATCGTGATTTTTTGGCCTCTGTGGAATAATATGAGAACAGATTGAGATGACTTAAAATGCTAAAAAATAGTGGGTTATACCTCATGAAATCGTGTATGTAGCCCTCCACGGAATTATTTGCTAACTGGTTGAAGCAAAATCCTAAATTTTAGTCTCTGCATAATTATTTGTCAACGGGTCCAAACAACTAAAAATGGTCAAAAAACGCGGGCTATAGTTGGAGAAATTGTGAATTTTGGCCTCCTCAAAAATATTTGACAACAGGTCAAAATAACAAAACCTAGCTAAAAGTCGTGGGTTCTTGCTCACTAAATCGTGAATTTTGGCATCCATGAAATTATTTGTCAACCATACAAAATGACAAAATGGCAAAAAATCACGGGTTATAGCTCGCGAAATCATGAATATTGCCCTCCATGAAATTATTTGCCATGGGTCGAAACAACTAAAAATGACCGAAATTTGTGGGCTATAGCTCATGAAAGCGGGTATTTTGGCCTCTAGGGAATTATTTGCCAAGGGTCAAAACGATTAAAAATAGCAAAAAATCGTAGGTTATTGCTCAAAAAATTATGATTTTTGGCCTCCGCGAAATTATTTGCCAATGGTTCGAACGAAAAAAAATGGCCAAAAACCATGGGTTAGAGCTCATGAAATCCTTTATTTTGGCCTCCAAGAAAATAATTGCCCACGGTCAAAAAGACTAAATATGGCAAAATATTTTAGGTTATAGCTAATGAAATCGTGGGTTGTAGCTTATGAAACAGTGTATTTTGGACTCCACGGAACTATTTACCAATTGGTCAAAACAAAATAATGATTTTTTGCGTCTGCATAATTATTTGTCAACAGGTCCGAAAAACTAAAAATGGCTTAAAAGCGCAGGCTAGCTCACGAAATCGTGAATTTTGACCTCCACGAAATTATTTGCCTATGGGTTGAAACAACTAAAAATTACCAAAATTTGCAGGTTATAGCTCACGAAATTATGAATTTTAACCTCTACGAAACTATTTTGAAAATGGTCTAAACAATAACAAATGGCCAAAAATCGTGGGCTATAGCTCATGAAATTGTGTATTTTAGCCTTTGCAAAATTATTTGCCAGCTGGTCAAAAAGACTAAAAATTACAAAAATTTTGGGTTATAGCTCACATAATCCAGAACTTCAACCTCAGCAAAATTATTTGCTAATGGGTCAAAACGAGTAAAAATTGCCAAAAATCGTGTGTTATAGCTCACAAAATCGTGAATTTTTGCCTCCATGGAATTATTGCAAACAGTTTGAACAACAAAAATGGCAAAATATTTTGGGTTATAGCTCATGAAATTGTGAATTTTGCCCTCTGAAAAATTATTTGCCAACCGGTTTAATGACTAACAATGGTAAAAAATCATGGATTATGGCTCAGGAAATCATGAATTTCGGGCTCCATATAATTATTTGCCAACAGATCTGAACACTTGAAATTGCCCAAAAATCATGGGCTATAGCTCACGAAGTCGTGAATTTTCTCCTTCGCAAATAATTTGCCAATAGGTCGAAAGAACTAAAAATGGTCGAAACTTGTGGGTTATGGCTCACAAAATCGTGAATTTTAGCTTTCGCAAAATTATTTTACAACTGGTCAAAATGACTAAAATGGCCATAAATCGTGTGTTATAGCTCATGAAATCATGAATTTTGGCCTCTAATAAATTATTTGCCAACAAGTCAAGTATAAAATGGCCATAAAATCATAGGTTATAGCTCACAAAATCATGAATTTTGGCATCATAAAATTATTTGCCAGTGGTCAAAAGACTAAAAATTACAAAAATTTTGGGTTATAGCTCATGAAATCATGATTTTTGGTCTTGTGGAATTATTTGCTAACGGGTTGAAATGACTAAAATGGCCACCACGAAATCTTAAATTTTGGCCTCTGAGAAATTGTTTGCCAACTGGCCGCAATGATAAAAAATGGCCATAAATTGTGAGTTATAGCTCAAGAAATAATAATTTTTTTCTATGGAATTATTTGCTAGCAGGTCGAAATTACTAAAATAGCCAAAAAACATTGGTTATAGTTCATGAAATCATAAATTTTGGCCTCTACAAAATTATTTATCGACAGGTCGAAATGACTAAAAAAAGCTGTAAAATAAGAGGTTATTGCTTAGGAAATCATGATTTTTTGGTCTTGTGGAATTATTTGCTAACGGGTTGAAATGACTAAAAAGCCATAAAATCATAGGTTATAACTCACGAAATTGTAATTTTGGCCTCCACGAAATTATTTGCCAATTGGTCAAAACAAAATTGTGAATTTTGCCCTCCAAAAATTATTTGCCAACCGGTCAAACGACTAAAATGGCCAAAAATGTGGGCTATAGCTCACGAAGTCGTGAATTTTCTCCTTCGCAAATAATTTGCCAATAGGTCGAAAGAACTAAAAATGGTCAAAAATTGTGGCCATAGCTCATGAAATAATAAATTTTGGCCTACACGAATTGTTTGCCAATGGGTTAAAATGACTAAAATGGCCAAAATTATAGATTATAGCTCAAGAAATCGTGATTGTTGGTCTCCACGGAATTAATTGCCAACTGGTCGAAACGACTAAAATGGCCAAAATTATAGATTATAGCTCAAGAAATCGTGATTGTTGGTCTCCACTAATTAATTGCCAACCGGTCAAACGACTAAAATGGCCAAAATTATAGATTATAGCTCACAAAATCGTGTGTTATAGCTCATGAAACCATATATTTTGGCCTCCATGGATTATTTGCCAATTGGTCAAAACAAAATTGTGAATTTTTGTCTATGAATAATTGTTGCCAACGGTCCAAACAAGTAAAATAGCCAAAAGCAATGAGACTATAGTTCACGAAATCATGAATTTTGTCCTCCATGGAATTACTTGCCTCTGAGGTCAAAAAACTAAAAATGGTCAAAAATTGTGGCCATAGCTCATGAAATAATAAATTTTGGCCTACACGGAATTGTTTGCCAATGGGTTAAAATGACTAAAATGGCCAAAATTGAGAGTTATAGCTCATGAAATCATGATTTTTGGTCTTGTGGAATTATTTGCTAGCGGTCGAAATTACTAAAATAGCCAAATAAAACATTGGTTATAGTTCATGAAATCATGAATTTTGGCCTCTAATAAATTATTTGCCAACAAGTCAAGTATAAAATGGCCATAAAATCATAGGTTATAACTCACGAAATTGTAATTTTGGCCTCCACGAAATTATTTGCCTATGGGTTGAAACAACTAAAAATAGTCAAAAATTATGGATTATAGCTCATTAAATCATTTATTTTAGTCTCTATAAAATTATTTGCTAATGGGTCAAAACGAGTAAAATTGCCAAAAATGCGTGTGTTATAGCTCATGAAATCATGAATTTTGGCCTCTAAAATTATTTGACAACTGGTCAAAATGACTAAAATGGCCAAAAATCGTGGGCTATAGCTCATGAAATCATGAATTTTGGCCTCTAAAATTATTTGACAACTGGTCAAAATGACTAAAATGGCCAAAATTATAGATTATAGCTCACAAAATCGTGATTATTGGTCTCTAATTATTTGCTAGCAGTCAAAATGACTAAAAATACCTAAAAATCGTGGGTTATAGCTCATGAAATCATGAATTTTGTCCTCCATGGAATTACTTGCCAATTGGTCAAAACAAAATTGTGAATTTTGCCCTCTGAAAAATTATTTGCCAACGGTCCAAACAACTAAAATGGCCATAAAATCATAGGTTATAGCTCAAGAAATCATAAATTTTGGCCTCTAAAATTATTTGACAACCGGTCAAAATGACTAAAATGGCCAAAATTGAGAGTTATAGCTCATGAAATCATGAATTTTGGCATCCGAAAATTATTTGCCAACCGGTCAAAATGACTAAAATGGCCAAAATTATAGATTATAGCTCAAGAAATCGTGATTGTTGGTCTCCACGAATTAATTGCCAACCGGTCAAACGACTAAAATGGCCATAAATCGTGTGTTATAGCTCACAAAATCGTGAATTTTGACCTCCACGAAATTATTTGCCTATGGGTTGAAACAACTAAAAATAGTCAAAAATTATGGATTATAGCTCATTAAATCATTTATTTTAGTCTCTATAAAATTATTTGCTAATGGGTCAAAACGAGTAAAATTGCCAAAAATCGTGTGTTATAGCTCATGAAATCATGAATTTTGGCCTCTACAAAATTATTTGCCAACCGCCAAAATGAAAAATGGCCAAAAATCGTGGGCTATAGCTCACGAAGTCGTGAATTTTCTCCTTCATAAAATAATTTGCCAACGGTGGAAATGACTAAAATTGCTAAAAATTATGGGTTATAGCTCATGAAATCATGAATTTTGGCATCCAAAATTATTTGCCAGTGGTCAAAAGACTAAAAATTACAAAAATTTTGGGTTATAGCTCATGAAATTGTGAATTTTGCCCTCCAAAAATTATTTGCCAACAGATCGAACACTTGAAATTGCCAAAAATCATGGGCTATAGCTCATGAAATCATGAATTTTGGCCTCTAAAAATTATTTGACAACTGGTCAAAATAATAAAAGCGGCTAAAATTGCGGGTTATAGCTCACGAAATCATGAATTTTGGCCTCTAATAAATTATTTGCCAACCGCCAAAATGAAAAATGGCCAAAATTATAGATTATAGCTCACAAAATGCGTGATTATTGGTCTCGAATTATTTGCTAGCAGTCAAAATGACTAAAATTGCTAAAAATTATGGGTTATAGCTCATGAAATCATGAATTTTGGCCTCTAAAAATTATTTGACAACTGGTCAAAATGACTAAAAAGGCCATAAAATCATAGGTTATAGCTCACAAAATCGTGTTATAGCTCACAAAATCGAACTTTGGCCTCTGCGAAATAATTTGCCAATAGGTCAAAGAACTAAAATGGTCAAAAATTGTGGCCATAGCTCATGAAATTGTGAATTTTGCCTCCATGGAATTATTGCAAGCAGTTTGAACAACAAAAATGGCAAAATATTTTGGGTTATAGCTCATGAAATTGTGAATTTTGCCCTCCAAAAATTATTTGCCAAGGTTTAATGACTAACAATGGTAAAAATCATGGATTATAGCTCATGAAATCATGAATTTTGGCCTCTAAAAATTATTTGACAAGCTGGTCAAAATGACTAAAAAGGCCATAAAATCATAGATTATAGCTCACAAAATCGTGAATTTTGACCTCCACGAAATTATTTGCCAACCGCCAAAATGAAAAATGGCCAAAAATCGTGGGCTATAGCTCATGAAATTGTGAATTTTGCCCTCCAAAAATTATTTGCCAACCGGCCAAAATGAAAAATGGCCAAAAATTGAGAGTTATAGCTCATGAAATTGTGAATTTTGCCCTCTGAAAAATTATTTGCCAACCGGCCAAAATGAAAAATGGCCAAAATTATAGATTATAGCTCACAAAATCGTGAATTTTGACCTCCACGAAATTATTTGCCAACGGTTTAATGACTAACAATGGTAAAAATCATGGATTATGGCTCAGAAATCATGAATTTCGGCTCCATATAATTATTTGCCAACGGTCCAAACAAGTAAAATAGCCAAAAAAACATTGGTTATAGTTCAAGAAATCATAAATTTTGGCCTCTACAAAATTATTTGCTAAGAGTCAAAACAGCTAAAAGTGGCCAAAAATCGTTAGTTATGGCTCACAAAATCGTGAATTTTGGCATCCGCAAAATTATTTGCCAGTGGTCAAAAGACTAAAAATTACAAAAATTTTGGGTTATAGCTCATGAAATCATGAATTTTGGCATCATAAAATTATTTGCCTATGGGTTGAAACAACTAAAATAGTCAAAAATTATGGATTATAGCTCATTAAATCATTTATTTTAGTCTCTATAAAATTATTTGCCAACAAGTCAAGTATAAAATGGCCATAAAATCATAGGTTATAACTCACGAAATTGTAATTTTGGCCTCCACGAAATTATTTGCCTATGGGTTGAAACAACTAAAATTACCAAAATTTGCGTGTTATAGCTCATGAAATTGTGAATTTTGCCCTCCGAAAAATTATTTGCCAACGGTTTAATGACTAACAATGGTAAAAATCATGGATTATGGCTCAGAAATCATGAATTTCTGCCCATATAATTATTTGCCAACGGTTTAATGACTAACAATGGTAAAAATCATGGATTATGGCTCGGAAATCATGAATTTTGTCCTCCATGGAATTACTTGCCTACAGGTCAAAAAACTAAAATGGCTTAAAAGCGAGGCTAGCTCACGAAATCATGAATTTTGGCCTCTAAAATTATTTGACAACTGGTCAAAATGACTAAAATGGCCAAAATTATAGATTATAGCTCACAAAATCGTGAACTTTGGCCTCTGAAATAATTTGCCAATAGGTCAAAGAACTAAAAATGGTCAAAAATTGTGGCCATAGCTCATGAAATTGTGTATTTTAGCCTTTGCAAAATTATTTGCCAATTGGTCGAAACAAAATTGTGAATTTTTGTCTATGAATAATTGTTGCCAACGGTCCAAACAACTAAAATGGCCAAAAATGTGGGCTATAGCTCATGAAATTGTATTTTAGCCTTTGCAAAATTATTTGCTAAGAGTCAAAACAGCTAAAAGTGGCCAAAAATCGTTAGTTATGGCTCACAAAATCGTGAATTTTGACCTCCACGAAATTATTTGCCAACCGTTTAATGACTAACAATGGTAAAAATCATGGATTATGGCTCGAGAAATCATGAATTTCGGCTCCATATAATTATTTGCCAATGGGTTAAAATGACTAAAATGGCCAAAAATGTGGGCTATAGCTCATGAAATTGTGAATTTTGCCCTCTGAAAAATTATTTGCCAAGGTTTAATGACTAACAATGGTAAAAATCATGGATTATGGCTCAGAAATCATGAATTCGGCTCCATATAATTATTTGCCAATGGGTTAAAATGACTAAAATTGCTAAAAATTATGGGTTATAGCTCACAAAATCGTGTGTTATAGCTCATGAAATCATGAATTTTGTCCTCCATGGAATTACTTGCCTACAGTCAAAAAACTAAAATGGTCAAACTTGTGGGTTATGGCTCACAAAATCGTGTGTTATAGCTCATGAAATTGTGTATTTTGGCCTCCACGAAATTATTTGCCAATTGGTCAAAACAAAATAATGATTTTTGCGTGCATAATTATTTGTCAACAGGTCAGAAAAACTAAAAATGGTCAAACTTGTGGGTTATAGCTCATGAAATCATGAATTTTGGCATCCATAAAATTATTTGCCAACCGCCAAAATGAAAAATGGCCAAAATTGAGAGTTATAGCTCATGCATCATGAATGTTGGCCTACGGAATAGTTAGTCAAGGGTTGAAACAACTAAAATAGTCAAAAATTATGGATTATAGCTCATGAAATTGTGAATTTTGCCCTCCAAAAATTATTTGCCAGTGGTCAAAAGACTAAAAATTACAAAAATTTTGGGTTATAGCTCATGAAATCATGAATTTTGCCTCCATGGAATTACTTGCCTACAGTCAAAAAACTAAAATGGTCAAACTTGTGGGTTATGGCTCACAAAATCGTGAATTTTGACCTCCACGAAATTATTTGCCTATGGGTTGAAACAACTAAAATTACCAAAATTTGCGTGTTATAGCTCATGAAATTGTATTTTAGCCTTTGCAAAATTATTTGCCAGTGGTCAAAAGACTAAAAATTACAAAAATTTTGGGTTATAGCTCATGAAATCATGAATTTTAGCTTTCGCAAAATTATTTTACAACCGGTCAAAATGACTAAAAATACCTAAAAATCGTGGGTTATAGCTCATGAAATTGTGTATTTTAGCCTTTGCAAAATTATTTGCCAACCGCCAAAATGAAAAATGGCCAAAAATCGTGGGCTATAGCTCATGAAATTGTGAATTTTGCCCTCTGAAAAATTATTTGCCAACCGGCCAAAATGAAAAATGGCCAAAATTATAGATTATAGCTCACAAAATCGTGAATTTTGACCTCCACGAAATTATTTGCCAACCGCCGAATGATAAAAATGGCCATAAAATCATAGATTATAGCTCAAGAAATCGTGATTGTTGGTCTCCACTAATTAATTGCCAACCGGTCGAAACGACTAAAATGGCCAAAAATCGTGGGCTATAGCTCATGAAATCATGAATTTTGGCCTCTAATAAATTATTTGCCAACGGTTTAATGACTAACAATGGTAAAAATCATGGATTATGGCTCAGAAATCATGAATTTTGGCATCCGCAAAATTATTTGCCAGTGGTCAAAAGACTAAAAATTACAAAAATTTTGGGTTATAGCTCATGAAATCATGAATTTTGGCATCCATAAAATTATTTGCCTATGGGTTGAAACAACTAAAATTACCAAAATTTGCGTTATAGCTCACTAAATTATGAATTTTAACCTCTGAAACTATTTTGAAAATGGTCTAAACAATAACAAATGGCCAAAAATCGTGGGCTATAGCTCACGGTCGTGAATTTTCTCCTTCGCAAATAATTTGCCAATAGGTCGAAAGAACTAAAAATGGTCAAACTTGTGGGTTATGGCTCACAAAATCGAACTTTGGCCTCTCGAAATAATTTGCCAATAGGTCGAAAGAACTAAAATGGTGAAACTTGTGGGTTATGGCTCACAAAATCGTGTGTTATAGCTCACAAAATCGTGTTATAGCTCACAAAATCGTGTGTTATAGCTCACAAAATCGTGTTATAGCTCATGAAATCATGAATTTTGGCCTCTAAAATTATTTGACAACCGGTCAAAATGACTAAAATTGCTAAAAATTATGGGTTATAGCTCATGAAATTGTATTTTAGCCTTTGCAAAATTATTTGCCAACAAGTCAAGTATAAAATGGCCATAAATCGTGTATTATAGTGACAAAATTGTGAGTTTTACCTCATAAAATAATTTGCCGCAAGTAAAATGACTAAATATGGCTAAAAGTCCTCGATTAGCTCTTGAAATCATGAATTTTGGCATCATAAAATTATTTGCCAACGGTTTAATGACTAACAATGGTAAAAATCATGGATTATGGCTCGAAATCATGAATTTTGGCATCCATAAAATTATTTGCCAAGGTTTAATGACTAACAATGGTAAAAATCATGGATTATGGCTCGGAAATCATGAATTTTGGCCTCTACAAAATTATTTATCGACGTGTCGAAATGACTAAAATGGCCAAAATTATAGATTATAGCTCACAAAATCGTGAACTTTGGCCTCTGAAATAATTTGCCATGGTGGAAATGACTAAAATGGCCAAAATTATAGATTATAGCTCACAAAATGCGTGATTATTGGTCTCGAATTATTTGCTAGCGTGTCGAAATTACTAAAATAGCCAAAAACAACAGACTATAGTTCACGAAATCATGAATTTTGGCCTCTAATAAATTATTTGCCAACCGGTCAAACGACTAAAATGGCCATAAATCGTATTATAGCCGACAAAATTGTGAGTTTTACCTACGCAAAATAATTTGCCAGCGGTGGAAATGACTAAAATTGCTAAAAATTATGGGTTATAGCTCATGAAATTGTGAATTTTGCCCTCTACAAAATTATTTGCCAAGGGTCAAAAGCGATTAAAATAGCAAAAATCGTGGGCTATAGCTCATGAAATTGTGAATTTTGGCCTCTAGGGAATTATTTGCCAATTAGTCAAAATGACTAAAATGGCCAAAAATCGTGGGCTATAGCTCATGAAATTGTGAATTTTGGCCTCTACAAAATTATTTGCCAATTAGTCAAAATGACTAAAAATGGTAAAAATCATGGATTATAGCTCATGAAATCATGAATTTTGGCCTCTATAAAATTATTTGCCAATTAGTCAAAATGACTAAAAATGGTAAAAATCATGGATTATAGCTCATGAAATTGTGAATTTTGGCCTTTGCCAAATGGTCCAAATGATTAAAATAAGTAAACAATTGTGGGTTATAGCTCATGAAATTGTGTATTTTAGCCTTTGCAAAATTATTTGCCAACGGTCAAATATTTTGGCCTTCGCAAAATTATTTACCAATAGTTCAAAACAACTAAAAGTGGCTAAAAATTGTGGGTTATAGCTCACAAAATCGTGAATTTTGGCCTCTAAAATTATTTGACAACTGGTCAAAATGACTAAAAAGGCTAAAATTAGTATGTTATAGCTCACAAAATAGTGAGTTTTATCCTCCACATAATTGTTTGCTAATAGGTCCAAATAACTAAAAATGCCCAAAAATCATGGGTTATAGCTCACTAAATCGTGAATTTTGGCCTCGAGAAATTGTTTGCCAATGGGTCAAAATGACTAAAATGGCCAAAAATCATGGGTTATAGCTTATGAAATCATGAATTTTGGCCTCATTGAAATTATTTGCCAATAGGTCGAAAGAACTAAAATGGTCAAAAAGCGGGCTATAGTTGGAGAAATTGTGAATTTTGCCCTCTGAAAAATTATTTGCCAAGGGTCAAAAGCGATTAAAATAGCAAAAATCGTGGGCTATAGCTCACTTAAGTCGTGAATTTTCTCCTTCGCAAATAATTTGCCAACGGTGGAAATGACTAAAATGGCCAAAAATCGTGGGCTATAGCTCATGAAATCATGAATTTTGGCCTCCATGGAATTATTTGCCAATAGGTCGAAAGAACTAAAATGGTGAAACTTGTGGGTTATAGCTCATGAAATTGTGAATTTTGGCCTTTGCAAAATTATTTGCCAATGGGTCAAAATGACTAAAAATTACAAAAATTTTGGGTTATAGCTCATGAAATTGTGAATTTTGCCCTCTGAAAAATTATTTGCCAACGGTTTAATGACTAACAATGGTAAAAATCATGGATTATGGCTCGGAAATCATGAATTTTGGCCTCTATAAAATTATTTGCCAATAGGTCAAAATGACTAAAATGGCCAAAAATCATGGGTTATAGCTCACAAAATCATAAATTTTGGCCTCCATGAAATTATTTGCCAATTGGTCAAAACAAAATAATGATTTTTGCGTGCATAATTATTTGTCAACAGGTCCGAAAAACTAAAAATGGCTTAAAAGCGCAGGCTAGCTCACGAAATCGTGAATTTTGACCTCCACGAAATTATTTGCCTATGGGTTGAAACAACTAAAATTACCAAAATTTGCAGGTTATAGCTCACGAAATTATGAATTTTAACCTCTACGAAACTATTTTGAAAATGGTCTAAACAATAACAAATGGCCAAAAATCGTGGGCTATAGCTCATGAAATTGTGTATTTTAGCCTTTGCAAAATTATTTGCCACCGTCAAAAGACTAAAAATTACAAAAATTTTGGGTTATAGCTCACATAATCGAACTTCAACCTCGACAAAATTATTTGCTAATGGGTCAAAACAAGTAAAAATTACCAAAAATCGTGTGTTATAGCTCACAAAATCGTGAATTTTAGCCTCCATGAAATTATTGCAAACGGTTTGAACAAAAAAAAGGCAAAAAATTGTGGGTCATAGCTCATGAAATTGTGAATTTTGCCCTCTGAAAAATTATTTGCCAACCGGTTTAATGACTAACAATGGTAAAAAATCATGGATTATGGCTCAGGAAATCATGAATTTCGGGCTCCATATAATTATTTGCCAACAGATCTGAACACTTGAAATTGCCCAAAAATCATGGGCTATAGCTCACGAAGTCGTGAATTTTGGCCTTCGCAAATAATTTGCCAATAGGTCGAAAGAACTAAAAATGGTCGAAACTTGTGGGTTATGGCTCACAAAATCGTGAACTTTGGCCTCTGCGAAATAATTTGCCAACGGGTGGAAATGACTAAAAATGGCCATAAATCGTGTATTATAGCTGACAAAATTGTGAGTTTTTACCTACGCAAAATAATTTGCCAGCAAGTAAAAATGACTAAATATGGCTAAAAGTCCTCGATTAGCTCTTGAAATCATGAATTTTGGCCTCTAAAAATTATTTGACAACTGGTCAAAATGACTAAAAAAGGCCATAAAATCATAGATTATAGCTCAAGAAATCGTGATTGTTGGTCTCCACGGAATTAATTGCCAACTGGTCGAAACGACTAAAAATGGCCAGCTCACGAAATCTTAAATTTTGGCCTCTGAGAAATTGTTTGCCAACTGGCCGCAATGATAAAAAATGGCCATAAATTGTGAGTTATAGCTCAAGAAATAATAATTTTTTTCTATGGAATTATTTGCTAGCAGGTCGAAATTACTAAAAATAGCCAAATAAAACATTGGTTATAGTTCATGAAATCATAAATTTTGGCCTCTACAAAATTATTTATCGACAGGTCGAAATGACTAAAAAGGCCATAAAATCATAGGTTATAGCTCATGGAATCATGAATTTTGGCCTCCATGGAATTATTTGCTAGCGGTCGAAATTACTAAAATAGCCAAAAAAACATTGGTTATAGTTCATGAAATCATAAATTTTGGCCTCTACAAAATTATTTGCCAACTAGTCAAAACAAAATCATGAGTTTCGCCCTTTGCATAATTATTTACCAATTGGTCCAAACAACTAAAATGGCGAAAAACTGTGGGCTAGCTCACGAAATCGTGAATTTTAGCTTTCGCAAAATTATTTTACAACTGGTCAAAATAATAAAAACTGGCTAAAAATTGCGGGTTATAGCTTATGAAATCATGAATTTTGGCATCCGCAAAATTATTTGCCAACCGGCCAAAATGAAAAAATGGCCAAAAATTGAGAGTTATAGCTCATGCATCATGAATGTTGGCCTACACGGAATAGTTAGTCAAGGGTTGAAACAACTGAAAATAGTCAAAAATTATGGATTATAGCTCATTAAATCATTTATTTTAGTCTCTATAAAATTATTTGCTAAGAGTCAAAACAGCTAAAAGTGGCCAAAAATCGTTAGTTATGGCTCACAAAATCGTGTGTTATAGCTCATGAAACCATATATTTTGGCCTCCTTGGATTATTTGCCAATTGGTCGAAACAAAATTGTGAATTTTTGTCTATGAATAATTGTTGCCAACGGGTCCAAACAAGTAAAAATAGCCAAAAACAGCAGGCTATAGTTCACGAAATCATGAATTTTGTCCTCCATGGAATTACTTGCCTACAGGTCAAAAAAACTAAAAATGGTCAAAAATTGTGGCCATAGCTCATGAAATAATAAATTTTGGCCTACACGGAATTGTTTGCCAATGGGTTAAAATGACTAAAAATGGCCAAAAATTATAGATTATAGCTCACAAAATCGTGATTATTGGTCTCTGCAGAATTATTTGCTAGCAGGTCAAAATGACTAAAAATTGCTAAAATTATGGGTTATAGCTCATGAAATCATGAATTTTGGCCTCTAATAAATTATTTGCCAACAAGTCAAGTATAAAAATGGCCATAAAATCATAGGTTATAACTCACGAAATTGTAATTTTTGGCCTCCACGAATTTTTTTTCCAACAAGTCGAAATGACAAAAAATTCCCAAAAATCGTGGGTTATACTGATGAAATCATGTATTTTGGCCTCCACTGAATTATTTGGCAAGGGTTGAAATGACTAAAAATGGCCAAAAATTGTAGGTTATAGCTCATGAAATCATAATTGTTGGCCTCCGTAAAAGTATTTGTCAATGGTTCGAACAATGAAAAGTGGACAAAAATCGTGGGTTAGAGATCATGAAATCATGTATTTTGGCCTCCACAAAAATATTTGCCAAGGGTCGAGATGACTGAAAATGGCAAAAAATTATATGTTACAGATCACAAAATTGAGATTTATGATTTTCGCGAAATTATTTGCCAATGGATCAAAATGACTAAAAGTACACAAAAATTATAGGTTATAGCTCATGACATTGTGTATTTTGACTTACATGGAATTACTTGCCAACTGGTCAAAATGACATCGTGAATTTTGGCCTTCGAATATTTATTTGTCAACGGGTCCAAACAACTAAAAATGGCCAAAAATTACAGGCTATAGCTCACAAAATCATAATTTTTGATCACCGTAAAATTATTTTCCAACAGGTCGAAACAACAAAAATAGGGGAAAATCATGAGTTATAGCTCACGAAATCGTGAATTTTGGCAAGCGTAAAATTATTTGCCAACCGGTCAAATTGACTAAAAATGGAAAAAAGTCATGGGTTACGGCTCACGAAATTATGAATTTTTACCACCAAGAAATCATTTTCTAAGGGTCAAAATGACTAAAAATAGCCAACAATTATAGGTATATAGCTCATGAAATCGTAATTTATAGCCTCCGTGAAATTATTTGCCAATGGGTCGAAATGACTAAAAACATATAAAAATTATGTGCTGTACCTAATGAAATAGTGTATTATGGTCTCCATGAAATTATTTGCCAACGGTCGAAACTAAAAAAAATGGCCATAACTTGTAGGTTATAGCTCACAAAATCGTTAATTTTTGCCTCCGCGAATGTTTTTGCTAGAAGATTTAAATGACTAAAAATAGCCAAAAATAATTCGTTATAGCTTATAAAATTGTGTATTTTGGCCTCCACATAATTATTTGCCAACGGGTCAAAATGACTAAAAATAGCCAAAAATCATGGGTTATAGCTCACAATATCATGAATTTTAGGCTCCATAAAATTAGTTTTCAACTGGTCCAAATGACTAAAATGGCAAAAATCATGGGATATAACTCACGAAATTGTGAATTTTGCCTCACTAAAATTATTTGCCAATGGGTTGAAACAACTAAAAATGGCAAAAATCATGGGCTATAGCTTATGAAATCATGAATTTTGGCCTCTGCAAAATTATTTGCCACCAAGTCAGAACAACTAAAAATAGTCAAAAATCGTGGGTTATAGCTCACAAAATCTTAATTTTTGGCCTCTGCGAAATTATTTTCCTACTGGTACAAATGACTAAGAATGGCCATAAATCGTAGGTTATATTCACAAAATTGTTATTTTTACCGTTTGCAGAATTAATTGCAACTGGTTCGGGTGATAAAAAATGGCTAAAAATTGTGGGTTGGAGCTTACGAAATTGTGTATTTTGGCCTCCACAGAATTATTTGCCAACTGCTCGAAAAGAAATCGTGAATTTTGGCCTCCGCATAATTATTTGCCAACAGGTTGAAAAAATAACAAATTTCAAAAATCGTGGGTTAAAGCTCACAAAATTGTGAACTTTGGCCTCACGATTTTGGCCTCCGCATAATTATTTGCCAACAGGTCGAAAAAATAATAAATTTCAAAAATTGTGGGTTAAAGCTCACAAAATTGTGAACTTTGGCCTCCACGGAATTACTTGCCAAGGGCCGAACAACTAAAAATGGCAAAAAATCATAGGTATATAGCTCACGAAATCGTGATTTTTGGCCTCCGGTAGTTTATTTACCATCGGGTTGAAATAACTAAAAATACACAAAAATCGTGGGTTAGACCTCATTAAATAATGTATTTTGGCCTCCATAGAATTATTTACAAATAGGTCAAAATAACAAAAAGTGGCAAAAAATTGTAGGTTATACCTCACAAAATCGTGAATTTTTGCCTCACAGAATTATTTGTCAATAGGTCAAAATGACTAATACTGGCCAAAAATTGTGGATTATAGCTCATGAAATTAGAAAATTTGACCTCCGTGGAATTATTTGCCAATAGTTTGAATGATAAAAAATAACTAAAAATTATGGGTTATAGCTCATGAAATTGGGTATTTTGGCCTTCACGGAATTAGTTGCCAAGGGTTGAATCGACTAAAATGGCCAAAAATCATAGGATATAGCTCACAAAATCATGATTTTGGCCTCCGCAAAATTATTTGCCAATGGGTTGAAACAACTAAACATACACAAAAATCGTGGGTTAGACCTCATTAAATAATGTATTTTGGCCTCCATAGAATTATTTACAAATAGGTCAAAATAACAAAAGTGGCAAAAATTGTAGGTTATACCTCACAAAATCGTGAATTTTGCCTCACAGAATTATTTGTCAATAGGTCAAAATGACTAATACTGGCCAAAAATTGTGGATTATAGCTCATGAAATTAGAAAATTTGACCTCCGTGGAATTATTTGCCAATAGTTTGAATGATAAAAAATAACTAAAAATTATGGGTTATAGCTCATGAAATTGGGTATTTTGGCCTTCACGGAATTAGTTGCCAAGGGTTGAATCGACTAAAAATGGCCAAAAATCATAGGATATAGCTCACAAAATCATGATTTTGGCCTTCGCAAAATTATTTGCCAATGGGTTGAAACAACTAAACATACACAAAAATCGTGGGTTATAGCTCATAAATTGTATTTTGGACTCCTTGAATTTAGTTGCCAACTGGTCCGAATGACTGAAACTAACAAAAAATCATGGGTTATAGCTCATGAAACGACTAAAAATGCCCAAAAATTATGGGTTATAGCACATAAAATGGAGAATTTAGCCTTTGCAAAATTATTTACCAACAGGTCGAAACGACTAAAAATGGCCAAAAATCGGGTGTTAAAGCTCGCAAGATCTTGAATTTTAGCCTTCGGGAAATTATTTACTAACAGTTCGAACGACAAAAATGGGCCAAAAATCATGAGTTATAGCTTCTGAAATCATAAATTTTAGCCTCCGCAAAACTATTTGATAACTTGTCCAATAACTAAAAATGCTCAAAAATCATGGGCTATAACTCATGAAGTCATGAAATTTTCCCTCCGCAAATTATTTGCCACTAGGTCGAAACAACAAAAAATGGCCAAAAATTATGGGCTATAGCTCATAAAATCATGAATTTTGGCATCCGTGAAATTACTAGTAAAATCTTGAATTTTGGCATCCGTGAAATTATTTACTAACCAGTCAAAATGACTAAAAATGATAAAAAATTGTGGGTTATAGCTAACAAAATCGTGAGTTTTAGCCTCCACAAAATTATTTGCCGACAGGTCAAAACGACTAAAAATGACCATAAATCGTGTGTTATAGTTCACAAAATCATGAAATTTGCCTTCAAGGAATTATTTGCCAGCAGGTCGAAATGACTAAAAATGGCAAAAAATCATGGGCTATAGCTCATGAAATCATGAATTTTGGCCTCTATAAAATTATTTGCTCACAGGTTAAAATGAGTAAAAAAGGCCATAAAATCGTAGACTATAGTTTAGAAAATTGTGATTTTTAGCCTCCGCAAAATCATTTGCCAATGGGTCGAAATGATAAAAATGCCCAAAAATCATGGGTTATAGCACACGAATCGTGAATTTTGGCCTCCGTGAAATTATTTGCCAATGGTTCAAAATGAGTAAAAATGGTTATAAATCGTGGGATATTGCTCAAGAAATCATGAATTTTGGCCTCAGTAAAATTATTTGCTAGTCGGACGAAATGACTAAAATGGCCAAAAATCATGGTTATAGCTCATGAAATCATGAATTTTGGCCTCTAAAAATTATTTGCTAACAGGTCAAAATGATTAGAAATGGCCATAAAATCATAGGTCATAGCTCACAAAATCTTAATTTTTTGGCCTACGTAGAATTATTTGCCAACGGGTTTAAATGTCTAAAAATCCCTAAAAATCGTGAGTTATAGCTCATAAAATCATGTATTTAGGCCTCCACGGAATTATTTGCCAACTGGACAAAACAAAATCAAGAATTTTGGCCTCTGTATAATTATTTGCTGAGGGGGTCCAAACAACTAAAAATGACCAAAGCCAATGGGCATAGCTCATGAAATCGTGAATTTTGGCCTCCGTAAAATTATTTGACAACAAGTCAAAACAACTAAAATGGCTAAAAATCGTCGGGTATAGCTTATAAAATCGTGAATTTTGGCATCTGTAAAATTATTTGCCAACCTATGAAAATGTCAAAATTACCAAAAATCATGGGTTATAGCTCACAAAATTGTGAATTTTATCCTCCATGGAATTATTTGCCAATTGGTCAAAATAAAATTGTGAATTTTAGCCTCCGCATAAAAATTTGCCAATTATAGCTCACAAAATCGTGAATTTTAGCCTTCACGGAATTATTTGCCTACGGGTCAAAATAACTAAAAATGACCAAAAATTATTGATAATGGCTCATAAAATCATGAATTTTGGTCTCTAATAGATTATTTGCCGATAGGCCGAAGTGCCTAAAAATGGCCGTAAAATCATAAGTTATAGCTCATGAAATTGTCACTTTTGGTCTTCATGGAATTATTTGCCAACGGATCAAAACTGTTCGCGGTAAAAGTCGGGATGATTGTCATTGATTTGAATTTGCTTACAGCTTCTTTGGCCTACAACGAAATTCAAAAAGAAATGCCTTTTATTTTAAGGCGTACAATGAAAATCAAAAAAGATTACAACTTTTATCCTTAGTGAACAAACACGAGGATCTGTTATATCGGATCACCAACTGCGTGGGTTCTTTGCACGTGGGGACTTATTGTGTCCGTGGACCACCGCAATTCCAACTCCGTGTAAACCCTGCTCGAACTACAGACGAGGGGCTCGCTTCACGAAGGAAACGGCTACCGGGGATCACACTCACGAAGGAGAGGATCGTCTGGGGATCACACTCACGAAGGAGAGGATCGCCGAGCGGTGAGATCTACAAGGAGAAATCACAATATATCCCCGAGGTTAAGACTAAGCTTAACCTAGAGGGTATCGTAGTTCGACCGAGTTTGTTTACCTTCCGCCTATAGATCTGACGTCGACGGACTTGAGCTCGCCGGTGCTCGGAACCGTGCATCGTAGATCTCGCGAGGGCTCTTCAGAAGTCCGCCAAAATCCAAGCCAAATCCCCAAAAATCCCACCAAAAATCCGACCAAAAATCCGACCAAACCACAGACCCCTGGCCCCCCTGCATCTCAAGGGGGTGGCCGACCATTGGTAGAGCCACCTATTTTGCGAGGAGAGCTCGACCATGTTGGTAGAGCCACCTCGGCCACTGGCGGGAGGCTCGACCATGTTGGTAGAGCCACCTCGACCACTTGGCGGTACCTCGACCGGTAGGTACCTCGACAATTGTAGCCTTCGACCATGTGGTAGAGCCACCTCGGCCATTTGGCGAGGTCCGTTCACGTCGGTTCGAGTCGTTTTCGTCGATTCTTCGTCGATTCTTCGGTCTTCGGGCTTAGTTTTGCTCGGTGATGTCGCCGTTGTGTTGAGTCCGTGTCCGATCAACTTTCGAGCTCAAGCGGTTCGTTTGCATCGACGGACTAAATGCGGTTGATTCCGTCTCGTCAGCGTTTGAGTTTAGCCAACTTCGCCTCGTTGAGCTTCGTCGTCGGGTTTTCTCCACGGCGCATCGTTTATTGGCGCAAATGCGCCTGCGACTCACTTCATGGGTTCGTCGACTCGCTTTATCGTTTTCGCGGTAATCCGTCGGCCAGTTACGGGTGTAGTCGGATGGATCGTCGGTTGTCGACCCACCGATTTGCAGTCTTGTTGAGATAGCGATAAGCAATTTTTATGCCTACGGATACCCCTCCAAAGCGTCTCGGTCTCGATTCTTGATGAGTGGGATGCTTTGGACATATTAATTCCGACGCCTGATGGGAGGTCCCAAAAGATAGCTTCAAGTCTTCGATTCTTTCGGATCATCCGTTCTTTGTAGGATTCACGATAAGATCACGGTCTTTGCATTTATTGTCCGACCGTTTGTTGAAATCTTGATTGAAGCTGGTGGGTGAGTTTTGCTTGTAACTTCGTGTCGGTTGGTTGTCATCGGACTTTTAGACTTATCCGTATGTCGGCGAACTCTTTGTTGGCGACATGTTAGTTGTGTCGAGTACATGGAATTTCATAACCCTCGATCGGCTATTTCTTCCATCATCCGTGTGTCGTTAGTTTAACCACGTGGGGGTGATCTTTTCATGGAGATATACTCAGAGGATTCCTTGTCGAAGCGGAGACCATTTTGGTTTCAACTTTCATCGGCTTTTCGATTGAGTCGCGGCGCTTTGACGGTGTGGATCGAACCGTTGATCGGTAAATTTTGGCGACAACGCATTGGTTGGCGTCGCTCTTTATTACTCCTTGCTGGAGTATTATTATCCATAGTGGGAGGAATTTATTCCGTTCGGTTGTTGACCGATAGGTCTTCGGCGGCAATATGGGTGGTATTGGTCGCGATGGGAGGAGTCTTTTCGAGTAAAGCGTCGTCCGTACGTCAATATAAGCCTCGTCGAGTAGATCAATTTATCCCTCTTTAAGGTTCCACAATAGGAGAAAATTGAGGGTTATTGAGTTATCCCTAAGAGTATTTCTTGTGAGAATATTCTTAGGAACTTCTCAACGAATTAGGAAGCGGTTTATACTCGTAATCCTAGTTGGAGTAGGATTAGGCGTTGATTGGCGTCGATGCAATCCGCATGATCGAGTTATCCTAAGAATATTTTTTTGAAAACATTCTTAGGGAACTTCTCGACAAATTAGGAAGCGGTTTATACTCGTAATCCTAGTTGGGTAGGATTAGGCGGCGTTGATCGTCGATGCAATCCATACGATCGAGTTATCCTAAGAATATTTTTGTGAAAATATTCTTAGGAACTTCGACAAATTAGGAAGCGGTTTATACTCGTAATCCTAGTTGGGTAGGATTAGGCGACGCGTTGATCGGCGTCGATGCAATCCATACGATCGAGTTATCCTAAGAATATTTTTGTGAAAATATTCTTAGGAACTTCTCGACAAATTAGGAAGCGGTTTATACTCGTAATCCTAGTTGGGTAGGATTAGGCGGCGTTGATTGGCGTCGATGCAATCCATACGATCGAGTTATCCCTAAGAATATTTTTGTGAAAATATTCTTAGAACTTCTCGATAAATTAGGAAACGGTTTATACTCGTAATC
The DNA here is from genome assembly GCA_012295165.1 of Asparagus setaceus. Taxonomy (NCBI): domain Eukaryota; kingdom Viridiplantae; phylum Streptophyta; class Magnoliopsida; order Asparagales; family Asparagaceae; genus Asparagus; species Asparagus setaceus. The sequence continues at coordinate 81,431,973 of CM022704.1, read as the reverse complement.
CTAGTTGGAGTAGGATTAGGCGGCGTTGATTGGCGTCGATGCAATCCATACGATCGAGTTATCCTAAGAATATTTTTGTGAAAATATTCTTAGGAACTTCTCGACAAATTAGGAAGCGGTTTATACTCGTAATCCTAGTTGGAGTAGGATTAGGCGGCGTTGATTGGCGTCGATGCAATCCGCACGATCGAGTTATCCTAAGAATATTTTTGTGAAAATATTCTTAGGAACTTCTCGACAAATTAGGAAGCGGTTTATACTCGTAATCCTAGTTGGAGTAGGATTAGGCGGCGTTGATGTCGAGGGAATGAGGTGTTATCCTGAATAAACCTTGAAATCTTTCCCAAATATAGCGGAGGAATTAGGAGCCAATCAGCAAGTGATTTGCTTGTTTTGATATCAGGATAAGGTTCCAATTAGGACTCCTAATTAGGGGCTGATTAGAGTCCTAATTAGAATTGATTTGGGCCCCAATTAGAATTCCTACTTCTTGCCAAATAGGAGTCCTTGTTCAAAGAGGATTGGGTCCATATGGGGTTGTTATAAATACCCATAATCCCTCCTTTTCTTCTGACCTAGGCCGGCCCCCCCCTCTCTGTGCTTTCTCTTGTCTTCATCTCGTTTCTCGCCGTCTCCTCTCTCTCAAACGACGAGGTACATGCCTGGCGTCTTTTTCTTCTTCTTCTTCTTCTTCTTCTTCTTCTTCTTCTTCTTCTTTTTCTTGTGCATCAGTGTGTCGCGGTGAGGCAGCCAAAGTGGCGGCCGATCAGGCGGCGTTCATGGCGGCTGAAGCCTTATGGCCAGGCGCCTAGGCGGTATTTATCGCGCGGCGCCCTCGCCCGTATTCGGGCTCTGCCGATGTCATGCCCAGCCGTATTTGAAGGCGGTGAGTGTCGTAGCCAGGCCGGGCGCTCGTCGGAGTTCTTGGCATCGGATTGTGTATCTTTTGGCGCTTTATTTGCTGATTTTTGGCCATGTATCGGCGTTTTGTTGTATTGTTGCGGCTTCGATGTGCGTCGGGGAGATCAGCGTTTGAGAGTCGATCAACTTCGCCTGCGGCGTGAATGCGCCCTCCTTCTTTGATTGGTCGCGCCAGCGTCATCATATTCGTACATATATCGTTGTATCAGCCGTTCTCCTTTGTGGCGATTGGGAAGAGCCGAGATTCTCCTTCGTGAGGATTGAGGCTTCAAATTGTGCCGTTCGTTATGACCCGCCGTTCTCCTTTGTGAGGCGATTGGGAAGAGCCGAGATTCTCCTTCGTGAGGATTGAGGCTTCAACGATCACCGTCTCGATGTTTTTAGGGGGCGATTTCACACGTACTCATACATAGAAGCGGAATATATTGCCGTTTGGATTCAGGCTATATTTATCGTTCGGGTGTTATCACGGATGAAATCGTCATACCTTATAAGGTCGTGACTCAATCTATGTAAGATGAATTCAGCGCCATTTACTAGCGAGTATTTTACGATTTCGGTTGATTATTCCTCGGGCTTTTCGACCCTCGCGTGATGCGATGGGCGTCATAGTGACTATTATTCCATGTGTGATGATCCCGCGATTTTTATCTACGCCTCGATTTAGCGGACATCGTGAGCGATCGGTATTTGAGGGAGTTCAGCGTTCTCCGACGATTGGTCACCGATGCACGCTCGTAAGGGACACCGGCTCTGAACCTTTGCGAAAGCAGTTATCTATTATTCGGTTAAGGATCCGGATCTGACTCTTATCGAGTGAGAGGTGGTTGAACAAAGGCGGAGGCCCTTGTATATTCCCGGATACCTCGTCAACTCTCATTGACCGACCTTAGACACCATCTTTGTGACCGCCGTATGTCATGGCGTCGGCCGAAACATGATCATATTCATTGTGGGTTTATTACCCGGCTGACCGGTTCGGGTTCCAGCAGAATCGTCATCGGCCTTCACCCTGGGGTTGTAGGGCTGGACACACCGCCCCGTGATGAGCTTTTTGTTCCTGCCTCGACTTTGAAGAATCGCCTTGCTAAATTGGGGCGAGATGATCGCGTCGATCATAGATTCTTGGTAGGTACCTTCGTCAAGTAAACGGTGGCCTGGCCTTCGTCCTCAGCCGATGGGATGGAGAACTTCGTGCTTGCGGTCTGTATTCAGCGATTCGTGCCACTATGTATGGCCTTCCAATCAGTGCCAACCATTTCTTTACCTTATTCGAGCTTTATAATCAGTTGAATCGTTTTCTAAACATGGCGAGTTGGGGTTGGCTTTGCATGAGATGTACCGTATTTCAGGTCTACCCATGGGAAGATGCTATATCGAGTACTTTCCCTCAATCGGGGAGCGGTACGAAGAGCGCCGTCCGATCGTTATAAGACTTTATGGGATCTCACTTGTCATTACCATATAGCTCTGGCCCAATCTGAACCTTGCGCTAAGAGGAAATCGCAGGTGAGTCTGAAGCAGTTCGCCAATTACTTGTTCCAGCATTTGGAGGACAAATCTGGCGAGGAAATATGTGAACTATCACGCTCACTCCCGAAGGTTAATGAAGCCGATCAAAAGTAGAGGCTCTTATACTCTGCACATTCGGAAACTTTCCTTGAGGGACCAAGTTTCGACTTTTACGTGGCATGCGGTGAAGCCTATCCGGTGACAACTCTTCTAGCGAGGCTATCTTGCAATCGGCTCAAGAAGTGTGTGGTTCCATATCAATCGATGATGCTTTACCTTTGGAGGTCCTTTATCCTGCAGTTCAACTTCGCCCTGAAGGAACTCTCTCTCCTTCGGTGATGGTGGCGGTATTCACCGTGGATTGCGGCATATAGTTCGGCGTTTACCCGAGAAAGGGCGAGCCATCATCGCATCCCCGGTCGAGTAGAGCTCCCATATACCTATTTGATGACTGGTTGGTCCTTCATCGTCCGACATGATGTCGACGCAGGGTTCCAGTTCGTCTACTCCTTTCTTACGGTTGGTAGAGGATTGCGGATGGAAGGGCGTGGTTTTGCGAGATCAAGAAAGCAGTCTTGAGATTCACAAAGGGTGGATCTTTTCGGATGTTTTCCTCGATTCTCGGTCAATATGGTGAGTCCTTGGTCGGCGAGGAGGTGCGAAGACCTGCGCGAACTTCACTTAACATTGGCTATTTCAAGCGGTTAGTGAATATCGGGCGAGGTATCTCACCTTCGAGTAAGTGAGGAATGTTTCATTGAGCCTTATTTTCCCTGTCGTTTTGCTGCGCGGTTAGATTCACGACCAACTTTATGTTGGGAACCCGGGCAAACTCGGACTTCGAGGTGGACTTGTGGATGGCCTTCGAGCATGGTTGTGGAGCGTCATGGGATGTACCGGTGCTAGATTCAGTCTCCCGAGCTCAGACCGTCAGCTGGAGTCGACATTCCTCCATTGTAGTTGGCTATTAGTAGCTAACGAGTCAGTCCCTGTGAGGGCCATCTCAGATCTAGTAGCCGAAGCATCGTTGCGAGCGGCATTGAACACTGCAGATGCCGGTCAAGCTCGGAGGCGCGCCAATCTTATCGGCCGGGTGAGTGAGGAGGAGTTCCACAACTCGGCTGCTACTTTAGGAGAGGACCAAGGGGAGGCTGCAGCTCATGAGAAGGATCTCGGTACTTTCTCCTTTTCCCTTTCGTTTTCTCATCCTTTCCATTAGAGTTCTCATCCAATTGAATTTTCAGGAAAATCTATTGAAGAGGAAGAATTCGACCCTCTCAAGGGGTTAAGCGAAAGAGGCTAGCCACAAAATCACGTGAATCCTCGGTCCTTTGATATAGACTTGACCGGTAATGTTCGATCGGTGTGAGTAATAATTCACCGTGATGAAATCTGAAATTCGACTTTTGAAGTGACATTTCTGGATTACATCTGAGGGTTCTAGGGATTATGATCACGGCTTTGATTTTGCTCACCACAATTACTGGCCGGTTACGCTCATCTTGAGCCAGTTTTACTCAACAAATGTATGGAGCTATGGCGGAAGAGGTAGATGTAGGACGATCCGTGGACCAGTACATCTAACATCGATAATTCCTCTTACGGGTGGCGAATGCGAGAATGGAATGACGGGTTTGTACCCCCACTAATTGCCTCTTTGCTTTTTGTTCTTTTAGAGATTGCGGAGACACCTGACAACTAGGCAAGCTAACTCCACTATAGGAGGTATGTAGCTTTACCTAGTGTTTGCCTTAATTGCATTCGCCTTCCTAATGCCTTCTTTTGAGAATTCTCCATGGAAGATTTAGGTGGGATCAGTTTATATGGCAACACTTCCATGGATGACTTGCTCTGGCAGCTTGGTCACAAGATGGAGATACCCTTGGTGAGGATTTGCAAAGCTACTATCCTGAAGAGGTATGAACTTTCTCTTGATTAATTATAGGACCGACCATTTGGCCAATACCACTATAATTAAAAGGAGACATTCCATTTGATACCCTCTTCGTCGCTTTCTCGAATCGGCTACCACAGCGTAGTTGAGATAGATGAGCACAGGGCTCGGTGCGGTTGGCAACATCGGCGATAGATCGCCTCGGGTAGACTCGCTAGCCTCTGAAGCTACAGAAGGAGGCGGGTAGGGTCTTTTAGCGAAATAAGCTTTAAGCCCATTCCTACTAAAATCCTAAAGTCCTCTTTTCTTAAATGCGAGCCTCGTCGACTCCATGATCTGGCGAGGCGTTGATCTTTGGATGAAGATCCATCCCATCTTATTATCTGTTTGGAAATCGCTCATTCTTTTCTTTGGTGAACGTGATCGAAAAGGTCCTTCATGGCGGGCTTTCTCTTCATCGATTCGAGACCCTTTGCTTGATCCCGGATGGCTTTGATCACGGGATATGGGTTACCGAGCTCGGAGCCATTGTTGGCGACCTCGGCCATCACGGAAAGCTTGAGCGCAAGAACTCACGGGCAGCTGGGGCTTCCTCATACATAGCGCTCATCTGAGCTTCGGCGTTTAGAGGCATGGCCGATGCTCGTGTTTTCTTGGGCTCGAAGTCGGATCTGAAAAGACAGCGCCGATCAGCTGGTGTTATTCTTGAGACATATTCTTCCTTAAACCACATCGGTGATATTGTGGCGAGTCGCGGAGAGATATCCTTTCGGGGAGAGCTCCATCTTTGAGGAAGATAGGATGGGCAATTTAGAGCGGCCAAGGCCAACAAGGAAGAAGCCCTCACCGTTCGCGTCTAGGGAGCTTGATCTGAGCGGCGAGGCGGCTTCGAGGAGGCAACCGAAGACGAACACGATGAGGAGTCCTTGAGCGAGTTGCGGGAAGAACTCCACGGGCTTATAATGATGAAGTGTCTCATTTCGAACAACAAATCCTTTGTCATAGACTTGATGCTTAAGCGTTGTAGCCCCTTCTATATTTGCTTCAAATGAATAAGATCCATCCCTTTCATTGTTTATTATGATTCTTTTACTTCATCGAAATAATTAACCATAATACTTATAGGATTTTGGCAAACCCTCGACCATCAGCGGGTTTGATTAGCCTTTACCGTTTGAGTTGGGCTAGCGTCGCGGATTATCGGGGATCCGTTCCGCGCGTGGCGTTGTGCTAAAAGAATGAAACTCTTCTAGACTTGTTGCTATGATATTGAATTCATAGGCCATACTCTTTCGGGCAAGAGACCACCGACAGCGTGTTGCCGCGTGGACTTCGTCCTTCTTAGGCGGGGACGAAATACCCGAATCGAACTCGGTGTCTTCTTCAATCGGAAAAAGACTAAACGCGTGTGGCGTTGGCTTTAGGAGTTAGCCAACCCCGACCTTCAAGCGGGTTTGATGAGCCTTTACCAACTACGTTTGAGTTGGGCTAGCATGTAGATTATCTAAATCCGTTCTACTAGCGTTGTGCTAAAAGAATGAAACTCTCTTAGACTTAATGCTACGATGTTGAATCGTGAAGCCGTCTTTTAGTGGGAAGACTAACCCGGCGGCGTGTTAAGTTGGCTTTATCCCTTCTTAGGCTTGAGGATAAAATGCCCCAAGATGACTCTTGGTGTCTTCTTTGGGAGAAGAGTTGAACGGATGAAGATTGATTGAGGTGGGAAAGGAAGAATGTGTTCTATTTCGGGATGAGGCTAGCAATTCCTTCTTTGTAGGAATCGAAAAGACTTCGGTGACCTTGGTCGGTACTGATACGAAAATCTCGGCGCACCGGTCCGGCTACCTAAGATGAAGATGGAACTAAGAGTGGGATCTCCACTCCGAGAACGAAGAGACTTCGGGTGACCGGACAACACAGTGCGAAAATCGGCGCATACCTTGATCGGCGCTACCTAAGATGAAAATGGAACTAAGAGTGGGATCTCCACTCCGAGAACGAAGAGACTTCGGTGACCTTGGTCGGACAACGGTGCGAAAATCGGCGCATACAGCCGGTGGTACTACCTAAGATGAAGATGGAACTAAGAGTGGGATCTCCACTCCGAGAACGAAGACTTCGGGTGACCTTGCCGGTGGACAACTGTGCGAAAAAATCGGCGCATACCTTGATCGGCGCTACCTAAGATGAAAATGGAACTAAGAGTGGGATCTCCACTCAGAGAAGCGAGACTCGGGTGACCTTGATTCGGACAACGTGCGAAAATCGGCGCATACCTTGATCGGCGCTACCTAAGATGAAAATGGAACTAAGAGTGGGATCTCCACTCCGAGAACGAAGAGACTTCGGGTGACCGGTCGGACAACTGGTCGAAAATCGGCGCATACCTTCGGTCGGCTACCTAAGATGAAGATGGAACTAAGAGTGGGATCTCCACTCCGAGAACGAAAAGAGACTCGAGGTGACCTTGGTGGGACAACTGATGCGAAAATCGGCGCATACCTTGATCGGCGCTACCTAAGATGAAAATGGAACTAAGAGTGGGATCTCCACTCCGAGAACGAAAAGAGACTCGGGTGACCTTGATGGACAACACAGTGCGAAAATCGGCGCATACCTTCGGTCGGCTACCTAAGATGAAAATGGAACTAAGAGTGGGATCTCCACTCAGAACCGAAGAGACTCGGGGACCGGTCGGACAACTGGTCGAAAATCGGCGCATACCTTGGTCGGCTACCTAAGATGAAGATGGAACTAAGAGTGGGATCTCCACTCCGAGAACGAAGACTTCGAGGTGACCTTGGCGGACAACACAGTGCGAAAATCGGCGCATACCTTGATCGGCGCTACCTAAGATGAAAATGGAACTAAGAGTGGGATCTCCACTCAGAACCGAAGAGACTCGGTGACCTTGATCGGACTACAGTGCGAAAATCGGCGCATACCTTGATCGGCGCTACCTAAGATAAAAGATGAAACCCTTCCGTTTGACACGAAAAGGTTTTGCGGCTTGGAGAGGAAGGATTTTATATTCTCTCTCGGTGTGAAAGGAATTTCAGTGGGCCTCTTGTTCATAGAAGGAATCAAGAGGGATTTTGGTAATATGCGAATTTGTAGACCCAGTCAAGGAATTTGATCGGTGGGGAAATTGTGATGGAGGATAAATCTAGGGTTATCCTCGCGAAAAGTGGGTGAAACATCCCACGAGGAACTTCCGTCAAGCGGGTTATCGAATACTATGGGTAGTATTTCTTGGGGAACTTCCATTTATCGGCATTAATTGCGGCGCCATTTTGGGTAATGGTGATATGCACCATTGAAGTAAACCGTTTCTATTACAAGCGGACCCTCCCATTTAGGTTGAATTTACCTTTCTTTTTGGAAGTGAGGATTATCGGTCGTCGGCGGCGAGGACCAAATCTCCTAAAGGTTCTCTGTCGAACTTTCTTGTTGAAAGCCTTGACATCCTAGCTTGGTAGAACTCAATGCATTGTTGAGCCTCGGTAGCTTCTCATCTAACATCTCAAGCTCTTGAGGCGTTTTGATGTTGTTCTTGGTCGTCATCTGTTGAAGGCGTCTGAAGTGGCGGAATCTGAATTTCCAGCGGGAGAAGCGCCGCGCAGTAAACCGGGGATGCGGGGTCGCTCGGTTGGCGTCGCGTCTGATTGTGCGATATGCCCGAGTGCTTCTCGAGTTTATCATCGGTCTCGCTTGTTATTCTTCACAAGCCGACAAAATTTTGATGATCGTCTTGTTGAATGCTTGGCTAATCCATTTCTTCTTTGGATTAAAAGGCATTGGCAGAGACATCTTGTATCTTGAATTTCTCACAAAACGATGAAGGAATTCGATAAATTGGGGACCGTTGTCATGCACGATCCGTCTTGGGACAGATGTCGATAGATGACATGGTGTTTGATAAACTTGATGGCGGTACTTCGCCTTTACTTCCTTTAGCGGGATTATACGCCCACTTGGAGAAGTAGTCGGTGATCGCTAGAATAAACCGATCTCCTTTAGCGGCGGAGGAAAATGGGACCTACAACGTCCATTCCCCATGTCTCGAATGGCGAGGATGTGGCGAAGGATGCAAGCTGCTTTCGGGAGGCGATGCATATAATTAGCGTGAATTTGACCGCAGCGTGGCATTTCGGCGTGCTCATTGCGTCATTAACCATTGTTGGCCAAAGTAGCCCATTCTCTTGATTCGATCGTAGAGCTTGGGACCCGGTGGTGTCGCCACATTCACCTTCGTGTGCTTCGAAGGACCTCTCTGCCTCTTTGTTTGAGAGGCATCGAATAAAGACCATCGTACCCGGCGATATAACATCACGGGTCTACGTGTCGTAAAAATCTTGGAGCTCTTAGCGGATGACTCTCTCTCCTTCGTCTTACGGTAGAATACCATGTAAGGCGTGTCGATGATAGGAAGCGCCAATCTCGGGGCTCCAACTTGGTTTGGGTTGTATACACTTCTTTGGTAACTACCCCTTATCTTCTTGTGCCTCATCGTATAATGGTGCGAAGAGTTGGTGAGTCTGGCCGTGACTAGTTGCTTTCGGTCTCGGAAGGTTGTGCTAACGACCGACTAGCGATTATCCCGCATAAAGCGTTTTGGGTAGGATATATTCGATGAAAAACTCTTGAATGAGTACGCTATTTCAGCGGCTATCGATGATAGGGGATTAGATCGATTCCTAACTTCATAGTCACCGCGGATCTGTCGACTATCAATTGCGAATCGCCGTATGCTTGAGATACTCTACCCCGGCTCCTTGGCGAAGCAAAGTCCGATAAATGTAGCGTTATATTGACCTTTCTTTTGAAGTGAGGATTATCGGTCAGCAACAGGACCAAATCTCCTTCTCTGTTCTCCGTCAACTTTCTTGTTGAAAGCCTTCGACATCCTAGCTTGGTAGAACTCAATGCATTGTTGAGCCTCCAGCGCTTCTCATCTAACATCTCGAGCTTTCGAGACGCTTTTGATGTTGTTCTTCTGCCGCCATCTCTCGCTGAAAGGGCTGGCGCGGCGACGGAATCAATTTCCAACGGAGAATCGCCGCACCGTGAAACCGTGGAGTACGGGTCGCCCAGCTTGGCGGCGTATCACAGCGATATGCCCAGTAAGCCCGAAGTTTATCCCAGCCTCGCTTTGTTATTCTTCACAAGCTTCTCACAAAATTTTGAATTTTAGCCTTTGCAAAATTATTTGCCAATAGGTCGAAACAACTAAAATGGCCAAAAATCATGGGCTATAGCTCATGAAATCATGAATTTTGGCCTCCACAAAATTATTTGCCAATGGGTCGAAACAACTAAAATGGCCAAAAATCATGGGCTATAGCTCATGAAATCATGAATTTTGGCCTCCATGGAATTATTTGCCAATGGGTCGAAACAACTAAAATGGCCAAAAATCATGGGTTATAGCTCATGAAATTGTGTATTTTAGCCTTTGCAAAATTATTTGCCAATGGGTCGAAACAACTAAAATGGCCAAAAATCATGGGTTATAGCTCACAAAATCGTGAATTTTAGCCTCCACAAAATTATTTGCCAATGGGTCGAAACAACTAAAATGGCCATAAAATCATAGGTTATAGCTCACAAAATCGTGAATTTTGGCCTCCATGGAATTATTTGCCAATGGGTCGAAACAACTAAAATGGCCATAAAATCATAGGTTATAGCTCACAAAATCGCGGAATTTTAGCCTTTGCAAAATTATTTGCCAATGGGTCGAAACAACTAAAATGGCCAAAAATCATGGGCTATAGCTCATGAAATCATGAATTTTGGCCTCCATGGAATTATTTGCTAATGGGTCCAAACAACTAAAATGGCCAAAAATCATGGGCTATAGCTCATGAAATCATGAATTTTGGCCTCTATAAAATTATTTGCCAATGGGTCGAAACAACTAAAATGGCCAAAAATCATGGGCTATAGCTCATGAAATCATGAATTTTGGCATCCGTGAAATTATTTGCCAATGGGTCGAAACAACTAAAATGGCCAAAAATCATGGGCTATAGCTCATGAAATCATGAATTTTGGCCTCCACAAAATTATTTGCCAATGGGTCGAAACAACTAAAATGGCCAAAAATCATGGGTTATAGCTCATGAAATCATGAATTTTGGCCTCTAATAAATTATTTGCCAATGGGTCGAAACAACTAAAATGGCCAAAAATCATGGGTTATAGCTCATGAAATTGTGTATTTTAGCCTTTGCAAAATTATTTGCCAATGGGTCGAAACAACTAAAATGGCCATAAAATCATAGGTTATAGCTCACAAAATCGTGAATTTTGGCCTCCATGGAATTATTTGCCAATGGGTCGAAACAACTAAAATGGCCAAAAATCATGGGCTATAGCTCATGAAATTGTGTATTTTAGCCTTTGCAAAATTATTTGCCAATGGGTCGAAACAACTAAAATGGCCAAAAATCATGGGCTATAGCTCATAAAATCATGAGTTATAGCTCATGAAATCATGAATTTTGGCCTCCACAAAATTATTTGCCAATGGGTCGAAACAACTAAAATGGCCAAAAATCATGGGCTATAGCTCATGAAATTGTGTATTTTAGCCTTTGCAAAATTATTTGCCAATGGGTCGAAACAACTAAAATGGCCAAAAATCATGGGCTATAGCTCATGAAATCATGAATTTTGGCCTCCATGGAATTATTTGCCAATGGGTCGAAACAACTAAAATGGCCATAAAATCATAGGTTATAGCTCACAAAATCGTGAATTTTGGCCTCCACAAAATTATTTGCCAATGGGTCGAAACAACTAAAATGGCCATAAAATCATAGGTTATAGCTCATGAAATTGTGAATTTTGGCCTCCATGGAATTATTTGCTAGCGTGTCAAAATGACTAAAATGGCCAAAAATCATGGGCTATAGCTCATGAAATCATGAATTTTGGCCTCCACAAAATTATTTGCCAATGGGTCGAAACAACTAAAATGGCCAAAAATCATGGGTTATAGCTCACAAAATCGTGAATTTTGGCCTCCATGGAATTATTTGCTAGCGTGTCAAAATGACTAAAATGGCCATAAAATCATAGGTTATAGCTCACAAAATCGTGAATTTTGGCCTCCATGGAATTATTTGCCAATGGGTCGAAACAACTAAAATGGCCAAAAATCATGGGCTATAGCTCATGAAATCATGAATTTTGGCCTCCATGGAATTATTTGCCAACGGGTGGAAATGACTAAAATGGCCATAAAATCATAGGTTATAGCTCACAAAATCGTGAATTTTGGCATCCGTGAAATTATTTGCCAATGGGTCGAAACAACTAAAATGGCCAAAAATCATGGAGCTCTTCGCCGGATCGACTCTCTCCTTTACGCCTTCTCGTAGAATACCATGTAAGACGAATCGATGATAGGAAAGCCAATCTGGCTCCAACTTGGTTTGGGTTGTATACACTTTGGTAACTACCCCTTATCTTCTTGTGCCTCATCGTATAATGGTAAAAGAGTTGGTGAGTCCCGACCGCGACTAGTTGCTCGGTCTCTGGTTGTGCTAACGACACCTAACGCCAATGCATCCGATAAGCGCTTTGGAGGCTGGATATATTCGATGAAAAACTCTTCAATGAGTCCGCTATTTCAACGGCTATTCGATGATGGGATTAGATCCGATTCCTAACTTCATAGTCACCACGGACTGCTCGACTATCAATTTGAATCGCCAGATGCTTCGAGATACTTCTACCCCACCTCTTACGGCTAAGTCCGATAAGTAACGCTGTATTCGCTACGCTATTGGAACAAGGTTCGTGAGTGAATAAGCACGGCATGACATGATTCCCTGGGAAATCAAGACAACCACTCCGCTGAAATCTTAGAACATCCGGCGCCACATTGTGGGTCTCGAAGCTCCATCAAAATACAATCGCCATATTTGTTGGTGCGATGTAGTGTTGACTTCGTGGACTTCATCCGAAGATCATCATATAGCTCAACCGATCCGCTTCCGGTCGGGTACCAAGAGATCACAAATCGCTTTGTCCTGACTTCCTCGTGTTTGAACAAGTCATAGGGACAAGAGCAAGGCCCATTTCGCCAAACGCCAACTCATCGAGGTCGGTATGAATATTCGACCGGATTCACGCTTGGAAATAACATAAATCGCCCGTCCGACTAAATAGTGCCGCGATTTTTCAATCGCTAACACTAATGCAAGGCACCGCCGCACCATGGATATCGAGACTCGACCACTAATGTTCGCTTAGGTAATACATCGCCTGCTCGCGGACCGCCGCCGCCGCCTTTGGCGCGAGTAAAGCGCTTAACGAGTGATCCGCTTTGACGTGATCAAAACGTTTTCCCATCGCTGCAACAAGAACAGAGGTTTAGCGAGATACGATTTGATCTCTTCAAACGTCAATGTCGCCCCAAATATATGACACCCTTCTTGTTCAACTTGGAGAACTGGCACTTCCTATGTTCGATATGAACCTTCGGATGTACGCCAATCGCCCTTGTAACCCTCGAAGTTCTCTCTCGATTTCTGAGGTTGCAACTCTTGAATTGCCTTCACTTTGTCGATCGACGTGGATTCCTTTGTCGTGACGACGGCCGCAGGAACTTGCCATCGGACATCCTAAGGAAGGATTTGGTGGTTCATCTTTAGTCGATGAGTCCGCATGAGTTCAATACCGCTCTAAGATCTTGATGTGATCCTTTGTCACGCTTTTCACGCACCAAATCGCCGACGTAGCATTCGACCTTTTCCCAAGATGATCCCGAAAATCTCCGCCATTGCTCTCTCGTATGTTGCGCCAAAGATTTTTGAGGCCGAACGGCATGACCGTAGCAATATATGCCGACATGCTTCAACGCCGTGGTGTTTGGCGCCATCGGGTACATCTTGATTTGATTATACCCAAAAGCCATCCATAAAGGACATTCTTTCAAATCCACACGGTTGTCAACTATGACATCGTGATTGGAAGAGGAAAGTCATCTTTCGCAAGCCGCTGAGGTCTCTCAGAGTCCATTAATGCATCCTAATCACCCATTTTTCTTCATGACCGACTATATTCGCCACCCAATCCGGATGTTGAATTTCCTTGATGAATCCGATTCTATGAGTTTCTTCACTTCACAACAATTGCCTCCAATATTTGTGGATCTAAAACGCCTTTGCCGTTGCTTGACAGTTTGACATCCGCTTTGATGTTGAGAGGCGTGTTGCCACATTAGGGTCGAAGTCCCCATGTCCTCGAACTCCGTGCTAATACATCGATATACTCCCCGATTAGGGCAATCAACTCTTCCTTTTCTTCCAAGGAGAGTATTGCTGATGTTTATGAGTTTAGGATGCTCTTCATCCCCATATTAACCTCGACTACCTCATCCTTAGTGGGGGTTCTCTTTGTTCAACCTATCCCCAAACGCTTTTGAGTTGATGGATCCATGGGTCTTCCCATGTTGGCATGTCTTCATCACTCTCAACAAGAGCGTGATCACCGTAGCCATATTTGACATTAAAGCCTTGAAAGCTTTTCTCCAGGTCGGTGTCAATCCCAAGTCAAGAGTCGCATCTAATGTCCTCACCGGTGGATTATTATCAATCGCCCACGAGCATTCATCTTCCGAGGAGGATTCGTATCCCAATCCCCTTCTAAATGCATAGTAATTATCCGCTTCTTTGGGACATATGCCGCTTAGGAGGGGTTCGAGGGCCTCGTCCAAACATAGACCTTCCCTCGTCAAGTCATACCCCATCTCTTCATGATACCCAAGTGTTTCGACTATATCCAATGTGTGGAGGATAGGCCCATTGTCGCCTTCGCCGCTAAGAAGTGATTCGCTACTGAACTGTGATCTCCTTTTCCGTAAACCAAGTCTTTTCACTACTTGATCTTCGTGGATGACGAAAGTGCCGTCCCAAAGGAGTCTCTAACCGCTTTTGTGTAAAGCAAGATGACCGAAATGTGTGCAACTCGATCATTGTATAAACTCGCCATCACATCATTCAAAACAGAGGATACTCTAAATCGCCATTTATTGATTCATCGGCAATTTGCCAATTACAATGTTCATCCGATTTTCTTCATCGCCAAGATTGATTACAAGGTACAATGTCATTTAAAACAAAACCTCCACTATAACCAAGCCCGCCGTGACGCCTCTTCACCCGTCCGCATCTTTGGGCCGATGATTCGCCGACTCATTACCGAGAGGAGAGAATCGCTGAAATAATTCTCCATCCCCTTAAACGGTTGTTTGTCCACACCACCGCCTTGACTCATTATTCGTGGTCTACATATTTGAGACACCGATGAAGAGTAGACGGACTATAACGCTATTGTGGATCCAAGGTCAACCTAACAATAAGTTATAGGAAGTCTCACAATCACATAGCAGTGACTTCGACTTTAAGTCCCCATTTGGCACTTTATCCGATCTTACCAAGCGCCGAGACTGGTGTTAAATCCATAAATCATTGTGCTCGCCACTCAGCCATCGGCGGAATTCCAAGATGATACATGAGGCTAGGGCATGATGCTTTCAATGAACCTGGATCGACTTGGATCCTAAGTAACTCACTAGAGCCAATATACCCTGAAGTATAGCTCTATCGTGTTTGAATTCCTCGCCGCATATCCTCCTTTGTAAAAGTGATGGGAAGTGTTTAGTCGCAAGATTGCATTGTTGGGCCAACTCTTCGACTCTAATTCGGGTAAGGAAGACTTCAATCGGGCGGCTTTGAAGAGCTTTCGCCTCTTTGATAACCGTAGCAACTCATAGAGAGTGATCCTCGGGATATTTGCCAATTGTGCCATCACGCCGGCTTATATGGGAGTTCAAGTTCTGCTTATCTCTTCCATCGGGCGATCAATCGAGACCGCTTCGAGTTGAACTTCCTGGTCGCTTATCTTCGGCGAGTGAGGGTGTTGTTGGTACCCCGCCCGGAATAGCTTGGCATTTGGGTCGAGATTTCGTGGTACTTGTATTTGTACTGTGTCCACTGGTGGTGGGCTTCGTGTTCCCTTTCATACCGGAATGTTACCACTGCTCATCGCTTCCGTAATTGCGGAAGTAGCATGGCATGCCTTTCCCTTCGCTTCGCTTATTCTTCAAGAAGAGACTACCCATTGCTCATCTTCCAAGAAGTTCGGTGGACCCACAAGACTTCGCCATTCGGTCGTACGATACAAGTCCTTTTCTCGCTGCTGTGTGGGTCGCCATTTACCGCCTTCACCGCAACTTTGACCACCGGTTCAGTTCAAACCATGTCAATGGCACCGACCAAACTTATGGATACCGTGATTCGCCCGACCTTCTTTCTTTGACTTTCATAGTAATGACCCCTACATCAATTAAAGCCCGGATTTTGTCCTTAAGGTCAAACAGATTTAGTGGGTGATGAACCGCCCTATGGTACCATGCGATTCGGTCATTCGTGTTCATCAGCCTCCTTTGATTCCGAATCTGAGGGAGCTTGATCTTGTTATTTTCCACAAGATATTTGAAGAGACCGGAATCTCGCCGTCCCTAAAGGAATAGGACTTCGGAATCTGGCTCTAAGGCCTTCGCTTTTGTGGCCCGGTTGCTGCACGCTGATTGTGCCCGCTATGCCTGCCGCGCGCCGCCGGGTTGAGTTGAACGCTTGGTTCGCGAACCGCCTCTTGTTTCTTTCCCTTTGCCGCTGGGACAAAGTTACGCCGAGCTTCCGTTGTCTACCGACCTCTCGCTTTTTCCTTTTGAGGAACCTCTCGGCTTGCTCTCCACGAACCTTCAGTCTTTCCATCGCTATCGATGGTGCTGTACTCATTGCTTCAAGCACATCTATCGATAAGTTGTCATGGCAGTTTGGAGGATGAACTCCTCCGCTATTGATCCCGACAGCCATTGCCTTGTTCCTAATCGCTTGACAAAGATATCCACCGGCTCGCCGAGTTATCGTCCCGACGATACCCGTAGATCGCCATCAAAGAAATTGGTAAGGAAGTTAGACTCCATGTCGCCCTACCTGTGAATGCTCCCCGCTTGAGACGGCGGTACCATTCGGCACCCCACGGCGGTGCTAACGAATGACCGAACCATCGTGGGTTCGCTGCCGTAAATAACTCCAGGTGTGACTTGAAATAAATCAAGTCTTTGCGTCGGGGAACCCTTCCGTCAAATGGTGTGAAGTTTATTAAGTTAAACCGGCAGTGCGGAGATTGATTCCCATTCCCTCGGGTATGGGCAAGGAATACTGTCTTCTTTACTTCTTGGCGGAAATCAATGAATTGATTTTGCTCTCCAAGTCTTTGATCTTCTCGCCTCATGAGCAACAGCCGCGTGGTTCGGGGTTATCATCTTCGGTGCTTCCTCCGATCCGAATCGCTATCATCTTCATCGGCGTTGGCGTACTTCGATTCACCTTGATGTTTTGTCGGCTTGATCTGTTGGTTGTGCATTTCTCTCATCGTGCATGGCCAACTCCATTTCTAACGAAGTTTTCCGTTGTTTATTCAGCGGCGTCTAGCATTTTGGCCACTTGATGCATGCGATCATAAGTGTTTCTTGGGGCTCCTTCGCTAGATACAAGATGATCGATGCGATTGGAGCCAATATCCGACGATCATCCTCCGCGGTAACCCTTCAAGCTTATCGACTGACCGCCGGATAGTCCCGACCGCAAACGAAGTTAGCCGCTATGTATGCCGGGAATAGCCCGTGACGATGATTCTTTGCGGTCATATTATTAGTGACCTTCGGCAACTCACCTCTCTGAGATCATCCTTCTTGGAATCGCCTTGTCCTAGGTCTCTAAGATCTCCGCGGTGAGTCTCTCGAAGACCGACACCTTTCTCGAGCTTGATGGCAATTGCACTGAGAGCATCGCCTTAATGAGCTTGAGCACAAGCATGACCGCCAATTTGGGGAATCCCTTCGAGATTTTCTCGCACTCTTGCACGGTAGTACCATCGTGTGTACCGGAGCAACTCGCCGTATGTTGGCGGATCTTTCGTATAACGCCCTCATCGCCGATGAAAACGCCTTCCGAGGACGGGTCAATCCATCGAAACTTCCGAAAGTGACTCGCCTAGACTTTCGCCGATGTGGACGCCAAGTCTCGCAGACTTCTGACTTCGATTTTCAATCCGATAGGAGAGGCCGCAGAATCTTCTTGTCCTTGTTGGAACGGGTGCGACTCGCATGAGGAGTGACCCGTGATTCTCTTCGAGGACCGAGACGATCCTTGATAGTCGGTTTGGTGGTGGTGACGGAGTTGGCTTCACCATCGATTCGTGATGCGCACGCTTTGACTTTGAGGTGTCGTCAATCTTGGACCTTGGCGTTGGATGCACAGCGCTGTATCGCCGGTTTAGGTCGCGAGGCGAGTGTGAAGCGGCGGGTTGGGGCACCATTAGACTTGGGCCTCCAAACCCGGCAGACGCTGGTGGCTTCTTTGCTACTTCCTTCTTTAACTCCGCGAGCTGTTGCACCGCAGCTTCGTGCTTGCGCTAAGGAGTGCGGCGGCTTCGGATCGCTCACGAAGTGTGGGCGGTTCCGTTTGACCGGACCCACTTTCGTCGGTTGGCGGCTTGGATAAACCGTCGATCACTTGAGGTCAAGCCTCGCGGAGTTTGATCTTAGATCCGCCAGAAGGACCCCATCCATGGATTGCATGGCCTTGGCAAGCTTGCGCCATGCTTTGTCGCCGCTTTGGCGAAGCTCGCTGAGAGTGCCGGCGATCGCCGGCGCTCATCTCGGCACCATCCGGACTTCGGCCGGCGGGATTTCGCCACTGCGCCGGGTTGGACTCGCCGGCCCGGGCTCTACATCGGAGGCCCATCGGGTTCTCCTTGCGCCGAGACCTTCTTGGAGCGGCGGGGAACTGGATCTGGAGGAGGGTGAGGATAGGTACTCCTCGAACTTCTCCGGTCGAACTCGAACTCGACCTCTTCCTCCACCGATAGGGATCCGCGGTTGCGCACCATCGACCTCCGATCGAGGCGGTGGCTCCCCTAATGGTCGCCGGCTTGTTGCGGTAAAAGTCGGGATGATTGTCATTGATTTGAATTTGCTTACGCCTTCTTTGGCCTACAACGAATTCAAAAAGAAATGCCTTTTATTTTAAGGCGCATAATGAAAATCAAAAAGATTACAACTTTTATCCTTAGTGAACAAACACGAGGATCTCGCTATATCGGATCCTCGCTATGCGGGTTCTTTGCCCGTGTCGGACTTATTGTGTCCGTGGACCACCGCAATTCCAACTCGTGTAAACCCTGCTCCGGAACTACAGACGAGGGGCTCGCTTCACGGCGAAACGCTCGGGGATCACACTCACGAAGGAGAGGATCACGAGCGTGAGATCTACAAGGAGAAATCACAGCTATCCCCGAGGTTAAGACTAAGCTTAACCTAGAGGGTATCTGTAGTTCGACCGAGTTTGTTTACCTTCCGCCTATAGATCCGACGCCGACCGACTTGAGTCACGGGTGCTCGGAACCGTAGGTCAGATCTCGCGAGGGCTCTTCGAAGTCCGCTAAAATCCAAGCCAAATCCCCAAAATCCCACCAAAAATCCGACCAAAATCCCACCCCGAACACAAGACCCCCTATTTATACATCTCATAGTACGGGCCATCAGTGAGCCAATTCTGCCAGTTGCCGAGGTGGTTTACCATAGTGGTCGAGCCACCTCTACCACTTTGGTATACTCCTCGGCCATTTGTGCCAGGTAGCTCTACCATGTTAGCCGAGCCACCTCTACCATTTGGCCGAGGTCCCGCTACGCCGGTTCGAAGCGTCGCTCCGATTCTTCGCCGATTCTTCGGTCTTCCGGCTTAGTTTTGCTCCTGATGTCGCCGTTGTGTTCGAGTCCGTGTCCGATCAACTTTCGAGCTCAAACGGTTCGCTTGCATCGACGGACTAAGTACGCTTGATTCCGCCTCGCCAACGCTTGAGTTTAGCCAACTCGCCTCGCTGAGCTTCGCTGCCGGTTTTCTCCACGACGCTGCCGCTGGCCGGCCAGACGCCTCGCCGACTCACTTCATGGGTTCGCCGACCGCTTTATCGCTTTTTGGCGTAATCACGCCGACGGCTCGGGCAACACGGATGGATCGCTCGGTCGACCCACCGCTTACGAAGTCTTGTTCGCATCGATAAGCAATTTTTTATGCCTACAAAAACGACTAAAAATGGCTAGAAATTGTGGATTATAGCTCATGCAATCATGTCTTTTGGCCTCTATAGAATTATTTGCCAGGCATCAAAATGACTAAAAATGGCTTAAATCGTAGGTTATTACTCACGAAATCATAATTTTTGGCCTCCGGAATTATTTGCCAATGGTTTGAACATTGAAAAATGACCAAACATTATGGGTTATAGCTCACGAAATCATGTATTTTGGTATGCATGGAAATATTTGCTCAAAATGACTAAAATTGTAGGTTACAGCTAATGAAATTGTTACTTTCAGCCTCCACCAAATTATTTGCTAATGGATCAAAATAACTAAAATACAAAATAATCTTGGGTTACAGCTCATAAAGTTATATATTTTGGCCTGCACAAAATTATTTGCCAACTAGTCAGTACGAAATCGTGAATTTTGGCCTCCGCGTAATTATTTGCTAGCAAGTCCAAACTACTAAAAATAGCCAAAAACTACAGGCGCTCACAGAATCATGAATTTTGGTCTCAAAAAATTATTTCCCATTAGGTTAAAACAACTAAAAATGGCAAAAATTTGTGGGTTATAGCTCACAAAATCATGAATTTTGGCATGCATGAAATTATTTGCCAACCAGTCAAAATGATTGAAAATGGCCAAAAGTTATGGGTTAAAAGCTCATGAAATCATGAATTTAGGCCTGCACGAAATTATTTGCAAAGGCTTGAAACACTAAAATTGGCCAAAAGTCAAAAGTAAATAGCTCACGAAATCGTGATTTTTGGTCTCCTCGAAAATATTTGCCAATAGGTCTAAAAAGATTAAATATATACAAAAATCATGGATTATACCTCATGAAATAATGTATTATGGCCCCCAAGAAATTATTTTCTAAGGTCAAAATTGCAAACAATGGACAAAAATTATAGGTTACACTCACAAAATCATAAATTTTGACCTCCACGAAATTATTTGCCCGAGGGTTGAAATGACTAAAATGGCCAAAAATTATGGGTTATAGCTCATGGAATTGTGTATTTTGGCCTCATTGGAATTACTTACAAACCTGTTAAAATGATAAAAATTACCAAATATTGTGGGTTATAGCTCACAAAATCATGAATTTTGGCATCCGCTAATTATTTGCTAGCAAGTCCAAACTACTAAAATAGCCAAAAACTAATACGTAATCATGAATTTTGGTCTCAAAAAATTATTTCCCATTAGGTTAAAACAACTAAAAATGGCAAAAATTTGTGGGTTATAGCTCACAAAATCATGAATTTTGGCATGCATGAAATTATTTGCCAACCAGTCAAAATGATTGAAAATGGCCAAAAGTTATGGGTTAAAAGCTCATGAAATCATGAATTTAGGCCTGCACGAAATTATTTGCAAAGGCTTGAAACACTAAAATTGGCCAAAAGTCAAAAGTAAATAGCTCACGAAATCGTGATTTTTGGTCTCCTCGAAAATATTTGCCAATAGGTCGAAAAGATTAAATATATACAAAAATCATGGATTATACCTCATGAAATAATGTATTATGGCCCCCAAGAAATTATTTTCTAACAGGTCAAAATTGCAAACAATGGACAAAAATTATAGGTTACAGCTCACAAAATCATAAATTTTGACCTCCACGAAATTATTTGCCCGAGGGTTGAAATGACTAAAAATGGCCAAAAATTATGGGTTATAGCTCATGGAATTGTGTATTTTGGCCTCATTGGAATTACTTACAAACTGGTTAAAATGATAAAAAATTACCAAATATTGTGGGTTATAGCTCATGATATCGTAAATTTTAGCCTCCGCAAAGTTATTTGCCAACCAGTCCAAATGACTGAAAATTGTAAAAAACATTATGGGCTATGGCTCACGAAATCATCAATTTTGTCCTCTTCAAAAGTATTTACCAACTTGTTAAAACAACTAAAAATGGCAAAAAAGCATGGTCTATAGCTCATGAAATCATGAATTTTGGCCTCTGCAAATTATTTGCCAATAGGTCTAAATGTGTCAAAGCGACTGAAAACACACCAAAATCATGGATTAAAGCTCATGAGATCGTGTATTTTGGCCTACATAGAATTATTTGCCAAATGGTTGAAACAAAATCATAAATTTTGGCATCGGCATAATTATTTGCTAATAGGTCCAAACAACTAAAACTTGCCAAAAACTGTAGGCTATAGCTCACGAAATTGTGAATTTCTGCCTCTACAAAATTATTTGCCAATATGTCAAAATAACTAAAAATGGATAAAAATCGTAGTTTATAGCTTACAAAATCGTGAATTTTGGCATTCATGAAATTATTTGAAAACTGGTCAAAATGAAAAAATGGCCAAAATTGGTGGGTAATAGTTCATGAAATCGTGAATTTTAGCTTCCGCGGAATTATTTGCCAATAGTTGAATAACTAAAAATGGCTAAAAACTATGGGTTATAGCTCACGAAATCGTGAAGTTTGGTCTGCATAAATTTTTTTTGCCAACGGGTCAAAATGACTAAAATGGGAAAAAATCGTGGGGTGTAGCTCACGAAATCGTTATTTTTGACCTCCATGAAATTATTTGCCAACGGGTCAAAACGACTAAAAATATCCAAAAGTTATGCATTATAGCTCATGAAATTATGTATTTTGGCCTCCATAGAATTATTTGCCAGCGGCTCGAATGACGACAAATGGCCAAAAATTGTGGGTCAGAGCTCATCAAATCATGTATTTTGGCCTCCAGGAAAATATTTGCAAAGGGTTGAAACGACAATAAATGGCTAAAAATCGTAGGTTATAGTTCACGAAATTGTTATTTTTGGCCTCTATAAAATTATTTGCTAAGAGGTCAAAACGACTAAACATACACAAAAATCATGGGTTATAGCTCATGAAATCGTGTATTTTGGCCTCCATGGAATTATTTGCCAACAGGTCAAAACGAAATCGTGAATTTTAGCCTCCGCATAATTATTTGCCAATGGGTCCAAATAGTTAAAAATGGCCAAAAACCACAGGCTAAGCTCACCAAATCATGAATTTTGGCCTCTAAAAAATTATTTGCTAATAGGTCAAAATAATTAAAAATAACCAAAAATCGTGGGTTATAGCTCACAAAATGGTGAATTTTCGTATGGGCAAAATTATTTGCCAGCCGGTTAAAATGATTAAGAATATCCAAAAATCATGGGTTATAACTCACAAAATTATGAATTTTGGCCTGCACGAAATTATTTGCCAAGGGTCGAAACAATTAAAAATGGGCAAAACTCATGGGTTATAGCTCATGATATTGTGAATTTTGGCATTGGCGAAATTATTTGCCAACCGGTCAAAATGTCTAAAAATGATCAAAAATCATGGGTTATAGCTCACAAAATCATGATTTTTGACCTCCGCGAAATTATTAGCTAACGGGTCGAAATGCCTAAAAATACACAAAAGTCGTTGGTCATACCTCATGAAATAATGTATTTTGACCTCCATGGAATTATTTGCCCACCAATCAAAATGACAAAAAATGGCTGAAAATTGTACGTTATAGCTCAAAAAATCATGAAGTTGCACATATATTTACCAGAAGTTTGGAATGACAAAAATGGCCAAACATCATGGGTTATAGCTCTTGAAATCGTGTATTTTAGCCTCAACGGAATTATTTTCCAACCGGTTGAAATGATAAAAAAATGGCTAAAAATCGTAGGTTATAGCTCATGATATTATGAATTTTGGCCTCAGCGAAAGTATTTGCCAACCGGTACAAATGACTAAAAATGGCAACAAATGACTAAAAATAGCAAAAAAGCTTGTGGACTAAAGCTTATGAAATCATAAATTTTAACCTCTGTAAAATTATTTGCCAACTTGTCGAAACAACTAAAAATGGAAAACATAGTGTTATATAGCTCAGAAATTGTGAATTTTTGCCTCCAAAAAATTATTTGTTAATAGACCGAAACAACAAAAAATGGATAAAAATCGTGGGCTATAACTTGCAAAATTATGAATTTTTGCCTCCATGAAATTATTTGCGAACGAGTCGAAACGGCTAAAAATGGCCAAAAATCATGGGTTATAGCTCACAACATTGTGAATTTTTGCCCCCACGGAATTATTTGCTCGCAAGTTGAAATGAAAAATAATGGTAAAAAATCATGGATTAAAGCTCATAAAATCATATATTTTGGCATCCACAAAAATATTTTCTAAGGGTCAAAATGACTAAAGCTGGCCAAAAATCATAGGCTGTAACTCACAAAATCGTTATTTTGGTCTCTGCGAAATTATTTTCCAATGTGTCAAAATGACTAAAAATACACAAAAATCGTTGGTTAAAGCTTATGAAATTGTGAATTTTGGCCTCCACAAAGTTATTTGCCAAGTGTTCGAAATGAAATTGTGAATTTTGGCCTCCACGTGATTATTTCCAACGAGTCCAAACAACTAAAAATTGCCAAAAAGATGGGCTATAGCTCACGATATCGTGAATTTTGTATTTGCAAAATTATTTGCCAACAAGTCGAAACGATTAAAAATGGCCAAAAATTATGGGTTATAGCTCACAAAATCGTGAATTTTGACATTCACGAAATTATTTGCCAACCGGTCAAAATGACATAATGGCCAAAAATCGTAGGTTATAGCTCACGAAATCATGATTTTTGGCCTCCGGAATTATTTGCCAATGGTTCGAACGTCGAAAAATAGCCAAACATTATGGGTTAGAGCTCATGAAATCATGTATTTTGGCCTACATGGAAATATTTGTCAAGAGTCAAAACGATTAAAATTGGCCAAATATCATAGGTTATAGCTTACAAAATTATTATTTTTGGCCCCACACAATTACTAGTCAATGGATCAAGATGACTAAAAATACACAAAAGTCATTGATTATAGCTCATAAAATCATATATTTTGACCTCAACAGAATTATTTGCTAACTGCTCAGAACGAAATAGTGAATTTTGGCCTCCGCATAATTATTTGCTAACGGGTCGAAACTACTAAAAATGGTAAAAAACCTTAGAGGATCACAAAATTATGAATTTTGGCCTTCAAAACATTATTTGCCAACAGGTTGAAACAACTATAAATCGGCAAAAGTCATGAGTTATAGCTCACAAAATCATGAATTTTGGCATGCGCGAAACTATTTGGCAACCGGTCAAAATGACTAAAAATGGCTAAAAATCGTTTGTTATAGCTCATGAAATCATGAATTTTGGCCTCCACGAAATTATTTGTCATGGGTCAAAATGACTAAACATGGCCTACAATCAAAAGTATATAGCTCACAAAATCGCGGAATTTTGGCCTCCGAATTATTTGCCAATAGGTCTAAATGTGTCAAAGCGATCGAAAACACACCAAAATCATGGATTATACCTCATGAAATAATGTATTATGGCCCCAAGAAATTATTTTCTAACAGTCAAAATTGCAAACAATGGACAAAAATTATAGGTTACATAGCTCACAAAATCGTTAATTTTGGCATCCATGAAATTATTTGCCAGAAGGTTGAAATGACTAAAAATGGCCAAAACTTGTGGGGTATAGCTCATGAAATCCTGTATTTTGACCTCAATGAAAATTACTTACAAACAGGTTGAAATGATAAAAAATTGCCAAAAATTGTGGGTTATAGCTCATGATATTGTAAAGTTTAGGCTCCGCGAAATTATTTGCTAACTAGTCCAAATGACTAAAAATGATTAAAAAATCTTGGGAAATCGTGAATTTTGGCCTCTGAAAACATACAAAAATCATGAATTAAAGCTCATGAAATCGTGTATTTTGGCCTCCATGAAATTATTGGCTAACCCATCGAAACAAAATCATGAGTTTTGGCATCCTCATAATTGTTTGCCAACAGGTCCAAACAACTAAAAATTGCTAAAAACCGTGGGCTATGTAGCTCATGAAATTGTGAATTTTGGCATCTACAAAATTATTTGTCAACATGAAAAAACAACTAAAAATAACCAAAAATCGTGGGTTATTGCTTACATAATAGTGAATTTTGGCATTCGCGAAATTATTTACAAACCGTTCAAAATGACAAAATGGCAAAAAACCATGGGTTATAGCTCACGAAATTGTAAATTTTGGCCTACACGAATTATTTATGAATGGTCGACACAACTAAAAATGGCTAAAATTTGTGTGTTATAGCTCATGAAATTGTGATTTTTGGCCTCTGTAGAGTTACTTGCTAAGGGTACGAACAATAAAAAATGGCCAAAATCATGGGTTAGAGATGATGAAATCATGTATTTTGGCCTCTACGAAAATATTTATCAAGGATCGAAAAGACTAAATATGGGCAAAAATCATAGGTTGTAGCTCGCAAAACTGTGGGTTATAGCTCATAAAATTGTGTATCTTTTCCTCAACGGAATTATTATCCAATTGGTCAAAACAAAATCATGAATTTTGACCTCTGCATAATTATTTTCCAACGGGTCCAAATGACTAAAATGGCCAAAACCATGGGCTATGTAGCTCATGAAATTGTGAATTTTGGCATCTACAAAATTATTTGTCAACATGAAAAACAACTAAAATAACCAAAAATCGTGGGTTATTGCTTACATAATAGTGAATTTTGGCATTCGCGAAATTATTTACAAACCGTTCAAAATGACAAAATGGCAAAAAACCATGGGTTATAGCTCACGAAATTGTAAATTTTGGCCTACACGGAATTATTTGCGAATGGTCGACACAACTAAAAATGGCTAAAATTTGTGTGTTATAGCTCATGAAATTGTGATTTTTGGCCTCTGTAGAGTTACTTGCTAAGGGTACGAACAATAAAAAATGGCCAAAATCATGGGTTAGAGATGATGAAATCATGTATTTTGGCCTCTACGAAAATATTTATCAAGGATCGAAAAGACTAAATATGGGCAAAAATCATAGGTTGTAGCTCGCAAAACTGTGGGTTATAGCTCATAAAATTGTGTATCTTTTCCTCAACGGAATTATTATCCAATTGGTCAAAACAAAATCATGAATTTTGACCTCTGCATAATTATTTTCCAACGGGTCCAAATGACTAAAAATGGCCAAAAACCATGGGCTATAGCTCATGAAATCATGAATTTTGTCCTCCGCAAAATTAATTGCCAATTGGTCCAAATGACTACAGATGGCAAAAAATCATGAGTTAAATACGGTCGGTTATAGTTCATGAAATCGTGAATCTTGACCTCCGCAAAATTAATTGCCAACTAGTGCAAATGACTACAGATGACAAAAAACGTGAGTTTTGACTTACAAAATCGTGAATTTTGACCTATGAAAAATTGTTTGCCAAATGGTCGAAATAACTAAAAATGAGGAAAAAATCGTGGGCTATAGCTCACAAAATTATGAATTTTAGCCTCTACAAAATTATTTGCTAACAGGCCAAAACAAATAAAAATGGCCGAAAATTGTTGATTATAGCTCACGAAATTTTGAATTTTTGCCTCCAATAAATTATTTGCTAATGAGTCAAAATGACTAAAAATGACCATAGATTGTGGGTTATAGCTCACATAATGTGAGTTTTTGGCTCCACAAAACTATTTGCCAGTCGGTGAAAATGACTAAAAATGGCAAAAAATGTAGGTTATAACTCACGAAATTGTGTTTTTGGCCTCGTGAAGTTATTTGCCAATGGGTCGAATGATAAAAAAATGGCTAAAAACTATGGGCTCATGAATCGTGAATTTTGGCCTCCGCAAACTTATGTGTCAGCTTGTCCTAATGGCTAAAACTAGCAAAAAGTCGTGGGTTATCACTCACGAAATCTTGGATTTTAGCCCCCGCTAAATTATTTGCCAATGGTTAGAAATAACTAAAAATGGCAAAAAATAGTAGGCTAAGCCTATGAAATCATGAATTTTAACCTGCGCAGAGTTATTTGACAATAAATAGTAGCAACCAACAATGGCCTAAAATCATGGATTATCACTCATAAAATCGTGAATTTTGGCCTCCACAAATTATTTGCTTGTGAAACGGCTAAAAGTGGTCATAGATCGTGGGTTATAGCTCACTAAATCATAATTTTTCCTTTGCGAAATTATTTGCCACCAGGACGAAATGACTAAAAATTACTAGAAACCGTGGGTTATATAGCGCATGAAATTGTGTATTTTAGCCTCCACAAAATTATTTGCCAAGGGTCGAAATAATAAAAAATGGCAAAAAATTGTAGGTTACAACTCACAAAATCATGATTTTTAGCCTCTACCGAATTTTTGTTAACGGGTCGAAATGACTAAAAATACATAAAAATCGTGGGTGACAGCTCACGAAATCATGTATTTTAGCCTCCACAGAATTATTTGCTAACTAATCAAAATGACAGAAAATGGCCAAAATCGTGGGTTATTGCTCACAAAAATGTGAATTTTGGCCTCTGCGAAATATTTTCCATCTGGTCCAAATGACTAAAAATGGCCATAAAACATGAAATGGTGTATTTTAGCCTCTGTGAAATTGTTTTCCAACCAGTCAAAAAATTAAAAATTCCCAAAAAGTTGGTTATAACTCACGAAATCGTGAATTACAGTATGAGAAATTATTTGCCAACACTCAAAGCGACTAAAATTGCCCAAAAATCATGTGTTATATCTCATGAAACCATGTATTTTGCCTCTACAAAATTATTTGTGAAAGGTCAAAGCGATCAAAATGGCCCATAATCATAGATTATAGCTCACAAAATCATAATTTTTAGCCTCTACCGAATTTTTGTTAGCAATTGAAATGACTAAAATACATAAAAATCGTGGGTGACACCACGAAATCATGTATTTTAGCCTCCACAGAATTATTTGCTAACTAATCAAAATGACAGAAAATGGCCAAAATCGTGGGTTATTGCTCACAAAAATGTGAATTTTGGCCTCTGCGAAATATTTTCCATCTGGTCCAAATGACTAAAAATGGCCATAAAACATGAAATGGTGTATTTTAGCCTCTGTGAAATTGTTTTCCAACCAGTCAAAAAATTAAAAATTCCCAAAAAGTTGGTTATAACTCACGAAATCGTGAATTCTGGCGTATGAGAAATTATTTGCCAACAGCTCAAAACGACTAAAATTGCCCAAAAATCATGTGTTATATCTCATGAAACCATGTATTTTTGCCTCTACAAAATTATTTGTGAAAGGTCAAAACGATCAAAAATGGCCCATAATCATAGATTATAGCTCACAAAATCATAATTTTTGTCCTCCGTGGGAATTATTTGCTAGCGAGTCAAAACAACTAAAAATACACAAAAATAGTGGTTTATAACTCAGGAAATCTTGAATTTTGGTCTTGGCAAAATTAATTGCCAATAGGTTGAAATAAATTAAAATGGTAAAAAAATCGTGGGTAATAGCTGACGGAATCGTGAGTTTTGGCCTCTGCAAAATTCTTCGCCAATAGGTCGAAACAACCAAAAATGGCCAAAAATCGTGGGTTATAACTCATGAAATCGTGAATTTTAGCCTATGTGAATTATTTGCAAAATGGTCAAAATTATTAAAAATGGACCAAAATCATGTATTATACCTCACGAAATAATGAATTTTGGCCTCCGCAAAATTATTTTGTTAGAAATGACTAAAAATGGCCATAAATTGTAGGTAATAGCTCAAAAAATCGTTAATTTTTGTTTTCACGAAATTCTTTACCAATAGGTTAAAATGACTAAATAATGGCCAAAACCCATGGGTTATAGCTCATGAAATGGTTTATTAACTAAAAATAGGCATAAATTATGGGTAATAGCTAAAAAAATAGTTAAATTTTTTTAGCGAAATTATTTACCGGTCGGTCAAAATGACTAAATAATGGCCAAAAACCATGGGTTATAGCTCATGAAATTGGTTTTTTAGCCTCCACGAAATTTTTTGCCAACTGGTTGAAATGATTAAGAATGGCCAAAAAATGTGGGCTATAGCTCCTGAAATCGTGGATTTTGGCCTCCACAGAATTGTTTGCCAACAGGTAGAAGCGACTAAAAAGGCCCAAAAATCGTGGGTTATTGCTCATGATATCATGTATTTTGGCCTCCATAGATTTATTTACCAAGGGTCAAAATGAGTAAATATGGCCAAAAATCATAGGTTATAACTCACAAAATTGTTATTTTTGGCCTCTGAAGAATTATTTGCTAACGGGTCAAAATGACTAAAAATACACAAAAATCTTGGGTTATAGGTCAATTAATCATGTATTTTGGCCTCTGAAAAATTATTTGCCAAAAAATCGAAATGACAAAAAATGGCCAAAATCCTAGGTTCTAGCTCATGGAATCGTGAATTTTGGACTACAAAAAATGTTTGCTATCCTGTCGAAATCACTAAAAATAACCAAAAATCGTAGGCTATAGCTTATGAAATTGTGAATTTTGACCTTCACAAAATTATTTGCCAACTAGTACAAATGACTAAAACGGCAAAAAATTATGGGTTATAGCTCACAAAATCGTGAATTTTGACCTCCGTAAAATTATTTGCTAATTGGTCGAAACAACTAAAAATGACAATAAATCATGGGCTATGGATCACGATATCGTGAATTTTGGCCTCCACAAAATTATTAGCCAATAAGTTGGAACAAATAAAAATTGTCAAAAATCATGGGTTATAACTCACGAAATCATGATTTTTAGATTTTGAGCAATAATGTGCGAACGGGTAAAAAGGACAGAAATTGGCCATGAATCGTGGGTTATAGCTCACAAAATGTGAATTTTTGTCTCCACAGAATTATTTGCCAAGGGTCGAAATAATAAAAATGGCAAAAATGTAGGTTATAACTCACGAAATCATGTATTTTAGCCTCCACAAAATTATTTGCCAAAAATGAAATGACAAAAATGGCCAAAATCGTGGGTTATTGCTCATGGAATCGTGAATTTTGGACTACAAAAATGTTTGCTATCTGTCGAAATCACTAAAAATAACCAAAAATCGTAGGCTATAGCTTATGAAATTGTGAATTTTGACCTTCACAAAATTATTTGCCAACTAGTACAAATGACTAAAACGGCAAAAAATTATGGGTTATAGCTCACAAAATCGTGAATTTTGACCTCCGTAAAATTATTTGCTAATTGGTCGAAACAACTAAAAATGACAATAAATCATGGGCTATGGATCACGATATCGTGAATTTTGGCCTCCACAAAATTATTAGCCAATAAGTTGGAACAAATAAAAATTGTCAAAAATCATGGGTTATAACTCACGAAATCATGATTTTTAGATTTTGAACAATAATGTGCGAACGGGTAAAAAGGACAGAAATTGGCCATGAATCGTGGGTTATAGCTCACAAAATGTGAATTTTTGTCTCCACAGAATTATTAGCTAGCAGATCGAATGATTAAAAACGGCCAAAAAATATAGGTTATAGCTCATGAAATCATAGGTTATAGCTCATGAAATCAAGATTTTTATTTTTAGCCGAATTATTTGCTAACGGTTGAAGTGACGAAAAATGGCCAAAAATTGTAGGTTGTAGCCCATTAAATCATGTACTTTGGCCTCCACGGAATTATTTTCCAAGGTTTGAAACTACTAAAAATGGTAAAACATTATAGGTTATAGCTCACGAAATTGTGATTTTTGCCTCTGAGAAATTATTTGCCAAATATAAAAATCGTGGGTTATAGCTCATGAAATCGTGAATTTTGTCCTGCACAAACTTATTTGAAAACTTGTCCAAATGACTAAAGCTAGCAAAAAATCATGGGTTATAGCTCCTGATATGTGAATTTTTGCCTCTGAGAAATTATTTGCAAACAGGTTGAAATGACTAAAAAGTGGCCATAAATCATGGGTTATAGTTTACAAAATATGAATTTTTGTCTCCACAGAATTATTAGCTAGCGGCTCGAAATGACTAAAAATGGCCAAAAAACATGCGTTATTGCTCATGAAATATTGAATTGTGGCCTATACAAAATTATTTGTCAATAGGTGGAAATGACTAGAAATGACCATAAAATCGTAGGTTATTGCTTCTGATATCGTGAATTTTGGCCTCCACAAAAATATTTATCGACAAGCCGAAATAAATAACAATGACCAAAAATCATAGGTTACAGCTCATGAAATTGTGATTTTTTGCCTCCAACGAAATTATTTGCCAACGGTTTGAATGAAGAAAATTGGCCAAAAACTGTGAGTTATACCTCATTAAATCATGATTTTGGCCTCTACGGAGTTATTTGTCAATAGGTCGAAACGACTAAAAAGGCCCAAAAATCAAGGGTTATAGCTCATGAAATCATGTATTTAGACCTCCATGAAATTATTGTCCAAGGGTTGAAACAAAAATGGCTAAAAAATTGTAGGTTATATCTCATGAAATCATGATTTTTGGCCTCTGCGAAATTATTTGCCAACGGGTGAAAAGGACCAAAAATACACAAAGTTCATGGGTTATAGCTCATGAAATCACAAATTTTTGGCGTTATCATGGGTTATAGTTCACGAAATCATGAGTTTTGGCCATCACAAAATTATTCATCAGCAGTTCAAAATAATAAAAAGTAGCCAAAAATCGAGGGTTATAGCTCATGAAATTTGATCTCCACCAAATTATTTGATGGGCGGTCGAAATTACTAAAAATGACCAAAAATCGTGGATTATAGCTCACAAAAATGTGAATTTTGGCCTCTACAAAATCATTTGTCTACGGGTTGCAAAGACTAAAAATGGCCATCAATTGTGGGTTATAGCTCACAAAATCGTTAATTTTTTACTTCTGCGAAGTTATTTGTCGGCAGATTGAAATGACTAAAAATGGCCAAAAACCATGGGTTATAGCTCAGGAATTCGTGCATTTTTTTCTACGCGAAATTATTTGTTAACTGGTCAAAATGATTAAAAATATCTATAAAAACATGGGTTATAGCTCACAAAATCATGAACGTTTGCCTCCATAGATTTTCCCACAGGTCGAAATGACTAAAAATGCCCAAAAATCATGGGTTTTTACTCACAAAATCGTGCTTTTTGGTCTCCTTGGAATTATTTGCTAATGGGTCAAAATGACTAACAATCGTTGGTTATAGCTCATTAAATTGTGTATTTTGGCCTCCACAGAATTATTTACCACGGATCGAAATGATAAAAAATAATAAAATTGCGGATTCTAGCTCATGAAATCTTAAATTTTAGAGTCCACAAAATATTTACCATCCAGTCCAAATGACTAAAAATAAACAAAAATCGTGGGTTATAACTCATGAAATCTTGAATTTTGGCCTTCGCAAATTTATTTGACAACTGGTCCAAGTAACCAAAATGAAAAAATATGTGGATTATAGCTCACGAAATCATGAATTTTAATCTTTGCAAAATTATTTACCAAATGGTCAAAACAACTACAAATGGAAAAAAATCGTGGGTTGTATAGCTCACGAAATTGTGAATTTTGGCCTTCTTGAAATAATTTGCCAATTGGTCGAAAGAACAAAAAATTAGCAAAAATCGTGGATTATAGCTCATAAAGTCGTGAATTTTGGCCTCCACAAAATTATTTGCCTACATGTATAAATGACTAAAAATGGCTTTAAATCGTGGGTCATAGCTCACAAAATGATGAAATTTTATCTCCACAGAATTATTTGCCTCCAGGGTGAAATGACTAAAAATGGGAAAAAAATCTTGGGTTGTAGCTCATGAAATCATGAATTTTGGCTTATATAAAACTATTTGCCAGTAGGACGAAATGACTAAAACTGGTCATAAAACCGTAGGTTATAGCTCACGAAATGATGGTTTTAGTCTCCACGAACTTATTTACCAATGGTCAAAATGATTTAAAATGGCCCAAAATCATAGGTTACAGCTCATTAAATTGTGATTTTTGGCCTGCGCGGAATTATTTGCCAAGGGTCAAAATGTCCAAAAATGGCCAAAAATCGTAGATTATAACCCACAAAATCCTAATTTTTGGCCTCTGCGGAATTATTTGCCACTAGGTAGAAATGGCTAAAAATTCTTTAAAATTGTGGGTCATAGCTCATGAAATCATGTACTTTGGCCTCCATGGAATTATTGGTCAGGGGTCAAAACGATTAAAAATGGCCCAAAATCGTAGGTTAAAACTCACGAAATCAAAATTTTTGGCCTTCATGAAACTATTTGCCAACAATTTGGATGATGAAAAATAATAAAAAATTATGGGTTATAGCTCATTAAATCATGTATTTTGGCCTCCACTTAATTATTTGCCAATGGTCCAAATAAATAAAAATGGCCAAAAATCCTGATTTTTGTTCTCCGTGAAATTATTTGCCAGCGGGGCAAAATAACTAAAAATAGATAAAAATTGTGCCTTATAGCTCATGAAATTGTGAATTTTGGGCTTAGCAAAATTATTTCCCAACTGGTTGAAATAAATAAAAATGGCAAAAAAAGCGTGGGATGTTATTCACTAAATCCAGTATTTTGGCCACCGCGGAATTATTTGCCAATGGGTCAAACGATAATTAATAACCAAAAATTGTGGATTATAACTCATGAAATTAGGAAATTTGGCATTCACACATTTATTTGATAACTGGTCCAAATGACTAAAACTCATAAATTATCGTGGGTAGCCCACGAAATCTTGAATTTTGACCTTCACAAAATTATTTGCCTACAGGTCGAAACAACTGAAAATGGGAAAAAAATCATGGGCCATAGCTCACAAAATCTTAAATTTTGGCCTCTGAGAAATTATTTGCCAACTAGTTGAAATAACTAAAAATGACAAAACATCATGGATTATAGCTCACGAAATTGTGAATTTTGGCTATGGGTAAAAATGACTAAAAATAGCCTTAAATCATGAGGTATAGTCACAAAATTTTAAAATTTTGCCTCTGTATAATCATTTGCCAGCAGATCTAAATGAAAAAAAATGGTCAAAAACCGTGGGTGATATCTCTTAAATTCAAAATTTTTGCCTCTGAATTATTTGCCACTAGGTAGAAATGGCTAAAAATTCTTTAAAATTGTGGGTCATAGCTCATGAAATCATGTACTTTGGCCTCCATGGAATTATTGGTCAGGGGTCAAAACGATTAAAAATGGCCCAAAATCGTAGGTTAAAACTCACAAAATCAAAATTTTTGGCCTTCATGAAACTATTTGCCAACAATTTGGATGATGAAAAATAATAAAAAATTATGGGTTATAGCTCATTAAATCATGTATTTTGGCCTCCACTTAATTATTTGCCAATGGTCCAAATAAATAAAAATGGCCAAAAATCCTGATTTTTGTTCTCCGTGAAATTATTTGCCAGCGGGGCAAAATAACTAAAAATAGATAAAAATTGTGCCTTATAGCTCATGAAATTGTGAATTTTGGGCTTAGCAAAATTATTTCCCAACTGGTTGAAATAAATAAAAATGGCAAAAAAAGCGTGGGATGTTATTCACTAAATCCAGTATTTTGGCCACCGCGGAATTATTTGCCAATGGGTCAAACGATAATTAATAACCAAAAATTGTGGATTATAACTCATGAAATTAGGAAATTTGGCATTCACACATTTATTTGATAACTGGTCCAAATGACTAAAACTCATAAATTATCGTGGGTAGCCCACGAAATCTTGAATTTTGACCTTCACAAAATTATTTGCCTACAGGTCGAAACAACTGAAAATGGGAAAAAAATCATGGGCCATAGCTCACAAAATCTTAAATTTTGGCCTCGAGAAATTATTTGCCAACTAGTTGAAATAACTAAAAATGACAAAACATCATGGATTATAGCTCACTTAAATTGTGAATTTTGGCTATGGGTAAAATGACTAAAAATAGCCTTAAATCATGAGGTATAGTCACAAAATTTTAAAATTTTGCCTCTGTATAATCATTTGCCAGCAGATCTAAATGAAAAAAAATGGTCAAAAACCGTGGGTGATATCTCTTAAATTCAAGAATTTTTGCCTCTACAGAATTATTTGCCAACTGGTTGAAATGACTAAAAATGGCTATAAAATATAGGTTATAGCTACTTAAAGTGATTTTTGGCCTCCACGAATTATTTACCAAGGGTCAAAAAAACTAAAAATGGCCCAAAATCATAGGCTCTCATAAAATCATGATTTTTGGCCTCTGCGTTATTATTTGCTAACGATTCGAATGAAGGAAAGTGGCCAAAAATTGTGGGTTATAGCTTATTAAATCGTGTAATTTGGCCTCCATAGAATTATTTGCTAGGGGTCGAAGCGATTAAAATGGCCAAAAATCATAGGTTACAGCTCATTAAATTGTGATTTTGGCCTCCACGAATTATTTGCCAATGGGTCAAACGATAATTAATAACCAAAATTGTGGATTATAACTCATGAAATTAGGAAATTTGGCATTCACACATTTATTTGATAACTGGTCCAAATGACTAAAACTCATAAATTATCGTGGGTAGCCCACGAAATCTTGAATTTTGACCTTCACAAAATTATTTGCCTACAGTCGAAACAATGAAAATGGGAAAAAATCATGGGCCATAGCTCACAAAATCTTAAATTTTGGCCTCGAGAAATTATTTGCCAACTAGTTGAAATAACTAAAAATGACAAAACATCATGGATTATAGCTCACTTAAATTGTGAATTTTGGCTATGGGTAAAATGACTAAAAATAGCCTTAAATCATGAGGTATAGTCACAAAATTTTAAAATTTTGCCTCTCAGATAATCATTTGCCGCCAGATCTAAATGAAAAAATGGTCAAAAACCGTGGGTGATATCTCTTAAATTCAAGAATTTTTGCCTCTACAGAATTATTTGCCAACTGGTTGAAATGACTAAAAATGGCTATAAAATATAGGTTATAGCTTACGAAAGTGATTTTTGGCCTCCACGAATTATTTACCAAGGGTCAAAAAAACTAAAAATGGCCCAAAATCATAGGCTCTCATAAAATCATGATTTTTGGCCTCTGCGTTATTATTTGCTAACGATTCGAATGAAGGAAAGTGGCCAAAAATTATGGGTTATAGCTTATTAAATCGTGTAATTTGGCCTCCATAGAATTATTTGCTAGGGGTCGAAACGATTAAAAATCGCCAAAAATTATTGGTTATAGCTCACGAAATCATGATTTTTGGCCCCCGCGGAATTATTTGCCAACAGGTCAAATTGACTAGAAACGTCCAAAGATCGTGGGTGTTTGGGTCGAAAGTTGTTTCCATTGTAAAACTTGAGAAAATTACACTTTTGATTCTCAGTTACAAAGAAATTTAAATAACTCTCTCACAAACTCGAACAAAAGACACTACAAGTGTAGATCTCCCCGCTGCGGGACTTTGCCCGCGTCGACGCAATCCGTGGACCACCGAGCAGCGATCGTCGAATCGACGGAGTTTAGTTGATGCTTCGCAAAGGAAACAAGAACTTAAGCAAATATCTTAGCAAAGTAAGATATCTACTCTTCTCAAGAATAAGTCAAAGCTTAAACTCGAGGAATCTCCGTGTGGATCGTGTTCTTGAACTCCGGAAGCTTGGATTCTCTCTCTTTCTTTGCAATAGCTCTGCTTATCTGATCTCTGATTGCCCCCTCTGCCCAAGTGGATGTAGGGGGGTATTTATAGCCTTTGGGAGGCGTGCCCTCTGAAGAAACACAAGTTTCATAGGTGCTCAACATTTGTAGTTAGCGTACCGAGCGCTTCGCCAAGCAGCCGCTTCGCCATCGGGCGAGGTAGATCGGCCGCCGCTAGCGGCGCAGGGCAGATGGCCGCCGCTAACCGGCGAGGCAAGGTCGCCCCTCCAGCCTATTGTAACGGTTTCCTCGCTTTTAGGCACGATTAAATGCCCTAAAATCCGCCTAGTGGTATTTTCAGCGATATAACCGTCCATTGAAGTAGGCTGAGCGTCTCTTTGCGTTGATAAAGTCAATTGGGCCCCACCAGCATTGATTTAGACCCTTCAAGAGCTCATTTCAATATTTTGGTGTTCGCCATGACACAAGTAAGTGTCTCGCCGTGGCGAGGCACCAACAAGTGTCTCGCTTATAGCGAGGCACCAACAAGTGTCTCGCTTATAGCGAGGCACCATCAGTGTCTCGCTTATAGCGAGGCACCAACAAGTGTCTCGCTTATAGCGAGGCATAAACAAGTGTCGCTTGTAGCGAGGCATAAACAAGTGTCGCTTGTAGCGAGGCACCAACAAGTGTCTCGCTTATAGCGAGGCACAAACAAGTGTCTCGATCAGAAGTAGACACAATCTTCCATATGTTGACTTCTTGAGATTTCAATGACGTTGTCCTTCGATCTTCTCATAATTTAGTCATATTTGGGGTTCTTCAGCAATTTTTGATGCCTACAGATACCCCCTCCAAATTTTTCAGACTCCTCTGTATTTTGTCGAGGGTCCGAATACTTTGGATAAGATGCTTTGCTTCGCTCAACGTTGAACTTTGTAGAAGAGGCCCGTGTTTTGCTTCAGCTTAAACCTCGGTACGCCATGTCGCTATCCATATTCGAGTTCAATAATTGTTGCATTTGTATTTGAATGGATTGAAATGTCGAAGTCGATTTTGGACTAATCATCTTCATCTTGAAGGTCACCACTTGGGTTGCGATCAGATTTCCAGGAAAGCTTCTATATGGAATATGGAACCGATTTGTTTTGAATATACTGCCTTGAGCCTCGAGTTGCGAGAGCGGTTTGGAATTGTGTCTTCTCTTGGGGCGAAAACTAACCCGTTGTGTCTTCTCTTGTGGCGAAAACGAACCCGTTGTGTTTTCTCTTGGGGCGAAAACAAACCCGTTATTGGAGTAGACCTCTCATTCGTAAAAGGAATCAATAGGGGATTTTGATTATGGTCCTAACTGTAGGAAGGTTTGACCAGGATAGGAATTTTGAGACAATCCTAACTATCGGAAGGTTTGATCGCTCAATTTGGAAGTGGACCTCTCGTTCATGGAAGGAATCGAGAGGGGATTTTGGCCGTGGTCCTGACTGTAGGAAGGTTTGACCAGGATAGGAATTTTTTGAGACAATCCTAACTGTAGGAAGGTTTGATCGCTCAATCTGAAAGTGGACCTCTCGTTCATGGAAGGAATCGAGAGGGGATTTTGATTATGGTCCTAACTGTAGGAAGGTTTGACCAGGATAGGAATTTTGAGACAATCCTAACTGTAGGAAGGTTTGATCGCTCAACCTGAAAGTGAACCTCTCGTTCATGGATTATCCACCCCCAGCTTTCTTTGCAAAACTGGGATGCATTCATTTAGAATAGTTTATACTCATATTCCTATTGGAGTAGGAAGGAGGAGCAGTTTAACCTCTTGTACTCATCGGAGGAATTTCTCATTCTATTTATTTCTGCGTAAGACGCCGCTCCACCAAGGCTTGGATGATGGCCTTGAGAGCTAAGCAATCCTTAGTAGGATGGAGGATCCTCCCGTGGTACGACAAGATTTAGGGTCCAAGTCTCACCTCCTCCGATTTGTAATAGGTGGCAACTTGATTTTGTTGTTATCAAGGAGGTGTTTGAAGATGATCGGAACTTCTTCGTCTCTGAAAGAGTATGTCCTGTGGAATTCTGATTTAGAAGCTTTTGGCGGTCGTTGTTGCGACGTTTGACTAACAGCGATCCTGAGATGCCTTTCCTCTATTATGAGAGGAAAAATTTACTTCTGAGTGGTCAGCCGTCATTTTGCCTCTTTCAGCTTTCTTCCTTCTGAGGAAACTTTCGGCTTGTTCTCCTCGTATTTTTAGGTCTTTCCATGTAGTTGGCGGGACGACCCCCATGACTTCCAACAATTCTATAGAAAGATTGTTGTGGCAAGTCTTCAATATGAACTCTTAATTGGATCTCTGCAATTCATAGCTTTATTGCGGAAGCGCTTAACGAAACAGTCAATCGTCTCTCCACTCTTCTGCTTTTCATCCAAGAGGGTTCCAATCGAGACTTCGGTGTCGTCATCGAAGAAGTTGTTGAGGAACAAGCTTTCTATATCATTCCAACAGTTGATGCTACCGGCCTTGAGTCTTCGATACCAATCAAGGTACCTAAGGGTACCAACGAATGACCGATCATCAAAGGCTCATTTCCGAGATCACCCCAAGTGAGATTTGAAGTAAATCGTGTTGTGTAGGTGACCCTCTCCGTCAAATGGCGTGAAGTTGATCAAATTGAATTTCAAGGTAAGGAATTGAATCCCACTTCTAGGATACGGACACGGATACCACCTTTTGACTTCGTGGACATCAAAGCATTGATTTTATCTTCAAGCTCTTTCATTCTTTCGCCATCATCCTCCCCCTGTTTTGGATTACTTCCAATATGAAGAATTGGACCATTTCCACCTTGAGCACCAGATGCAGCTTTCTTTGGAGGTTGATCAGCGTAAATGTGTTCGTCTATCTCCGAATCACTGTCTTCGACATTATGGTGGGTAACTCCACCTTGTTGACTGGTTTCAGGCTGTTGACTGGACCCAGGTTGTGCAACCGTATGGGTTTGTAACTCCCTCATCTGTTGCATGGCTAGCTCCATCTCTGTTCTCATTTCGGCCTTAAGCTCTTCTCTTTGCTTGGCTAAGGCTTCTTGTAACATTTGAGCCAGGACATCGGGAGTAATGGTAAAAGCCTCCCTATGATGACGACTAATACTTGAAACAGTATCGTCTGAAGCTATCGCTGAGCAGGCGTCGGAAATTTCATCTTCGGATGACTCTCCCTCATGCATCCTTCTATAGTCGATGCGTTGGGTAGCTTCATAATTACAGCGAGACATTCTCGAGAAATCGAGACCGACCTTTCCTCGGGAGTGAAGTCGGGATCGCATCCGTCGCCGGTCCTTTCCTTTGTTCACCATGTTGATAGTCGCCGGAAACTCATCAAATTGGATGGATGATCTCTTTCTTCTTCGATGTCGTTTTGGTGGCTTGAGATCTTCGTTCGCGGCGAGGGGCGTTCGAATCTTGAAGCTCTTTGTGGGTGGCGTTCGACTCGAGCAGGCACATCGATAACGGCGTCTTAATCAATTTTGCACGAGCAAGAACAATCTATTTCGTCGATCGTCCTCTTTAGTGTGTTGCCACCCGGCGATGATATGGTTGGTGTGGGTTATTGCAAATAACATTTCCACCCCAGATGTAACTTGGTTCTTGGTGGAGGACGGGTCTTCTTTTGGGGAATCGACTATTGGAAGTTGCCTGCATGAATAACAAGCGTTTGATCACCTTTGGTGACTTTGCGAATCTGCGCCGTTTTTCTTTATCGGCGGACTCACGGACCCCTTAGGGATACTCAAGCGAGGCATAGCAGGAACTCTTTTAGTTTGGTATCGTCGGATGGCTCGGCACATTTGAACATCATTTGGAATTTGGATCACGGTCCCCAACACATGCGTTGTTTATGAATCGGGTGACCCAAATGTTCCATTCTTGGTGTTTTAGCTTTAGTTCTCGATGGTGGACCAAGGCGACTAAACACGAAGTTAAAGGCTTCTCGGTTGATGGATTTCGGACTTAATGGTTGATACCTCGGTAGGAGAAGTGGAAGAGAGGCGGAAAAGTCAATTTTTAATAAGGCATGGAGGGCCTGCGCCCGCGAGGCGGTTGCTTGCCTCGGCATTGTGGCTGACTCGGTGTCTCGGCGGCAGGGGAGCGATTGCTACCTCGGCGTGGCGAGCTTTCAGGCTATCTCGGCGGCGAGGCGGTTTACTCTCGGTGAAGGGTTGGCGAGGCGGAGACTCTTGAACCGATTTTGATGTCGACTTGGGACCCAAATCTTGCGATTTTGAGTCGATTCCACTGGTTGATTTCGACTCTGCGCCTTGCGAATAATGGCGCGATATCTGAGCAGCGTGCCGCGGCGCTTTAGGCGCCTCCTTCCTTGTCAATCGGGTGCTTTTGGCGAGAACCCATTCTTCCTTGGGAGGTGTGTTGGCGGATTGAGGTTGGCGTTATAACTGGCGGCGCCTCGATCATGCGAGTTCGTGTTGTAATGAACTCCGTCTGTTGATTCCATGGCCTTTGCAAGTTGTCGGGCCATCTTTTGGCGTTGTCTCGGCGAGCCCTCTTCGTCGAGGCGGTTGAATCTTGTTGAATGACTCCTTCTTACGAAAGGAATCAACGAAGCGAGCTCCGGCTTTGAGATCCAGGGGTGTTGTTGAGAGGAAATCGCCTCCGTCACAAGCGAGCGAGAATGGTTAGCGTCCTTGTTGGGTGAAAGTTGATTCCATTTGTAAAACTAGAAAATTACACTTTTGGTTCTCGGTTACAATGAAAATTAAATAACTCTCTCAGGCTTCGAACAAAAGGCGCTACAAGTGTAGATCTCTTATTTTTGTGGGACTTTGCACGTCTTGGGGATCGTAATCCGTGGACCATAGCGATCGTCGAATCGGCGGGGTTTAGTTGATGCTTCGCAAAGGAAACAAGAACTTAAGCAAATATCTTAGCAAGGTAAGATATCTACTCTTCTCAAGAATAAGTCAAGGCTTAAACTCAAGGAATCTCCGTGTGGATCGTGTTCTTGAACTCGGAAGCTTGGATCTGCCGATGGCGATACGCGAGTGGGCGTAGGAGGGTATTTATAGTCTTTGGGAAGCGTGCCCTCTTGAAACATAAGTGTCATAAGTGCGAAATTTGCGATTAAGCCAGCTGCCTGGCATGTTGCCCCTCGCTAAGCCGGCGGTGTAGAGAACCTGTTGGCGGGCGGTATGTTTGCCGGCTGGCGATGTGATCCCTTCTTCGTTGCCACCGCCCGATGATATGGTTGGTGTGGGTTATTGCAAATAACATTTCCACCCCGGATGTAACTTGGTTCTTGACTGGAGGACAGGTCTTCTTTTGGGGGAATCGACTATTGGAAG
The DNA here is from genome assembly GCA_012295165.1 of Asparagus setaceus. Lineage (NCBI taxonomy): Eukaryota > Viridiplantae > Streptophyta > Magnoliopsida > Asparagales > Asparagaceae > Asparagus > Asparagus setaceus. Next base: position 81,389,647 of record CM022704.1, on the reverse strand, counting down.
TTGCCTCTGCATGAATAACAAGCGTTTGATCACCTTTGGTGACTTTGCGAATCACACGCTTCGTTTTTTCTTTATCAGCAGACTCACGGACCCCCTTAGGGATACTCAAACGAGACGCAACAGGAACTCTTTTAGTTTGGTATGCGTCAGATGGCTCGGCACATTTCTGAACATCATTTGGAATTTGGATACGGTCCCCAACCTGTCGTTGTTTATGAATCGGGTGACCCAAATGTTCCATTACTGGTGTTTTAGCTTTAGTTCTCGATGGTGGACCAAGGCGACTAAACACAGTTAAAGGCTTCTCGGTTGATGGATTTCGGACTTAATGGTTGATACCTCACCGAGAAGTGGAAGAGAGGCGGAAAAGTCAATTTTTAATAAGGCATGGAGGATCGCCATGAGATTGCAGCTTTACACATAGGTACCGTGACTGTTCACGGGCGCGAGACAGCTTTACACGCCATTGCTGGCGGGCAGCTCAGATCGTTCACCGCGCGGGCGCTTTAATCGCTCTCGGCTGGTTGTTGGCGAGGCGGACTCTTGAACCGATTTTGATGTCGACTTGGGACCCAAATCTTGCGATTTTGAGTCGATTCCACGGTTGATTTCGACTCTGCGCCTTGCGAATAATGGCACGATATGCAGCAACGCTGCACGACGCTACACTCTTCCTTGTCAATCGGGTGCTTTTGGCGAGAACCCATTCTTCCTTGGGAGGTGTGTTGACGGATTGAGGTTGAGGCGTTATAACTTGCTGACGCCTCTGATCATGCGAGTTCGTGTTGTAATGAACTCCGTCTGTTGATTCCATGGCCTTTGCAAGTTGTCGGGCCATCTTTTGGCGTTGTCTCGGCGAGCCCTCTTCGTCGGGCGGTTGAATCTTGTTGAATGACTCCTTCTTCGAAAGGAATCAACTTGAGCAGAGCTCCGCTTTGAGATCCAGGGTGTTGTTGAGAGGGGAAATCGCCGCCAAGCTTAACGAGAATCGCTATGCACATCGCTTGGGTCGAAGTTGATTCCATTTGTAAAACTAGAGAAAATTACACTTTTGGTTCTCGGTTACAATGAAAATTAAATAACTCTCTCACAAACTCAACAAAAGACGCTACAAGTGTAGATCTCTTATTTTTGTGGGACTTTGCACGTCTTGGGGATCGTAATCCGTGGACCACCGAAATGATCGCCGAATCGACGGGTTTAGTTGATGCTTCGCAAAGGAAACAAGAACTTGGCAAATATCTTAGCAAGGTAAGATATCTACTCTTCTCAAGAATAAGTCAAGGCTTAAACTCAAGGAATCTCCGTGTGGATCGTGTTCTTGAACTCAGGAAGCTTGGATCTCGATTGCCCCTTCGATAGCCGACCCCTTCCAAGTGGACGAGGAGGGTATTTATAGTCTTTGGGAAGCGTGCCCTCTTGAAACATAAGTGTCATAAGTGCGTGAAATTTGCGTTAGCGCGGCAGCCAGCCGCCATACTAAGTCGCCTCGCTAACCGGCGAGGTATAGTAGGTTTCACCGGGCGGCGTAAGATGGGGCTCACGATCGGCGAGGCAAAGGTCGCCCCTCCACCGCTATAACAGTTTTCCCGCTTTTAGGCACGATTAAATGCCCTAGAATCACGCCTAGTGGTATCTTCGGCGATGTAACCGCACATTAAAGTGTCGAGCGTCTCTGCTTGATAAAGTCAAGTGGGCCCCACCGGCATTGATTTAGACCCTTCAAGAGCTCGCTTTATTTCCGGTGTCTCGATTTGGCGAGGCAAAGTAAGTGTCTCGCTATAGTGAGACACATCAAAGTGTCTCGCTAGTGGCGAGGCACACAAAGTGTCTCGCTAGTGGCGAGGCACACAAAGTGTCTCGCTAGTGGCGAGGCACACAAAGTGTCTCGCTAGTGGCGAGGCACACAAAGTGTCTCGCTAGTGGCGAGGCACACAAAGTGTCTCGCTAGTAGCGAGACACAATCTTCCATGTTGGGCTTCTTGAGATTTCGACGACGTTGTCCTTCGATCTTCTCATGATTTAGTCATATTTGAGGTTCTTCAAGCATTTTGATGCCTACAGATACCCCTCCAAAGTTTTCGGACTCCTCGTATTTTGTCGAGGGTCCGGAATACTTTGGATAAGATGCTTTGCTTCGCTCAACGTTGAACTTTGTAGAAGAGGCCCATGTTTTGCTTCAGCTTGAACCCTGGCTACGACGTCACGACCATACTTTGGGATCAATATCATTTGCATTTGTATTTGAATGGATTAAAATGTCGAAGTCGATTTTGGACTAATCATCTTCATCTTGAAAGTCATCATTTGAGTTGTAATTGAATGCCTTGAGAAACATCGGTCATTATTGCGGCTTGTTTGTGTTTTCTCTTGGGGCAAAAGCGAACCCTTTGTTGGAGTAGACCTCTCATTCATAAAAGAATCGAGAGAAGATTTTGACCATGGTCCTAGCGTAGGAAGGTTTGACCAGATAGGAATTTTAAGACAATCCTAACTATCGGAAGGTTTGATCGCTCAATCTGGAAGTGGACCTCGTTCATGGAAGGAATCGAGAAGGGATTTTGACCGTGGTCCTAAGCGTAGGAAGGTTTGACCAGATAGGAATTTTAAGACAATCCTAACTATCGGAAGGTTTGATCGCTCAATCTGGAAGTGGACCTCGTTCATGGAAGGAATCGAGAAGGGATTTTGACCGTGGTCCTAAGCGTAGGAAGGTTTGACCAGATAGGAATTTTGAGACAATCCTAAGCGTAAGAAGGTTTGATCGCTCAATCTGGAAGTGGACCTCTCGTTCATGGAAGGAATCGAGAGGGATTTTGACCGTGGTCCTAAGCGTAGGAAGGTTTGACCAGCGTAATTTTGAGACAATCCTAAGCGTAAGAAGGTTTGATCGCTCAATCTGGAAGTGGACCTCTCGTTCATGGAAGGAATCGAGAGGGGATTTTGACCGTGGTCCTAACTGTAGGAAGGTTTGACCAGGCAGATATTTAAGACAATCCTAACTATCGGAAGGTTTGATTGCTCAATCTGGAAGTGGACCTCTCGTTCATGGAAGGAATCGAGAAGGGATTTTGACCGTGGTCCTAAGCGTAGGAAGGTTTGACCGGGATAGGAATTTTAAGACAATCCTAAGCGTAAGAAGGTTTGATCGCTCAATCTGGAAGTGGACCTCGTTCATGGAAGGAATCGAGAGGGATTTTGACCGTGGTCCTAAGCGTAGGAAGGTTTGACCGGGATAGGAATTTTAAGACAATCCTAAGCGTAAGAAGGTTTGATCGCTCAATCTGGAAGTGGACCTCTCGTTCATGGATTATCCACCCCCAGCTTTCTTTGCAAAATAGGGTTGCATTCATTTAGAATAGTTTATACTCATATTCTTATTGGAGTAAGAAGCAGTTTAACCTCTTGTACTCATCGGAGGAAAGGCTTTATACTCATATTCTTATTGGAGTAAGCGGTTTAACCTCTTGTACTCATCGGAGGTATCTCGCATTTAGCTTATTTGGCGTTAAGGCCGGCTTCAACAAGGCTTGGATGATGGCCTTGAGAGCTAAGCAATCCTTAGTAGGATGGAGGATCCTTCTGTGGTACGCACAGTATTTAGGGTCCGAAGTCTTGTTAGCCTCCTCTTGATTTGTAATCGGAGGCAACTTGATTTTGTTGTTATCAAGAAGGTGTTTGAAGATGATCGGAACTTCTTCGTCTCTGAAAGAATATGTCCTGTGGAATTCTGATTTAGAAGCTTTTGGCGGCGTTGTTGCGATGTTTGACCAACAGCGATCCGAGATGCCTTTCCTCTATTACGAGAGGAAAAATTTACTTCTGAGGGGTCAGCCATCTTTTCGCCTCTTTCAGCTTTCTTCCTTCTGAGGAAGCGCTCGGCTTGTTCTCCTCGTATTTTCAGATCTTTCCATGTAGTTGGCGGGACGACCCCCATGACTTCCAACAGATCAATGGAAAGATTGTTGTGGCACGTCCGCAATATGAATTCCTCGGTGATTGGATCTTTGCAGTTTATGGCCTTATTGCGGACACGCTTAACGAAAGTGTCAATTGTTTCCCCATTCTTCTGCTTTTCATCCAAGAGGGTTCCAATCGAGACTTCGGTGTCGTCATCGAAGAAGTTGTTGAGAAACAAGTTTTCTATATCACCCCAGCAGTTAATGCTCCCAGCTTTGATTCTTCGATACCAATCGAAGGCAGCCCCGCGAAGGGTACCGACGAATGACCGAACCATCAAAGGCTCATTTCCTGAGATCACCCCCAAATGTGATTTGAAGTAGATCAGGTGTTGTGTAGGTGATCCTCTCCCGTCAAATGGCGTGAAGTTGATCAAATTGAATTTCGGCGGGTAAGGAATTGAATCCCACTCTCTAGGATACGGACACGGACACGGGATACCAGTCCTTTTGACTTCCTGTACGGACATCAAAGCATTGATTTTATTTTCAAGCTCTTTCATCCTTTCGCCATCATCCTCCCCTTATTTTGGATCGCTTCCAATAGGAAGAATTGGACCATTTCCACCTTGAGCATCAAATGGAGTTTTCTTTGGAGGTTGATCGGCATAAATGTGTTCATCAATCTCCAATCGCCGTCTTCGACATTATGAGCATTATGGTGGGTAACTCCACCTTGTTGACTGGATTCAGGCTGTTGACTGGACCCAGGTTGTGCAACCGTTTGGGTTTGCAACTCCCTCATCTGTTGCATGGCTAGCTCCATCTCTGTTCTCATTTCGGCCTTAAGCTCTTCTCTTTGCTTAGCTAAGGCTTCTTGTAACATTTGAGCCAGGACATCGGGAGTAATGGTAAAAGCTTCTCTGGGATGGGGACCAACACTTGACATTGTGTCATCGGAAGCTATCGCCGAATTGATGTCGGAAACTTCGTCATCAGATGACTCTCCCTCATGCATCCTTCTATAGTCGATCGTTGGGCATTCGTAATTATGCAGAGACATTCTTTGAGAAATCTGAGATCCAACCTTTCTTCCAGAAGTGAAGTCAGGATCTGCATCCGTCGCCGGTCCTTTCCCTTTGTTCACCATGTTGATAGTCACTTTGGGAAACTCATCAAATTGGATGGATGATCTCTTTCTTCTTCGACGTCGTCTTGACTGCGGGTCAGATCTTCGCTGTCGGCAGTGGAAAGCCGCTTGAATACCGAAGCTCTTTGTGGGTGGCGTTCGACTCGAAACGAGGCACATCGATAACCACGTCTTAATCAATTTTGCACGAGCAAGAACAATCTATTTCGCCGATCGCCCTCTTTCGTGTTGCTACCCCACCGATGATATGGTTGGTGTGGGTTATTACAAATTGCACTTCCACCCCAAGTGTAGCGTTGTCCTTAGTGGAGGACCGTCTTCTTTTGGGGCGTCGACTCTTTGACTTGAGAGACAACTTCCGTCGGCAGCCGTCATCGAAGTTGCTACGTATGAATCACGAGGTGCGGTTATCTCGTGATTTTGCGAGTCACTTGCCTCAACTTCTTCTTCTCGGCGGACTTCGTGGACCCCTTGTGGGATGCTCAAACGAGACGCAATGTAAATTCTTTCGCTTGAGCCGCTACGATGGCTCAAAGACATTTCAACATCACTTGGAATTTGGGTACGCCCCCAACCTCGCCGTTGTTTATGGATCGGTGACCCAAGCGTTCCATTACGGTGTTTGACTTTGGTTCTCAATTGTGGACCAAGCGTGAACACCGAAGTTGTGGATTTCGGACTTAACGGTTGATACCTCGGTAGGAAAAGTGGAAGAAAGGCGGAAAAGCCCATTTTTGTCAAGATGGAAGATCGCCATTGCATGAGGCAGTTCGGTCGTTTTGCCGCGACAGCTTACACCGCTTCGGCGCAGGCAGGCAGATCGTTCGCTACGCGAGGCGCTCGAGCCGCCCGGTCGAAGATCAAGGCCGGTGGCGCACTCTTGAGCCGATGTCGACTTCGACCCAAACTTTGTGATTTTGAGTCGATTCCTTGGTTGATTTAGACTCCTGCGCCTTGCGAACAATAGCGATGCATGAGCAGCAGCGTGCCGCGGCGCTTTAGCGCTCCTTCCTTGTCAATCGGATCCTTTTGGCGAGAACCCATTCTTCCTTGGGAGAGTCTGGCGGGTTGAAGCGTAGTTTGTTGGCGCTTTGATCATGTGAGTTGATGCGATAGTGAACTCCATCCGTCGACTCGGGGCCTTGGCTAATTGGCGAGCCATCTTTTGGCGTCGTCTTTGGTGAGCTCGTTCGTCGAATCGGTTGAGATCTTGTTGAGAGGAAATCGCCTGCATGCATAGCGAGCGAGAATCGTTGCGCATTACAACGAGCGAACTTCCCTCTTAGGGGATGAGATCCTCCGATGTTTGCGGGGTGAGGAGGACTTGATGAGGAAGAGGAGAGATATTCTTGAATTTGGCTTGATCGAAGAAGTAGTCTAGTCCATCAACCATGAGGTCGGCTTGATTCTTTGCAAAGGCTGCGACACAACGATCTCGGGCTTGAGACCGTTGGCTCCCACTGTGGTCGCCATCGTGTTTGGGTCGAAAGTTGATTCCATTTGTAAAACTAGAGAAAATTACACTTTTGGTTCTCAGTTACAATGAAAATTAAATAACTCTCTCACAAACTTCGAACAAAAGACACTACAAGTGTAGATCTCTTATTTTGTGGGACTTTGCACGTGGGATGCGTAATCCGTGGACCACCGGCGGCGATCGTCGAATCGACGGGGTTTAGTTGATGCTTCGCAAAGGAAACAAGAACTTCAGCAAATATCTTAGCAAGGTAAGATATCTACTCTTCTCAAGAATAAGTCAAGGCTTAAACTCAAGGAATCTCCGTGTGGATCGTGTTCTTGAACTCAGGAAGCTTGGATCTCGATTGCCCCTTCGATAGCCGCACCTCCCAAGTGGACGAGGAGGGTATTTATAGTCTTTGGGAAGCGTGCCCTCTTGAAACATAAGTGTCATAAGTGCAGAAATTTCAGCTAGCTGGCAACTGAGTCGCCACCAAGTCAGCTAACTGGCGAGGTAAGGTAGGTTGCTCACCGGGCGGCGTAGGCAAGATGGGCTGCCTCACGATCGGCGGAGGCGCTGTCGCCCTCCACCGCTATAACGTTTTTCCGCTTTTAGGCACGATTAAATGCCCTAGAATCACGCCTAGTGGGCGATCTTTCAGCGGTAACCGCACATTAAAGTGTTCGAACGCCTCTCTCACTGATAAAGTCAAGTGGGCCCCACCGGCATTGATTTAGACCCTTCAAGAGCTCGTTTTGTATTCGGTTCTCGTGATTTGGCGAGGTATGAAGTGTCTCGCGCATAGCGAGACATCAAGGTGTTCGCTGGGCGAGACACACACAGGCAGCACCTAACGCCGACACATCAAGGTGTCTTGTATGCAGGCACATCGAAGTCTCGCCATGGCGAGACACATCAAAGTGTCTCGCTAGTAGCGAGACACACAAAGTGTCTCAGTCAGAAGTAGACACATCTTCCTGTCACTTGAGATTTCGACGACGTTGTCCTTCGATCTTCTCATGATTTAGTCATATTTGAGGTTCTTGACAATTTTTGATGCCTACAAATACGCATGAACTAACCTCCCTCTTAGGAGATGATATCCTCCGATGTTTGCGGGGTGAGGAGGACTTCGGCGAGGAAGAGAGATATTCTTCGAACTTGGCTTGATCGAAGAAGTAATCCGATCCATCGACCATGAGGTCGGCTTGACGCCGCGGCACGCGACACAATGATCTCGGCTCAGCATCGTCGGCTCTCATCGGTCCCATCGTGTTTGGGTCGAAAGTTGTTTCCATTGTAAAACTTGAGAAAATTACACTTTTGATTCTCGGTTACAAAGAAATTTAAATAACTCTCTCACAAACTCAACAAAAGACACTACAAGTGTAGATCTCCGGCTGGGACTTTGCTCGCGTCGGACGCGTAATCCGTGGACCACCGAAAGGCCGATCGTCGAATCGGCGGGGTTTAGTTGATGCTTCAAAGGAAACAAGAACTTAAGCAAATATCTTAGCAAAGTAAGATATCTACTCTTCTCAAGAATAAGTCAAAGCTTAAACTTCGAGGAATCTCCGTGTGGATCGTGTTCTTGAACTCCTAAGCTTGGATTCTCTCTCTCTTTGCAATAGCTCTGCTTATCGATCTCGATTGCCCCTCTCGCCCAAGTGGATGTAGGAGGGTATTTATAGCCTTTGGGGCGTGCCCTCTGAAGAAACACAAGTGTCATAGGTGCTCAACATTTGTAGTTAGCGACAGCTTGAAGCCGGCCACCGGGCGCAGGTAAGATCGGGCCGCCTCGCTTAGTCGCTGGTGGCATGAGGGTCAGCTTCGCTAATCGGCAGGCGCAGTCCCCTCCGCTCTGTTGTAACGGTTTCCCTGCTTTTAGGCACGATTAAATGCTCCTAAAACTTCTAGTGGGCTTATTTTCAGCTGATAACCGCCCATTGAAGTAGTCAACGCCTCTTTGTGTTTATAAAGTCAATTGGGCCCCACCGGCATTGATTTAGACCCTTCAAGAGCTTATTTCAAATATTTTGGGTGTCTCGCTTTGCAGACAAAGTAAGTTCCGCCTCGTGGCGAGGCACCAAGCGTCTCGCTTGTAGCGAGGCACCAACAAGTGTCTCGCTAGTAGCGAGACACCAACAAGTGTCTCGCTTGTAGCGAGGCACCAACAAGTGTCTCGCTTGTAGCGAGGCACCAACAAGTGTCTCGCGACCAGAAGCGAGACACAATCTTCCATATGTTGACTTCTTGAGATTTCAATGGCGTTGTCCTTCGATCTTCTCATAATTTAGTCATATTTGGGGTTCTTGACAATTTTGATGCCTCTGATCCGCGGCAGAGCGAACCTCCCTCTTAGGAGATGATATCCTCCGATGTTTGCGGGGTGAGGAGGACTTCGATGAGGAAGAGGAGAGATATTCTTCAATTTGGCTTGATCGAAGAAGTAGTCTAGTCCATCAACCATGAGGTCGGCTTGATCATTGCAAAGGCTGCGACACAATGATCTCGGGCTCGGGCCGTTGGCTCCCAGCATTAATTGCCATCGTGTTTGGGTCGAAAGTTGATTCCATTTGTAAAACTAGAGAAAATTACACTTTTGGTTCTCGCTACAATGAAAATTAAATAACTCTCTCACAAACTCGAACAAAAGACGCTACAAGTGTAGATCTCTGTTTTAGTGGGACTTTGCTGTCTTGGGGGCAGCGTAATCCGTGGACCACCGGCGTGATCGTCGAATCGACGGGTTTAGTTGATGCTTCGCAAAGGAAACAAGAACTTAAGCAAATATCTTAGCAAGGTAAGATATCTACTCTTCTCAAGAATAAGTCAAGGCTTAAACTCAAGGAATCTCCGTGGATCGTGTTCTTGAACTCCGGAAGCTTGGATTCTCTCTCTCTCTTTGCAATAGCTCGCTTATCGATCTCGATTGCCCCTCGCCCAAGTGGATGTAGGAGGGTATTTATAGCCTTTGGGGCGTGCCCTCTGAAGAAACACAAGTGTCATAGGTGCTCAACATTTGTAGTTAAGCAGCGGCTTGACTCAGTGCCTAAGCTCGCTGGCGGCGATATCGGTCGCCTCGCTGGCGGCGATATGAAACGCCTGCTAGCTAGCTAGCGGCGATGTCGTCCCTCCGGTATTTATGCGGTTTCCACGCTTTTTAGGCGCGATTAAATGCCCTAAAATCAGCCTAGTGGGCGTATTTTCGGTATAACCGATCCATTGAAGTAGGCTGAGCGTCTCTTTGTGTTTATAAAGTCAATTGGGCCCCACCGGCATTGATTTAGACCCTTCAAGAGCTTTAAGTATCTCGGTGTTCCCGATTTGGCGAGCAAAGCAGTGTCTCGCTATAGTGAGACACATCAGGTGTTCGCCGCTGGCGAGACACATCAAAGTGTCTCGCTAGTGGCGAGACACATCAAAGTGTCTCGCTAGTGGCGAGACACATCAAAGTGTCTCGCTAGTGGCGAGACACATCAAAGTGTCTCGCTAGTGGCGAGACACATCAAAGTGTCTCGCTAGTGGCGAGACACAATCTTCCATATGTTGACTTCTTGAGATTTCAATGACGTTGTCCTTCGATCTTCTCATAATTTAGTCATATTTGGGGTTCTTCAGCAATTTTTGATGCCTACAGTGGGTTATAGCTAATGAAATCATGTATTTTGGCTTCCATGAAATTATTTGCCAAAGGTCGAAATGACAAAAAATGGCCCAAAATCATAAGTTATAGCTCACGAAATCATAATTGTTTGGCCTCCGTGTAATTGTTTGCCAAGCAGTCGAAACGACTAAAGATACACAAAAATTGTGGATTATAACTCATGAAATCGTGTATTTTCGCCTCCATGGAGTTATTTGCCAATGGGTTGAACTACAAAAAGGACCAAAATCATGGGTTAGAGCTCTGAAATCATGAATTTTGGCCTTCATAAACTTATTTGATAACTAGTCCAAATCACTGAAACTAGCAAAAAATCGTGGGTTATAGCTCATGAAATCTTGAATTTTGGCCTCCACGAAATTATTTGCCAAGAGTCAAAATGACTAAAATGGCCAAAAATCGTGGGTTATAGCTCATGAAATCATGTATTTTGGCCTCTACGAAATTATTTGCTAATGGATCAAAATGAAAAAATGGCCAAATATCATAGGTTATAGTTTATAAAATTAGGAAATTTGGCATCCGCAAACTTATTTGACAACTAGCCCAAATGACTACAACCAGCAAAAAATCATGGATTATAGCTCACGAAATCTTGAATTTTGGCCTCTGGAAAATTGTTTACTAATTGGTTGAAACAATTAAAAATGTGAAAAAAAATCATGGGCTAGAGTTCACGAAATCGTGAATTTTGGCGTTTAAGAAATTATTTTTTAACTGGTCAAAACAATCAAAAATGGCCAAAATTCATGGGATATAGCTCACGAAATTGTAAGTTTTGGTCTCTACAAAATTATTTGCCAAGAGTCAAAATGACTAAAATGGCCATAAATCGTGGGTTATAGCTCATAAAATCATGAATTTTGGCCTCCACGAAATTATTTGCCAAGGTCAAAACAACTAAAAGTGGCCAAATATCATAGGTTATAGCTCATGAAATCAAAAATTTTGGCCTCTACAAAATTATTTGCCAACAAGTCGAAATGACTAAAAATGGCCAAGAAATCGTAGGTCATTGTTCATGAAATCGTGATTTTTGGTCTCCACGAAATTATTTTCCAACAGGTCGAAATGACTAAAAATTCCCAAAAATTGTAGGTTACAGCTCATAAAATCATGAATTTTGCCACCCCTCCAACCACAAAATTATTTGCCAAGGTCAAAACAACTAAAAGTGGCCAAATATCATAGGTTATAACCCATAAAATTGTGATTTTTGGTCTCTGCGAAATTATTTGCCAACAGGTTGAAATGAGTAAAAATAGACAAAACTAGTGGGTTAAAGCTCACAAAATCATTAATTTTGGCCTTCGCGAAATTATTTTTGTACGCATAGAAATGACCTAAATCATGGGTTCTACCGCACAAAATCGTGAATTTTTGCCTCTGTGGGATTATTTTCCACCTGGTTGAAATGACTTAAAATGATTAAAAATTATGGGTTATAGCTCACGAAATCATGAATTTTGACCTTTATAAATTTATTTACCAACAGGCCGAAATGACTAAAAATGACCATAAAATTGTAAGTTATATAGCTCATTAAATCATGAATTTTGACATTTACAAATTTATTTGCCAACTGGCCGAAATGACTAAAAATGACCATAAAATTGTAGGTTATAGCTCATGAAATCATGAATTTTGGCAAACACAAAAATTATTTGCCTACTGGTAGAAATAACTAGAAATAGCATAAATTATAACTCACAAAATCATTAATTTTTGCCTCTACGAAATTATTTTGCCACTAGGTCGAAATGACTAAAAATGACCAAAAACTGTGGGCTATACCTCATGAAATTGTGTATCTTGGCCTCCACAGAATTATTTGCTAAGGTTCAATATGACTAAAAATGGTAAAACATCATAGGTTATTCCTCATAAAATTGTGACTTTTGGCCTCCATGGAATTATTTGCTAACAGGTCGAAATGACTAAAAATACACAAAAATCGTGGGTTATAGCTCATGAAATCGTACATTTTGGCATCAGCAAAATTATTTGCCAATGGGTTGAAATGATTAAAATGGCCAAAAATCGTGGGTTATAGCTCATGAAATCGTGAATTTTGGCCTCTACAAAATTATTTGCCAAGGTCAAAACAACTAAAAGTGGCCAAATATCATAGGTTATAGCTCATGAAATCGTGAATTTTGGCCTCCATGGAATTATTTGCCAATGGGTCAAAATGACTAAAATGACCAAAAATCATGGATTATAGCTCACAAAATCATGAATTTTGGCCTCTACAAAATTATTTGCCAAAGGTCAAAATGACTAAAATGACCATAAAATCATAGGTTATATAGCTCATGAAATCATGAATTTTGGCCTCTACAAAATTATTTGCCAATGGGTCAAAATGACTAAAATGACCATAAAATTGTAGGTTATAGCTCATGAAATCATGAATTTTGGCTTACACAAAATTATTTGCCACTAGGTGAAATGACTAAAATGGCCATAAATTATGGGTTATAGCTCACAAAATCATGAATTTTGGCCTCTACAAAATTATTTGCCACTAGGTGAAATGACTAAAATGACCAAAAATCATGGGTTATAGCTCATGAAATCGTGAATTTTGGCCTCCACGAAATTATTTGCCAAAGGTCAAAATGACTAAAAATGGCAAAAATCATGGGTTATAGCTCATAAAATCATGAATTTTGGCCTCCATGGAATTATTTGCCAAAGGTCAAAATGACTAAAATGACCAAAAATCATGGGTTATAGCTCATGAAATCGTGAATTTTGGCCTCCACAAAATTATTTGCCAAAGGTCAAAATGACTAAAATGACCAAAAATCATAGGTTATAGCTCATGAAATCATAAATTTTAGCCTACAAAATTATTTGCCACTAGGTGAAATGACTAAAATGGCCATAAATCGTGGGTTATAGCTCATGAAATCGTGAATTTTGGCCTCCACGAAATTATTTGCCAACAAGTCAAAATGACTAAAATGGCCAAAAATTGTAGGTTATAGCTCATAAAATCATGAATTTTGGCCTCCACAAAATTATTTGCCAAAGGTCAAAATGACTAAAATGACCAAAAATCATGGGTTATAGCTCATAAAATCATGAATTTTGGCCTCTACAAAATTATTTGCCAACAAGTTGAAATGACTAAAATGACCAAAAATCATGGGTTATAGCTCACAAAATCATGAATTTTGGCCTCTACAAAATTATTTGTGTATGTGTAGAAATGACTAAAATGACCAAAAATCATGGGTTATAGCTCACAAAATCGTGAATTTTGGCCTCCATGGAATTATTTGCCACTAGGTGAAATGACTAAAATGACCAAAAATCATGGGTTATAGCTCACAAAATCATGAATTTTGGCCTCTACAAAATTATTTGCCAAAGGTCAAAATGACTAAAATGACCATAAAATCATAGGTTATATAGCTCATGAAATCATGAATTTTGGCCTCTACAAAATTATTTGCCAATGGGTCAAAATGACTAAAATGACCATAAAATTGTAGGTTATAGCTCATGAAATCATGAATTTTGGCTTACACAAAATTATTTGCCACTAGGTAGAAATAACTAGAAATAGCATAAATTATAACTCACAAAATCATGAATTTTGGCCTCTGCAAAATTATTTGCCAATAGATCAAATAAATAAAATGGCCAAAAATATGGGTTATAGCTCATGAAATTGTGTATCTTGGCCTCCACGAAATTATTTGCCAAAGGATCAAAATGAGAAAAAAATGGCTAAAATTATGGGTTATAGCTCATAAAATCGTGAATTTTGGCCTCCACGAAATTATTTGCTAGCAGTCGAAATGACTAAAATGACCAAAAATCATGGGTTATAGCTCATGAAATCGTGAATTTTGGCCTCTACAAAATTATTTGCCAACAAAGTTGAAATGACTAAAATGACCAAAAATCATTGGTTATAGCTCATGAAATCTTGAATTTTGACCTCCACAAAATCATGTGCCAAATGGTCAAAACCACAAAAAGGCAAAAAAAATCGTAGGCTATAGCTCACAAAATGGTGAATTTTGGCATCTGAGAAATTATTTGCCAACAGGTCGAAACAATTGAAAATGGCCATAAATTATGGGTTATAGCTCCAAATCATGAATTTCTGGCTCCGCGAAATTATTTACCAACAAGTTGAAATGACTAAAACTTGAAAAAAAAACCATGGGTTGTAGCTCACAAAATCATGATTTTCAGCCTCCGTAAGATTGTTTACCAACTGGTCGAAATGATTAAAAATGGCCAAAAAACATGGGTTATATCTCATGAAATCATAAATTTTAGCCTACAAAAAATTATTTGCCAACAAGTCGGAATGACTAAAATGCCCCCTAAAATTATGGTTTATCTCTCATGAAATTATGTATTTTGGTCTTCATGGAATTATATTCCATGGGTCCAAATGACTAAAATGACCATAAAATTGTAGGTTATAGCTCACAAAATCATGAATTTTTGGCTCCATGAAATTATTTGCCAATGGGTTGAAATAACTAAAAATAAGAAAAATCATGGATTATAGCACACAAAATCATGAATTTTGGCCTCCATGGAATTATTTGCCAATGGGTCAAAATGACTAAAATGGCCAAATATCATAGGTTATAGCTCATGAAATCATGAATTTTGGCCTCCACGAAATTATTTGCTAAAGAATAGAAAAGACTAAAATGGCCTTAAACCATGGGTTATAGATCATAAAATTGTGAATTTTTACCTCCACAGAATTATTTATCACCAGGTCAAAATGACTAAAAAGGGCAAATAACCGAGGTTATAGCTCATAAAATCATGAATTTTGGCCTTAATAAAATTATTTGCCAATAGATCAAATAAATAAAATGGCCAAATATCATAGGTTATAGCTCACAAAATCGCTTTTGGCCTCCATGGAATTATTTGCCAATAGATCAAATAAATAAAATGGCCAAAAACATGGGTTATAGCTCATAAAATCGTGTATTCTAGCCTCTATGGAATTATTTGCCAAGAGTCAAAATGACTAAAATGACCTTAAATCATGGGTAATAGCACACAAAATAGTGAGTTTGTGCCTCCGCCGAATTATTTGCCACGAGGTCGAAATATCTAAAATGGCAAACGACGCAAGTTATTGCTCATGAAATCATGAATTTTGGCCTCTACAAAATTATTTGCCAATAATCGAAATGACTAAAATGGCCATAAAATCGAAGGTTATAGCTCATGAAATCTTGAATTTGAGCATCCATAAAATTATTTGCTACGTGTAGAAATGACTAAAATGGCCATAAAATCGAAGGTTATAGCTCACAAAATTGTGAATTTTTCCTCCATTGATTTATTTGCCTCCGTGTCAAAATGACTAAAAATGAGCCAAAAATGTGGGCTATAAGTATTTGCCAAAATTTGACCTCTGCAAAATTATTTGCTAAAATTTGACCTCTGCAAAATTATTTGCTAAATGGTCAGAACAACTAAAAATGATAAAAAATCATGGGCTGTAGCTCAGGAAATTATGAAATTTGGTCTCCGCAAAATTATTTGCCAACAAGTCAAAATGACTAAAATGGCAAAAAATCATGGATTATAGCACACAAAATCATGAATTTTGGCCTCCAAGAAATATTTACCAACTAGTCAAAATGACTAAAAATGGGCATAAATCGTGGGTTACAGCTCAAAATCATGAATTTTTGGCTCCATGAAATTATTTACCAGCAAGTTGAAATGATTAAAATGACCAAAAATCATGGGTTATAGCTCATGAAATCATAAATTTTAGCCTACAAAATTATTTGCCAATAGATCAAATAAATAAAATGGCAAAAAATCATGGGCTATAGCTCACAAAATTGTGAATTTTACCTCCACGAAATTATTTGCTAAAGAATAGAAAAGACTAAAATGGCCAAAAACATGGGTTATAGCTCATGAAATCATGTATTTTGGCCTCCACGAAATTATTTGCCAACTAGTGGAAATGATTAAAAATATCTATAAAAACATGGGTTATAGCTCACAAAATCATGAATTTTGGCCTCCATGGAATTATTTGCCAACTAGTGGAAATGATTAAAATGACCAAAAATCATGGGTTATAGCTCACAAAATCGTGAATTTTGGCCTCCATGGAATTATTTGCTAATGGGTCAAAATGACTAAAATGGGCATAAATCGTGGGTTATAGCTCATAAAATCGTGAATTTTGGCCTCCACGAAATTATTTGCCAATAATCGAAATGACTAAAATGACCATAAAATTGTAGGTTATAGCTCATGAAATCATAAATTTTAGCCTACAAAATTATTTGCCAATAATCGAAATGACTAAAAATACACAAAAATCGTGGGTTATAGCTCAAAAATCGTGAATTTTGGCCTCCACGAAATTATTTGCCAACAAGTCAAAATGACTAAAAATGGTAAAAAATTGCGGGTTATAGCTCATGAAATCGTGTATTTTATCCTCCATGGAATTATTTGCCAAAGGATCAAAATGAGAAAAAAATGGCTAAAATTATGGGTTATAGCTCATGAAATCATGAATTTTGGCCTCTATAAAATTATTTGCCAACTAGTGGAAATGATTAAAATGACCAAAAATCATGGGTTATAGCTCATGAAATTATGAATTTTGGCCTCTATAAAATTATTTGCCAATGGGCCAAAATGACTAAAAATGGCAAAAATCATGGATTATAGCTCACAAAATCATGAATTTTGGTCTCTATAAAATTATTTGCCAAATGGTCGAAACAACTAAAAATGGCAAAAATCATGGGTTATAGCTCATAAAATCGTGAATTTTGGCCTCTGCAAAATTATTTGCCAATAATCGAAATGACTAAAATGGCCACAACATCATAGGTTATAGCTCATGAAATCATGAATTTTGGCCTCCATGGAATTATTTGCCAATGGGTTGAAATAACTAAAAATGGCAAAAATCATGGGCTATAGCTCATGAAATCGTGAATTTTGGCCTCCACGAATTATTTGCCAACAAGTCAAAATGACTAAAATGACCATAAAATTGTAGGTTATAGCTCATAAAATCATGAATTTTGGCCTCTACAAAATTATTTGCTAAATGGTCGAAACAACTAAAAATGATAAAAAATCATTGGTTACAGCTCACAAAATCTTGAATTTGAGCATCCGCAAAATTATTTGCCAACGGGTCGAAACAACTAAAAATGGGGAACATCATAGTCTATTGCTTACAAAATCATGAATTTTGGCATCTGATAAATTATTTGCCAATTGGTCGAAACACCCAAAAATCGTGCATTATAGCTCACAAAATCGCAAATTCTGGCCTCCGTGAAATTATTTGCTAAAGAATAGAAAAGACTAAAAATGGCCTTAAACCATGGGTTATAGATCATAAAATTGTGAATTTTTACCTCCACAGAATTATTTATCACCAGGTCAAAATGACTAAAAAGGGCAAATAACTGTAGGTTATAGCTCATAAAATCAAGAATTTTGGCCTTAATAAAATTATTTGCCAACAGATCGAAATGACTAAAAATGGCCACAACATCATAGGTTATAGCTCACAAAATCGTGCTTTTTGGCCTCTATAAAATTATTTGCCAACAAGTCAAAATGACTAAAATGGCCAAAAATCATGGATTATAGCTCATAAAATCGTGAATTTTGGCCTCTATGGAATTATTTGCCAATAGGTCAAAATAAATAAAATGGCCAAAAATCATGGGTTATAGCTCACAAAATCGTGAATTTTGGCCTCCACGAAATTATTTGCCATCACGTCGAAATGACTAAAATGGCCTTAAACCATGGGTTATAGCTCATGAAATCATGAATTTTGGCCTCTGCAAAATTATTTGCCATCACGTCGAAATGACTAGAAATAGCCAAAAATTGTGGGGTATAGCCAATGAAATTGAGAATTTTCGCTTTCGCAAAAAATTTTACAAACTGGTCCAAATGACAAAAAGTGGCAAAAAAATTGTGGATTATAATTCACAAAACAGTGAATTTTGATCTCTACAAAATTATTTGCCAAATGGTCGAAACCATTAAAAATAGCTAAAAATAGTGGGTTATAGCATAAGAAATCGTGAATTTTGGCCTCTGCAAAATTATTTGCCAATAGATCAAATAAATAAAATGGCCAAAAATATGGGTTATAGCTCATGAAATCGTGAATTTTGGCCTTAATAAAATTATTTGCCATCACGTCGAAATGACTAGAAATGGCCATAAATCGTGGGTTATAGCTCAAAAATCGTGAATTTTGGCCTCCACGAAATTATTTGCTAAAGAATAGAAAAGACTAAAATGGCCAAAAATCATGGGTTATAGCTCATGAAATCATGAATTTTGGCCTCTGCAAAATTATTTGCCAACTAGTGGAAATGATTAAAATGGTCAAAAATATGGGTTATAGCTCACAAAATCATGAATTTTGGCCTCCACGAAATTATTTGCCAAATGGTCGAAACAACTAAAATGGCCACAACATCATAGGTTATAGCTCATGAAATTATTTGCCAATGGGTTGAAATAACTAAAAATGGCAAAAAATCATGGGTTATAGCTCATAAAATCGTGAGTCATAGCTCATGAAATCGTGAATTTTGGCCTCCACGAAATTATTTGCCAATGGGCCAAAATGACTAGAAATGACCATAAAATCATAGGTTACAGCTCACAAAATCTTGAATTTTGGACTCTGGAAAATTATTTGCCAATGGGTTGAAATAACTAAAAATAAGAAAAATCATGGGCCATAGATCATGAAATCGGGTATTTTGGCCTCCACGAAATTATTTGCCATGGGTCAAAATGTCTAAAAATGGGCAAAAATCAAAGGTTATAACTCAGGAAATCATGATATTTGGCCTCCACGAAATTATTTGCTACCAGGTTGAAATGATTAAAAATACACAAAAGTCATGGGTTATAGCTCATGAATTCATACATTTTAGCCTTTAAAAAAATTTGCCAATAGGTCAAAATAAATAAAAATGGGAAAAAAATCTCGGGCTATAGCTCACAAAATCGTGATTTTTGACCTTCGCAAAATTATTTGCCAACAGGTTGGAACAACCAAAAGTGGCTAAAAACATGGGTTGTAGCTCATGAAATTGTGGATTGTTATCTCCTTGACTTTATTTGCCACCTGGTTGAAATTACTAAAAATGGCCAAAAAATATGGGTTATAGCTCACCAAATCGTGAATTTCAGCCTCCGCGAAATTATTTACCTACGAGTAGAAATGACAAAAAATGGCCGTAAATTGTAGGTTATAGCTCATGAAATCTTGTACTTTCACCTCCATAAAATAATTTGCCAACTGATTGAAATGAATAAAAATGGCTAAAAAAATGTGCTTACAGCTCATAAAATCGTGAATTTTGGCCTTCACAAAATAATTTGCTGACATGTAGAAATGACTAGAAATGGCCATAAATCGTGGGTTATAGCTCAAAAAATCGTGAATTTTATCCTCCGCGAAATTATTTGCCATCACGTCGAAATGACTAAAAATGGTAAAAAAATTGCGGGTTATAGCTCATGAAATCGTGTATTTTATCCTCCATGGAATTATTTGCCAAAGGATCAAAATGAGAAAAAAAATGGCTAAAATTATGGGTTATAGCTCATGAAATCATGAATTTTGGCCTTCGTAAAATATTTGTCATCTAGTCCAAATGACTAGAAATAGCCAAAAATTGTGGGGTATAGCCAATGAAATTGAGAATTTTCGCTTTCGCAAAAAATTTTACAAACTGGTCCAAATGACAAAAAGTGGCAAAAAAATTGTGGATTATAATTCACAAAACAGTGAATTTTGATCTCTACAAAATTATTTGCCAAATGGTCGAAACCATTAAAAATAGCTAAAAATAGTGGGTTATAGCATAAGAAATCGTGAATTTTGGCCTCTGCAAAATTATTTGCCAATAGATCAAATAAATAAAAATGGCCAAAGATCTAGGTTACAGCTCAAGAAATCCTGATTTTTGGACTCTGGAAAATTATTTGCCAATGGGTTGAAATAACTAAAAATAAGAAAAATCATGGGCTATAGCTCATAAAATCATGAATTTTGGCCTCTATAAAATTATTTGCCATCACGTCGAAATGACTAAAAAGGGCAAATAACTGTAGGTTATAGCTCATAAAATCAAGAATTTTGGCCTTAATAAAATTATTTGCCAACAGATCGAAATGACTAAAAATGGCCACAACATCATAGGTTATAGCTCACAAAATCGTGCTTTTTGGCCTCCGCAGAATTATGTTCCAACGAGCCGAAATGACTAAAACTGCCCAAAAATCATGGATTATAGCTCATAAAATCGTGTATTCTAGCCTCTATGGAATTATTTGCCAAGAGTCAAAATGACTAAAATGACCTTAAATCATGGGTAATAGCACACAAAATAGTGAGTTTGTGCCTCCGCGGAATTATTTGCCACGAGGTCGAAATATCTAAAAATGGCAAAACGATGCGCGTTATTGCTCATGAAATCATGAATTTTGGCCTCTACAAAATTATTTGCCAATAATCCGAAATGACTAAAAATGGCCATAAAATCGAAGGTTATAGCTCATGAAATCGTGAATTTCGACATTCGTAAAATTATTTGCCTACGTGTAGAAATGACTAGAAATGCGTACATAACCTGGATTATAGCTCACAAAATTGTGAATTTTTTTCCTCCATTGATTTATTTGCCTCCAGGTCAAAATGACTAAAAATGAGCCAAAAATGTGGGCTATAAGTATTTGCCAAAATTTGACCTCTGCAAAATTATTTGCTAAAATTTGACCTCTGCAAAATTATTTGCTAAATGGTCAGAACAACTAAAAATGATAAAAAATCATGGGCTGTAGCTCAGGAAATTATGAAATTTGGTCTCCGCAAAATTATTAATCAACAGGCCAAAATAACGAAAATGGCAAAAAATCATGGATTATAGCACACAAAATCATGAATTTTGGCCTCCAAGAAATTATTTGCCAATAATCGAAATGACTAAAATGGGCATAAATCGTGGGTTCTGACTCAAAATCATGAATTTTTGGCTCCATGAAATTATTTACCAGCAAGTTGAAATGATTAAAAATGACCAAAAATCATGGGTTATAGTTCATGAAATCATAATTTTTGAACTCTCAAAAATTATTTGCCAACTAGTGGAAATGATTAAAAATGGTCAAAAAAATATGGGTTATAGCTCACAAAATTATGAATTTTGACCTCCAGGAAACTATATGCTAACGGGTCGAAACGATTGAAGATGCACAAAAATTATTTGTTAATAAGTTGAAACAACTAAAAATGGCCGAAAATCTTGGGTTATAGCTCATAAAATCGTGAGTCATAGCTCATGAAACTGTGTATTTTGGCTTTCATGGAATTATTTTTCAACAAATCGAAATGATTAAAAATGGCCAAAATCATGGGCTATAGCTCATAAAATCATGAATTTTGGCCTCCATAAATGTTTTCGATAACTGGTCAAAATGACTAAAACAAGTAAAAAATTATACGTTATAGCTCACGAAAGCTTGAATTTTGACCTCCGCAAAATTACTTGCCAATGAGTCAGAACAACTAAAAATGGAAAAATCATGGTCTATAGCTCACAAAATCATGAATTTTGGCCTCTGAGAAATTATTTGCCAATGAGTCGAAACAACCAAAATTAGCTAAAAATAATGGGTTATAGCTCATAAAATTATGAATTTTGGCCTCCGCAAAATTATTTACATACAGGTAGAAACCACAGAAAATGGCCTTAAATCGTGGGTTATAGGCTTATAGCTCACAAAATCATGAGATTTTGCCTCCGCAGAATTTTTCGCCAGCAGGTCGAAATGACGAAAAAATGGCAAAACATCGTGGGTTATAGCTTATGAAATAAATAATTTTGGCCTCTATAAAATTACTTGCCAACAAGTCAAAATGACTAAAAATGGATATAATATCATTGGTTATAGCTAATGAAATCATGATTTTTGACCTCCGTAGAATAATTTTCCAATGGGTCAAAATGACTGAAAATGCCCAAAAATCGTGGATTGTAGCTCATGAAATCATGTATTTTTCCCTCCATGAAATTATTTGCCAAGGGTTGAAATAACTAAAAGTGGTGAAAAATGATAGGTTATATAGCTCATGAAATCGTGATTTTTTGCCTCTGTGAAATTTTTTGCCAACAGGTCGAAACGACTAAAAATACAAAAAACTCATCGGTTAAAGCTCACGAAATAATGAATTTTGGCCTCTGTGAAATTATTTGCCTACAGATAGAAACAACTAAAAGTGGCCTTAAATCATGGGTTGCAATGCAGAAAATAATGAATTTGTGTCTCCACGGAAAAATTTGCCACTAGATCGAAATGACTAGAAATGGTAAAAAATAGTGGGTTATAGCTCATGAAATTATGAATTTTGGTCTCTATAAAATTATTTGCCAATGGGCCAAAATGACTAGAAATGACCATAAAATCATAGGTTATATAGCTCATAAAATCATGAATTTTGGCTTACACAAAATTATTTGTGTATGTGTAGAAATGACTAGAAATGGCTATAAATCCTGGGTTATAGCTTACAAAATCGTGAATTTTTTTCTTCACAGAATTATTTGCCACTAGGTCGAAATGACTAAAAATTATGGGCTATAGCTCATGAAATCATGTATTTTGGCCTCTACAGAATTATTTGCCAAAGGTCAAAATGACTAAAATTGGCCAAAAATTGTATGTTCTAGCTCACGAAATCGTGATTTTTGACCTGCAGGGAATTATTTGCTAATGGGTCGAAACGACTAAAAATTCATAAAAATCGTGGGTTATAACTTATGAAATCGTGTATTTTGACCTCTACAAAATTATTTGCCAATTGGTCCAAATGACTAAAAATGGCAAAAAAATTATTGGTTTTAGCTCTTGAAATCATCAATTTTGACCTCCGCATAATTATTTGTTAAATGGTCGAAACAACTAAAAATGGCAAAAAATCATGGTCTATAGCTCATGAAATCGTGAATTTTTCCTCCTCAAAATTATTTGCCAACAAAATAAAATAACTAAAATGGCAAAAATCATGGTCTATAGCTCATGAAATTATGAATTTTGGCCTCTGAGAATTATTTGCCAATGGGCCAAAATGACTAGAAATGGCTATAAATCACGGGTTATAGCTTACAAAATCGTGAATTTTTTCTTCACGTAATTATTTGCCACTAGGTGAAATGACTAAAATTATGGGCTATAGCTCATGAAATCATGTATTTTGGCCTCTGTGAAATTATTTGCCAAAGGTCAAAATGACTAAAATTGGCCAAAAATTGTATGTTCTAGCTCACGAAATCGTGATTTTTGACCTCAGTAGAATAATTTTCCAATGGGTCAAAATGACTAAAAATGGATATAATATCATTGGTTATAGCTAATGAAATCATGATTTTTGACCTCAGTAGAATAATTTTCAATGGGTCAAAATATTGAAAATGCCCAAAATCGTGGATTGTAGCTCATGAAATCATGTATTTTTCCCTCCATGAAATTATTTGCCAAGGGTTGAAATAACTAAAAGTGGTGAAAAATGATAGGTTATATAGCTCATGAAATCGTGATTTTTTGCCTCTGTGAAATTTTTTGCCAACAGGTCGAAACGACTAAAAATACAAAAAACTCATCGGTTAAAGCTCACGAAATAATGAATTTTGGCCTCTGTGAAATTATTTCTGAGATAGAAACAACTAAAAGTGGCCTTAAATCATGGGTTGCAATGCGAAAATAATGAATTTGTGTCTCCACGGAAAAATTTGCCACTAGATCGAAATGACTAGAAATGGTAAAAAATAGTGGGTTATAGCTCATGAAATTATGAATTTTGGTCTCTATAAAATTATTTGCCAATGGGCCAAAATGACTAGAAATGACCATAAAATCATAGGTTATATAGCTCATAAAATCATGAATTTTGGCTTACACAAAATTATTTGTGTATGTGTAGAAATGACTAGAAATGGCTATAAATCCTGGGTTATAGCTTACAAAATCGTGAATTTTTTCTTCCACGAATTATGCCACTAGGTGAAATGACTAAAATTATGGGCTATAGCTCATGAAATCATGTATTTTGGCCTCTGAGAATTATTTGCCAAAGGTCAAAATGACTAAAATTGGCCAAAATTGTAGGTTATAGCTCACAAAATCGTGAATTTTGGCCTTTGAGAAATTATTTGCTAATGGGTCGAAGCGACTAAAAATTCATAAAAATCGTGGGTTATAACTTATGAAATCGTGTATTTTGACCTCTACAAAATTATTTGCCAATTGGTCCAAATGACTAAAAATGGCAAAAAAATTATTGGTTTTAGCTCTTGAAATCATCAATTTTGACCTCCGCATAATTATTTGTTAAATGGTCGAAACAACTAAAAATGGCAAAAAATCATGGTCTATAGCTCATGAAATCGTGAATTTTTTCCTCCTCAAAATTATTTGCCAACAAAATAAAATAACTAAAAATGGCAAAAAAAATCAAGGCTTGTATAGCTCATAGAATTATGAATTTTGGCCTTTGAGAAATTATTTGCCATCGGGTCAAAACGACTAAAATGGCTACAAGTCATGGCTTATAGCTCACAAAATCGTGAACTTTTGCCTCCACGGAATTAGTTGCCAGAAGGTCAAAATGACTAAAGTTTGTCAAAAATCATGCGTTAATGTTCTTAAAATCATGAATCTTGGCCTCTAAAAAATTACTTGCCAAGATAAATAAATGATTAAAAATGATAATAAAATCGCAGGTTATAGCTCATGAAACCGTGAATTTAGGCCATGACAAAATTGTTTGTTAATAGGTCAAAATAATTAAAAATGGTCAAAAATTGTGCGTTATGGCTCAAGAAATTGTGAATTTTGGCATCCGCAAAATTATTTGCCAATTGGTCCAAATGACTAAAAATGGCAAAAAATTATTGGTTTTAGCTCTTGAAATCATCAATTTTGACCTCCATAATTATTTGTTAAATGGTCGAAACAACTAAAATGGCAAAAATCATGGTCTATAGCTCATGAAATCGTGAATTTTTCCTCCTCAAAATTATTTGCCAACAAAATAAAATAACTAAAAATGGCAAAAAAAATCAAGGCTTGTATAGCTCATAGAATTATGAATTTTGGCCTTTGAGAAATTATTTGCCATCGGGTCAAAACGACTAAAAATGGCTACAAGTCATGGCTTATAGCTCACAAAATCGTGAATTTTGGTTTCCTCAAAATTATTTGCCAAAGGTCAAAATGACTAAAGTTTGTCAAAAATCATGCGTTAATGTTCTTAAAATCATGAATCTTGGCCTCTAAAAAATTACTTGCCAAGATAAATAAATGATTAAAAATGATAATAAAATCGCAGGTTATAGCTCATGAAACCGTGAATTTTGGCCTTTGAGAAATTATTTGCCAATTGGTCCAAATGACTAAAATGGTCAAAAATTGTGCGTTATGGCTCAAGAAATTGTGAATTTTGGCATCCGCAAAATTATTTGCCAAATGATTGAAATGATGAAAAATGACAAAAAATCTTGGGTTATAGCTCTTGAAATCTTAAATTTTGGCCACCACAAAATTATTAGCTAACTGATCGAAACAACTTAAAATGGCCAAAACTCGTGGATTATAGCTTATGAAATCGTGAATTTTGGCCTCTGCAAAATTATTTGCCAATAGGTTGAAACAACTTTAAATGATCATAAATCATGGGTTATAGCTCACGAAATCTTAAATTTTGGCCTGCATAAAATTATTTGCCAACGGGTCGAAACAACTAAAAATGGCCAAATATCATAGGTTATAACTCATTAAATCGTGAATTTTAGCCTCTGCAAAGTTATTTGTCGACTGATCGAAATGACTAAAAATGGCCAAAAATTGTGGCTTATAGCTCACAAAATCGTGAATTTTAGTTTCCTCAAAATTATTACCCAATAGGTCAAAACGACTAAAAATGGCCATAAATCGTGAAATTTGGCTTACAAAATCATGAATTTTTATCTTCGTGGAATTATTTACCTGTAGACCGAAATGATGAAAATTGGCCAAAAAATGTGGGTTACTGCTCAGGAAATCATGAATTTTGGCCTCTAAATAATTACTTACTATAGGTCGAAATGACTAAAAATGGCCATAAAACCAAATGTTATAACTTACAAAATTATGATTTTTAACATCCGTGTATATTGCCCAAAAATCATGGGTTATATAGCTTATGAAATTGTGTATATTGGGGTCCACAGAATTATTTGCCAAGGGTCGAGATAACTAAAAATGGTAAAAAAAATTATAGGTCATAACTCACGAAATCATGATTTTTGGCCTCCGCCGAATTATATTTTAACGGATCAAAATGACTAAAAATACATAAATATCATGAGTTATAGCTTATAAAATTATGTGTTTTTGCCTCCAAAGAATATTTCCCAGTAGGTCGAAATGACAAAAAATGGTAGTTTATAGCTCACAAAAAATGGTAGTTTATAGCTCACAAAATTTTGGGTTATAGCTCACAAAATTGAATTTATGCCCACACAAAATTATTTGTCATTGGGTCGAAATGATAAAAATTAGTCATAAAATCATAGTTTATAACTCACAAAATTATTATTCTTGACACTCTGCAAAATTATTTACCTGGGGTTCGAAACAACTAAAAATGTCTAAAAAATCATGGCTTATAGCTCACGAAATCGTGTATTTTGACCTCTGTGGAATTATTTGCCAAGGATCAAAACAACAAAAAGTGCTCAAAAATTATAGGTTATAGCTCATGAAATCATGTATTTTGGTCTCCACAAAATTATTTACAAAGGGTCAAAATGACTAAAAATGGCTCAAAATCGTAGCTCATATATCACAAAATCGTGATTTTTGGCTTCCGCGGAATTAGTTGCCAAAGGTTCAAATGAAGAAAAATGGCCAAAAATTATGGGTTATGGTTCATTAAATCATGTATTTTGACCTCTATGGAATTATTTGCCAAGGGTCAAAATGATTAAAAATGACCAAAAATTATAGGTTATTAGCCCACAAAATCATGATTTTTGGCATCCGTGGAATTATTTACCAACGGGTCAAAATGACTAAAAATATGCAAAAATTATGAGTTATAGCTCATAAAATCTCATATTTTAGCCTCCATGAAATTATTTACTAATAGATCGAAATGACAAAAGATGGCCAAAAATAGTTGATTATAGCTCATGAAATCGTGGGTTATAGCTCACGAAATTATTATTTTTGGTAAGCAGAATTATTTACCAGCAGATCAAAATGAATAAAATAGATAAAAATCATGGGTTATTGCTCATGAAATTATGAATTTTGGTCTCTATAAAATTATTTTTCAATAAGACGAAATGACTGCAAATGGCCATAAAATCGTACATTATAGCTCACAAAATCATAATTTTGGCCTCCGCTGAATTACTTGCCAGTAGGTCAAAATGATTAAAGATACGCAAAAATCACGGGTTAATGCTTATGAAATCAAAAATTTGCCTCGACAAAATTACTTGACGCAGTGTCGAAATGACTAAAAATGGCATAAAATCATAGGTTATAGCTCTCAAAATCATTATTTTTAACCTCTCGAAATTATTTGTCATTGGGTGAAATGATAAAAATTAGTCATAAAATCATAGGTTATAGCTCATGAAATCATGAATTTTGGCCTTCATAAAATTATTTGCCAATAGTCAAAATGACTAAAATGGCCAAAATTATGGGTTATAGCTCATGAAATTGTTATTTTGGCCTCCATGAAATTATTTGCCAACGATTCAAATGACAAAAATAGCTAAAAATTGTGGGTCATAGCTCATTAAATCATGGATTTTGATTTCTAAAGAATGATTTGCCAATAGTCAAAATGACTAAAATGGCCATAAAATCGTACATTATAGCTCACAAAATCATAATTTTGGCCTCCGCTGAATTACTTGCCAGTAGGTCAAAATGATTAAAGATACGCAAAAATCACGGGTTAATGCTTATG
Source organism: Asparagus setaceus (assembly GCA_012295165.1). Classification (NCBI taxonomy): domain Eukaryota; kingdom Viridiplantae; phylum Streptophyta; class Magnoliopsida; order Asparagales; family Asparagaceae; genus Asparagus; species Asparagus setaceus. Next base: position 81,361,417 of record CM022704.1, on the reverse strand, counting down.
AAATCAAAAAATTTGCCTCGACAAAATTACTTGACGACAGGTCGAAATGACTAAAAATGGCCATAAATCGTCGGTTATAGCTCACGAAATCAAGATTTTTTTGCGCCAGTGGAATTATTTGCCAACGGGTCAGAACGACTAAAAATGTCCAAAACTACGGGGTTATGGCTCATGAAATCATGTATTTTTGGCCTTAACAGAATTATTTTCTAAGGTTTGAAATGACTAAAAATATCCGAAAATTGTAGGTTATAGCTCATGAAATTGTTATTTTTGGCCTCCGCGAAATTATTTGCCAACGATTCAAATGACAAAAAATAGCTAAAAATTGTGGGTCATAGCTCATTAAATCATGGATTTTGATTTCTAAAGAATGATTTGCCAATAGTCAAAATGACTAAAAATGGCATAAAATCATAGGTTATAGCTCTCAAAATCATTATTTTTAACCTCTGCGAAATTATTTGTCAATTACTTGAAACGACTAAAAATAAAAAACAATCATGGATTATAGCTCAAGAAATCGTGTATTTTGGCCTCCACAGAAATTTTTGCTAACGTGTCAAAGTAACAAAAACTGACAAAAAATCATCAGTTATAGCTCATGAAATCATAAAATTTTGGCCTCCGCAATTTTTTTGCCAACTTGTCTACTAAAGCTAGCGAAAAATCATGGGTTATAGCTCACGAAATCTTGAATTTTGGCCTTCATAAAATTATTTGCCATCGTGTCGAGACAACTAAAAATGGAAAAAATCTTGGGCTATAGCTAACAAAATCGTCAATTTTGGCCTCTTCAAAATTTTTTACCAATAGGTCAAAACAACAAAAAATGGCTAAAAATCGCAAGCTCACGAAATTGTGAATTTTATATGCCTTGAAATTTTTTGCCAAGACATTGAAATGACTAAAAATTAACACAAATAGTGGGTTATAGCACAAAAGTTTGTGAATTTTGACCTCCGTGAAATTATTTGACAACAGTTTGAAATCGTGAATTTTGGCAAAAATCATGGGTTATAGCTAATGAAATCATGAATTTTGGCCATTGTGAAAATATTTGACCACTGGTCGAAACAACTGAAAATGGCAAAAAATCATGAATAATTGCTCTTGAAATCTTCAATTTCGGGCTGTGTGCAGTTACTTGCCAATGGGTTGAAATGTTCGAAAATGGTCAAAATCGTTGATTTTAGAACTCATGAATTCGTGAATTTTTGCCATGACTAAACTATTTGTGAACAGGTCAAAATAATTAATAATGGCCAAAAATCGTAAGTTGTAGCTCAGAAAATTATGAATTTTGGCCTCCACAAAATTATTTGCTAAATGGTTCAAATGATCAAAAATGAAAAACAAATCGTGGGTTATAGCTCACAAAATCGTGAATTTTCTACGTCCACAAAATTATATGCCATAGGTCGAAATGACTAAAAATGGCCAAACACTGTGAGCTACTGCTCTCAAAATCATGAATTTTGCCCTCTAAAAAATTATTTGCCAATAGTGTCGCAACAACTAAAAATAGCCAAAAATTATTGGTTATAGCACACAAAATTGTGAATTTTAGCCTCTGCAAAGTTATTCGCTAATTGGTTGAACTCACTAAAAATGGCCAAAGAATTGTGGGTTATAGCTCATGAAATCGTGAATTTTGGCCTTTGCAAAATTATTGTCCAGCGTGTCAAAACAACTAAAAATGACCATAAACCATGGGTTATAGCTCACAAAATCGTGAATATTTGCCTCTGCGAAATTATTTACCAATTGGTCGAAATGATGAAAATAGCCAAAACTAGTGGGTTATTGCTCATGAAATCATGAAGTTTGGGTTCTAGAAAATCACTTGCCAACAGGTCAAAATGAAAAAAAATGTCAAAAAATTTGTAGGTTATAACTCACGATACTGTGCATTTTGGCATCCACAGAATTATTTGCCAAGGAAACAGCTAAAAATGGCCACAAATTGTAGGTTATAGCTACAAAATTGTGTATTTATTGGCCATTGTAGAATTATTTGCTAACGGTTGAAACAAATAAAATTACACAAAAATATGTGAGTTATATCTCATGAAATCGTGTATTTTGTCCTCCAAAGAATTATTTGCCAATGTGTCGATATGACAAAAAAAGGTCTAAAAATCGTTGGTTATAACGCACGAAATTGTGAATTGTAGCCTCTCTAAACTTATTTACCAAGTGGTCCAAATGATTAAAACTAGCAAAAAATCATGGGATATAGCTCACGAAATCTTGAATTTTGGCCTTCGAAAAATTATTTTCCAATGGGAAGAAACAGCTAAAAATGATAAAAAATCGTGGGCCATAACTCACAAAATCGTGAATTTTGGCCATTGTTAAATTATTTGCCAATTGTTGAAATGATTAAAAATGGCAAAAATTTATGGGTTATATAGCTCACGAAATCTTGAATTTTGGCCTCTGCGAAATTAATTACCTACAGGTAGACATGAGGAAAATGGGCATAAATCCTGGGTTAAACCTCACAAAATCGTGAATATTTGCCTCCACGGAATTATTTGTCAGCAGGTTAAAATGACTAAAAATGACAAAACATCATGGGTTATATAGCTCATGAAATCATGAATTTTGGCCTCTACAAAATAATTTACCGTTAGGTTGTATGCTTAAAAATGGCCATTACGTGTGGGTTAAAGCACACGAAATTGTGTGTGTATTTGCCACTAGATCGAAATGACTAAAAATGGCCAAAAAATGTGGGTTATTGCTCATGAAGTCATGAATTTTTGCTCTACAAAATTATTTGCCAATAAGTCAAAATGACTAAAAATGGCCACAAAATTGTAGGTTATAGCTCACTAAATCATTATTTTTGGACTTCACGGAATTACTTGAATGAGTCAAAATGACTAAAACCGCCCAATAATTGAGGGTTATAGCACATGAAATCATGAAATTTTACCTCCATGGAGTTATTTACCAATGGTCGAAATGACTAAAAATGGCCCAAAATCATAGGATATAGCTCATAAAATTGTTTAGCCTTTGCAAAATTGTTAGCCAACAGTTAGAGTGAAGAAAAATGGGCAAAAACCGTGGGTTATATTAATTTGTGCATTTTGGCCACCATAGAATTATTTGCCAAGATCGAAATGGCTAAAAATAGCCAAAAATTATAGGTTCAAGGAAACAAAATCGTGATTTTTGGTCTCTACAAAGTTATTTGCCAACGGGTCAAAATGACTAAAAATACGCAAAAATTGTGGGTTATAGTTCATGAAATCGTATATTTTGGCCCCCACTGAATTATTTGCCAACGGGTTGAAATGACAAAAATAGCCAATAATTGTCGGTTATAGCTCATGAAATCGTGAATTTAGCCTCTGCAAACTTATTTGTTGTCTAGTCTAAATGAATAAAACTAGGAAAAAATCGTGGGATATAGCTCACAAAATCTTGAATTTGGCCTACGCAAAATTATTTGCCAACACGTTGAAACAACAAAAAATGGTAAAAAATCATGAGTGATAGCTCATTAAATCTTGAATTTTAATCTCTATAAAATTATTTGTCAACAGGTCGAAGCAACCAAAATAGCAAAAAGTCATGGGCTATATAGCTCACGAAATCGTCAAATTTGACCTTCCCGAAATTATTTACCAACGGGTCAAACTAACCAAAAATGCTAAAAAATCATCGGTTATAGCTCGCATAATCATGAATTTTGGCCTCCCTAAAATTATTTGCCAACTGGTTGAAATAACTAAATATGGCAAAAAAATTGTGGGGTACAGTTCATAAAATTATGAATTTTTAGCTCCGCGGAATTATTCGCCAGTAGGTCGAAATGATGAAATGACTAAAGATACACAAAAATCGTGGGTTATAACAAATGAAATCATGTATTTTGGCCTCCACAAAATTATTTGCCAATGGGTTGTAATAGCAAAATAGGCTAAACATTACGGGTTATAATTCATGAAATCGTGAATTTTACCCTCCGCAAACTTATTTGCCAATTGGTCCAAATAACTAGAACTAGTAAAAAAATCATGCGTTATAGCTCAAAAAATCTTGAATTTTGAGCTCTGTAAATTTATTTACCAACGGGTCAAAATAACTAAAAATGCCAAAAGACCGTGGGTTACTACTTGCAAAATCGTGAATTTTGGTCTCCTCAAAATTATTTGCCAATTGGTTGAAATAATTAAAAATTGCTAAAAATCAATGGTTATAGCTCATAAAATTGTAAATTTTAGCCTCATAAAATTATTTATCTACGGGTAGAAATGGTGAAAATGGGCATAAATCGTGGGTTTTAGCTCACAAAATTGTGAATTTTTAACTCGGCGAAATTATTTTCTAGCAGGTCAAAATGACTAAAAATAGCAAAAAATCGCGGGTTATAGCTCATGAAATCATGAATTTTGGCCTCTACAAAATTATTTGCCAATGGGTCGAAATAGCAAAATAGGCTAAACATTACGGGTTATAATTCATGAAATCGTGAATTTTACCCTCCGCAAACTTATTTGCCAATTGGTCCAAATAACTAGAACTAGTAAAAAAATCATGCGTTATAGCTCAAAAAATCTTGAATTTTGAGCTCTGTAAATTTATTTACCAACGGGTCAAAATAACTAAAAATGCCAAAAGACCGTGGGTTACTACTTGCAAAATCGTGAATTTTGGTCTCCTCAAAATTATTTGCCAATTGGTTGAAATAATTAAAAATTGCTAAAAATCAATGGTTATAGCTCATAAAATTGTAAATTTTAGCCTCCGCAAAATTATTTATCTACGGGTAGAAATGACTGAAAATGGGCATAAATCGTGGGTTTTAGCTCACAAAATTGTGAATTTTTAACTCGGCGAAATTATTTTCTAGCAGGTCAAAATGACTAAAAATAGCAAAAAATCGCGGGTTATAGCTCATGAAATCATGAATTTTGGCCTCTACAAAATTATTCGCCGCCAATACGAAATGACTATAAAGGTCATAAAGTAGTGGGCTATAGCTCACGAAATCGTGATTTTTGGTCTCCGCGAATTATTTGCCAATGGGTCGAAATGACTAATAATGTCCAAAAATCATGGGTTATACCTAATGAAATCGTGTATTTTGCCTTCCATAGAATTATTTGCTAAGAGTTGAAACAACTAAAAATGGCCAAAAATCATAGGTTATAGCTCACGAAATCATGATTTTTGGCCTCCGTGGAATTATTTGCCAACGTGTCCAAATAACTAAAAATACACAAAAATCATGAGTTATATTGCTCATGAAATCGTGTAATTTGGCCTCCAAGGAATTATTTGCCAATGGGTTAAAACAACAAAAATGGCCAATATCGTGGGTGCTCATAAAATCATGAATTTTAGCCTCTATAAAATTATTTATTAACTGGTCCGAATGATAAAAATGGTAAAACAATCATGGGTTATAGGCTTATAGCTCATGAAATCATGAATTTTGATATCCGTAAAATTATTTACCAACTAGTCGAGACAACTAAAAATGGCAAAAAAATCAAGGGATATAGCTCACAAAATTGTGAATTTTGGCCTCCACAAAATTATTTCCTAATAGGTCAAGACAACTAAAAAATGGCTAAAAATCGTAGGTTATAGCTTACAAAATCGTGAATTTTAGCATTAGCGTAATTATTTACCAATGGGTGAAAACGGCTAAAGATGGCAATAAATTATGGGTTATAGCTCACAAAATCATAAATTTTTGCCTCTAAAGAATTATTTGCGTTGGTCAAAATGACTAAAAATGACCAAAAATCGTGGCTAGCTCATGAAATTATGAATTTGGGCACCTACAAAATTATTTGCTAACAGACAAAATGACCAAAAATGGCCATAAAATCGTACGTTATAACTCATAAATTCATGATTTTCAACTTTAGCAGAATCATTTGCCAAAATGTCAAAACAACTAAAAATGCCCAGAAATCGTGTTATAGCTCATGAACCGTGTATTTTGGCCTCCATGAAATTATTTGCCATGGGCAAAAATGACTAAAAATAGTAAAAAATTATAGGTTATAGCTCATGAAATTGTGATTTTTTACCTTGTTGGAATTATTTGCTAATAGATTGAAATGAATAAAAATACATAAAAATTATGGATTATAGCTCATAAAATTGTATATTTTAGCATCCACTGAATTATTTGCTAACAGCGTAAAATGATAAAAAAACAATGACCAAAAATCATGGGTGATAACTCATGAAATCGTGAATTTTGGCCTCTATAAAATATTTGTCAACTAGCTCAAATGACTAATAATGGCCAAAAATCATTGTTATGACTCATGAAATCGTGAATTTTGGCCTCTATAAAATTATTTGCCAACTGTGGTTCAAATGACTAAAAATGATAAAAAAATTATGGGTTATAGCTCACGAAATCATAAATTTTGGCCTTCGTGGAATTATTTACCACTAGGTTGAAATAACTAAAAATTGCCAAACATCATGGGTTATATCTTACGAAATCATGATTTTTTGCCTCTACAAAATTATTTACCAACGGGCCAAAACTAGTAAAAATACACAAAAATCATAGGTTGTAACTAATAAAATCGTGTATTTTGGCCTCCATGAAATTATTTGCCATGGGCAAAATGACTAAAAATGACCAAAATGGCCATAAAATCGTGCGTTATAACTCATAAATTCATGATTTTCAACTTTAGCGTAATCATTTGCCAAAATGTCAAAACAACTAAAAATGGCTAAAAATCGTAGGTTATAGCTTACAAAATCGTGAATTTTGGCCTCCACAAAATTATTTGCCATTATGTCAAAACAACTAAAAATGCGAAAAAAAACCATGGGCTATTGCTCACAAAATCGTGAATTTTTGCCTCTGCAAAATTATTTGCCAATTGGTCGAAACGACAAAAATACAAAAAAAATGTGGGTTATAGTTCACGAAATTGTGAATTTTGGCCTCACAAAATTACATGCCTACGGGTAGAAATAACTAAAAACTGGCATAAATCATAGGTTATAGCTCACAAAATCATGAAATTTTACCTGCACAAAGTTATCTAGCAGGAGATCAAAATGACTAAAAATGACAAAAAATTACGGGTTATAACTCATGAACTCATGAATTTTGGCCTCACAGAATTATTTGCCAACGGGTCAAAATGATTAAAAAAAAGGCCAAAAAAAAGCCAAAATTGTGGGTTATATAGCTCAAAAAATGGTGAATTTGGTCCTCCGCAAACTTATTCGCCAATTGGTCCAAATGACTAAAACCAGCAAAAATATCGTGGTTTATAGCTCATAAATCTAAAATTTTGGCCTCCACAAAATTATTTGCCATTATGTCAAAACAACTAAAAATGCGAAAAAAACCATGGGCTATTGCTCACAAAATCGTGAATTTTTGCCTCTGCAAAATTATTTGCCAATTGGTCGAAACGACAAAAATACAAAAAAAATGTGGGTTATAGTTCACGAAATTGTGAATTTTGGCCTCACAAAATTACATGCCTACGGGTAGAAATAACTAAAAACTGGCATAAATCATAGGTTATAGCTCACAAAATCATGAAATTTTACCTGCACAAAGTTATCTAGCAGCAGATCAAAATGACTAAAAATGACAAAAAATTACAGGTTATAACTCATGAACTCATGAATTTTGGCCTCTACAAAATTATTCATCACTAGGTCAAAATGACTAAACAGGCCATAAAATCATGGGTTATACCTCATGAAATCATGATTTTTGGCCTACGCGTATTATATGCAAATGGGTCTAAATGACAAACAATGCCGAAAAATCCTGGGTTATACCTAATGAAATCCTGTATTTTGGCCTCCACGAAATTATTTGCTAAGGGTCAAAGAACCTAAAACTGGCTAAAAATTGTAGGTTATAGCTCACGAAATCATGATTTTTTGCCTCCATGGAATTATTTGCAAACGGGTCCAAATGACTAAAAATACACAAAAATCATGGGTTATTGCTCATGAACTCATGGAATTTGGCCTCCACTGAACTATTTGCCAATGGGTCAAAATAGCCAAATAACGTGGGTGCTCATAAAATCATGAATTTTGGCCTCTGTAAAATTATTTACCAACTAGTCTGAATGATAAAAATGGCAAGAAAATATGGGTTATAGCTCATAAAATCATGAATTTTAACCTCCATAAAGTTTTTTACCAACTGGTCGAGACAACTAAAAGTGGCAAAAAATCGCGGGCTATAGCTCACGAAATTGTGAATTTTGGCCTCTAAAAAATTATTTGCCAACACAATGAGACAACTAAAAATAGCCAAAAATCGTATGTTATAGCTTACATAATCGTGAACTTTGACATCGGTGAAATTATTTACCAATGGGTCGAAATGACTAAAGATGGCAATAAATCGTGAGTCATAGCTCACAAAATCGTGATTTTTTGCCTCTGCGAAATTATTTGCCTGTAGGTCTAAATGACTAAAAATGACCAAATATTGTTGGTAGCTCACGAAGTCATGAATTTGGGCCTCTACAAAATTATTTGCCAATAGGTCGAAATGACCAAAAATGGCAATAAAATTGTAGGTTATATCTCATTAAATCGTGATTTTTGGCTTCCATAGAATTATTTGCCAACAGGTTAAAACGACTAAAAATACCCAAAAATCATGGGTTATAGCTCATGAACCATGTATTTTTGCCCAATGGAATTATTTGCCAAGGGTATATATGAGTAATAATTTCTAAAAATCATACGTTACAGCTTATAAAATTGTGATTTTTTGCCTCCGTGGAATTATTTGCTAACGGGTTGAAATGTATAAAAATAGACAAAAATCGTGGGCTATATATCATGAAATTGAATATTTTGTCCTCCATGAAATTATTTACCAATGCTTCAAATTGACAAGAATTGGCCAAAAATTGTGGGTTATAGCCAATGAAATCATGACTTTTGGCCCCCACAAAATATTTGCCAACTGGTCCAAATGACTAATAATGGCCAAAATTCATGGGTTTTAGCTCATGAAATTATAAATTTTGGCCTCCGTAAAATTATTTATCAACTAGTCCAAATGACTAAAAATGAAAAAAAAAATTAACGGTTATAGCTCACGAAAGTTTGAATTTTAACCTATGCAAAATTATTTGCCAAATTGTCGAAAATACTAAAAATAGCAAAAATTTGCGGGCTATAGCTCATGAAATCATAAATTTTGGCCTCTATGGAATTATTTACCAGCATATCAAAACAACTAAAAATGGAAAAAATTGTGGGTTATAGCTCACGAAATCTTGAATTTTGGCCTCACAAAATTACATGCCTACTGGTAGAAATAACTAAAAGCGGCATAAATCATAGGTTATAGCTCACAAAATCATGAAATTTTACGCACAAAGTTATCTAGCGAGATCAAAATGACTAAAAATGACAAAAATTACGGGTTATAACTCATGAACTCATGAATTTTGGCCTCTACAAAATTATTCATCACTAGGTCAAAATGACTAAAAATGACAAAAATTACGGGTTATAACTCATGAACTCATGAATTTTGGCCTCTAAAATTATTTGCCAATAGGTCGAAATGACCAAAATGCCCAAAATCATGGATTATACCTCATGAAATCATGAATTTTGGCCTCTACAAAATTATTTGCCAATAGGTCGAAATGACTAAAATGGCCAAAAATCATAGGTTATAGCTCATGAAATCATGAATTTTGGCCTCTACAAAATTATTTGCCAATAGGTCGAAATGACTAAAATGGCCATAAATCCTAGATTATAGCACACATATCGTGATATTTTCCTCTGCAAAATTATTTGCCAATGGGTCTAAATGACTAAAATGGCCAAAAATCATGGATTATACCTCATGACATCATGTATTATTTGCCTCCATGGAGCTATTTGCCAATGGGTTAAAACTATAAGAAATGACTAAAAATCATGGGTTATAGCTCATTAAATTATTAATTTTGGCCTCCGCAAATTTATTTGCCAATTTGTCAAAATAACTAAAACCAACAAAAAATATGGGTTATCACACATGAATTCTTGATTTTTGACCTCTGCAAAATTATTTGCCAAAGGGTAGAAACAACTATAAATGGCAAAAATATAGTCGGCTATAGCTCATGAAATTGTGTATATTGGCATCCATGGAATTATTTGCCGAACATCGAAATGACTAAAAATGATCAAAAATCGTAGGTTATAGTCCACAAAGTCGTGATATTTGGCCTCTGAGAAATTATTTGGCAACGGGTCAAAATGACTAAAAATACACAAAAATTGTGGGTTATAACTCATGAAATCAAGTATTTTAGCCTCCATGAAACTATTTGCCAATGGGTCTAAATGACTAAAATGGCCAAAAATCATGGGTTATAGCTCATGAAATCATGAATTTTGGCCTCTAAAATTATTTGCCAATAGGTCGAAATGACTAAAATGGCCAAAAATCATGGGTTATAACTCACGAAATCATGAATTTTGGCCTCTACAAAATTATTTGCCAAAGGGTAGAAACAACTATAAATGGCAAAAATATAGTCGGCTATAGCTCATGAAATTGTGTATATTGGCATCCATGGAATTATTTGCCGAACATCGAAATGACTAAAAATGATCAAAAATCGTAGGTTATAGTCCACAAAGTCGTGATATTTGGCCTCTGAGAAATTATTTGGCAACGGGTCAAAATGACTAAAAATACACAAAAATTGTGGGTTATAACTCATGAAATCAAGTATTTTAGCCTCCGCGAAACTATTTGCCAACGGGTCGGAATAACCAAAAAAACCAAAAATCATGGGTTATAACTCACGAAATCATGAATTTTGGCCACTGCAAAATTATTTGCCACTTGATCCAAATGACTAAAACGAGTGAAAAAACCATGGGTTGTAGCTCATGAAATCTTGAATTTTGGCCTCCGCAAACATATTTGCCAACGAATCGAAACAACTAAAAATGGGGGAAAAAACCATGGGCTATTGCTCACTAAGTCTTGAATTTTGGCCAAAAATGGCCAAAAATCATAGGTTATAGCTAAAAATCATGAATTTTGGCCTCCACAAAATTATTTACCAATGGGTCGAAATGACTAAAATGGCCAAAAATCATGGGTTATAGCTCATGAAATCATAAATTTTGGCCTCCACAAAATTATTTGCCAACGAATCGAAACAACTAAAAATGGCCAAAAATCATAGGTTATAGCTCATGAAATCGTGAATTTTAGCCTTCGTGAAATTATTTGCCAATGGGTCTAAATGACTAAAATGGCCAAAAATCGTGGGTTATAGCTCACAAAATCGTGAATTCTTCCCTCCACAAAATTATTTGTCGATAGGTCGAAATGACTAAAAGTGGTAAAAAATCATTGGTGCTCATCAAATCATGAATTTTGGCCTCTACAAAACTTTTTGCCACCAGGTCGAAATGACTACAAAGGCCATAAAATCGTGGGTTATCTCTCACAAAATCATGATTTTTGGCATCTATGGAATTACTTGCCAATGGGTCTAAATGACTAAAAATACACAAAAATTATGGGTTATAGCTCATGACATCGTGTAATTTGGCCGCCATAAAATTATTTGCCAATGGGTCAAAAAGACAAAAAATGGCCGAATATCGTGGGTGCTCATAAAATTATGAATTTTGGACTCTACCAAATTATTTGCCAACTGGTCCGAATGATAAAAATGGTAAAAAAATCATGGGTTACAGTTGATAAAAATATGAATTTTGTAATCCACAAAATTATTTGCCAACTGGTCAAAATAACTAAAAATGGCAAAAAAATCACGGGCTATACCTCACTAAAAAATTGTGAATTTTGGCCTCCAAAAAGTTATTTGCTAACTGGTCGAAATGACTAAAAATGGCCAAAAATCGTGGGATATAACTCACAAAGTTGTTAATTTTATCTTCCACAAAATTATTTGTCAGTGGGTCGAAGCGACTAAAGAAAACCATAAATCGTAGGTTATAGCTCACAAAATTATGAATTATTGCCTCTACGGAATTATTTCTCTATAGATCAAAATGACTAAAAATGGCCAAAAATCGTGGCTACCTCATGAAATCATGAATTTTGGCTTTTGTAAATTATTTATCAATAGATCGAAATGACCAAAAATAGCCATAAAATCTAAGGTTATAGCTCATGATATCGTGATTTTGGCTTCCATGGAATTATTTGCCAACTGGTCAAAATAACTAAAACCAACAAAAATATGGGTTATAGCTCATGAAATCATGAATTTTAGCCTTAATGAAATTATTTGCCAATGGGTCTAAATGACTAAAATGGCCAAAAATCATGGGTTATAGCTCATGAAATTGTGTATATTGGCATCCATGGAATTATTTGCCAATGGGTTAAAACTATAAGAAATGACTAAAAGGCCATAAAATTGTGGGTTATAGCTCACAAAATTATGAATTTTGGCCTCCATAAATTTATTTGCCAATTTGTCAAAATAACTAAAAATGGCCAAAAATCGTGGGTTATAGCTCATGAAATCATGAATTTTGGCCTCTATAAAATTATTTGCCAACTGGTCAAAATAACTAAAAATGGCCAAAAATCATGGGTTATAGCTCATGAAATCATAAATTTTGGCCTCTATAAAATTATTTGCCAACTGGTCAAAATAACTAAAAATGGCAAAAAATCGTGGGCTATTGCTCACTAAGTCTTGAATTTTGGCCTCTACAAAATTATTTGCCAAATTGTCGAAAATACTAAAAATAGCAAAATTTAGGGCTATAGCTCATGAAATCATAAATTTTGGCCTCTATGGAATTATTTACCAACAGGTCAAAATGACTAAAATGGCCAAAAATTGTGGGTTATAGCTCACGAAATCTTGAATTTTGGCCTCCGAGAAATTTTAAGTCAAAGGGTCGAAACAACTAAAAATGGCCATAAATCCTAGATTATAGCACACATATCGTGATATTTTTCCTCTGCAAAATTATTTGCCAGCAGATTGACATGACTAAATATTACCAAAAATCATGTTATTTCTCATGAAATCATGAATTTTGGCCTCTAAAAAATTATTTACCAACAGGTCAAAATGACAAAAATGGCTATAAAATTGTGATTTATAGCTCACGAAATCATGATTTTTTCCCTTCACAAAACTATTCGCCAGCAGGTCAAAATGACCAAAAATGCCCAAAAATCATGGATTATACCTCATGACATCATGTATTATTTGCCTCCATGGAGCTATTTGCCAATGGGTTAAAACTATAAGAAATGACTAAAAATCATGGGTTATAGCTCATTAAATTATTAATTTTGGCCTCCGCAAATTTATTTGCCAATTTGTCAAAATAACTAAAAATACACAAAAATTATGGGTTATAGCTCATGAAATCTTGAATTTTGGCCTCTGCAAAATTATTTGCCAATGGGTCTAAATGACTAAAATGGCCAAAAATCGTGGGCTATTGCTCACTAAATCGTGAATTTTGGCCTCTATAAAATTATTTGCCAATTAGTGAAATGACTAAAAATGATAAAAATGGTAAAAATCATGGGTTATAGCTCACGAAATCATGAATTTTGGCCTCGCAAAATTATTTGCCAACTGGTCAAAATAACTAAAAATGGCAAAAAATCGTGGGCTATTGCTCACTAAATCGTAATTTTGGCCTCCACAAAATTATTTGCCAACTGGTCAAAATAACTAAAAATGGCCAAAAATCATGGGTTATAACTCACGAAATCATGAATTTTGGCCACTGCAAAATTATTTGCCACTTGATCCAAATGACTAAAACGAGTGAAAAAACCATGGGTTGTAGCTCATGAAATCTTGAATTTTGGCCTCCGCAAACATATTTGCCAACGAATCGAAACAACTAAAAATGGGGGAAAAAACCATGGGCTATTGCTCACTAAGTCTTGAATTTTGGCCAAAAATGGCCAAAAATCATAGGTTATAGCTAAAAAAATCATGAATTTTAGCCTTAATGAAATTATTTGCATACGGGCAGAAATGATTAAAAATAGGCATAAATCGTGGGATACAACTCACAAAATCGTGAATTCTTCCCTCCACAAAATTATTTGTCAGTAGGTCGAAATGACTAAAAGTGGTAAAAAATCATTGGTGCTCATCAAATCATGAATTTTGGCCTCTACAAAACTTTTTGCCACCAGGTCGAAATGACTACAAAGGCCATAAAATCGTGGGTTATCTCTCACAAAATCATGATTTTTGGCATCTATGGAATTACTTGCCAATGGGTCTAAATGACTAAAAATACACAAAAATTATGGGTTATAGCTCATGACATCGTGTAATTTGGCCGCCATAAAATTATTTGCCAATGGGTCAAAAAGACAAAAAATGGCCGAATATCGTGGGTGCTCATAAAATTATGAATTTTGGACTCTACCAAATTATTTGCCAACTGGTCCGAATGATAAAAATGGTAAAAAAATCATGGGTTACAGTTGATAAAAATATGAATTTTGTAATCCACAAAATTATTTGCCAACTGGTCAAAATAACTAAAAATGGCAAAAAAATCACGGGCTATACCTCACTAAAAAATTGTGAATTTTGGCCTCCAAAAAGTTATTTGCTAACTGGTCGAAATGACTAAAAATGGCCAAAAATCGTGGGATATAACTCACAAAGTTGTTAATTTTATCTTCCACAAAATTATTTGTCGATGGGTCAAAATGACTAAAAGGCCATAAAATTGTGGGTTATAGCTCACAAAATTATGAATTATTGCCTCTACGGAATTATTTCTCTATAGATCAAAATGACTAAAAATGGCCAAAAATCGTGGCTACCTCATGAAATCATGAATTTTGGCTTTTGTAAATTATTTATCAATAGATCGAAATGACCAAAAATAGCCATAAAATCTAAGGTTATAGCTCATGATATCGTGATTTTTGGCTTCCATGGAATTATTTGCAAACAGGTCCAGACAACTACAAATGGCAAAAAAAATCGTGGGCTATTGCTCACTAAATCGTGAATTTTGGCCTCCACAAAATTATTTACCAATGGATTGAAATGATTAAAAATAGCCAAAAATCATGGGTTATAGCTCATGAAATCGTGAATTTTAGCCTTCGTGAAATTATTTGCCTACGGACAGAAACGACTAAAAATGGGCATAAATCGTGGGTACGAAATCGTGAATTTTACCTCCGCGAAATTATTTGTCAGTAGGTCAAAATGACTAAAAATCATTGGTTATAGTTTATGAAATCATGAATTTTGGCCTCTATAAAATTATTTGCCACTAGGTCGAAATGACTAAAAAGGCCATAAAATTGTGGGTTATAGCTCACGGAATTGAGATTTTTGGCCTCTGTGGAATTATTTGCTAATGGGTCCAAACAACTAAAACTATGCAAAAATCATGGATTATAGCTCATGAAATTATGTAATTTGGCTTCCATGGACTTATTTGCTAATGGGTTGAAAAGATAAAAAAAAATGCCAAATATCGTGGGTGCTCATAAAATTGTGAATTTTAGCCTCTACAAAATTATTTACCAACTGGTCCGAATGATAAAATTGGTAAAAAATCATTGGTTATAGTTGACAAAATCATGAATTTTGTCCTCTACCAATTTATTTGTCAACTGGTTGAAATGACTAAAAATGGTAAAAAAATTGTGGGCTATAGCTCACTAAAAGAATTGTGAATTTTGGCCTCTGCAAAATTATTTACCAATAGCTTCGACACAACTAAAATGGCCAAAAATCATGGGTTATAGCTCATGAAATCATTAATTTTCCTCTAAGAAATTATTTGCCAATTAGTCGAAATGACTAAAAATGATAAAATGGCCTATCTTGTGGGTGCTCATAAAATTGTGAATTTTAGCCTTTACAAAATTATTTACCAACCTGGTCCGAATGATAAAAATGGTAAAACAAAAATATGGGTTATAGTTGACAAAATCATGAATTTTGTCATCTACCAATTATTTGTCAACTAGTTGAAATGACTAAAAATGATAAAAAATTGTGAGCTATAACTCACTAAAAATTGTGAAAAAATTGTGGGCTATAGCTCACTAAAAGAATTGTGAATTTTGGCCTCGCAAAATTATTTACCAATAGCTCGACACAACTAAAATGGCCAAAAATCATGGGTTATAGCTCATGAAATCATCAATTTTCCTCTAAGAAATTATTTGCCAATTAGTCGAAATGACTAAAAATGATAAAATGGCCTAATACTGTGGGTGCTCATAAAATTGTGAATTTTAGCCTTTTGCAAAAGTATTTACCAACTGGTCTGAATGATAAAAATGGTTAAAAAAATCATGGGTTATAGTTGACAAAATCATGAATTTTGTCCTCTACCAATTTATTTGTCAACTGGTTGAAATGACTAAAAATGATAAAAAATTGCGGGCTATAACTCACTAAAAGAATTGTGAATTTTGGCATCTGCAAAATTATTTACCAATAGCTCGACACAACTAAAATGGCCAAAAATCATGGGTTATAGCTCATGAAATCATCAAATTTTTCCTCTAAGAAATTATTTGCCAATTAGTCGAAATGACTAAAAATGACTAAAATGGCCTAATACTGTGGGTGCTCATAAAATTGTGAATTTTAGCCTTTTACAAAATTATTTACCAACTGGTCTGAATGATAAAAATGGTAAAACAAAAATATGGGTTATAGTTGACAAAATCATGAATTTTGTCATCTACCAATTTATTTGTCAACTAGTTGAAATGACTAAAAATGATAAAAAATTGTGAGCTATAACTCACTAAAAGAATTGTGAAAAAATTGTGGGCTATAGCTCACTAAAAGAATTGTGAATTTTGGCCTCTGCAAAATTATTTACCAATAGCTCGACACAACTAAAAATGGCCAAAAAATCATGGGTTATAGCTCATGAAATCATCAATTTTTCCTCTAAGAAATTATTTGCCAATTAGTCGAAATGACTAAAAATGATAAAAATGGCCTAATACTGTGGGTGCTCATAAAATTGTGAATTTTAGCCTTTTACAAAATTATTTACCAACCGATCTGAATGATAAAATGGTAAAACAAAAATATGGGTTATAGTTGACAAAATCATGAATTTTGTCATCTACCAATTATTTGTCAACTAGTTGAAATGACTAAAAATGATAAAAATTGTGAGCTATAACTCACTAAAAGAATTGTGAAAAAATTGTGGGCTATAGCTCACTAAAAGAATTGTGAATTTTGGCCTCTGCAAAATTATTTACCAATAGCTTCGACACAACTAAAAATGGCCAAAAATCATGGGTTATAGCTCATGAAATCATCAATTTTTCCTCTAAGAAATTATTTGCCAATTAGTCGAAATGACTAAAAATGATAAAAATGGCCTAATTCTGTGGGTGCTCATAAAATTGTGAATTTTAGCCTTTTGCAAAATTATTTACCAAGCTGGTGCGAATGATAAAATGGTAAAAAAATCATGGGTTATAGTTGACAAAATCATGAATTTTGTCCTCTACCAATTTATTTGTCAACTGGTTGAAATGACTAAAAATGATAAAAAATTGCGGGCTATAACTCACTAAAAGAATTGTGAATTTTGGCATCTGCAAAATTATTTACCAATAGCTCGACACAACTAAAAATAGCAAAACAATCATGGGTTATAGCTCATGAAATCATCAAATTTTTCCTCTAAGAAATTATTTGCCAATTAGTCGAAATGACTAAAAATGACAAAAATGGCCTAATACCGTGGGTGCTCATAAAATTGTGAATTTTAGCCTTTTGCAAAATTATTTACCAACTGATCTGAATGATAAAAATGGTAAAAAAAATCATGGGTAATAGTTGACAAAATCATGAATTTTTTTCACCGCCAATTTATTTGCTAACTGGTCGAAATGAGTAAAAATAGCAAAAAATTATGGGCTATAGCTCGCTAAAAGAATTATGAATTTTGGCATCTATAAAATTATTTACTGATAGCTTGACACAACTAAAAATGGCTAAAAATCGTGGGTTATAGCTCACAAAATCATCATGTTTTTCCTCCAAGAAATTATTTGCTAATTGGTCGAAACAACTAAAAATGACCACAAATCGTGGGTTACAGCTCACGAAATCTTGAATTTTTACACTGCAAAATTACTTGCCAGTGGGTTAAAATGACTAAAGATGGCCATAAATTGTAGGTTATATCTCACAAAATCGTAAATTTTTATCTCCATAGAATTATTTCCCTGTAGGTCGAAATGACTAAAAATAGCCAAAAATCGTGGCTACCTCATGAAATCATGAATTTTGACTTTTATAAAATTATTTGCCAATAGGTCGAAATGACCAAAAATGGTCATAAAATCGCATGTTATAGGTCATAAAATTGTTATTATTAGCTTCTATGGAATTATTTGCAAACAGATCGAAATGACTAAAATATACAAAAAATGTGGGTTATAGCTCATGAATTTGTGTATTTTAGCCACCACAGAATTATTTGTCAAAGGTTCAAATTGATTAAAAAAATGGCCAAAAATCATAGTTATAGCTCATGAAATCTTGAATTTTGACCTCCACAAAATATTTGTCAATTGGTCCAAATGACTAAAAATGGCCAAAATCGTGGGTTATAGCTCACAAAATCGTAAATTTTATCTCCATAGAATTATTTACCAATGGTTGAAATGATAAAAAATGGCCAAAATCGTGGCTACCTCATGAAATCATGAATTTTGACTTTTATAAAATTATTTGCCAATAGGTGAAATGACCAAAATGGTCATAAAATCGCATGTTATAGGTCATAAAATTGTTATTATTAGCTTCTATGGAATTATTTGCAAACAGATCAAATGACTAAAAATGCCCAAAAATCATGAGTTATAGCTCATGCAATCATGTACTTTGGCCTCCACGGAATTATTTGCCAATGGGTCAAAATGACTAAAATAGCCAAAAATTCGTAAGTTATAGGTCATGAAATTATAATTTTTTGCCTCCATGGAATTATTTGCCAAATGGTCGAAAGAACTAAAATAGCAAAAATCATGAATTATAGCTCACGAAATTATGAATTTTGGCCTCATGGAATTATTTGCCAATGGGTCAAAATGACAAAAATGCCCAAAATTGTGGGTTATAACTCATGAAAACATGAAGTCTAACCTCTACAAAATATTTACCAACTGGTCCAAATGATTAAAAGTTGCCAAAAATCGTTGGTTATAGCTCATGAAATCATGAATTTTGGCCACCGTAAAATTCTTTATCAACCACTCCAAATGACTAAAAATGATAAAAATCATATGTTATAGCTCACAAAAATTAGATTTTAACCACCGCAAAATTATTTGCCTAATGGTCGAAACAACTAAAATAGCAAAAAATCGTGTGCTATAGCTCACGAAATCATGAATTTTGGCATCCACAGAAGTATTTTCCAACTGATCTAAATGACTAAAAATGGACAAAACTATGGGTTATAACTCATACAATCATGCATTTTGTCCTCTAAAGAATTATTGCCAACGGTCGAAATGATTAAAAATGGCCCAAAATCGTAGGTTATAGCTCATGAAATTATGATTTTTAGCCTCCGTGAAATTATTTGCTAACGGATCGAAATGACTAAAAATACACAAAAATTGTGGGTTATAGCTCATGAGATCGTCTATTTTGGCTTTCATAGAATTATTTACCAATGGGTTGAAATGATAAAAAAAAATGGCCAAAATCGTGGGTTCTAGCTCATGAAATCGTGAATTTTGGCATCTGCAAAATATTTCCCATCTGCTTCAAATGGCCAAATATTTTCGGTTATACCTCATTAAATCATGAATTTTGGTCTCCAAGAAATTATTTGCCAACAGGTCAAAACGACTAAGAATTGCAATAAATCGTGGGTTATATCAAGCAAAATATGGAATTTTGCCTCTGCGTAATTATTTGCTTGCAGGTCGCAATGACTAAAATGGCAAAAAAAATGAGGGTTATTGCTAATGAAATATAAATTTTTGGCCTCTACAAAATTATTTGCTGACAAGTCAAAATGACTAAAAATTGTGATAAAATCGTAGGTTATAGGTCATAAAATCTTGATTTATAGCCTCTGTGAAATGAGTTGCCAATGGTTCGAAACAACTAAAAAAGTCCAAAAATTATGGGTTATAGCTCATGAAATCGTGTTTTTTTGCCTGCACGTAATTATTTACTAAGAGTCGAAATGACTAAAAATGGCCCAAAATTGTGGGTTATAATTCACAAAATCATGATTTTTGCATCCTCAAAATTATTTGCTAGCGGTCGAAATGACTAAAATTGTGATAAAATCGTAGGTTATAGCTCACGAAATTACATATTTGGCCTCCACGGAATTATTTGCCAATGGGTCAAAATATCAAAAAAAAAGGCCAAAAATTGTAGGTTATAGCTCACAAAATCATGATTTTTAGCTTTAACGAAATTATTTGTCAACTGGTCAAAACAACCAAAAATGTCCAAAAATCGTGGGTTGTTGTTCATGAAATAGTGAATTTTGGCCTCCGCGAAATTATTTGCCAACTGGTTAAAATTACTAAAAATGGCCAAAATTAATGGTTTATAACTCACAAAATTGCGAATTTTTGCCTTTGCGAAATTATTTGCCAGCAAGTCGAAATGACTAAAAAAGGGTCATCAAATCATAGGTTATAGCTCACATAATCATGATTTTTAGCCTCCACAGTATTATTTGCCAATGGGTCAAAATGACTAAAAATATCCAAAAATTATAGATTATAGCTCATAAAATCGTCTATCTTTGCCTCCACAAAATTATTTGCCAAAAATCATGGATATAGCTCATGAAATCTTGACTTTTAGCCTCCGCGAAGTTATTTGCCTTCGTGTGGAAGCGACTAAATATAGCCATAAATTGCTGGTTATAGCACATAAAATAGTAAATATTTGCCTCCAGGTAATTATTTGCCACCAGGTCAAAATGACTAAAAATGCCCTAAAGTCGTGGGATATAGCTCATGAAATCGTGTATTTTGGCCTCATGGAATTATTTCCCAAGGGTCGAAATGACTGAAAATGTCCAAAAATCATGGATTATAGCTCATAAAATCGTGTATCTTAGCCTCCACAAAATTATTTTTCACGGGTCAAAATGACAAAAAATGCCCAAAAATTGTGGATATAGCTCACGAAATCTTAAATTTTAGCCTCCGCAAAACTATTTCCTACACATAGAAGTGACTAAAAATAGCCATAAATTGCGGGTTATGGCACACAAAATAGTAAATATTTGCCTCCGGGGAATTATTTGCCACCATGTCAAAATGACTAAAAATAACAAAAAATCATGGGACATAGCTCATGAAGTCGTGTATTTTGACCTCCAAGGAATTATTTCCCAAGGGTCAAAATGACAAAAAATAGCCAAAAATTCGTAAGTTATAGGTCATGAAATTATAATTTTTTTGCCTCCATGGAATTATTTGCTAACGGGTCGAAATGACTAAAATATCCAAAAAATATGGGCTATTGCTCATGAAATCATGAATTTTGACCTCCACAAAATTATTTGCCAATGGGTCAAAATGACTAAAATGGCCAAAAATCATAGTTATAGCTCATGAAATCTTGAATTTTGACCTCCGCAAAATATTTGTCAATTGGTCCAAATGACTAAAAATGGCCAAAAATTACGGGTGCTCATGAAATCATGAATTTTGACCTCCACAAAATTATTTGCCTACTAACCCAAATGACTAAAAATGACAAAATATCATGGATTATAACTCACGAAAAGGTGAATTTTAACCTCCACAAAATTATTTGCCAAATGGTCGAAAGAACTAAAAATAGCAAAAAATCATGAATTATAGCTCACGAAATTATGAATTTTGGCCTCCGAGAAATTATTTGCCAATCGTTTGACATGACTATAAATGGCCATAAATCAAGGGTTATAGCTCACAAAATGTGAATTTTAGCTTCCGTGGAATTATTTGCTAGCAGGTCGAAATGACTAAAAATAGCCAAAAAAATGGGTTATTGCTCATGAAATCATGAATCTTGTCCTCTACAAAATTATTTGCCAGCAAGTCAAAATGACTAAAAATAGTTCACGAAATCATGATTTTTTGCATCCTCAAAATTATTTGCTAACAGATCAAAATAAATAAAAATACAAAAAAATTGTGGGTTATAGCTCATGAAATTGTGCTTTTTGGCCTTCATAGAATTATTTTCCAATGATTTAAAACGATAAAAAATGGCCAAAAATTTTGGAGTATAGCTCGTGAAATTGTGAATTTTGGCCTCCATAAAATATTTGCTAACTAGTCCAAATGACTAAAAATGGCCAAAAATCATGAGTTATAGCTCATGAAATCGCGAATTTTGATCTCCACAAAATTATTTGCCAACTAACCCAAATGACTAAAAATGACAAAATATCATGTATTATAACTCACGAAAACGTGAATTTTAACCTCCGCAAAATTATTTGCCAAATAGTCGAAAGAACTAAAAATAACCAAAAAATTGTGGGTTATAGCTTAGAAAATCATGAATTTTAGCCTTAGAGAAATTATTTACGAACGGTTCGAAATGACTATAAATGGCCACAAATCAAGGGTTATAGCACACAAAATGCAAATTTTTGCCTCCACAGAATTATTTGCTAGCAGGTCAAAATGACTAAAAATATCCAAAAAAATATGGGCTATTGCTCATGAAATCATGAATTTTAGTCTCTACAAAATTATTTGCCAGCAGGTCAAAATGACTTAAAATGGCCATAAAGTCGTAAGTTATAACTCACAAAATCGTGATATTTCACCTTTGCAGAATTATTTACCAACGGGTCAAAATGAGTATAATTAACATATTTTATATCATTTTTATATTCCCATTTATCTTTATTTTTGTATATATTTAATTGCTACTCGGGTATTTTTAGTGAATTTTTAAGAAAAATTGATTTTGAATAAAGAGAAGCCCATTGAAGCCAAAAAGCTCATATTCTAGAAGAATCAATCAAGCAGCAATCAGATCTACAGCAGGGAATTAAAAAGAATAGGAAATATTCAATTACTTGAAGGACAAGAAAAATAAAATCTAAATTAAATTCAGATTAAAAATATCAACCGCAAAGAAAAGATAATTTCACCCAATCCAGAAGTCAGAATCTAACATATTATATATGAAAATCGCCTACCTCGACGAGATAGATCCATCTAGATTGGCAGATTTCTCAAATTCTATCATTAGTATCTGATTCTGGCAGAAAATCCGAATTTAATCAGATTTTAGACTCTTGTTTGTATTACGAAAATATCCAATTAATTGCTGACCAAGTTAAATCCTACGGTTATGAGGATTACTTGGAGATCAAGTTTAATCTAACAATTGTGAGAGATTCTTGCATAGCATAAATAGGGGCCTAGGACCATTGTATTTTACACATTCAATTCACGAGAATTCAATAAAGTTCTTGTTTTACTTGCTATTTTGGAGTTCAAGTTCTTCTTTTTAGTTTCTTCAATTTAGTAAGTTGCTTAATTTCTTAATTTTATTTTCTTATTCTTGTTCTTATTTTTCTTGCTCTTTCTTCTCTCTTCTTTAATTCTTCTTTTATCTTCTTTTGTCTTTAATTAATCATGAGTAGCTAATTACCATTAAGAAGCTTAGGATAACAAAACTAGGTAACTAATCTAGATTAATAAAAGATCTCTTCAGGTTAAGTAAAGAAGTTGATTAGTTTAGATTAATAAAAGCTAGGGTTAATTATAATTTGATAGGTTATAGACTTTAATTAGACATAACCTATACTTAGGAGATTAAACCCTAGTAAAAAGTCTAGACTAATTTATTAGAAACACTACTAATCGATAGGTTATAGTTTCTAACAAGACATAGCTTATGCTTTTAAGGTTCTACTAAATAAAGAGATTAAATAAAAGATCTAGTTTAGAAACCTAGTGGAGTTAGCCTAAGCAACCTAGTTTAAGTCTATTAATAAAAAAAACCAACATCCTTCAAACACAAAAAAATTTTCAAACCCTAGGATCTTAAGATAGAATTTTCTTAACAAATTTTCCTAGAGGACGACCTGTAAAGGCTACAACGAAAGTTGTGCACTTGTAGAATATAATACAATAACACATCAAGTTTTTGGCACTGTTGCCGGGGAGCTTTTAGTTTAAGATTTTTATTTTAAGATTCTTTGATCTCTTTTGTTTACTTGTGCAGGAATGGCTTGGAGCGGGAATGATAGCAAATGTGAGGATTTGGGTGGCAACGAGTTCAAACCAACGCTGGTCGGATACGGGAAATAGAAGATGATGAATCTAAGCATAGGTGAGTCTCTTCAATCTCCCACATTACTGTTTTTGAATTAGTTTTACATTAGGTACAAAAAACAAAAAAAATTCCTTTTTTGTCGACCATAATAAATAAAAAAATCACCTTTGTTTTCTTTACCCTAATAAAAATAGTTTAGAAACATTGCTTGTCAAAAATCGTGGGTTATATAGCTCACAAAATCGTGAGATTTGACCACAGCAAAATTACTTGTCAATGGGTCGAAACGACTAAAAATGGTCAAAAATTGTGGGTTATATAGTTCACAAATCTTGAATCTTGGCATCCACGAAATTATTTGCCAGCTAGTAAAAATGACTAAAAATGGCCAAAAATCGAGGGTATAGCTCATGAATCATGAATGTTGGACTCCGCAAAGTTTTTTGCTAATGAGTCGAAACGACTAAAAATAGCCAAAAATCATGGGATGTAGCTCGCGAAATTGTGAATTTTGGACCCGTGAAATTATTTGCCAATAGGTCGAAATGACTAAAATTTTTTTAAAATTGTGAGTTATATCTCACGAAATTGTGAATTTTGGTCTTCACTAAGTTATTTGTCAACGAGTTGAAACGACTAAAATAGGCCATAAATTGTGGTTCATAGGTAAGGAAGTTGAGAATTTTGGCCTCCGTGAAATTATTTGCCAACAGGTCGAAATGATTAAAAATGCCCGAAAATCGTGTGTTATAACTGATGAAATCGTGAATTTTGGCCTCCGCTGAATTATTTGCCACCGAGTCGAAATGGCTAAAACTGGCAAAAAATCATG
This sequence comes from Asparagus setaceus, assembly GCA_012295165.1. Lineage (NCBI taxonomy): Eukaryota > Viridiplantae > Streptophyta > Magnoliopsida > Asparagales > Asparagaceae > Asparagus > Asparagus setaceus. The sequence continues at coordinate 81,336,313 of CM022704.1, read as the reverse complement.
AGTTATAGTTCATAAAATCGTGAATTTTGGCCTCAGTGAAATTATTTGCCAATAGGTCGAAATGACTAAAATTTTTTAAAATTGTGAGTTATATCTCACGAAATTGTGAATTTTGGTCTTCACTAAGTTATTTGTCAACGAGTTGAAACGACTAAAATAGGCCATAAATTGTGGTTCATAGGTAAGGAAGTTGAGAATTTTGGCCTCCGTGAAATTATTTGCCAACAGGTCGAAATGACTAAATTACCCCAAAAATACGAGGTTATAGCTCATGAAATCGTGAATTTTGGCCTCCGCTGAATTATTTGCCACCGAGTCGAAATGGCTAAAACTGGCAAAAAATCATGAGTTATAGTTCATAAAATCGTGAATTTTGGCCTCCGTGAAATTATGTTAACGGGTTGAAACCACTAAAAATGGCTATAAATTGTGGGTTATAGATCGCAAAATCGTGAATTTTGACCTCCGCAAAATTATTTGTCAGCCAGTCGAAATGACTAAATTACCCCAAAAAAATACAGGTTATAGCTCATGAAATCATGAATTTTGGCCTCTGCAGAGTTATTTGTAGGCCTGTTCAAACGGGCCGGGCCGGCCCAGATTTTCGGGTCTGGGTCCGGGTCGAGTAAAATGCCTAGCCCAAACCCGAGGTGCCCGGGTCAGGCCCTGTCCGGGCCGAGCTCCAGGCCGGGGCGGATTTTTTTTTTTTTTTGATTTTTTTTGCAAAATATTGCTAAAAATTACATTAATCTTATTATATTTATATAAGTATATACTTACATATTAGTATATAGTTATATATTATATATACATATATTATATGTAAATATATTGTAGGGTTTTCTAGAAACCACCTTAATAATAGGGTAATTATCTGGAAACCACCTTTTATTTTCAATTTATACATAAACCACCTTTAAAGTTGATTTTTATTGCAATCAACCACCTCCTGTCAAATTCTTCACTTAAAACCCAAAATTATCCCTTAAAACTCACATTCAATGTACATGACTCATTTTTTAGTACTTGGGTCTTATTAGGATACAACTCATGTACCTTGAACTTGAATTTTTTAAGCTTATTTTTGGTCTTTTAGTGAAAATTTGATTAGGAGGTGGTTGATTGCAATAAAACCAACTTTAAAGGTGGTTTATGTATAAATTAAAATGAAAGGTGGTTTCAGGTATAATTACCCTATTATTAAGGTGGTTTCTAGGAAAACCCTATATTGTATATACTTATAAGTTATAACTTGAGAGAGAGAGAGAGAGAGAGAGAGAGAGATTGAAAATAAAGGTGGTTTCAGGTATAATTACCCTATTATTAAGGTGGTTTCTAGGAAAACAACCCTATATTGTATATACTTATAAGTTATAACTTGAGAGAGAGAGAGAGAGAATCACATAAGTATATATTACTTATTTATAAATACATATTATATAGTTATATATGTATTTGTTACATACTTATATTATGCTTATTAAGTATAGTTATATACTTTACTTATATGATATACTTTTCTATATACTAGATGCAATATACTTATATATAATTATACTTATGTACTAGATGCAATTATACTTATATATATAAAGTAAAGCTCCTATAAACTTAAGTGGATAGGAGCTCTTTGTCCACCAACTTTTATCCATTGATTTTGTATTGAGATTTGTGCTAGCATGTGATACAAATCAAGGCACAAATCTCAAAGATAACCTTGATTTGTAGCACAAATATCAAAGCATAATGAAGGGATAAAAAATTGGTGGACAAGTCTTATATCCACTTAAGTTTATAGGAGCTTTACTATATATATATATATATATATATATATATATATATATATATATACTTACAAGTATATAATATAATATACATTATTTCCATCAAAGGTGTCGACCTCACCATGGCAAAATGAGATAGAGTGGTGAGGTCCACTCCTTTGATGTGACTCAAATATGGGCTTCACCTCATTATCTGCTTATCTCAGAAATTTCATTTAAAGAAATGAACCATAATCTTATATACATTATTTCCATATATATATATATACTTATAAGTTATAACTTGAGAGAGAGAGAGAGATCACATAAGTATATATTACTTATTTATAAATACATATTATATAGTTATATATGTATTTGTTACATACTTATATTATGCTTATTAAGTATAGTTATATACTTTACTTATATGATATACTTTTCTATATACTAGATGCAATATACTTATATATATAAAGTAAAGCTCTATAAACTTAAGTGGATAGGAGCTCTTTGTCCACCAACTTTTATCCATTGATTTTGTATTGAGATTTGTGCTAGCATGTGATACAAATCAAGGCACAAATCTCAAAGATAGCCTTGATTTGTAGCACAAATATCAAAGCATAATGAAGGGATAAAAAATTGGTGGACAAGTCTTATATCCACTTAAGTTTATAGGAGCTTTACTATATATATATATATATATATATATATATATATATATATATATATATATATATATATATATATATATATATATATATATATATATATATATATATATATACTTACAAGTATATAATATAATATACATTATTTCCATATATATATATATACTTATAAGTTATAACTTGAGAGAGAGAGAGAGATCACATAAGTATATATTACTTATTTATAAATACATATTATATAGTTATATATGTATTTGTTACATACTTATATTATGCTTATTAAGTATAGTTATATACTTTACTTATATGATATACTTTTCTATATACTAGATGCAATATACTTATATATATATATATATATATATATATATATATATATATATATATATATATATATATATATATATATATATATATATATATATATATATATATATATATATATATATATATATATATATATATATATATATATATATATATATATATATATATATAAATATATACAATTATATACACTTAGGACTAGGAGGCTACTGCCATTTTCCTCAAAAAACCATGTACATTTAGAAAAATATATATGTATACATTAATGACCATATCATTATATATATATATATATATATATATATATATATATATATATATATATATATATATATATATATATATATATATATATATATATATATATATATATAAATATATACAATTATATACACTTAGGACTAGGAGGCTACTGCCATTTTCCTCAAAAAACCATGTACATTTAGAAAAATATATATGTATACATTAATGACCATATCATTATATATATATATATACTTATAAGTTATAACTTGAGAGAGAGAGAGAGAGATTGAAAATAAAGGTGGTTTCAGGTATAATTACCCTATTATTAAGGTGGTTTCTAGGAAAACAACCCTATATTGTATATACTTATAAGTTATAACTTGAGAGAGAGAGAGATTGAAAATAAAGGTGGTTTCAGGTATAATTACCCTATTATTAAGGTGGTTTCTAGGAAAACAACCCTATATTGTATATACTTATAAGTTATAACTTGAGAGAGAGAGAGAGATTGAAAATAAAGGTGGTTTCAGGTATAATTACCCTATTATTAAGGTGGTTTCTAGGAAAACAACCCTATATTGTATATACTTATAAGTTATAACTTGAGAGAGAGAGAGATCACATAAGTATATATTACTTATTTATAAATACATATTATATAGTTATATATGTATTTGTTACATACTTATATTATGCTTATTAAGTATAGTTATATACTTTACTTATATGATATACTTTTCTATATACTAGATGCAATATACTTATATATATATATACTTACAAGTATATAATATAATATACATTATTTCCATATATATATATATATATAAATATATACAATTATATACACTTAGGACTAGGAGGCTACGACCATTTTCCTCAAAAAACCATGTACATTTAGAAAAATATATATGTATACATTAATGACCATATCATTATATATATATATATATATATATATATATATATATATATATATATATATATATATATATATATATATATATATATATATATATATATATATTAAAATATATAAATTTAATAAGCGGGCAGACTTGCCCTGGTCGAACTTCCTGACACAACCAGGACAGGGCAGTTTGAGACTTTCTCGAGCTTGGCAGGTCCAGCCGAAAGCCCAATTGGACACCCCTAGTTATTTGCTAGGAAGTCAAAACGAATACATGTTGCCAAAAATCGTGGGTTATAGCTCATGAAATCGAGAACTTTGGCCTGCGCGAAATTATTTGCCAACTGGTCAAAATGACTAAAAATGGTCAAAAATCGTGGTTATAACATACGAATCATGAATTTTTGCCTCCACAAAGTTATTTGCCAACGGATCAAATGACTAAAAATGTCTATATATCGTTGGTTATAGTTCACGAAATCACGAATTTTGGCATCTGCGGAATTATTTACCAACAGGTCGAAAAGACTAAAAATAGCCAAAAATTATGGGTTATAACTCACCAAATCATAAATTTTGGCCCCCACGAAATTATTTGCTAACGGGTCAAAACGACTAAAAATGACCAAAATTCTTGGGTTATATAGCCCATAAAATCATGATTTTGGCATCTGCGAAATTATGTGTCAACTAGTCTAAACAAATAAAAATAGTCAAAAATCGTGGGTTGCTCATGAAATCGTAAATTTTGGACTCCGCAAAATTATTTGCCAACTGGTCAAATCGACTAAAAATAGCAAAAAATCGTGGGGAGCTCACCAAATCATGAATTTTGGCCTTAGTGAAATTATTTTCAACTGATCGAAATAACAACAATCGTACGTTATAGCTCACGAAATCGTGAATATTTTCATCCAAAAATTGCTCGGAATCCTTCGTGGTTCGTTTCTACCAGTGGTTTCATGTCTAGGTATAACCTCTCCCTGCAATAAATTTTTAATGAAATAATTTTGTTAATTGACTGGAATTTACTGGTCCAAGCAATTTTGACACTCTTCTAGAGGAAATATAAACGATTAGTGTTATGCCCTTTAAGGAGAAAGATGAAGAAATGGTAGTGGAGAACTCTTTTCAATGTTCTTGAGAATGAGACGAAAGAGAAGGATGCTGAGCAATCACATATTTCAATCGGTTATTGGTTATGTTTTCATAATAACAGTTTGGCTCAATATTGAGAATAGTATTACAATTATTTAAACTCAATTCAACAAGCATTATCCCTTCCATAGGATAGAGCTTACATGTCAAGAGATATGAAGTCCATCAATTTTTTTCGAAGCCAACATGAATCAGCGATGTCGTTCTTGGTATATCAGGCATCATGAAACACGACATGATTGAACTAGATTCATTGTATAAAACATCGAAATTTTATTTGACCTATAAGGTCTCTCAACGTCCATCTTCAACTTAAAAGAGCTTTTAAGTCTTGTATTGAAACCATATTTTGCAGTTAACACCATCTTATATCTCAAATAGTGATTGTGTTAAATTGTTAGATAAGAACAATATTCAGATAGAAAATCTCTCTCTTTTGGAAGTGCAAGTTAGTCTACCTGTGTATATAAACTTTATTAGAATGGATGTCTTAATACACCAACCTGAACCGATCCATTTGCATGATTCGTATAGATGTCTTGTGAGAAAAGCTATCTTCTTAACTTAGTTTCTATAGAAATAGTATCGCGTGTTAACTTTCCTTTCAACACCCAAGGATCTAGCCAAGTTAGTAAACTACCTATGAGTAGTACTCCAATGTCTCAGGTCTGAGTCTCCTGGGGAGTATCGACAGGAATTTAATTTCTTAAAATATCTGAGGCTGTGCGTTGGGGGCTGCCCCTTAGCCACGCCAAGGGGTTTGATACCTATGGTCCAAAGGATCATGGAGAAGTTCCCTCGCCAAACCAAAAAAAAAAATTCCTTTCAACATTTTATTATTATTGAGATGAAATCGTTTCAGAGAAATATGTTATCCTTTTATCTAAATATAGTTTTAAATTTGCTCTTTCCCCCGTGTCACGCGGGGGTTAATCGCTAGTAGAAAATATAGCGGGATTGATGAAAGATGATGTATTAGGAGAAGGTTTCTTTGAAAGTCATCAAATCAAATTAAGATAAGTGTTCTGGAATCAAGTGATATGCACAAAAAATTACAGAAAAAATTCTACGGAACAACTAGAAACCAAAACACTTCATGATATGTTCAAAAAGTGATGTAACAAGAGTGAAATTTTAGGAACAATGTGTAGAAATATACTAAGACATAGTATATGAAGTACGTGCATCCATAATAAGTTAGAAACTGCTCCAAAGATAAAATGAGGGGAAAATCGACTGAGATTATCAATCATGTGTTAAAGAAGCCATTAGATGCACCAATTAGAATAATGGATAAGATTATAATCAATAACCCAAGGAAGATTAGAGATAGACTTAAAAGAATTTGGATTGCGACAATTAAGAAGGATGTGGAAGTGGTTATTCAATTTGGACTCCTGAAGGCGGAAATATAATTAAGCACAAGGGTATTGCGAAATCATTGGTCAATTCCATAGCAAGGATCCGGAATGCTACCCGACTACTTGATTGGTTTAGGTTACCCAAGCCAAGCTGCTCTCGGTGAAAAAACATCCCTTCTCAAAGAGAATGTGAAAACTCTTATCCGTCAACCGGAAAGTAGATAGAACTTTTCAAAGAGTACTTTCTCTAGAAAGTTCCTTCTTGTTACTTTCTATTTGGCAAAATCTTTTTTTCTTGCACATAGGTTATAAGAGTGCTGGAAAAGATCTAAAATTAATTTAGTTGCAATAGAGTATTACGTTCCTGATTGATTTTTATTCGTTTCTTCATCATCCTATTCATCCCACCCGAGGTGCCTACAACACTTCCATGACGGTTTTATTACATATCAAAGCAATATGAGTATTCATTCCAAGAAGGATTTTGTAATCCAAAAGTTGGTTTGATTTAATGAGCATGGCATGGTATGTAACTATATTGGGATTACAAAAATAAAGGACAAACTCAAAGCAAACACATGCCATTATGCCCAATATCATCACAAACTTTCCATTGAGAGTGGAAAATGGAGTATGACATATATACTAATGTTAATAGGAATTCATTTATGATCCAAAAAGATTATTGTTAAGTAATAATATCAAAGTAAACAAAAGGTGAAAAGGTAACAAGAAGCAGAAATATCCATATTTACATTCAAAAGAAACAAACAGATAGACATTGACACAAAAACAAGTCTCAAACTACAAAAACCTTATTTTTATAAGGTGCTATATTGATAAAGATTTAAAGAAGCATACTTGGGTAAACCCAAACTGGTGAAGGCCATCTAGGAAGTGTCACATACCATGATTTCAGAGGAGATTCTTCGCTCGTATCGATCGCCTCTCCATCCAAAGGAAACACACTCCAACCAGCAAACCCAGGTCCTGCAACATAAACACAGTTCTTTCTCCCTCCCCACCTCCCCGGATCTCTGCAAGCAAACGAGCATTTTCCAACAGCATCCATAAACAAACACCAATCGCCCAAACTCTCCTTCTTCACCCACACAGATTCCGAGAAGTCCAGACTATAAACTTCAATCTTGGGTGAACCAGGTAACGAAAACTTCCCCGTCGGAATCAAAAGAACCACAAAGAGCTCCCCATTGCATTCGACCAAATTCTGCCCAAACTTGCCATAGTAATTATAAAGGAATGTCCCGGTTGATAACTTGGCATCAAGAAGCCTCCAACTCATACAAGGTGCGAGATCAATAACCAAAACCCTGTAAAGAGAATCCATACCAAAGACTTGACCTTTGAAGACAACCAAGGACATAATTTCAGGAGAACCCACAAGATTGAGCTCGACCCATTTCTTACTCCCCGGTGACCAGCACAGAATCGAGTAAAGGTCCGAGGAGATGTTGAGGGCTACAACAAGAAGAGAGCAAGATTCCGAAGAGACGGGCGCCGTCAGGATGCCGAACAGGAAGTTGAAATCCCCAGATGGGAATTTGGGCGATCGGAGTTCACGGCCGGTGAAAGCATCAGCGAGAAGGGCGCAACGGTTGGCAACGAAGATGAGGTGGCCGTTGGAGGATCCGATGCAGGACCTAGCTAGGATTTTGGAGGAGAGCGGGGAGCTGTAGGTTCTAGCGCTTGCTAGGGTTAGGGTTTGGTGGCGGCATTGAGGGGGACCTGACCACCGGAGAGCGCGGGAGTGGTTGAGGCAGAGGAGGGGGTTGAGGAGGAGAGGGGGGCCGCGAGGGGAGGCGGCGGCGGTGGCGGAGCGCCAAGAGCGGCAGGCGGAGGCGAAGGCGATGAGGTCGGCGGCGGAGGAGGAGAGGTGGTCGAGGATCGAGAGGAGGAGAGGCTCAGGGAGGTCGGCCCAATTGCGGTGGTCGAGATCGCCGGAGGGAGGAGGGCTAGGGTTAGGGTTTGGTGGAAGCTCGTCGTTGTTGGGGTTGATCTTGATTTTCTTCTTCTTGTTGGTTCGATTTCGATGTTTGATTTGTTGGTTCCTCGATCTTTTTCCCATTCTCGAGGTTGATGCGAGGAGAAAGAGTACCAGTTCGGGGCTTTCGGGGTCTTCTATTTAAAATATCATTTAGAATAAAAACTAGTATATTCAAGCCCAAAAGTCCAGCCCATGAAGCTCAACTTCATTCCGCACCGAAATTAATGTATACGTTGTTTCGCAAAAGCCCAGCCCAAAATGCCAATGATCACAAAGTATAACAGTGCAGCCTAACAAGCAGGTAATAAAATATAACTGACCCCACTCAGGAGATAAATCTGTTAGTAGGCGGCCCAATACTGCCTGAATAAAATTGGCTCTGGGTATCCGGATACATGACAGCAATGCATGCATATGAGAAAGATTATCTGAATTTTTATTAGGTTCTGAATTGGTAAAAGGCTTAATACAATGAACGGATACAAATTATATGAATATTAGATTGATAAAGAATATAATAGGATTTGGGACCACCATGATGTTACCAAAATTAACAATTAGGTTATAAGCATGAAGTAAATGAAAATAAAATGGTATTGGATTCATTCACCCATAATGCTAATACTTTGTACCTGTCACGGTGCAAAGTATTTGATAATTAGTCTTGGCTATATATTGAAGGCAGAGCAAATGCCAGAAATCCAATTCCATTCTGTTAAATGCTTTCTTTGCATATGATTTGCCTCATCTTCACAGTACAAAATGTAGTATAAGATATACCATCAAATTGTATTCTTTACAGCTTTTGTTCTTGCTGGAGAATGAGAAGTCGGCAATGCTTAGAATTCAATTGCAGAATATTGAAGCTCAAAATTGAATCCCAGATAGCCCATTGAAGCTCAGAATTCAATCCCAGAAGGTAAGATTTCTTACTTTTATCTTTTTCTACAAATCAAAGTTGTCTTATAGGAAATTCTCTCTCTTGTTTCTTTTTGTGTATCTCAATGATTTAGTATTTTCAAATAACTACCAGGAATAAATCATATTTTGGATAATATTCTTTCTTTTATATCTTTCTTTGCCAAGGTGAGATGTTTCAATTGAATGTTTACTCATTTTATTTGTCACTATCTTTTGATGAACGTTAAATAAAAGCATCGCCTTGAAGGCCAAGCTTCAGATGTCCAAGAACAATCAGCTCCTAACACCTCGTTGGCTACCAAAAATGCTTGTACTATTTAGTAGTTTCTGATGTATTAAATGTAACATTGATCTTTTTTTCTTTTTTTTTTCGGTTCGCGCACAAGAAAGCCTTCACCATTGAATAAGTAATTTGTGTGGCATTGTTCTGTGCACGAGAAATTTGTGTGGCATTGAATAAGTAATTTATGTGGCATTTGTGTGCACAAGAAAGCCTTCACCATTGAATAAGTAATATTGATCCTTCTTTTTTTTTTCTTTTTTTTTCTTTTTTTTTTTTTTTGTTGTTGTGTGCACAAGAAAGCCTTCACCATTGAATAAGTAATTTGTGTGGCATTGTTCTGTGCACGAAATTTGTGTGGCATTGAATAAGTAATTTATGTGGCATTTGTGTGCACAAGAAAGCCTTCACCATTGAATAAGTAATATTGATCCTTCTTTTTTTTTTTTTTTTTTTTTTTTTTTTTTTTTTTTTTTGTTGTTGTGTGCACAAGAAAGCCTTCACCATTGAATAAGTAATCTGTGTGGCATTGTTCTGTTAAATCTTTTCTTTTAAATAATTCATCGTCATAAGTTCAAGCAACTAAATATAAATTTCGGGATACAAACCAGTGGTTTCTGTGAGCCTGAGCTCGTGAAATAACACGTGTACTGTATATTATAAGGATAAGTACATTCAAAACATGCCAACATGGCCACATCTGCAGATAGGGGTGAAAACTAACCGAATTCTAATCGAATATCCCAATATTCGTATTCGTATTCACTTCGTATTTAACTATTCGAATTCATGTGAATTCAAAACGGATAGGAAATCAGTATTCGAATTTCGATTCGGATAGTATTCGAATATTCGACAACTACTTGCGAATATTCATTAATAATGTTTGGGTAATCTTTGTAAATAATTCGGTCCATATTTGTTAGATATTCGGCAAATATTTATTATTCTAGTCTTGAAATAGAGCCAAACATGATATCATTGATGAATATGCAACCTAGTGATATATAATATTCACAAATCAAAACTATTTATCCACATTTACAAGCAGCAAAATGAAATTTTTAAGGACTAAACCGTATAAAATAATAGTTTATTAAACAAGCGAATCGAATATATCTATGGTTAAGTTCAATTCGTTATGAACCGAATAATAAAACTATTAGTTTATTATTAAATGAACTATCGAATCGAATATGACCGAATACTTAGGCGAATAAATCTTGAACTATTTGTTTAATATTTGGTTGATTTCCAACCCTATCTGCAGACAAAGTTTGAAGCCCATTAAATAGAAAACAATAGAAGCATCCAAAAAGAATTAGCAGGACGCAAAACCTGACTCAGTGGTTAAAAAAAGGTTTTAAAAGTTGATCATTAGTTCAATGAAAAACACAAGAGAACATTTTTCAACTATTAAAAGTAATAAAAAGTTGGACATTAAAAATGATATTGGGGAACGTAATTAACTAGAACATTAAGATCTCATATTCAAGGGAGGCTGCTTCAAGAAAGATCTACAATCTCTATATAAAAAATAACAATAAATAGAAAACGTGTAGATTTTGAATAATGAGATTTTAAAATCTTGATATTATTGTTGTGAAATGTGGTTTTAAAACAGTAAAGGATTAATTTTAGGAGATAATATTATGTTCAATCACAATTTTGTAATCCGCACAAAAATTGAGATATTTATATATACCAAAATGAATGTATACGTTTGTAAACACCCAGCCCAAAAAACACGTATGATTACAATGCAGAGTAAGGGCAGCCTAGTCAGCAAGTAATAAAAAAAAAACTGAGCCCACTCTGGACATAATGTGATAGTGGAGGCCCAATACCGTCTGAATATAATCCTTGTCAGAATCCATACTATAAGACATGCAATTACTAGAATACTTTGCAGATTTTTTATTAATAGAAAATAGGGCAGCAAATGATCAGCCAAACTTTTTATTTAGTATTTTTAGTTAACAATGTGATAGCTGGAAATGGTAATCTATGTATCCGGATATATGACCATGGAACACATTCACCGGCACCTTAACTTGTCACCCAATTCACAAAAATTGGCTCTATGTATCCAGAACATGACAACAATGCATGTGTATGGGCAAGATTATTTGAATTTTATTAGGTGCTGAATTGGTAAAGAAGCTTGATGCAATGTACATATACAAATTATATGAATACTAGATTGATGAAGAATATAATAGGATTTGCGACTACCATGATGTTATTATAAGAATGAAGTAAACGAGAAATAAAATATTATTGGATTCATTCACCTATAATGCTAGTGCTCTGTATCTGTCACGGTGCAAAGTATTTGATAATTAGTCTTGGCTATACATTGAAGGCGGAGCAAATGCCAGAAATCTAATTCCATTGTGTTATATGCTTTCTTTGCATATGATTTGCCTCATCTTCACTGTTCAAAATGTGTGGTGTCAGACACACCATCAAATTGTATTCTTTACACCTTTTGCTCTTGTTGGAGAATGAGAAGCTGGCAATGGTTCACAAATTGAAGCTCAGAATTCAATCCCAGAAGGTAAGTACCTTTTTTCTAGAAATCAAAGTTGTCGTATAGGAAATTCTCTCCCTCGTTTCTTTTTTGTGTATCTCATTGAATTAGTATTTTCAAATAACTACCTTGAATAAATCATATTTTTGATAATATTCTTTCTTTTTATATCTTTCTTTGCAAAGTTCAGATGTTTCAATTGAAAGGTTACTCACTTTATTTGTCACTATCTTTTGCAGATCAAGTTAAATAAAAGCATCGCCTTGAGGGCTGATGTAAAACCCACTGCGTATATATTTAAGGAGAAGCGGGCCAATGAAACGAGTAAGTAGAAAATAACTGCAATGAAGCGAAGATTAATGCTCGCCAGCAAATGTCGAGTGGGCCAATTATATATGTAAAAAATCGCATATTTTTTCGAGACGGAGTCAACCAAACCGACTGTTGTTTAGTTTGCCGCCATCTATTTCGCGAAATTCTCTTCGGATTGAGAGATATCAGAATTTTTGTCAGTTTTTACTATTTTAGGTAATGTTTTAGGAGTCTGTTTTGATTAGGAAGCAAATCCGGTTTGATTCCAAATTTGACCGATTTACTTCCCTAATCATAGGGAGTCTTTTAAGGAGATTTTTGTTATTTTTATTTTTGGTAAAGTTCGGGTCCTAGTAGGAGTGTTATTTATTTTCTATTTAAGATAGGATTGTAAGCCCTAGAGGCATAACTTTTTATCAATAAAATTTCTCTTTTAATATTTTCTTCGTGGATTCGAAGTTCTTCGTGGATTCGGAGATCGTTTTTTGTGGATTCAAAGAGCACCCATTGGTGAATTCCGAGGTTTTCACTTCCGCGCTGTGTTAAGGGCCATGCTGCATATGCAGACAAAATGTAATATCCTTGTTAAAGTGTTTTTTTTAGTCAAATGCTTGTACCATTTAGCAGTATGTGATGTATTAAATGTAACATTGATCACTACAAAGTTTTTTGGCACGAGAAAGCCTTCACCATTGAATAAGTAATTTGTGTGACATTATTCTGTAATCTCATATTTTTACTAAATATTCTTTTCTTTTACATAATTCATTATCATAAACTTAAGCAACTAAGTATAAATTTCGGGATACAAACCAATGGATTCTGTGAGCCTGAGCTGCTGAAATAACACATATGCTGTATATAAGGATAAGTACAACATCTACAGAAAAAGTTGGAAGCCCATAAAATAGAGAAAACAATGGAAACACCCAAAAAAGAATTATCAGGACGCATAATCTGACTCAGTGGTGGAAAAAAGGTTTTAAAAGTTTATCATTAGTTCAATGAAAACACAGGAGAACATTTTCAACAATTAAAAGTAATAAAAAGTTGTACATTAAAATGATATTGGGTTACTTAATTAACTAGAACATTAAGAAAATAAAGTTGAGGCAGTGTTGGCTCAATGGCTAAGTTAGGGTTTGATTACAAGAGATCTCATATTCAAGGGACGCTGCTTCAGGAAAGATCTACTATCTTTGTACGAAAAAAAGAACATAATAATAAGATTTTAGAATCTTGATATTATTGTTTTAAAATGTGGTTTTAAAACAGTAAAGGTTTAACTTTAGGAGATAATACTATGCTCAATCACAAATTTTCGTAATCGGCCGTACAAAGTATAGAGATATTTATACCTTGATTTGAAGAATGTTTTTAAGAATATATTCACGGTCACATAGTCAAAACCATTAAGGATTATCATCTAAAAGCAACCTAATATCATTGTATAACTCTACTTTTATTATGGTTATCAATTACAACCTCACCTATTACTAACTTCCCTCTTCCATTCTCTCCCATTAAAAATATCTGCATATGCCACACTTTCATTTGCAGAAAATGGTATGAATTTTCATTTTGTAGAAATAATTGCAAATAAAAATGTTGAAATTCTTTGAGGTAAAATAAAAATTTAATGCTTAATATGTACCAATTATGATATTTACAGACATGTTTTGGATAATTACATTTCCTAGAAAAGTATTGCCGAAATAATGGTTTTATTGAAGTTGACGAAATTATGTTAGAGATGCATCATTTTCATTATCATTGCCCTGCAGGATAACCATGGATTACAGTAACCCTTGAATCTGAAATTGTGTGGTATTCATCTGTAAATAATTCATCATCATCAGGCAACTATATATAAATTTCTCGTCTCAGCCAAACCCGTGGAGCATTCACATAAATCTCATAATCCTACCTACACATATTTGTGAACAAAGTTTGATCACAACAATAATTAGAGAAAACAAAGGAAAAGTCCAAAAACAATTATCCAGACCCTAAGCCTAACTCTGCCGTAAAGAAATTATATTAAGAATATAAACATTAGAAGTAGAAAAATTAGAAACTAAAATGGTATTGTATAATTAATTAAGTAGAATATTAAGATACGAAAATTGAAGACATACTGGCTCAGTGGTTAAGGGAAAGGGGTTCGGCTACAAGAGGTCTCATATTCAAGAGAAGCAGCTTCATGAAAGATCTATAATATTTATATGAAAATAGAAGAAATACATAGATTTGAAATTATAAGATTTTTAAATCGTGATTTATTGATCATTTGGTTATAAACCTGTGCAGTATTCATCTAGGAGATACTACTGTGCTTATAGAAGAGATAATTACACATTTTCGGATCCTACATACATAGATTAGAGATATATAATACCATAATGTGTTAATATTTTCTAGAATCTTTTATCTATCCACTTATTCAATGAAAATCATAACGGATTATCCTCAAAAAATTAACCTAATATCAAATATTACTGTAGTTTCATTGTAGACATGCAAACATAACCTCTCCTATGCACCTTGCTTCTCTTTCCTCTTCCGTTCTCTCCCTCCAAAATATCCACATTCCACATTTACAGAATATGGTACCAAAAAACATGAATTTATTGATTAAAAATAATGCATTTCATTGATTTACTTCCAGGTGCAAAGAACACAAGTACAGGATGCAGATATATTATCCATCTAATAACTAGCTTTTAATGAGAAGGCATGCGCTTTTAAGAATGAATTAAATGGAAATGATTGGTGGAAGATTCACCTGGTTAAAATTTTGTTACTTTTTTAGAACTTCAGACTCTTTTTCTACTATAAATTGAAGTGAAGACCATGAAACAAAACAATACAATATGAAGCCATTACGCTGTATGCTTTTGGAGATGCTGGAAACGAGATCGAACATAGCGTCCTATTTACTTTTGAAGCTCAGATTCCAGTCTCAGTAAATTTTGCATCCAGCACAATGCGGTAACTTTCCTTTGTTCTCAAAAACACAAGGGTCTGTTAATTTATAATATACTGGAAATATATCAAAATAGTTTGTAGGTTTGATTTCCTAGTTATATACCAAGTTAGGGTCGTATCTCTAATTGACATTTTTGACATTGTGTTGCAGCTCCTATTAACTTGTGGGCTTTGAGTGTCTCACAACAGCCTACCAACAGGTTTAGAGAATTCACCTTTTATATGGAAAGATGTAGAACATGCACAAAAACATGCACAAGACAGTTTTCAGGTTCAGTAGTCGACTACTAGGTATTGTAGTCGACTAATCGTATTGTAGTCGACTAATCGTATTGTAGTCGACTAATATGATGTAGTAGTCGACTAATATGATGTAGTAGTCGACTAATCGTATTGTAGTCGACTAATATGATGTAGTAGTCGACTAATCGTATTGTAGTCGACTAATCGTATTGTAGTCGACTAATATGATGTAGTAGTCGACTAATCTGGCGAGATTGACGGGTTTGGTTTTAAACCCGGTTCGTTTAGAGTTTATATATAACCCTAAACCTGATTATTTGGAAGTTAATAAGCACGTTTTGGAGCAGCCTTTGAGAGGGTTTTGTGCATCTTTGGAGAGGAGATCTTTTGAGAGATTGAGAGGTTTGTTTTTAGGGTTTCTTTGTGAGAACTTGTAATCCTAATTTGTATTCTCTCTTTCTATTAGTGAAAATCCCCCCTCCTTACCCCGTGGACGTAGGCAACTTGCCGAACCACGTAAATCTCGTGTCTTTACTCTTTTATTGTGTTTTGCTATCGTTTGTGGTGGTTTCTCGGCGGTTCGGTCATGGCCAACAATTGGTATCGAGCTATTGTTGATTGGAAGTGGTGTAATTTCTAATTTGAGGGGTGTTCGGTGATTCTGAGAAGCGGATTCACGAACAAGCGAGGATGGCGTCAACGATGCATCGATCAAAGTGGGAAAATTCGAGATTGAAAAGTTCAATGGGAAGAACGACTTTTCTTATTGGAGGATCTGCGATGAAAAACTTTCTAATTTGCAAAAATTGCACAAGGCTTTGGATGGAAAGGAGAAGAAGAATAAGGATATGTCGATGAGGATTGGGAGGAGTTGGATCACGGAAACACAGTCGATTATCCTATGCCTTGAGAGGGATGTAGCTTTCTTGGTAGATGGAGAGAAGCGAGCGTGTGGAAGAAGTTAGAGGGTACCTTCATGGCGAAGAGTCTAACTAACGGATCTACTTAAAATTCAAATTGTATACTTGCAAGATGGAGGAGGGCTCATCAATCCGGGAACACATCAACAAGTTTGATAGGATCATATCAGATTTGAAAGACATAGATGTTAAAGTAGGAGGCGAGGATCGGCGCTTCTACTATACTCTCTGCCAGAAGTCTTATGAGAACACAGTGCAAACAGAGGCTTGTGGGAGAAAATCGAAGATGGATGAGACTAGAACGGCACTTCTAGCGGACGATCTTGGAAGGCGCAACTAGTGACATAGCCAAGTATGAGGAACAAGCGAGGATTGTTTGCAAGAGGAAGGAGCAATGGCGAGGAAAAGGCAAGGGAGGAAAGTCTAGATCTAAATCAAGACCTCTTGCGGGAAAAGGATGTTTCAAGTCGCGGTGAAATTGGGCATTTCAAAGTCGGTGTCAAATAAGAGAGTAGGTGGAAAGAAGAACAACAACAAGGCCGAGAGGAGAGGGCAAGGAAGAAGCGAGCTACGTTTGAGGAGGAAGGGCGATAAGGAATGCTATGTCGTCACGGGTGGCGAGGAGATCTCCGGGAAGTGGATACTTGATTCGGTTGCTCTTACCATATGTGTCCAAATAGGAAGTGGTTTACTACCTCTGAGGCATTGATGGTGGAAGCTGTATTGATGGGGAATAACCATGCTTGTAAAAGCAGTGGGGCTAGGTAATATCAAAATCAAGATGCATGATGGAGTGGTTCGAACCTTGGCGGATGTGAGGCATGTTCCCGACTTGCGGAAGAATCTTATCTCGGTTGGTGCTTTGGACTCGGTGGTTGCGAGTTGTGGCGGAAAGCGGAGTGAAGAAGGTTGTTCGTGGTTCCTTAGTAGTGATGAAGGGTGTTCGTCACGGTAATCTATATACTCTTTCGAATGCAGCGGTGGCGAGGAGATCTCCGGGAAGTGGATACTTGATTCGGTTGCTCTTACCATATGTGTCCAAATAGGAAGTGGTTTACTACAGAGGCATTGATGGTGGAAGCTGTATTGATGGGGAATAACCATGCTTGTAAAAGCAGTGGGGCTAGGTAATATCAAAATCAAGATGCATGATGGAGTGGTTGAACCTTGGCGGATGTGAGGCATGTTCCCGACTTGCGGAAGAATCTTATCTCGGTTGGTGCTTTGGACTCGGTGGTTGCGAGGATTGTGTGTATGGAAAGTCACACGGGGTCAAGTTCGAGCAACAAGTCTAAAGCGAGGGATACTAGATTATGTGCACACGGATGTTTGGGGTCGGCTCGGACAACTTCAAGGGTGGTTCCGGTATTATGTCTCGTTTATAGATGATTATTCTAGGTATGCTTGGATTTACTTTCGAAGCATAAGAATGAGGTGTTCGAGACATTCAAGAAGTGGAGAACAATGGTTGAGAACGGGAGGGAAAGAAATTGAAGACGGCGAGATCGATAGCGGTGCAGTATACGGATGGTGCTTTCAAGGAGTTCGTGATCGGGGAAGAAATTGTTCGACCTGACGGTCAGTCTACACCGTGAGACGAAGTCTTTGGTTTGGAAACGAGTAGTCGACTAATATGATGTAGTAGTCGACTAATCTGGCAGTCGAGCGGGTTTGGTTTTAAACCCGGTTCGTTTAGAGTTTATATATAACCCTAAACCGATTATTTGGAAGTTAATAAGCACGTTTTGGAGCGACTTTTGAGAGGGTTTTGTGCA
Source organism: Asparagus setaceus (assembly GCA_012295165.1). Classification (NCBI taxonomy): domain Eukaryota; kingdom Viridiplantae; phylum Streptophyta; class Magnoliopsida; order Asparagales; family Asparagaceae; genus Asparagus; species Asparagus setaceus. Next base: position 81,317,897 of record CM022704.1, on the reverse strand, counting down.
TCTTTGGAGAGGAGATCTTTTGAGAGATTGAGAGGTTTGTTTTAGGGTTTCTTTGTGAGAACTTGTAATCCTAATTTGTATTCTCTCTTTCTATTAGTGAAAATCCCCCTCCTTACCCGTGGGCGTAGGCAACTTAGAACCACGTAAATCTCGTGTCTTTACTCTTTTATTGTGTTTTGCTATCGTTTGTGGTGGTTTCTCTCGGTTCCGCGGTCATGGCCATATTGGTATCGAGCTATTGTTGATTGGAAGTGGTGTAATTTCTAATTTGAGGGGTGTTCGGTGATTCACGAGAAGCGGATTCACGAACAAGCGAGAGGATGGCGTCAACGATGCATCGATCAAAGTGGGAAAATTGAGATTGAAAAGTTCAATGGAAGAACGACTTTTCTTATTGGAGGATCTGGATGAAAAACTTTCTAATTTCATAAAAATTGCACAAGGCTTTGGATGGAAAGGAGAAGAAGAATAAGGATATGTCGATGAGGATTGGGAGGAGTTGGATCACGGAAACACAGGCGTCGATTATCCTATGCCTTGAGAGGGATGTAGCTTTCTTGGTAGATGGAGAGGAAGCGGTAGTGTGGAAGAAGTTAGAGGGTACCTTCATGGCGAAGAGTCTAACTAACGGATCTACTTAAAATTCAAATTGTATACTTGCAAGATGGAGGAGGGCTCATCAATCAGGGAACACATCAACAAGTTTGATAGGATCATATCAGATTTGAAAGACATAGATGTTAAAGTAGGAGGCGAGGATCGGGCTTCTACTACTTGTCTCGCAGAAGTCTTATGAGAACCTGGTGCAAACACGAGGCTTGTGGGAGAAAATCGAAGATGGATGAGACTAGAACGGCACTTCTAGCGAGACGATCTGGGAGGCTTGACATGGCGGTCAAGGGGCTAAGCAAGCGAGGGATTGTTTGCAAGAGGAAGGAGCAATGGCGAGGAAAAGGCAAGGGAGGAAAGTCTAGATCTAAATCAAGACCTCTTGCGGGAAAAGGATGTTTCAAGTCGCGGTGAAATTGGGCATTTCAAAGTCGACCGTCCAAATAAGAGAGTAGGTGGAAGAAGAACAACAACAAGGCCGAGGAGAGGGCAAGGAAGAAGCGAGCTACGTTTGAGGAAGGGGCGATAAGGAATGCTATGTCGTCACGGGTGGCGAGGAGATCTCCGGGAAGTGGATACTTGATTCGGTTGCTCTTACCATATGTGTCCAAATAGGAAGTGGTTTACTACCTACGAGGCATTGATGGTGGAAGCTGTATTGATGGGGAATAACCATGCTTGTAAAAGCAGTGGGGCTAGGTAATATCAAAATCAAGATGCATGATGGAGTGGTTCGAACCTTGCGGATGTGAGGCATGTTCCCGACTTGCGGAAGAATCTTATCTCGGTTGGTGCTTTGGACTCGGTGGTTGCGAGTTGTGCGGAGCTTGAAGAAGGTTGTTCGTGGTTCCTTAGTAGTGATGAAGGGTGTTCGTCACGGTAATCTATATACTCTTTCGAATGCAGCGGTGGCAGAGGAGATCGTGGTTGAGGCTGAAGGAAGTGGTGGAGACCCATGTGAGCACACACGGTTATGGCATAGGCGGCTTGGGCATATGTCGAGAAGGTCTAGTTCGCTTGGTAAAGAGGGTCTGGCGAAGAATCTGAAGGAACCCGGCATGGATTTTTGCGAGGATTGTGTGTATGGAAAGTCACACGGGGTCAAGTTCTGAGCGGCAAGTCTAAGAGCAGAGGATACTAGATTATGTGCACACGGATGTTTGGGGTCGGCTCGGACAACTTCAAAGGGTGGTTCAGTATTATGTCTCGTTTATAGATGATTATTCTAGGTATGCTTGGATTTACTTTACGAAGCATAAGAATGAGGTGTTCGAGACATTCAAGAAGTGGAGAACAATGGTTGAGAACAGACGGGGAAAGAAATTGAAGACGGCGAGATCGATAGCGGTCAGAGTATCTGAGATGGTGCTTTCAAGGAGTTCGTGATCGGGAAGAAATTGTTCGACACTGAATGATAGTCTACACAGCGAATAAGGGTCGCGGAGGCCCGAACGAACTGCTGCGGGAAAAGCGATGAGTATCGCGATCTTATGCGAGGATTGGGCAGCGAATGGTGGGGCGGCGGTGGCTCTGACTTGTTACATTGTGAACCGTTCACCACATTCGACATTGGATGGTGATACACCTATAGGTGTGGTCGAGAAACATGCGAGATTATGATAGGCTCGAAATTTTTGGATGTACCGCCTACTATCACGTCAACGAGGAAAGCTTGCGAGGGCCAAGAAGGCAATATTCTTGGGATATGCAAAGGCGTAAAGGCTATCGCCTTTGGTGTCTGGAAGATTCAAAGTTCGTGGTCGGCGGGGATGTTACCTTTGATGAAATCCATGATTGCGAGGCGTCCAAGGATGATGGTGTTATGACCGGTGAGACTTCTAAGTCTCGAGGTTATTGAAATAGAACCTAAAGACCAACTAGGTTCTAATCGTGCTCAAGTGGGAAGTCGGTAGATGATGAGCTTGGCGGGGAGGAGGTTCAATGAGGAAAATACACGAGCACTACAACAAGGCGGCTGTGGATAATTTGGCTTCCACTAGGCCAAAGCGAGCATACTGGCGAATGCTTGAAGGCGATCAACCCCTAAAGCACTATGGGCTGCTAATATGGTTGAATCTTTCTGATGGAGGAGGGCGAGCCGTCTCCTTCAAGGAAGCTATTCGGGACAAGGATAGTGAGAGTTGGTTGGGTGCGATGGAGGAAGAGATGGAATCTCTTCGGAAGAACAAACATGGGAGGTGGTCCCATTGCCCGTAGGAAGAAGCGAGCTACGTTCGAGAGGAAGGGAGCGATAAGGAATGCTATGTCGTCACGGGTGGCGAGGAGATCTCGGAAGTGGATACTTGATTCGGTTGCTCTTACCATATGTGTCCAAATAGGAAGTGGTTTACTACAGAGGCATTGATGGTGGAAGCTGTATTGATGGGGAATAACCATGCTTGTAAAAGCAGTGGGGCTAGGTAATATCAAAATCAAGATGCATGATGGAGTGGTTCGAACCTTGGCGGATGTGAGGCATGTTCCCGACTTGGAAGAATCTTATCTCGGTTGGTGCTTTGGACTCCGGTGGTTGCTGAGGATTGTGAACGGGTGAAGAAGGTTGTTCGTGGTTCCTTAGTAGTGATGAAGGGTGTTCGTCACGGTAATCTATATACTCTTTCGAATGCAGCGGTGGCGGAGATCGGTTGGCCCGAAGGAAGTGGTGGAGACCCATGTGAGCACACGGTTATGGCATAGGCGGCTTGGGCATATGTCGAGAAGGTCTAGTTCGCTTGGTAAAGAGGGTCTGGCGAAGAATCTGAAGGAACCGGCATGGATTTTTGCGAGGATTGTGTGTATGGAAAGTCACACGGGGTCAAGTTCTGAACAGAAGTCGAGAGGGATACTAGATTATGTGCACACGGATGTTTGGGGTCGGCTCGGACAACTTCAAGGGTGGTTCCGGTATTATGTCTCGTTTATAGATGATTATTCTAGGTATGCTTGGATTTACTTTACGAAGCATAAGAATGAGGTGTTCGAGACATTCAAGAAGTGGAGAACAATGGTTGAGAACGAGACGGGGAAATTGAAAGCGAGATCGATAGCGGTCAGAGTATACGAGATGGTGCTTTCAAGGAGTTACGTGATCGGGGAAGAAATTGTTCGACAACTGACGGTCAGTCTACCCACGTGAGAATGGGGTGCGGAGAGCCCAACATGCTGGGGAAAGGCGGTGGTATGCGATCTTATGCGAGGATTGGGCAGCGAATGGTGGGGCGGCGGTGGCTACTGACTTGTTACATTGTGAACCGTTCACCACATTCGACATTGGATGGTGATACACCTATAGGGTGTGGTCGAGGAGCATCTGATTATGATAGGCTCGAATTTTTGGATGTACCGCCTACTATCACGTCAACGAGGAAAGCAGCGAGGGCGAAGGCAATATTCTTGGGATATGCAAAGGCGTAAAGGCTATCGCCTTTGGTGTCTGAAGATTCAAAGTTCGTGGTCAGCGAGGATGTTACCTTTGATGAGAAATCCATGATTGCGAGGCGTCCAAGGATGATGGTGTTATGACCGGTGAGACTTCTAAGTCTCGGGTTATTGAAATAGAACCTAAAGACCAACTAGGTTCTAATGGTGCTCAAGTGGGAAGTCGGGTAGATGATGAGCTTGGCGGGGAGGAGGTTCAGCGAGGAAAATACACGAGCACTACAACAACAGCAGCTCGTGGATAATTTGGCTTCCACTAGGCCAAAGCGAGCATACAAGCAGTGCTCTCGGCCGGGATCAACCCCTAAAGCACTATGGGCGAGGCTAATATGGTTGAATACGCACTCTCGGTGGAGGAGGACGAGCGGTCTCCTTCAAGGAAGCTATTCGGGACAAGGATAGTGAGAGTTGGTTGGTGCGATGGAGGAAGAGATGGAATCTCTTGGAAGAACAAACATGGGAGGTGGTCCCATTGCGTAGGAAGAAAAGCTATTGGTTGTAAGTGGGTGTATAAAAGAAAGGAAGATCTTTGAGCTTCGGTGGTGTAAGATACAAAGCGAGGTTAGTGGCTAAGGGTTTTGCACGAAAGAGGGTGTGGATTACAATGAGATATTTTCTCGGTGGTGAAACATACTTCTATTCGGTGCTATTGAGTATTGTTGCTCATGGTGATTTTGAGTGGATCAACTCGATGTTAAAACAGCCTTCTTACGCAGGGACTTGGATGAAGAGATCTACATGCATCAACCTGAGGGCTACAAGGTTGAGGATAAGGAGAATCATGTGTGTCGTTTGAGGAAGTCCTTGTATGGATTAAAGCAATCTCCTGGCGTTATTACAAGATTTGACTCCTTTATCTTTGAAGCATGGATTTTCCGGCGATCATGATTGTTGTGTTTACATTCGGAGCTTAGCGGAGGTAATTTTATCTATCTTCTTTTGTATGTGGATGACATGCTTATTGCTTCTAAGAGCGGGGTGGAGATAGATAGGTTGAAATCTCAACTTGGTGAAGAGTTCGAGATGAAGGACATGGGTCTGCTAGGAAAATCTGGTATGGAGATTAGAAGAGAGCGGTGAATCGGCGATTGCTCTTGAGTCGAGAAGGGCTACATAGAGCGGGTGTCGCGAGTTCGAGATGCAAAGTGCTAAGTCGGTGGTGACTCCATTGGCTCCACACTTTAGGCTTTACGGTAATCAATCTCCCACTACTGGCGGAAGAAGGCACATGGGCGTGTTCCTATGCTAGTCTGATTGGCGGTTTAATGTATGCAATGGTGTGTACACGCCGAGATATTTCCTGGCGGTTAGTGTGGTGATGGATTCATGGCGAATCCGGAAAGGCATTGGGAAGCGGTGAAGTGGGTCCTCGGTACTTAAAGGGTACAGTTGATACAGTGCGGTGGTGGAGAAACATGTCGATGATTGAGGTTTGTGGACTCGATTATGCGGGCGATCTAGATAGACGACGATCTACTCTTGGTTATGTATTCAAGATACATGGGGCTCGGTTAGTTGGCGATCGATGTTGCGAGCTCTGATGGCACTTTCTACTACTGGTGGTATGGCCATGACGGAGAAGTGAAGGAAGCATTGTGGTTGTGGGGTCTTCTAGATGATTTGGGGATTGGCGGAAAAGCGTGAACTTGTGGTGTGACAGTGAGTGCAATTCACTTGGCGAAGAATCAGTTCATCATGCTGCATTACCAAGCATATCGATGTCGGTATCATTTTGTGCGGGATGTCATAGAGGAAGGTGATATTTCTCTCATGAAGGTGCACACGAATGAGAATCCAGTGGACATGTTAACCAAGGTGGTCCTGGTAGTAAGTTTAAGCATTGCTTGGACTTGCTTCATATCGGCTTCGTGTTGATTTGCCCAAGAGGGCATGGCCCTGAGTGTAATGGGTAAGGTGGAGATGATTTGAGGTGAACTACGGTGAGCTTGATCCGGTGGAGAGTCACGTGAAGCGTCCTGGTGTAGTGGCCGGTATTGGCTGGATTGGCTAATGGTGATCTCTAGATGTTCTTGGTGTTCTTGGTGTTCGGTCCAAAATTTGAGGTGAATCAAATGATGTACGAGGTGGAGAATTGTAGAACATGCACAAAACATGCACAAGACAGGTTTTGAGTTCGGTGGTCACTACAGGTATTGTAGTCATTATCTGCGAGACCGAAGCGAGTTTTGGTACAGGAGCAGTAGTCGACTAATCGTATTGTAGTCGACTAATCTGCGGTGGACGAAGCGATCTTTGGTTTGGGAGCGAGTAGTCGACTAATATGATGTAGTAGTCGACTAATGCGTATTGTAGTCGACTAATCTGCGGAATGACGATCTTTGTTTGGGAGCGAGTAGTCGACTAATATGATGTAGTAGTCGATATCTGGGCAGTCAAAACGGGTTTGGTTTTAAACCCGGTTCGTTTAGAGTTTATATATAACCCTAAACGATTATTTGGAAGTTAATAAGCGTTTTGGAGCGACTTTTGAGAGGGTTTTGTGCATCTTTGGAGAGAGATCTTTTGAGAGATTGAGAGGTTTGTTTTAGGGTTTCTTTGTGAGAACTTGTAATCCTAATTTGTATTCTCTCTTTCTATTAGTGAAAATCCCCTCCTTACCCGTGGGCGTAGGCAACTTAGAACCACGTAAATCTCGTGTCTTTACTCTTTTATTGTGTTTTGCTATCGTTTGTGGTGGTTTCTCTCGACGGTTCAGCGATGGCTTACAAAAGATGAGAGTTATCAAACTCATTCATTCAGAAATCTAATATATCATATTTTGAAGTCTTATTATAAGGAAGTGCTTCTTGTTGTACAAAAATGTATCCACCTTTCATTTCTAAAAATAATTTGTAATATTGCTCAGAAAAATATGTGCTAAGTTTGCATATAATTTTACATTGAAGGATGTTGCTAATCCCTGGTTGTATCTATTAATGATTATATTTGTGGTATATTGTGTATTTTGATTAATTTGTTTTCTTTTTGTTGATGAACCCTTCTTGTTCAAATTAGGACTTTTACTGTTTCCGTTATCATGCCCAAATTTGATAAAAGAGTAAGACATATAGAAGACAAAAGACCATGAAGATTCAGTAAGTTATAATTGAAGACGGTGTGATGGTCAGTTGGAGTATACATTAATGATCAATTGATACAAGGAAAAATTTATAGTTATGCAGCAGATGAGCAAAAATTGTATAAACCTGTTATAATTTTATATCCGTATGATATTTCTTTTTTATATTCAGAATAGGTCAAAACTATATTGGATTAATTTGATCCATCTAACGACACTGGAGTTGTTTGAGCCCAAAAATATATTCAATGATATGTTCTTATAATGAAGGGTCTATATTAGATTCAAAAATTAATCATAAGGAGGAGTTTTATTGATGATTTCTAAAATACGGAAAATTATGATACTCTAAAGAATTTGAGAATTATTACGTACCTTAATTTAAATTTTACTATCATCTATAAACTTGAAATAGCTACAATAACATTCAGTTCTTCTAATCACCAGATCTCTCATGCACATACGAAACCCTCTTAGCCGGCTTCATTACATTTTTAAAAAGCACTTCTTCATGTCGCTATTCTTACTTTTAATTTTAATTGCAAATGTAGAGGAAGAGAAAAGAAAATCTCTTAGCCATGGACAAAAGAATAAGAAAAGAGAAGGGGGAGCAAAAATCTAACATATAAATAAAGTAATCCAACTGACAATAACATATAAGTTAAGTAATTCATCGACCATAACATATAAAATAAGGAAACAAAAGAATACGAAAAAAAAAAAGAAATTCACTGACCAAGACATATATAAATCAAGCTGTAACTAACAAACAAAACAGAAAAGGGGGGCCAAAAAATCTTAGCCATGCACTCCCTCTCCCTTCTCTCATCCCTCCCCCTAAAATTCTCCATTAACCCAAGCTACCCACCCAAATTCAAACCCACAATCTCAATTGAACCTCTCAAATGCAGCAGCAGCAACAACAACGAGCGCTCGCTCTCCAACGAGGCAGTATCAGGAATGGTGGATGAGCTCCTAAAGAGGGAAGAGAACAAAGAACTACTCAATGGACTGAACGAGGCTTCGAAAAGACTAGAGAGCGAGAGAAGCAATGGCTGAGATCGAGAGGCGAGAGGCCGAAGCAGTCAGGGCCAAGGAGTACGTTGCTCAGCTGGAGAACAGGAAGATTCGTAAAACGGTTTGGTTTTAAACCCTTCTGCTTAGAGTTTATATATAACCCTAAACGATTATTTGGAAGTTAATAAGCACGCTTTGGAGCCTTCGAGAGGGTTTGTGCATCTTTGGAGAGGAGATCTTTTGAGAGATTGAGAGGTTTGTTTTAGGGTTTCTGTGAGAACTTGTAATCCTAATTTGTATTCTCTCTTTCTATTAGTGAAAATCCTCCTTACCCGCTGGACGAGGCAACTTTGTCGAACCACGAAATCTCGTTCTTTACTTTTATTGTGTTTTGCTATCGTTTGTGGTGGTTTCTCGACGGCCCGCGGTCCGCTTCAACAAAAGATGAGAGTTATCAAACTCATTCATTCAGAAATCTAATATATCATATTTTGAAGTCTTATTATAAGGAAGTGCTTCTTGTTGTACAAAAATGTATCCACCTTTCATTTCTAAAAATAATTTGTAATATTGCTCAGAAAAATATGTGCTAAGTTTGCATATAATTTTACATTGAAGGATGTTGCTAATCCCTGGTTGTATCTATTAATGATTATATTTGTGGTATATTGTGTATTTTGATTAATTTGTTTTCTTTTTGTTGATGAACCCTTCTTGTTCAAATTAGGACTTTTACTGTTTCCGTTATCATGCCCAAATTTGATAAAAGAGTAAGACATATAGAAGACAAAAGACCATGAAGATTCAGTAAGTTATAATTGAAGACGGTGTGATGGTCAGTTGGAGTATACATTAATGATCAATTGATACAAGGAAAAATTTATAGTTATGCAGCAGATGAGCAAAAATTGTATAAACCTGTTATAATTTTATATCCGTATGATATTTCTTTTTTATATTCAGAATAGGTCAAAACTATATTGGATTAATTTGATCCATCTAACGACACTGGAGTTGTTTGAGCCCAAAAATATATTCAATGATATGTTCTTATAATGAAGGGTCTATATTAGATTCAAAAATTAATCATAAGGAGGAGTTTTATTGATGATTTCTAAAATACGGAAAATTATGATACTCTAAAGAATTTGAGAATTATTACGTACCTTAATTTAAATTTTACTATCATCTATAAACTTGAAATAGCTACAATAACATTCAGTTCTTCTAATCACCAGATCTCTCATGCACATACGAAACCCTCTTAGCCGGCTTCATTACATTTTTAAAAGCACTTCTTCATGTCGCTATTCTTACTTTTAATTTTAATTGCAAATGTAGAGGAAGAGAAAAGAAAATCTCTTAGCCATGGACAAAAGAATAAGAAAAGAGAAGGGGAGCAAAAATCTGACATATAAATAAAGTAATCCAACTGACAATAACATATAAGTTAAGTAATTCACCGACCATAACATATAAATTAAGGAAACAAAAGAATACGAAAAAAAAAAGAAAAAGAAATTCACTGACCATGTCATGACGTATATAAATCAAGCTGTAACTAACAAACAAAACAGAAAAGGGGGGCCAAAAAATCTTAGCCATGCACTCCCTCTCCCTTCTCTCATCCCTCCCCCTAAAATTCTCCATTAACCCAAGCTACCCACCCAAATTCAAACCCACAATCTCAATTGAACCTCTCAAATGCAGCAGCAGCAACAACAACGAGCGCTCGCTCTCCAACGAGGCAGTATCAGGAATGGTGGATGAGCTCCTAAAGAGGGAAGAGAACAAAGAACTACTCAATGGACTGAACGAGGCTTCGAAAAGACTAGAGAGAGCGAGAGAAGCAATGGCTGAGATCGAGAGGCGAGAGGCCGAAGCAGTCAGGGCCAAGGAGTACGTTGCTCAGCTGGAGAACAGGAAGTTGGAGGTCTGTTGTTCTTTGCTCTCTTAGCTGTTTGGTTTTATACCTGAATGAAAGGAAAGTTCAGATTTTGTGGGGATTTTGGATATACTGATGTTGTTATTTAATTGCATTTAGAAAACCCATCTGGAGTAAAAAGTTCAAATTTTATTGTACAATTTGTGTATCCTAATCTCATCATGAAGTTGCTTTTAGACACCCCATTTCGAGTTAGGTTCCTAGATCTTGTAGGAACTCTACAAAATTTCTATGATACATGCTCTTGATAGAAGTGGATTTCTGTCCTCTTCACTGCATTTTGGTAGTGGAGAGTTTAATTTCTGTTATTATTTAATCAATATGCTTCATTTCAAATGTAGCACTTGCCATATCTCCGTAATTTGTGTTCATTTGCACTTTTCGTTCGAGATCGATCGTCGATCACAATAATCCACTAAATACTAGAATTTTGTGATTGAGGAAGCAGACTCTCCACTTCAAAATACGCCTTTAGAAACTTTGTGTGTGTGTGTGAAAGACTAAAGTTCCCTAGGAACAAACTTTTCTTTTCACCTTTGAGATTACTTAATGGGTCACTCAAATGCACAATTCTATAGGACAAGTATACGACCAACAATATTTTTATGGATCAGGATGTTGGGTAATTATAAGTGTAACAAAAGTGAGAATGTTAAGACAATAAATGAGAGATTGTTCCTATTGACAAGGTTTTAAATGTCGGATGTCGGGTTCATGTCGGACGGTTGAAATTCATATCGGATAGCGAAAATCAGGGATATGTCGGGGGACATGGACTAAATATCGGATTGCCATATCGGGTGGTGCGCATATGTATAATATCATGTCCTAAATGTAATCTAAGCATTCCTAAATTCAATTTAAGCATACTTTATAAATTCCATAGTCTAAACATATAAAAAAGTATATAATATAGGATGTTTAGGGTCACTAACCGATTACATTTACATATTTAAATCAATTGCATATTTAAATTGACAAATTAAATAATTATGCATTATTCAAAGCTTACTAAAATACCAACTACCAAGTCCATTATTCAAAGCTTATTAAAATGATGAAATCTTCAAACAAGAATCGATTTGATACAAAATTTAAACACAATGATGGCCAACCAATTGCTTAGAAAGTGTATAGGGCCGGTGGAAGTGTTGTCTCCACACTAAAAAGTAAAACAGGTGATAATTTCACTCTCAATTGCTTGGGAGTTTCGATTTCAATTTAATTTTAGCAACTCAAATGCAATTAGAGAGAAGCAGACATTAAGGAGTGTTAACAGCTAAGTATCTCCTATGCATAAGAATTTGAATTTGTTACATGTCAATTTTATAATTCAATTACTAACTTAAAATCAATTTTGTTTGACAAGGAAAAAGATTCAAGAGGTAGGCTTACCTTGTTGATTTTGAGAAACAAGAAAATAATTCAAGAGGTAGGACTTTTGCTCAAAGACAAACGCAAAATAAAAAATCATGAAGTAGAGAGCGAGAGACGAGACTCGTGAGAGAATGAGAGAGAAAGAGATGGAAGAAGAGTCGAGACTTATATCACTCGTGAAGGAGGAAGCTCAAATTTGGCCCGGCGCAGAGCAGTGGAAGAGAGAGAGGAAGAGGCAAAGAATGGGTAGGTTCCGACGCTGGTGGAAGAGAGAGAGAGAGGATGAGTCGGCAATAGCTCCGAACTCACAGGATGAGAACGAGAGACAGAGATCTAAGAAACGGTGATGGCCAATGGGTTCCCGTGCGTTCTTTAGTTTTTTTGCTATCTGTTCACAAGGAAACCCTAAACTTGAGAATAGGTCAAAGCAGGTTTGGGTTTTCGTCACTAAACCCAAACTCAATAACAAAGAAACAGCTTTTTTAAAGGCCATATCGGCCGATTTTTTAAGTCGAAAATCACCGATATGCCCGAGCATACTCCGATATATCCGACTTGGTCCCGAAAATGACATACGACTTGAAATTGTCCAAGTCGTGTCGGTTGAGCCCTCAAACCGACATGTCGGCCGACATGTCGGACATGTCAGACATGTCGGCCGACATTTAAAACACTGCCTATTGAGGATAAAATGAGAGAGTTGATGGAGATGGTTTGATCTTGTTCAGCAAAGGCAACTAAACCATTTAGACAAAGTGATAAGATTATAGTTAATGAGGAAAGGAGGACTAAATGTAGGCCTGAAAGAACTAGGTTAGAAGCAAGTAGGAAGAAACTCAATAGACAACAGTGGAGATAACCCTTAACAGAACTGAATGGGAGAATATAATTCATGTAGCCGACATCAAAATTTTGGGATGAAGGATTTTTTGGCTGTTGTCACTTTAATACACAATCCACTCTGTGCATCTTGTTTATCATGTCATCAAACACTTCTACATAGAAAAATATGCATCATAAGAGCTTCTATAGCGTCCATCTAATGGTTTCTTTTCTTCTGTATTAAGCGGTTGTGTATGAGGCCATTAAACAAATGAATAGAATTCTTCAAGATGGCCGATTTGATACAAAATTTAAACACAATGATGGCCAACCAATTGCTTAGAAAGTGTATAGGGCCGGTGGAAGTGTTGTCTCCACACTAAAAAGTAAAACAGGGTGATAATTTCACTCTCAATTGCTTGGGAGTTTCGATTTCAATTTAATTTTAGCAACTTGAGTACCTAATTCAAGAGAGGAACATTAAAGTGTTAGCAGTTAAGTATCTCCTATGCATAAGAATTTGAATTTGTTACATGTCAATTTTATAATTCAATTACTAACTTAAAATCAATTTTGTTTGACAAGGAAAAAGATTCAAGAGGTAGGCTTACCTTGTTGATTTTGAGAAACAAGAAAATAATTCAAGAGGTAGGACTTTGCTTTCGGCACAGCGGCAAAATAAAAAATCATGAAGTAGAGAGCGAGAGACGAGACTCGTGAGAGAATGAGAGAGAGAAAGAGATGGAAGAAGAGTCGAGACTCAGATACTCCGAGGAGGTTGAGGGAAGCTCGAAATTTGGCTTCCGATGTAGCAGGGAAGAGAGAGAGGAAGAGGCAGCAATGGGTAGGTTCCGACGTTGCAGGGAAGAGAGAGAGAGAGGATGAGTCGGCAATAGCTCCGAACTCACAGGATGAGAACGAGACGAGAGACGAAGAAACGGTGATGGCCAATGGGTTCAGTCGCGACCTAGTTTTCTTTTTGGCTATCGGGTTCACAAGGAAACCCTAAACTTCAGAATAGGTCAAACAGGTTTGGGTTTTCGTCACTAAACCCAAACTCAATAACAAAGAAACAGCTTTTTTTTTAAAGGCCATATCGGCCGATTTTTTTAAGCTGAAAAATCAGCCGATATGCCCGATATACCCCCGATATATCCGACTTGGTCCTGAAAAATGACATACGACTTGAAATTGTCCAAGTCGTGTCGGTTGAGCCCTCAAACCGACATGTCGGCCGACATGTCGGACATGTCAGACATGTCGGCCGACATTTAAAACACTGCCTATTGAGGATAAAATGAGAGAGTTGATGGAGATGGTTTGATCTTGTTCAGCAAAGGCAACTAAACCATTTAGACAAAGTGATAAGATTATAGTTAATGAGGAAAGGAGGACTAAATGTAGGCTGAAAGAACTAGGTTAGAAGCAAGTAGGAAGAAACTCAATAGACAACAATTAGGTTAACCCTATGAACCTGAATGGGAGAATATAATTCATGTAGCCGACATCAAAATTTTGGGATGAAGGATTTTTTGGCTGTTGTCACTTTAATACACAATCCACTCTGTGCATCTTGTTTATCATGTCATCAAACACTTCTACATAGAAAAATATGCATCATAAGAGCTTCTATAGCGTCCATCTAATGGTTTCTTTTCTTCTGTATTAAGCGGTTGTGTATGAGGCCATTAAACAAATGAATAGAATTCTTCAAATCTCAATTTATATCTATAAGAGTTATCCATTAGAATGACTGACAACATAGTTGAAAGGCCTTGTCCATATAATATCTACGTGTGCATGTGTGCATGTGTGCATTGTAGACATACCCCATGTGGCAAGGTCATCCCAATCATCGATTGTTGTTGCATTTGTTCAGAAATTTATCTTTACAACTCAAGTCAAGAAGATATAAATTGCTTGGCCTTGCTTCTGATGTTGTATAAATTGCTTGGCCTTGCTTCTGATGTTGTTTTCACTCCGTCCTTTAAAAAGATTGAAAAATCGCAAAGAGAACTATTAGAAGCCAGAGCCATGGTAGATGAAGCTCAACGTTCTCTGTCATCAAACATGGATGAGAACAGTTTTGAAGATGCTCCATCCGAAGAGGTAAGCAAAGATAAAGAGAGACTGGAGTCTATAAAAGCCGCATCTGTTTCAGCTATAATCGGAACACTTGCCAGTCTACCCCTTTCCTTGTATCAAGATACCAGCTATGTTCAACTAAGCTTTCATCTGGCAATCATTTTCTCTAGTTGTGCTTTGTTCGGTGTTACCTATCGTTACATAGTGAGACGAGATCTAGACGATATACATCTCAAAACAGGGGCATCTGCAGCTTTTGGTTTCATCAAAGGTGAGAACCATGACAATGTGAGATTTTCAACGATAGCTTAAAAATCGAAATAAATTTTTTGTTCTCTTTATTGTAGGTCTTGCTGCATTGGGCGCTGGAAACCTTTCTGAAGTAGATATAAACAGCTTGATTTCGTACTCTGTTGATGGAGCAGTGTATGTGTCTCAAAGTGTCTTTATATTTCTTTCAGCTTCTGTTGCTCTAGATTTTTGTTTTAAGACGAAGCTTTTGAGTCCTTTTCCCATACGTGAGGTCAAGTAACATGTAGAATCATCAGAGAAATATATTTTACTTGTAACAATGGCATATAATTGTTTTGTTTTGATGTTTTTTTTTTTAAATTGTGTTTAAACCGTAAGATTAACAGTGGACTCTCTTCTGATGCAAACGTGCTCGTAAGAAAGTTCTTAAATTGATCCTTTGTGCGCGAATGTGGCCAGTGTTGAACTACCTCGGTATACTTTTGCTACGATTATTTGAAATATTCAGGACTCACATTTTTCTTTTTCTCAAAGGGAATTTTGTTTAGAGCCCTCGTGTGTTCCTTGAAGACAAAATGCCTAGAGGGCTTAAATCAAATTTAATGCATTCTAGTGTGTATATAAACAAATAAGCAAACGAACGCTCAATTAATTTAAGAAATAGAACCAACAAGCGATTTAACCAGAAATGCATCTTTCAATCACATCTTCAACTAAATTCATTACATGAAGAGGCTGGAAATCGCTATTTAGGTATATACTGTCAAAACATAACGATAGCATGGGAAGAAAGCAGATCGAAAGTCATCAGATCATCAAAATTAGAGATTCACAAAAAGCTTACAATGCTAAAACCCTCCATTTCTCGAATCAATCAAATGAATCTAAAGGGCAAGGTTTCTAGCATTGACATTCAAAATGCATACAGTAGTATCAAGAACATATATCTGTACAAAGTCCAGAGATAAAGCCCATTTAGAGGGTGTTTGGGAGGGCTTAAGTTTTTAAGCTTATATAAGTTATGCTAGCTTTTAGTGACTTTTGGCTTATTTGATAAAAATATTATGAAAATTGTTTGGATAGAATAGTAATTTTTTTGGTCAAACCTAGCTTATTTAGGTGAGCTTATAAGCTAGTTTTGAAAAGCTGGGGTATCTGACTTTTCAAAATGAACTTATAAGTTAACTTATTTGATATTTTACCAAACATGTAGATATGGAAAAGCTAGCTTAAAAGCTAGTTTGACCAAAAAATAAGCTCCCCCAAACACCCTCTTAGTACAGTGTCAGTGAATCACTACTGCAGCCAAGAATCGGTACTAAAATGACGGGGTCTTCTCCCATCTCATTCTCTTTTCATGTTGCTGAACATCTAAACAAAAGTTTTCGAGGTGTGAAATAATGATGGCACTTCCAAAACAACACTGCGTTGAATGAAGACTGAAATTCAGCGGAGGCAAGTCAGCCACTTAAAGGCCATGATTATAGTTCCAAAAAGGTAATATCGACATGTTAACTTCTATAAAATGAACTAGCTACTAAGTAAAAACGGAACTTCTGGAAAATTTATGAACAACAAAGGGTATTAGGCTTCAGATTCAGTTCAGTTGTTGCTGGGAATATGATTCATGATCTCAGAGATCTTCAAAATAGCATTCTGGACTGGATCATCACCGTCAGTCTCAGTATTTCTAAACCATGAAGGTGACTGCAATGCATATCGGTATTTGCTTTTTCCCCTCTTCACTTTTCTAAAGTTCGACAAAGCTTTTTCCAGGTCAGACTGTTGCAATGCTCTCGGTATCTGCAACATGCAACCAAAAAATTGGACCTAAATTCATTATATGATCAAAAAGGATGCTTGTAAATCATAAACCCCCTTCACCACTGGCTAGAAAAGTTGAGTCACTCCGCATAAATTTGGGAAGAATCTGACAGTGACAGTTATGACAATTACCATAAATCCTTTCCTAATTTACCATTTCTGAATATTAAACTCAATAACAGACATCATAGGGAAGCTAAAATGACAAGGAACCTTTTGCAGAAAAGTTAACCCATTTAACAGTATGACCCTATACTACGATCAAATGTCAAGGTATACTCTTACCTGTGTGGTCTTCCCTTTCTTTTCTTCCTCCAGCAACTGTCTGACAGGAAAATAGGCTGCTTGCTTGCAGAGTTCAAAAATATCTGAACCAGTAAAACCTTCACAAAGCCCCGCAATATAGTCATAATCGATGTCTTCATCTACTCTTTCCCCCTTCAGGACCACCTTCAATATCTTAGCCCTCTCGCTCCGGCCAGGTACGCCAATTTCAAAAGACTGAGGAAAACGCCTGAGTATTGCCTCATCTAGCTCCAATGGACGGTTTGTAGCAGCTAAAACCATAACTTGAGCATTTTCTGCAATACCAATGCATAAGTCTTCAACTAAAACCTCTTTATAGCAAATCAAAATACACCCTTTAAAATGAACAAACGATTGTTATTACTTCTGATACAACGTCATTAGCAATCAGCTTAGATTAGTTTTCACTTGCAAGTTTGATATGATCAACTCTGGAGATAAATGCGGAAAGTCTTAGTTTGATAAAATCACATACCTTTGCAATTACATGCAAATGCAACAAATCATTGTAAGAGTAAGCCATAACACAGATCTATATTGTCTTCTGAGTTTTCATGTCAAAGGGAAGAAAAAACCCTGGAAATTAAATTACAGCATTAACTAAAAAGCTGCAAATTTGAACCTTACTAACTTTGGCTTTGAAAATATTTGAATTGTTTCTACCAAACGTCTCAAAAATTAGTCACAACCAAATTCTTTACCCAAATTCAATATGCTGATAGCTCCACACAGGATACTTAAGTTACCTGCCTAACTTGATCTTCTAGGTAATAAAACCAAGCTGCAGCACTAAATTCAACATGTTTTGACTTGTCCAAGACCTACAATTCTATGATTAGGTAACAGCTAAGCCCTCATCCTGTAATATGTATGAACTGCATATATCAACTATGTCTCTCCTCCTTCATGCATCCATGTGTACAACATGCAAGCAAATGTGACATAACGTGTGCATTGTGAATCCGATATTCATATGTTCATGCATGATCAAGATAGTTGTTTGCACATGCCAAGTAAAGGGTGAACAATATATATATATATATAAGTTTGATCCATTCATTTATCATGACAAACACGTCTATGTTTAAAAACTTCTTTAATTTTCCATGTTTCTAGTTCCTCATTCTTTTTGTTGAAGGAGTATTATTATTTCGAACCACTCGATACATCTGATAGAAGGTCCAAAAGTTTACAATAATCTTATTTCATCATAGCGTGCAAATCATGAAAAATGTCATGAGCTAGCCATCTGTTAAATAGGAACAACTAGCTTGCCACTGTTGTAAATAGCGGCCGATAGCGGCGCTATTTCGGTGCAAATAGCAGTAGCGGAGCCTACCACTACAATTTCATTGATTGCGGAGAACAATAGCACTCGTGAGTGATTTTCGCATGCCAAAGCGCTCGAAAGCGCGAAATAGCGGTAAATAGTGCTCATTTATCTATGCTTGAAGACTTTATTTTTATGTCAAGTTTCAAATTGTTAATACAATCATGCTGCTACTAATCAATGTTTTTCTATTGTTGAGAATTTTCTATTAGAGACTTGAAATTTGAAAGAATGGGACAAATAACGGTCTTTTTTATAAACATGTACGCTTTTTCATTTTGTACAGTAATTTTGTTAATATTATGTGATTGTTACACGTCTATTTCATACTTAGGATCTCTATAAATCATCAAATATGTATTTGTAGAACTTTTAGATTTTTCTTTTTCTTTTTTTGAATATTTATACATATTTAAATTGGACTGCTATTTGACTTTGCGCTTTTTGCCAATATAGCGCCAAATAGCTTTAGCGGTGCCTCACCGCTACGCAACGCTATTCGCTATCGGTAACCTTGTAGCTTGCTTATGCACTAGGAGATAAGCAAATAAGATGTTAGCATAAGCCCAAATTCCACAGCCACTCAACTGTCTTTCATGTTAGATCCCTATATCAGTATAAAGAGATGTAGTCATTGATTTATTAATCAGCAACACAAATCCATACAACTAATTTCAGAAAAGAAAGCTCTCTGAAATGAGGTAAATATGAAAAAGGTAATCTCTACGAGTACACTGAGACTGTCTGGGCTAAAGGCTTTATTGTTATTGCTGTGTTATGAGTATAAACATATTCCAATATTCATGTAATATCTAGAATACTGACATGCATACAATGGGTTTTAGTGTAGCGAGCTATAAAATTAGTCAGCAAAGCAGAACATGAATTACATGACAAACCAGACCTACAAGAAAAATATCAGACTGTGATGAAATTACAAGCCTCATAGCAAATGAATGAAATATAACCAGATGACTTTAAAAGGTTCCATGACACCATATAAACAAAAAACTAATAAAACAAGTCAGATACTCACGGTCCGTGGTGAAACCATCCCACAAGGACATAAACTCAGTTTTCATGTTAGCCATGGCTTCATGGTCTGTATTACGGCGCTGCGCCAAGAAACTATCAACCTCATCAATAAAAATGATAGCAGGCTGGAGCTTATGGGCCAGAGTAAACACCGCAGCCACTGCAAAAGTTGAAGAAAGAAACATTGAGCACAGCATTATATTGGAATCAGATGAGTGTGATATTTGCCGAGAAATCCAACATGGGACTAACGCCCATAGCTTACCAAGCTTTTGAGCATCTCCAAACCATTTACTCATCAAATTAGACACCCTCACATTGATAAAAACAGCTTCAGACTCCTTAGCAATGGCCTTTGCTAGCATTGTTTTTCCGGTCCCTGGAGGTCCATACAGCAGAACCCCCTTCTGCGGACTAAGAAGCTTCCCGTGCGAAAACAACTCGGGTCTCCTCAGGGGAAGAATGACCAGTTCAAATAATTCTTGCTTAATCTTGTCGAGACCTCCAACAGACTCAAACTCGACGTCAATATGAACAGGATTTATAACATCACACGCTATCACATCCTACAAATATAATTAACATAAACTGTCACAATGTCCATTCTAGGGTTTATGCAAACAACTAATTGAAGCAAAAGTACCAAAACTAATCGATAAAAACCGCCAAAAATCCCCAAAAAAAAAAAGAAAAGGAAGAGTAATAATCGAAGATAAAAGGAGACCTCATACTGATTAGTGTTGAATAGAGGTCGGCCGAGCCTCTTGGCGATCTCCCTCTTCTGCTTGAGCGCCTTCTTCAATGCGGCGTGGTTAGGGTCGAGCTTACGGAGGGCGGCGCAGAGAACGAGGTAACTGAGCCCCGCGCTCGCCGCGTACAGGGCTAGCTCTTTCAAGAACCTCGACCCTTCCATCGCCGACGACCAAGCTTTTCTTTTGATTTTTCTCCTTCTTGATTTTTATTTTTTTTTTAATTTTTTATTTGATCGGTTTAGAAATTAAAATAGAGGAGCCAAAGTGTTTTCTGTTGCTTTGGCCTTGTGGCCTAAGAAAGGAAGAATGATGAGGATGGGTCGGGTCGTAAACGGGTCGGGTATCTATTATATCAAGTAATCGGTTCGCTTTGAGTTCTAGCACGTTTGAACGGTAAGATCGTGCTGAAATTGATCCTTTTTGTGCGTATGTAAGTTGCTAGTGTTGAAGTAGGCGGTATGCTTTTGCTACAGTTATTCCAGGACTCACATTTTTTATTATTCTCGAAAAGACAAAAATGCCTAAGGGAGCTAAACCAAAATTTAAAGAAATTAACGTCTCGTTTAATACGCGAGAATGGGGTCAAGTGAGAATGGAATTAAGATAGGAACGAAATGGAATTAATGTGGGAATGGCATTCCTATTCTCATATTTGGGTGCGATTAGAGAATTAAGTGGGAATATATTTAAGAATAATATATCCTGAATTTATTTTATTATTTTCATTCTCATTTAAGTGGGAATTTCAATTCATTGATAACTCATTGGGAATAGCAATTTTTACATTAAATGGGAATTGATTAGAAGTGGGAATAACATTTCTAGCATCCAAAACTACATCATGTTTGGTATGCATAAATGAGAAGTTGGAATTACATTCCATTCTCACCATCCCGCGTACCAAACGAGGCATAAGGGTTTAAATCAAATTAATGCATTCTAGTGTATTGTAAGCCAATAAGCAAACAATCGCTCCATTAATTTAATTTAAGAAATAGAACCAACAAATGAACGGAATCCACTATGTAAGTTTCGTCAAAACGTGTTTCTAGTATTGACATTCAAATTACGTACATGCAGTAGTATCGAGTAACAGTTGCAAAAACGCATAACTGTGCAAAATGAAGAGATAAAGGCCATTTAGTACAATGTCAACGAATCAAAGATTTAGTACAATGTCAACGAATCAAAGATTATTCTACCCTGCAAGAAGTTATAAAAACAAAAAATCTCCCATCTCATCACCATTTCATGTGGCTAAACATTATCTGCTCTCAGACTAAAGCCATGTAATCAAAAGTTTTGGAGGAGAAAAAAAAAACATAAATAATAATAGTGTCATTTCCAAACAAACACTGCCTTCATTGAAGACTGAAATCCAGCAGAGGCTATAGTTCCAGAGAGGTAATATCAACATTAGACTTCTATATATAAAAGAAAGAAACCCCTAGAAAAGTTATGAGCAGTTAACAGACTAAGGGTCCTAGGCTTCAGGTTCAGTTTGCTTGATGCCGGCAATACGATTAATAAACTCAGAGATCCTCAAAATAGCATTCTGGACCTGATCAATGTCGTCATTATCTGCGTTCTTTGATCATCAAGGTGACTGTAATGCCAATCGGTATTCCCTTTTTTCCCTCTTCGCTTTTCTAAAGTTCGACAAAGCTTTTTCCAGGTCTGACTGTTGCAACGCTCTTGGTATCTGCAACTCGCAACAAAAAATTGGACATAATTCATTTTATTAACGAAAAGGATGCTTGTAAATTGATAGACCCCCTTTCGCCACTGGCTAGAAAAGTTAAAATGTGGATAATTCTGTCAATAAAATAACGGTGATACAAATTTGAGAAGAATCTGACAGTGGCAGTTATGATGATTACCATGACTCCTTTCCAAATTTACCATTTGCTGAATATTAAACCGATACACAAACATTGATCATAAGTGAAGCTAAAATAACAAAAGTAACCCGTTTAACAGAATGACCCTTTATTAAGATAAAATGTAAAGGCTTGTCCTTACCTGGATT
Source organism: Asparagus setaceus (assembly GCA_012295165.1). NCBI lineage: Eukaryota > Viridiplantae > Streptophyta > Magnoliopsida > Asparagales > Asparagaceae > Asparagus > Asparagus setaceus. The sequence continues at coordinate 81,295,997 of CM022704.1, read as the reverse complement.
ATTTTCCCTTTCTTTTCTTCCTCCAGCAGCTCTTTGACAGGAAATAAGGCTGCTTGCTTGCAAACTTCAAAAATATCTGAACCAGTAAAACCTTCACACAGCCTGTCTATGTGGTCATAATCGATGTCTTCTTCTATTCTTTCCCCATTCAGAACCACCTGAAATATCTTAGCTCTCTCACCCTGGCCAGGTGTGACAATTTCAAAAGCCTGAGTAAATCGCCTAAGTATTGCCTCGTCTAGTGCCGATGGACGGTTTGTAGCAGCTAAAACCATAACTCGAGCATTTTCTGCAATACCAATGCAATATAAGTCTTCTACTAAAACCTCTTTATAACAAATCAAAACACACCCTTTAAAATGAACAACAATTTGTTATTATTTGTCATATAACATCGTTAGCAATCAACTTACATTATTTTTATTTTTTGTGCAAGTTTGATAAGATCAATGCTGGAGGCTAAATGCAGAAATTCTTAGTTTGAAAAAAATGACAAAACTGTGGAATTACGTACAAACCAGTGTAATACAAGCCATGAATTTGATGTACGTCGTCTTTTGAGCTTTCATGACAAGGGGGAAACCCTCCAGAAATTAAATTACAGCATTAACTAAAAACTGCTAAATTGAGCCTCGCTAACTTTGGCTTCTTCTGAGAATATTTGAATTTGCTTCTACCAAACCTCTAAAATGAGTCGCCACCAAACTCCAACTCAAATTCAATATTCTGATAGGTCCAAGCAGGACACTTAAGTTACCTGCCTAACACTAAATTCAACATGATCCTGCTTGCCCTGCAGGCCCTATGACTCTATGATTATGTAACGGTAAGCCCTCATCCTTTAATGTATACGATGATATACATATATCAACTATATCTCTCCTCCTTCATGCATTCGTGTATACTACATGCAAGCAAATCTGACATAAATCGTTCATTGCGTGTGTCTTTTTCATATGTTCATGCATGTTGAAGATTGTTGTTTGCACATGCCAAGTACAAGGGTGAACAATCTAAGATATGTGTATGGTCCATTCACTTATCATGATATACATGCCCCACATTATGTTTAAAATTTATTTCAATTTTCCATGTTCCTCATGCTTTTTTCGAAGGAGTATTATCATTTTATCCAAGTAGGAACAACTATCTTGCTTATGCACGTGGTGATAATGCAAGAAAGTAAATAAGATATTAGCGTAAGCCCCAATTCCACAGCCTACTCAACTATCTTTCGCATTCGATCCCTATATAAATATAAAGAGATGGAAGCACTGGTTCATTTACCAGCAACACAAATCCATACAAGTAATTTCAGCAAAGAAAAGCTCCCTTGAATAAAGTGCATATGAAAAAGGTAATCTCTATGAGTACACTGAAAATGTTTGGGCTAAAGGCTTTGTTGTCGTTGTTGCATTGTACAATGTATATTCCAATCCTGTGATATATAGACTACTAGCAAGTGTACAATGGGTTTCAGTGCAGGAAGATATAAAATTAGTCAGCAAGCACAACATCATAGATTACATGCCAAATCAAACTTCCGAGAAAGATATCTGACAGTGATGAAATTACAAGCCTCATTGCGAATGAATGAAATATAACGAGGTTAGTTTAATTAAAGGTTTAATGACATCATATAAAAAAGTGAATACAATAATATCTAGATACTCACGGTCTGTCATGAAACCATCCCACAAAGACATAAACTCAGTTTTCATGTTAGTCGTGACTTCATGGTCTATATCACGGCTTCCCTAAGAAACCATCAACCTCATCAATAAAAATGATAGCAGGCTGGAGCTTATAGGCCAGAGTAAATACTGCAGTCACTGCAAAAGTTGAAAAAAGAAACATTGAGCATAGGATTATATGTATTGGAATCAGATGAAGGTGATATTTATGAAGAACTCCAACATGCTATGTTAACAAGTATAATTCAAGTATATGATGGTTGCTTCTAACCATGGAGCTGTTGGTATACAACAAATATAATCTAACTTGCCATGTTCGACTAGCTAACTTAATTTCTGAGCTTGCACTATAAGATACTTCCCTTTTTCCAAGTATAGATAGCATAGTAATTATAAGGAGAAATTTTTAAGAAAGACTATTTTAAAATTTTTATTAGCAAAATCGATCTCTTTTTAACCACGTCACAAAAATAGATTGATTTTGCAAAATAGAATTTTAAATACAAGGGACTACTTGTCCGTGTATTTAGCGACCACTAATCACAGGTTAATTAGATCTTTAAGTTATATACACGGAACTAGCTAGTATATAGTCTCGTATTTTAATGGATTTTGAGATTAATTTTGATGATCAAGAGTTTTGAGGTTAATTTTGATGATCAAGAGATCTAATCTTAGCTTTTCCAAATATAATGAACATATGAACGCTTTTATCATATGAACTAAAATATTTCGATATTATCCGGTTTTCTAGCTAGAATCTATAGGCCTTAATATATACTAGTAAGACTAGGTGTGCAAGCGTGTAGAACATGCACAAAACATGCACAAGACAGTTTTCGGGTTCGTGATCGACTACTAGGCATTGTAGTCGACTAATCTGCGTGAGACGAGCGAGTTTTGGTACAGGAGCGAGTAGTCGACTACTAGGCATTGTAGCGATATCTGCTGACGGGCAACGAGTTTGGTGGAAGCAGTAGTCGACTAATCGTATTGTAGTCGACTAATCTGATGTATTAGTCGACTAATCAGGCGATGAGTCGACTAATGCGGAATTCGAATACGGGTTTGGTTTTAAACCGGTTCGTTTAGAGTTTATATACAACCCTAAACGATTATTTGGATGTTTTTAAGCGTTTGGAGCAACCTTTGAAAGGGTTTTGTGCATCTTTGGAGAGGAGATCTTTTGAGAGATTGAGAGGTTTGTTTTAGGGTTTCTTTGTGAGAACTTGTAATCCTAATTTGTATTCTCTCTTTATTAGTGAAAACCCCTCTCCTTACCCGTGGGCGTAGGCAACTTGCGAACCAGTAAATCTCGTGTCTTTACTCTTTTATTGTGTTTTGGCTATCGTTTGTGGTGGTTTCTCTCGAGGTTCCCGGTCCATGCGCCAACAATTAATATCGAGCTATTGTTCAGATGGAAGTGGTGTAATTTCTAATTTGAGGGGTGTTCGGTGATTCTGAGAAAGGATTCCGAACAAGCAGATGGCGTCAACCATGAATCATCCAAAGTGGGAAAATTCGAGATTGAAAAGTTCAATGGGAAGAACGACTTTTCTTATTGGAGGATGCAGGATGAAAAACTTTCTAATTTAAAAAATTGCACAAGGCTTTGGATGGAAAGGAGAAGAAGAACAAGGATATGTGATGAGGATTGGGAGGAGTTAGATCTGGGAAACACAGTCGATTATCCTATGCCTTGAGAGGGATGTAGCTTTCTTGGTAGATGGAGAGGAAGCGAGTGAGGCGTGTGGAAAGTTAGAGGTTTCATGACAAGAGTCTAACTAACCGGATCTACTTAAAATCCAAATTGTATACTTGCAAGATGGAGGAGGGCTCATCAATCAGGAACACATCAACAAGTTTGATAGGATCATATCAGTTGAAAGACATAGATGTTAAAGTAGGAGGCGAGGATCAGTAGCTTACTACTTGTCTCTGCTTGAAGTCTTATGAGAACACAGTGCAAACACCGAGGCTTGTGGGAGAAAATTTGAAGATGGATGAGACTAGAGCGGCACTTCTAGCGGACGATCTTGGAAGATTGCAACTAGTGACACAGCCGTGATAACAAAGGAACAAGCGAGGATTGTTTGCAAGAGGAAGGAGCAATGGCGAGGAAAAGGCAAAGGAGAAAGTCTAGATCTAAATCAAGACCTCTTGGAAAAAAGGATGTTTCAAGTCGCGGTGAAGGCTGGGCATTTCAAAGTCGATTGTCAAATAAGAGTAGGTGGAAAGAACAACAACAAGGCTGAGGAGAGGGCAAGGAAGAAGAGCTACGTTTCGAGAGGAAGGGAGCGATAAGAATGCTATATAGATCGCGGTGGCGAGGAGATCTCTGGAAGTGGATACTTGATTGGTTGCTCTTATCATATGTGTCCAAATAGGAAGTGGTTTACTACGGAGGCATTGATGGTGGAAGCGTATTGATGGGGAATAACCATGCTTGTAAAGCATGGGGCTAAGTAATATCAAAATCAAGATGCATGATGGAGTGGTTCGAACCTTGGATGTGAGGCATGTTCCCGACTTGCGGAAGAATCTTATCTCGGTTGGTGCTTTGGACTCCGGTGGTTGCGGTTTGGCCGAGAAAGCGGAGTGAAGAAGGTTGTTCGTGGTTCCTTAGTAGTGATGAAGGGTGTTCGTCACGGTAATCTATATCTCTCTCGAGTCACGGCGGTGGCGGAGATCTGTGGTTGGAACGAAGCAAGAAATGAATGCAGATTCAATACGGGTTTGGTTTAAACCCTGTTTAGAGTTTATATACAACCCTAAACCCGATTATTTGGATGTTTTTAGCACGCTTTGGAGCAACCTTGAAAGGGTTTTGTGCATCTTGGAGGAGAGAGATCTTGAGAGATTGAGAGGTGTTTTATTCTTTGTGAGAACTTGTAATCCTAATTTGTATTCTCTTTCTATTAGTGAAAACCCCTCCCACTCCCCGGGACGTAGGCAACTTGCCGAACCACGTAAATCTCGTGTCTTTACTCTTTTATTGTGTTTTTGGCTATCGCTTGTGGTGGTTTCTCTCGACGGCCACGCGGTCCGCAACAATTGCATCGAGCTATTGATCGCATTGGAAGTGGTGTAATTTCTAATTTGAGGGGTGTTCTGCGATCCTAGAGCGCTTCATTAAGACAAACAGAGGATGCGCCAACCAAGAATCAGTCAAAAGGAAAATTCGAGATTGAAAAGTTCAATGGGAAGAACGACTTTTCTTATGGAGGATGCGATGAAAACTTTCTAATTTCAGAAAAATTGCACAAGGCTTTGGATGGAAAGGAGAAGAAGAACAAGGATATGTCTCGATGAGGATCGGGAGGAGTTAGATCTCGAAACACGCAAGGCCGACATCCTATGCCTTGAGAGGGATGTAGCTTTTAGATGGAGAGGAAATCATGCGTGGAAGAAGTTAGAGGTACCTTCATGACTGAAGAGTCTAACTAACCGGATCTACTTAAAATCCAAATTGTATACTCTGCAAGATGGAGGAGGGCTCATCAATCCCGAACACATCAACAAGTTTGATAGGATCATATCGATTTGAAAGACATAGATGTTAAAGTAGGAGACGAGAAGGCTTACTACTACTGCTCGGGCCAAGTCTTATGAGAACCCTCGTGCAAACACCGAGGCTTGTGGGAGAAAATTTGAAGATGGATGAGACTAGAACCAAGACTTCTAGCGACGATCTTCTTAAGATTGCAACTAGTGACCCCGCTTAATGGCACAAGGAACAAGCCAGGGATTGTTTGCAAGAGGAAGGAGCAATGAGCGAGAAAAGGCAGGGAGAAAGTCTAGATCTAAATCAAGACCTCTTGCGAAAAAGGATGTTTCTGGCGCATGAAGCTGGGCATTTCAAAGTCGATCATTCCAAATAAGAGAGTAGGTGGAAGAAGAACAACAACAAGACCGAGAGGAGAGAGGGCAGGAAGCGTAGCCACGCTTCAGAGGAAGGGAGCAAGGAATGCCTGCGTCGCCGGTGGCAGAGATCTCCGGAAGTGGATACTTGATTCGGTTGCTCTTATCATATGTGTCCAAATAGGAAGTGGTTTACTACCTACGTAGGCATTGATGGTGGAACTGTATTGATGGGGAATAACCATGCTTGTAAACAGGGGCTAAGTAATATCAAAATCAAGATGCATGATGGAGTGGTTCAACCTTGACCGGATGTGAGGCATGTTCCCGACTTGCGGAAGAATCTTATCTCGGTTGGTGCTTTGGACTCGGTGGTTGCGAGTTGTGCCAGCAGAGTGAAAGGTTGTTCGTGGTTCCTTAGTAGTGATGAAGGGTGTTCGTCACGGTAATCTATATACTCTCAGATGCACGGTGGCGAGGGAGATCACGGCGGTTGGAAGCTGAAGGAAGTGGTGGAGACCCATGTGAGCACACACTGCGTTATGGCATAGGCGGCTTGGGCATATGTCGAGAAGGGTCTAGTTACGCTTGGTAAAGAGGGTCTGGCGAAGAATCTGAAGGAACCTAGCATGGATTTTTGCGAGGATTGTGTGTATGGAAAGTCACGGGGTCAGTTTCTGAGCAACAAGTCTAAGAGCGAGGGATACTAGATTATGTGCACCACGGATGTTTGGGGTCCGGCTCGAATAACTTCAAAGGGTGGTTCAGGTATTATGTCTCGTTTATAGATGATTATTCTAGGTATGCTTGGATTTACTTTACGAAGCACAAGAATGAGGTGTTGAGACATTCAAGAAGTGGAGAACAATGGTTGAAACGGGGCGGAAAGAAATTGAAGCGAGATCGATGCAGATGCAGTATCTGAGATGGTGCTTTCAAGGTTGTGATCGGGGAGGATGATCGACCTTGGGCGGTCGAGTCTACACCTGTGAGAATGGGGTGTGAGAGAGCAGAATAACTACTGGGGAGCAAGGTGAGTATGCGATCTTATGCAAGATTGGGCAACGAATGGTGAAGCGAAGCGGTGGCTGACTTGTTACATTGTGAACCGCTCACCACATTCGACATTGGATGGTAATACACCTATAGGGTGTGGTCGAGAGAACATGCAGATTATGATAGGCTCGGAATTTTGAATGTACCGCCTACTATCCGTCAGCGAGGAAAGCTTGGCGAGGGCCAAGAAGGCAATATTCTTGGGATATGCAAAGGCGTAAAAGGCTATCGCCTTTGGTGTCTGGAAGATTCAAAGTTAAGTGGTCGGCGGGGATGTTACCTTTGATGAGAAATCCATGATTGCTAGGGCGTCCAAGGATGATGGTGTTATGACTGGTGAGACTTCTAAGTCTCAGGTTATTGAAATAGAACCTAAAGACCAACTAGGTTCTAATCGTGCTCAAGTGGGAAGTCGTAGATGATGAGCTTGGCGGGGAGGAGGTTCAGCGAGGAAAATACAGGCACTACAACAACGAAGCTCGAGGATAATTTGGCTTCCACTAGGCCAAAGCGAGCATACAAGCGAGTTTTGAAGGCTGGGGGCTGATCAACCTGAAGCACTATGGGCGTGCTAATATGGTTGAATCACGCACTCGGTGGAGGAGGGCGAGCGGTCTCCTTCAAGGAAGCTATTCGGGACAAGGATAGTGAGAGTTGGTTGGCTGCGATGGAGGAAGAGATGGAATCTCTTCGGAAGAACCAAACATGGGAGGTGGTCCCATTGCCCGTAGGAAGAAAAGCTATTGGTTGTAAGTGGGTGTATAAAAGAAAGGAAGATCTTTCAGAGCTCGGTGGTGTAAGATACAAGGCGAGGCTAGTGGCTAAGGGTTTTGCACAGAAAGAGGGTGTGGATTACAATGAGATATTTTCTCCGGTGGTGAAACATACTTCTATTCGGGTGCTATTGAGTATTGTTGCTCATGGTGATTTTGAGCTGGATCAACTCGATGTTAAAACAGCCTTCTTGCACGGAGACTTGGATGAAGAGATCTACATGCATCAACTGAGGGCTACAAGGTTGAGGATAAGGAGAATCATGTGTGTCGTTTGAGGAAGTCCTTTGTATGGATTAAAGCAATCTCCGGCTGATGGTACAAGCGATTTGACTCCTTCATCTTTGAAGCATGGATTTTCAAGCGATCATGATTGTTGTGTTTACATTCGAGGCTTCGTGGAGGTAATTTTATCTATCTTCTTTGTATGTGGATGACATGCTTATTGCTTCTAAGAAGGGTGGGAATAGATAGGTGAAATCTCAACTTGGTGAAGAGTTGAGATGAAGGACATGGGTGTACTAGAAAATCTTGGGTATGGAGATTAGAAGAGGCGAATCGGCGGTGATTGTTCTTGAGTCGAAGGGCTACATAAAGCGGTGTCCGAGGTTCGGGATGCAAAGTGCTAAGTGGTGGTGACTCCATTGCTCACACTTTAGGCTTTACGGTAATCAATCTCCCTCTGAAGAAAGGCATGGAGCGTGTTCTATGCTAGTGCGATTGGCGGGGAGGAGGTTCAGCGAGGAAAATACACGGCACTACAACAACAAAGCTCGAGGATAATTTGGCTTCCACTAGGCCAAAGCGAGCATACAAGGTGTTTTGTCGGGGGGATCAACCCTCAAGCACTATGGGCGTGCTAATATGGTTGAATACGACTCTCGGTGGAGGAGGGCGAGCGGTCTCCTTCAAGGAAGCTATTCGGGACAAGGATAGTGAGAGTTGGTTGGCTGCGATGGAGGAAGAGATGGAATCTCTTGGAAGAACCAAACATGGGAGGTGGTCCCATTGCCCGTAGGAAGAAAAGCTATTGGTTGTAAGTGGGTGTATAAAAGAAAGGAAGATCTTTGAGCTCGGTGGTGTAAGATACAAGGCGAGGCTAGTGGCTAAGGGTTTTGCAGTAAAGAGGGTGTGGATTACAATGAGATATTTTCTCCGGTGGTGAAACATACTTCTATTCGGTGCTATTGAGTATTGTTGCTCATGGTGATTTTGGTGGATCAACTCGATGTTAAAACAGCCTTCTTGCACGGAGACTTGGATGAAGAGATCTACATGCATCAACCCGAGGGCTACAAGGTTGAGGATAAGGAGAATCATGTGTGTCGTTTGAGGAAGTCCTTTGTATGGATTAAAGCAATCTCCCGGCGATGGTACAAGCGATTTGACTCCTTCATGTCAAGCATGGATTTTCCCGGCGATCATGATTGTTGTGTTTACATTCGAAGCTTCATGGAGGTAATTTTATCTATCTTCTTTGTATGTGGATGACATGCTTATTGCTTCTAAGAGCGGTGGAGATAGATAGGTGAAATCTCAACTTGGTGAAGAGTTGAGATGAAGGACATGGGTCTTGCTAGAAAAATCACGGGTATGGAGATTAGAAGAGAGCGAATCGGCGATTGTTCTTGAGTCGGAAGGGCTACATAGAGCGGTGATCGCGAGGTTCGGGATGCAAAGTGCTAAGTCGGTGGTGACTCCATTGGCTCCACACTTTAGGCTTTACGGTAATCAATCTCCCACTACGCCGAAGAGAAGGCACATGGAGCGTGTTCCCTATGCTAGTGCGATTGGCGGTTTAATGTATGCAATGGTGTGTACACGCCCGGATCCTGGCGGTTAGTGTGGTCGATGGATTCATGGCGAATCCGGAAAGCGCCGAAGCGATGAAGTGGGTCCTCAAGTACTTAAAGGGTACCGTTGATCTGGTCGTGTTTTGGTGGAGAAACATGTCGATTGGCGGGTTTGTGGACTCGGATTATGCGAGGCGATCTAGATAGACGGCGATCTATTACCGGTTATGTATTTAAGATACATGGAGCTCCGGTTAGTTGGCGATCGATACATGCTACTACAGGGCACTCTCTTTCAGTACATGGCCATGCCGCGAGGAGTGAAGGGCCCCGTGGTTGTGGGGTCTTCTAGATGATTTGGGGATTGAGCAGAAACGTGAACTTGTGGTGTGATGATCAAAGTGCAATTCACCGCGAAGAATCAGTTCATCATGCTCGCATCAAGCATATCGATGTCGTATCATTTTGTGCGGGATGTCATTGAGGAAGGTGATATTTCTCTCATGAAGGTGCACACGAATGAGAATCCCGCGGACATGTTAACCAAGGTGGTCACGGGTAGTAAGTTTAAGCATTGCTTAGACTTGCTTCATATCACTTCGTGTTGATTTTGAAGGCATGGCCCTTCGGGCATGTGGGTAAGGTGGAGATAATTTGAGGTGAACTCGATGAGCTTGATCCGGTGGAGAGATGCGTAAGCGACCGCGGTGTAGTGGCATTTGGATTGGCTGGATTGGCGATGGAGATCTCTAGATGTTCTTGGTGTTCTTAAATTGTTCGTCAAAATTTGAGGTAAATCAAATGATGTCGAGAGTGGAGAATTGTAGAACATGCACAAAACATGCACAAAGACAGTTTCCGGTTGGTAGTCGACTACAGGCATTGTAGTCGATATCTGCTGGCAGACAGCGAGTTTTGGTGGGAACGAGTAGTCGATGTAGGGCGTAAAATGCGAAGACGCCAATAATAAACACTATCGATGAAGGTTACAAGGCGGCGACTTTCACGATGACAAAGGAGAATCGAAGCTAATGTCTCGAGTACAAGGATTACAAGTTGACAATCCTTGTGAAAAGAGATCACAATTTTGATCTCTTCAATTCAAAATGCGGGGCTCATCCCGGCGTTTCAATTCAAAGCGAGCACATGGCCGCGTTAAGTCCCAGCGGAGCACATGGCTGCGGCCAGCGTCAGCCAAAGCGCGGAGCCACGGCCCGCGTTGAAGCCCAAAGCGGAGCACATGGCCCGCGTTTCATTTTCAAAATGCGGAGCCGTGGCAGCGTTTCAACAAAAGCAGCGAGCACCGCAGTCGTTGAAGCTTCTTAGCGGCCACACATGGCCGTTCGGCTCAAAAGCGGCTCACATGGCCCGCGTTCGAGCTCAAAAGCAGGCGAGGCTTGCTCGAAGCGAACCAGCGTTTGACTCATTCAAACATGAGTTGAACGGTTCATAAACCGTTTGAGAGATTTAAGGGGTGGTTACACCCACTAAACCCCATTGAGGAGCAATTCAAGGGGCAGTTACACCCTTTAACCTATAAATGGGGGTTTGACAGCCAAACAAAGGGGTTGGAAGGAGTTTGGCCGAGAGAACAAAGGAAGGGAGAGAACCAGTTTCCTCTGCGCAGCTGTGATCGGCGTGACGATCGGACCTTCATCCGTGGTCTGATCGGAGTGAAACTTGGAGGGCAGCCTCAACACTCATCGTTCCTAATTCTGAACGGTGGAGATTGATTTCTACCGGTTGGATCTGGAGATATCGAGGTTTTATCGAAGCTAATTGTGCAGAGAACGGTTTCTTCTGCGCAGCTGTGATCGACGTGATGATCGGACCTTCATCCGTGGTCTGATCGAGTGAAACTTGGAGGGAGGCCTCAACACTCATCGTTCTTAATTCTGAACGGTGTGTACACGCCTTTATATTTTCATTGCGCGGTTAGTGTGTACGTAGATTCATGGCGCCGGAAAGGCGACCGGGAAGCAAATGAAGTGGGTCCTCAATTACTTAAAGGGTACCGTTGTCCTGTGTTTTGGTGGAGAAACATGTCGATTGATGGTTTGTGGACTCGGATTATGCGGCGCATCTAGATAGACGGCGATCTACATCGGTTATGTATTTAAGATACATGGAGCTCCTTAGTTACGATCGATGTTACAGCTACTGATGGCACTTTCTACTACAGAGGTCGAAGTACATGGCCATGGAGGAGTGAAGGAAGCCCGTGGTTGTGGTCTTCTAGATGATTTGGGGATTGAGCAGAAAACGTGAACTTGTGGTGTGACGATCAAAGTGCAATTCACCCGGCGAAGAATCAGTTCATCATGCTCGCATTCGCATATCGATGTCGTATCATTTTGTGCGGGATGTCATTGAGGAAGGTGATATTTCTCTCATGAAGGTGCACACGAATGAGAATCCCACGGACATGTTAACCAAGGTGGTCATGGTAGTAAGTTTAAGCATTGCTTAGACTTGCTTCATATCACTTCGTGTTGATTTGCCCAAGAGGGCATGGCCCTTCGAGGCGGTAATGGGTAAGGTGGAGATAATTTGAGGTGAACTACGATGAGCTTGATCCTGGAGGATGCGTGAGGCACCAGCGTAGTGGCGCAATTGGATTGGCTGGATTGGCGATGGAGATCTCTAGATGTTCTTGGTGTTCTTACGGTGTTCGTCCAAAATTTGAGGTAAATCAAATGATATGCGAGGTGGAGAATTGTAGAACATGCACAAAACATGCACAAGACCTTTGAGTTCGTGAGTCGACTACTAGGCATTGTAGTCGACTAATCAGCCGACGCAGCGTGTTTCTGGCAGGAACAGTAGTCGATGTAGTCGAAAAAGTTCATCAAGACACCAATATCCGCTAAACACTATCGATGAAGGTTACAAGGCGGCGACTTTCCGCGATGACAAAGGAGAATCGAGCTAATGTCTCGAGTACAAGGATTACAAGTTGACAATCCTTGTGAAAAGAGATCACAAGTTTTGATCTCTTCAATTCAAAATGCGGGGCTCATCCCGTTTCAATTCAAAGCAGCCGACACATGGCCCAGCGTTGAGCAAACGGAGCACATGGCTGCGACCGCGTCCAAAGCCCAAGCATGAGCCACGGCCAGCGTTCGAAGCCAAAGCGCGGAGCACATGGCCCTGCTTTCAAAATGCACCGGGCCTGCTTTCAACCCAAAACGCAGAGCACACTACCGCCAGCTCCTTCTCTCTAAAACGCAGATTAATGGCTCATGGCCAAGCTTCAAAACGCTGGGTTTGCGGGCCTCACTGGCGCGTTTCTCAAGCTCCAAACGCGAGACGCCGAGAACTTCTAACTGCTTGGACTCATTCAAACAGTTGAAGCGGTTCATAAACCTGAGATTTAGGGGTGGTTACACTCCACTCAAACCCCATTGAGGAGCAATTCAAGGGGCAGTTACACCCTTTAACCTATAAATGGGGGTTTGACAGCCAAACAAAGGGGTTGGAAGGAGTTTGGCCGGAGAACAAAGGAAGGGAGAGAACCAGTTTCCTCTGCGCAGCTGTGATCGGCGTGACGATCGGACCTTCATCCGTGGTCTGATCGGAGTGAAACTTGGAGGGAAGCCTCAACACTCATCGTTCCTAATTCTGAACGGTGGAGATTGATTTCTACCGGTTGGATCTGGAGATATCGAGGTTTTATCGAAGCTAATTGTGCAGAGAACGGTTTCTTCTGCGCAGCTGTGATCGACGTGATGATCGGACCTTCATCCGTGGTCTGATCGGAGTGAAACTTGGAGGGAGGCCTCAACACTCATCGTTCTTAATTCTGAACGGTGGAGATTGATTTCTACCGGTTGGATTTGGAGATATTGAGGTTTTACCGAAGATCTCCTTTGCTGGCATCAACTCTCCTAGAGAGTTCAACTCGATTACAGTTTTCAAACTTGCACGGCAAGTTCTTCTCCGCCATTCTTGGCTAAAAGGATTACTAATCCTTTTCTAAAATCAACTCTATCAAAGAGTTCTTAACTCGTCCAGAGTTCTAAACTTGCTCGGCGAGTTATTTTTCAACCTCGTCCACGAGTCAAGGCGGTCGGATCGTCAGCGGGATACAAGATTCAAGCTCCCACGCTACCGTGAAGAACCCAGATTAAATAAAGGAAGGTTCTCCGTTGATCCTTCTCTCTTTTGTAAATCGGGCAACCGATCGAGGAATTTGTAATTTCTTTTATCTAAGTCGATTAGAGAGAGATGCATTGAGAGATTGTATTCATTATTCTTCAAATAGAATAGATTCAATTTTACATTTTCTTAATTTTCCTCATGCTTTTGTCGAAGGAGTATTATCATTTTATCCAAGTAGGAACAACTATCTTGCTTATGCACGTGGTGATAATGCAAGAAAGTAAATAAGATATTAGCGTAAGCCCCAATTCCACAGCCTACTCAACTATCTTTCGCATTCGATCCCTATATAAATATAAAGAGATGGAAGCACTGGTTCATTTACCAGCAACACAAATCCATACAAGTAATTTCAGCAAAGAAAAGCTCCCTTGAATAAAGTGCATATGAAAAAGGTAATCTCTATGAGTACACTGAAAATGTTTGGGCTAAAGGCTTTGTTGTCGTTGTTGCATTGTACAATGTATATTCTAATCCTGTGATATATAGACTACTAGCAAGTGTACAATGGGTTTCAGTGCAGGAAGATATAAAATTAGTCAGCAAGCACAACATCATAGATTACATGCCAAATCAAACTTCCGAGAAAGATATCTGACAGTGATGAAATTACAAGCCTCATTGCGAATGAATGAAATATAACGAGGTTAGTTTAATTAAAGGTTTAATGACATCATATAAAAAAGTGAATACAATAATATCTAGATACTCACGGTCTGTCATGAAACCATCCCACAAAGACATAAACTCAGTTTTCATGTTAGTCGTGACTTCATGGTCTATATCACGGCGCTTCCCTAAGAAACCATCAACCTCATCAATAAAAATGATAGCAGGCTGGAGCTTATAGGCCAGAGTAAATACTGCAGTCACTGCAAAAGTTGAAAAAAAGAAACATTGAGCATAGGATTATATGTATTGGAATCAGATGAAGGTGATATTTATGAAGAACTCCAACATGCTATGTTAACAAGTATAATTCAAGTATATGATGGTTGCTTCTAACCATGGAGCTGTTGGTATACAACAAATATAATCTAACTTACCATGTTCGACTAGCTAACTTAATTTCTGAGCTTGCACTATAAGATACTTCCCTTTTCCAAGTATAGATAGCATAGTAATTATAAGGAGAATTTTTAAGAAAGACTATTTTAAAATTTTTATTAGCAAAATCGATCTCTTTTAACCACGTCACAAAAATAGATTGATTTTGCAAAATAAATTTTAAATACAAGGGACTACTTGTCCCGTGTATTTAGCGACCACTAATCACAGGTTAATTAGATCTTTAAGTTATATACACGGAACTAGCTAGTATATAGTCTCGTGTATTTTAAAGACTATTTTGCAAAATCAATCTGTTTTTTTTTTTTTTTTTGGCTAGTCGTGATAACGTGGTCAAAACGATGTCGATTTTGCTAATTAAATTAAAAAATCATTTTTTCTAATAAAATTTTAAAATGGGTCATTTTTAAAAAATTACTCCTAATTATAAGAATTCTACTAAGTAGTATTTAACAAGCAGAAACAATGTCCATAGCTTACCAAGCTTTTGAGCTTCTCCATACCATTTACCCTTCAAATTAGACACGCTCACATTAATGAAAACAGCACCAGATTCCTTAGCAATGGCCTTAGCTAGCAATGTTTTCCCGGTCCCGGGAGGTCCATACAACAGAATTCCCTTCTGTGGACTCAGAAGCTTCCCGTGAGAAAACAACTCAGGTCTCCTCAGAGGAAGAATAGTCAGATCATATAAGTCTTGCTTAATCTTTTCAAGACCTCCAATAGACTCAAAGTCAACATTGATATGATCAGGATTTATAACGCCACTCGTGATCACATCCTACAAAAATAATTAACATAATAATATGTCACAAAGACAGTGTACTAAAAAGGAAAAGGTTTTTTTTATAGGAAAATGCGCGTACGTCTTAGGCACACATAAGAACAACACCAACAACCACACAGTTACTGCCCCTTTGACGGCTTCCCTACCGAGAAGCGACATGGCTTTGCCATGTGACCTACTAGGCTGCCCCAAAAAAATAAATAAATAAATCGATGCAATCGAAGATAGATGTATAGAAGCAGACCTCGTACTGATTGGTTTGGATGAGCTTCTTGGCGATGACCTTCTTCTGGTCGACCGCCTTGGTGGAATTAGCGCCACGAGAGGGGTCAAACTTTTTGAGTCCAGCGTTGGAGGAGAGGTAACTGAACCACGCGCCCGCCGCGAACAGGACCAGCGCTTGCACGAAGCTGCTCGCCTCTCCCATCCCCTACCAAACTTCTTCTCTCCTACTAACCTCTTGAATTTTCTTTTTCTTGATTCTTCCTTGATGGCTTTATGCATGGAAAAAAAGTGCTTTTATAGGCTGTAGGGGTTTTTGTTGTTTTGGCTTGTGGCCTACGAAAGTAAATCCCAACTTGTTGGACACGCATATTCATATAAGGACATATTTTTAAATTAGACCCTTTAAAAAAATAATCACCAAAATCAACATATTTCCAAAATTTTTATCAAAATAGACCTAGCTTCTGCCACGTTGGCTAAAATTAGGTCTATTTTGGTGGCTGAAACTAGGTCTATTTTTATAAATATTTCGGAAACTAGGTTGAATTTAAAAAAAACGTAGAGTCTACGGGATTGAGAATCCCGTAGAATTTAACACATAATTTAGCTCTATGGGATTGCCAATCCCATAGAGTTCGAAAACTTTTTTTAAATTTGACCTAGTTTTGTTAACGTGGCTAAAACTAGGTCGATGTTGATAAATATTTTGCCAATAGAGCGATTTTTTTTGAAAACGTCTATTTCAAAATTTTGTTCTTCATATATTTTCAAGGGTTAATTTCACAATACTCCCTGAACTTTGGGAGTGTTGCACATAACCACATTGAGCTTTATTTATCTCACATAACTCCCTGAACTATGGGGTGTCTCACAAAACCTCACTGAACTTTGGCCTATCTCAGCTAACCCTCATGTCTATAATTTGCAAATAAGTAAACAAAATTGAGAGAAAAAACTCATAACTTTAGGAGGACGTGGTAAATTAAGTTTGGGAATTTTTCACTCAAAGATATTTTAGTTATTTACAAATTACAAGTAGGGGGGCTAAGTGAGATAAGCTAAATGTTAGGGGGTTTGTGAGACACCCCATAGTTTAGGGGGGGTTATGTGCAACAACCCCAAAGTTCAGGGTGTTTTGAAATTAACCCTATTTTCAAACTCAATCCTTCTTTAAATGGGCTTTTAAATTAGGGGTATTGGATCGAAATGATCATCCAATGATTCCAATCGTATTATTGGAGTCATATTTTGATCGGATTAGCGGGTTAGTGCCTCCACGAAGTTTTTGGCTTCTAACTAATAAGAAGCTAGAAAGAGAAATAATATATAGGAGCATGGGCCCACGTAGTAGATTTAATCATAAAGGCCCTCGTATTTGAATGGATTTTGAGGTTAATTTTGATGATCAAGAGTTTTGAGGTTAATTTTGATGATCAAGAGATCTAATCTTAGCTTTTCCAAATATAATGAACATATGAACGCTTTTATCATATGAACTAAAATATTTCAGTATTATCTGGTTTTCTAGCTAGAATCTATAGGCCTTAATATATACTAGTAAGACTAGGTGTGCAAACGTGTAGAACATGCACAAAAACATGCACAAGGCGGTTTGAGGTTGATGTGATCGACTCTAGGCATTGTAGTCGACTAATCTGATGTATTAGTCGACTAATCTGATGTATTAGTCGACTAATCGTATTGTAGTCGACTAATCGTATTGTAGTCGACTAATCTGATGTATTAGTCGACTAATCTGATGTATTAGTCGACTAATCTGATGTATTAGTCGACTAATCTGATGTATTAGTCGACTAATCTGATGTATTAGTCGACTAATCTGATGTATTAGTCGACTAATCTGATGTATTAGTCGACTAATCGTATTGTAGTCGACTAATCTGATGTATTAGTCGACTAATCGTATTGTAGTCGACTAATCGTATTGTAGTCGACTAATCGTATTGTAGTCGACTAATCTGATGTATTAGTCGACTAATCGTATTGTAGTCGACTAATCGTATTGTAGTCGACTAATCTGATGTATTAGTCGACTAATCTGATGTATTAGTCGACTAATCTGATGTATTAGTCGACTAATCGTATTGTAGTCGACTAATCTGATGTATTAGTCGACTAATCTGATGTATTAGTCGACTAATCTGATGTATTAGTCGACTAATCGTATTGTAGTCGACTAATCGTATTGTAGTCGACTAATCGTATTGTAGTCGACTAATCTGATGTATTAGTCGACTAATCGTATTGTAGTCGACTAATCTGATGTATTAGTCGACTAATCTGATGTATTAGTCGACTAATCTGATGTATTAGTCGACTAATCTGATGTATTAGTCGACTAATCGTATTGTAGTCGACTAATCTGATGTATTAGTCGACTAATCGTATTGTAGTCGACTAATCTGATGTATTAGTCGACTAATCGTATTGTAGTCGACTAATCGTATTGTAGTCGACTAATCTGATGTATTAGTCGACTAATCTGATGTATTAGTCGACTAATCTGATGTATTAGTCGACTAATCGTATTGTAGTCGACTAATCTGATGTATTAGTCGACTAATCTGATGTATTAGTCGACTAATCTGATGTATTAGTCGACTAATCGTATTGTAGTCGACTAATCGTATTGTAGTCGACTAATCGTATTGTAGTCGACTAATCTGATGTATTAGTCGACTAATCTGATGTATTAGTCGACTAATCTGATGTATTAGTCGACTAATCGTATTGTAGTCGACTAATCTGATGTATTAGTCGACTAATCTGATGTATTAGTCGACTAATCGTATTGTAGTCGACTAATCGTATTGTAGTCGACTAATCTGATGTATTAGTCGACTAATCTGATGTATTAGTCGACTAATCTGATGTATTAGTCGACTAATCTGATGTATTAGTCGACTAATCTGATGTATTAGTCGACTAATCTGATGTATTAGTCGACTAATCTGATGTATTAGTCGACTAATCTGATGTATTAGTCGACTAATCGTATTGTAGTCGACTAATCTGATGTATTAGTCGACTAATCTGATGTATTAGTCGACTAATCTGATGTATTAGTCGACTAATCTGATGTATTAGTCGACTAATCGTATTGTAGTCGACTAATCAAGGCATTCATACGGTCCGGTTTTAAACCCGGTTCGTTTAGAGTTTATATATAACCCTAAACCTGATTATTTGGATGTTTTTGAAGCACGTTTTGGAGCAGCCTTTGAGAGGGTTTTGTGCATCTTTGGAGAGGAGATCTTTTGAGAGATTGAGAGGTTTGTTTTTAGGGTTTCTTTGTGAGAACTTGTAATCCTAATTTGTATTCTCTCTTTCTATTAGTGAAAACCCCCCCTCCTTACCCCGTGGACGTAGGCAACTTGCCGAACCACGTAAATCTCGTGTCTTTACTCTTTTATTGTGTTTTTGGCTATCGTTTGTGGTGGTTTCTCTCGACGGTTCCGCGGTCCGCGCGCCCAACAAAACGGTTTAGATATGAACATATGAACGCTTTTATCATATGAACTAAAATATTTCAGTATTATCTGGTTTTCTAGCTAGAATCTATAGGCCTTAATATATACTAGTAAGACTAGGTGTGCAAACGGTTTAGATATGCCTCGGATATGATTGTTTCGTCTGATTATTTTTTTTTTTTTTTTGCCCCCTCTCCTTCTCGTCGTGTTCAAACTGTAAGATCTGTTCTCATGCAAAAGAGCTCCTAAGATAGTTTTCCTTAAATTGTACCTTTTTAAGTGGCTAATTAATGTCGATATATGGTGGCATGATTTTGCTTAGGGCCCTTGTCTAGCTTTGATTTTGGAGAAAACGCTTTTAGCAAATAAGCTCTCCATGAGACTTGGGTTTTAACTCCCTTTTTTCTTGAACCAGGATTTAAGAAAGGGAGGTTATAAATCAAATTTGTGCATTCCACTGTGAGTGCAAACAAACGCTCACGAAAATCCTAATATGAGAAATATAACTGACAAATGATTTGACCAGAAAATGCACCGTTCAGTGACATTCTTAAACTTTGGCACTCGGCCATGCACATTTATTTTCTTTAAATGTGGTTTGAATACGCCATCTACATAATTATAATAGGTATATTCTAGGAAGAAAGAACTGGCAAAGCACAAAAGTATTCAAATTTGTAAAACCCTTTATTTCCGGAAAAAAAAAATTACTTCAAGGCGCAATATTTCTAAGTACTGACATTCAAAATACATGCTGATATCAGTACGAAGCTCAGAGAATTGATACGGGAGCCACATATCAGTATAGCCAATGTCTTCCTCATCTCGAAAACAAGATTATTCGACCGTGGAAGAATTTGTTAGCGATACCCTTTGATCTCATCCTCATTTTCATGTGGCTAAACAGTACGAGTTTGGTTGTTGCTGACAGTACGAGTCATATATAATCTCAGATATAAATAGCATTCTGGACCTGATCATCATCGTCAGTCTCTGTGTTTCTTGGCCATGAAGGTGACTGCAATCCCAATCGGTATTCGCTTGTCCCCTTCTTTACTTTTCTAAAATTCAACAAAGCTTCTTCCAGGTCCGACTGTCGCAATGCTCCTGGTATCTGCAACATGCAACCAAAAAAAAAAAAAAAAAGACCTGAACTAACTTCATTACAGGACAGGATGCTTGTACAATGATAAACCCCCTCTCACCACTTGCTAGAAAAGTTAAGCTACTCACATAAAATGTGGGATAAATCTGTCAATAAAATGGCAGTGGCTCAAATTTGTGAAGAATCAGACAGTAACAGTTATTATGTAATCATTTCCTAATTTGCCATTTTCGGAATAGTAAACCAGTAAACAAATGTCATAAGTGAAGCTAAAATAACGAGACACATCTGTAGTGAAGTAACCTATGTACGTAACAGTATGACCCGTTATTAAGATTAAGATAAAAGGTTAAGGTATTATCCTTGCTAATGTTAAGGTATATTATCCTTGCTTTGGTTGTTTCCCCTTTCCTTTCTTCCTCTAGCAACTCTCTGACAGGAAAACAGGCAAAAACCTTCAGACCATGCGCCTTGCCATATGATCATAGTCGATGTTTTCTTCTGTTCTTTTACATAGCAAATCAAAAGACTTGTTTTAAATCGAACAAGAACTTGTTTTTTTTTTTTGTGAAATGTCATAGCGATCAGCTTTCAGTACATGATCAGTACTTTCTGGAGGATAAATGTGGAAGTAATTCTTTATTTGACTAAATCACAGACCTTCTGCAACTACATAAAAACCATTGTAAGATTAGGCATGACATTGACATGTATTAATAGGGTACGTTGAGTTTTCAGGACAAGGGGAGAACACCCAGAAATTAAATTACAGCATCAACTAAATAATCAGGCACTTCACAAAAATGCGTAGGAGGTTTTCAAATTATGTTTTACATATAACTCCATATCAGCGGTCTTTTAGTAGAGTTATAAATTGATTAATAGACTGTAGCTAATAAGATTTTAGAAAATTTAAAATATAACATTTAAGGGTAAACTCATTACTTTGAATACAAAATATAGTCTAGAGAAGACCTGAGTGGCTTAATTTAATATTCCTTAACAAAGAATATTAAATGGGCTACTATCTATTTTTGTACAGGCCGGGGTGCACATTCGGTCCGGATATAGCTCGGATATGATACTTATCATATCCATATTCGCTTACTCATCCCGGATACGGATATACCTTGGTAAGGAAAATTTATATCCATATCCGCTAAAATCGGATACGGATACGAATATACATCCATATATATAAGCGGATATGCATGCGGATACAAAACGGATACGAGAAAACTAGATAGTATTAAAAATATATAGTTCATGTGATACAAAAGAGTTCATTAATTTGTTCGTTATATCTGAAAAGCTAAGATTAAACATCTTGATAATCAAAATTAACCTCAAATCCATAATCTAAGGATTAAAACTATTATAACAGTATGATTAATATTTATTTGGATATTTCGGATACAGATCCGGATATTTCACTACAAAACCATATCCTTAACCTTATCCTATTAGTTATAGATTTGAGTAATTATATCCATATCCTAACGGATACGGTTACGTATATTTTATCGAATAGGGATACCGTTTAGCACCCCTAGGCCGTAGCTCATAGCCCTTAATTAAATTGGCTTTTGGAGGAGATGAGGCCCACTGTACAATTCCCGTTTTCTTATGATAACACGGGGAAGGAAATTTAAAATGCCCTCCTTATATCTAATCAAAGGGGAGAGAGAGAGAGAGATAAAAATATAAAAATTTAAAGAAAAACAATAATCTTTTTTCTCTGAGAATTGTCGTAGATGGAGAACTTGAAGATGAGTCTGGAAGAGGATTCTCCATTTTCCAGCTACTATTGGCTGTTTATTCATCGGCTATATGAATTCTTATCCTTGTTGCGTGCAGGCAACATGTTCGATGAAATGCCCCAACGGTTTGACCTCGATAGAATGGATGCTATTGTTCCGTGCTCATAATGGCTTCAAGAAAATGCATTGACTTTGTACCACTAGACAAAATGAAACTAATTGACTTTGTGAGGATAGAGTTTACTAATTGCTACAAATTAATATCATCAGCCCGAGCTTGGGAGTGGAAAGGCCTCATTTGTGCCGCTTTTCCCAATTTCAAGTTTGTTAAGATGGAGACTCCCCAATTGCTGCACATATTTTTTTATGGGTCTTACTATTAAATTAAGGTATGTCACTCTCTCTTAACAAATAATAATGCTAAATTGTCACCATGACTTGCCACAGGTTTCTTCAGTTGATTTGAATAAGATATATATCATTGATATTGTATGCTATTGAACTGTTTTTTTTTATTTATTAGTGGATATTGATTACTGCACATACGTTATTGTCATTTGTTTTTTAGTGTACCCTTGAATGTCTTCACTTATATCATGCTTTGGTGAATAGTCCAAGTTTTTCTTTTCTGCAAAACATTTTCATTTAGTTTGTGATCTTATATATTCTTCTTGGCTTTGTACCGGAATGTTTTTTTCCCCCTCGGGTCTGACGTATCCAGACAGGAGAGAGAAAGACATTACAATCTCTAGCAGCCTTTGGATAGTATTACGGGACACATTACGCAATTTCTTTTTATATCTTCAAGAGGACTAGAAATTTTTCTAGTATTTTTTATTTCAAGGATTGGGTTTGACTGTAATATCATCATATGAACATTCAAGATTCCCTTATATCTAGTAATTATGATCGTGTGGATTAGATGTATCTGTTGGTCTTATATCAAAGGGATTTTTTTATTTTAAAAAAAAAGAGAACAAGTGGCATATATTTGTATCCATATCACTAATAAGGGAGACCTGATACAGATGGTAAATGGGAGGGTTAATTAATAAGAAAAATAATAATAAATGGAGTTTGTTTGAATTCTGAAAGGGCCAGAAAACTGCACCTGTTTATTTTTTGGCCAAGCAGATACTATAGAGAACTAGTCCAGGATTCAAGTCCTCAAAAGGGGGAACCTCCTATAATCTCTCTTTCTCTCAGTGGGATGATTTAAACAAAAACATTACAGTTATGGTAGCTACCAAAGGTTATTTCTACAAAGAATTGCCAACTATCACATTCACAACGTTCTCTCATTACTGTCCTTGTGATTAGTCAACTTCCAAAAATCTTGCTTGAATAATGCTAGTTCTGACACTCTGCGTCTGACATGTGGGGTCCATTATCTTGACTTGCTATATGGGATTCACTTATTTATCTTGCAGTACAACATTTGTAGTACAATATTTTATAGCATCATTGAGATTATATGTGTTTTAATAAATTTTCTACCTAGAATGTATTCATGTTTTAATAAATTTTCTTGTTTATATATAGTCAATGAAAATTTTCTTTATTTGGATATATATTGTGATCATATTATTATATATCACTATGATAAAATAAACTTTTGAATGGGGGTAATTTTGAATGGGGTCCACATAACAATCACTTTTCAAGTTTGCATTATATAATCCAAACATGGCATTACAATCATTTTAGTATTCATAAGGAATCTAAACCAAACAATGTAAAAGCTCAAATGGAAAGTGATGAGGTGGATTCCATTTGGTGTCATAAATACATCATTTTACCCAAACCATCCAAACAGCCCCTTATTTATCTTGCAGTACAACATTTGTAGTACAATATTTTGCAGTACAACTATTGGAAATTTGCCATTGAAGATAAGATTAGATACAGAGCTAGGTGACAAATGACAAATGGAGGCCTCTTGACCCTTCTTTGTGTTTTTACACATGAAACCAATCTGACAAAAAACAATTGCACATGCATTATGTGTATTTTTTATTTTTTTTTTGTTCTTGTCGTCCCTTGAGATTTATCTCAAGATATCCATAGATTTCTATTCCATTGGCCATCTCATTTTCAATTACAGAGACAATTGCCAAACAGGAAGAAGATCATCAACTCAAAATGCGCATTTAGTCCCCTTTTGCCAATCACCCATCATCCCAAAAGTCACTTTTCTCAAGGCTTGTTTAAGCCAGAATCCCCCCCATGTTTGGTCCCTCCAATATAACTGCCTCCTTGAGAGATCCTTCTTCAGCTCTTCAAAATCAAATCTCACCCAACTCTCTTTAGTCTTTACCCACCAAATAAACATAGTATTTGCACTACGTTACCTTCCATCTGTTAAAGAAAGGGATAGGAGGAAGACGAACCAAGTCAACTGAACATAAAAAAAACCTTCCCATATTTGTCTCTCTCTCTCTATATAAGAGCTTTGTTCTGCAAAAACTTGTATGCAGTCTAAAGTGATTCTTTGCCTGAGAGATACCAACTTATTTGGTGCTCGTCATTCTTGCTCTGTTCAGAAGGTTAGTTATTTCTCATGAACAGTGTCTTTCATCTTTTTTGAAATTTGATTCTTATTCCTCCTTGATTCAGACAGGGTAAGAAAAGTTATGGCAATCCTCCCAATCGAAGGGCAAGAAAGAGCGAGGCTCGAGATTGAGAGAGCCAATGACACGGAGGAAGGAGAGGCTGCCAAGAGCTTGGGGGCAATACCCCCTGGAAAGAGCAAATAACCATTCGGGGCCTCGTTACTAGCCTCATCATCGGGATCATGTACACTATTATTGTGATGAAGCTCAGTTTGACTACAGGGCTCGTGCCAACCCTCAATGTCTCTGCTGCTCTTCTTTCTTTTGTCCTTCTCAGGACTTGGATTAAGTTGCTTAACAAGGCTGGCATCATGTCTAAGCCTTTTACAAAGCAAGAGACTAATGTGGTTCAGACCTGCGCGGTTGCCTGCTATACGATTGGATTTGGAGGTCTGAAATGGCTCAATATGTATGATCAATGTTAGATAGAAAGGTTTCTGATCTTTTGTTTGGTCTGATGCAGGGGGATTTGGTTCTTATTTGTTGGGCCTGAACAAGAGGACTTATGAACTAGCAGGCACAGATACGAAGGGGAATATTCCAGGGAGTTATAAGGATCCTGGACTTGGATGGATGACTGGATTTCTCTTTGTTACCAGCTTTGTGGGTCTTTTCGTATTGATTCCACTCAGAAAGGTATTTGCTTTACTTCTTTTGCCAATTTTGATTTCGAACTTTTCCTTTGTGAAAAAACTTCTCCGCAAATTGATTTTAGGATTTGTATTGTGAAACTTGCTATGTTTATCTCTCATTGACCAAAAAAAAAAAAAGATAGAAAAGAAAATCTCTATGGAAAATGGGTCTACTTTTGAATTTACTTTGTAAATATGCAATCTTGAAATCCCAGTTTTTTAAAAGTTGTTAGAAATATGTTGAACCACTGGAAAAAAACTTGTCAAAATTTTCTTTTGGCCTGCAGTCTTGGAAAGTGGAAAGAGTGCATCAGTTTAAGTCAACCTGTAAATATCTTTTGTAAGGAAATGAAGTGAGTATCCAATTTTGACACTTTGTCTAAATATTAACATACTATTTTACTAGCAAAGAGTGCTATTGAAGGGTGTTGAGAGTGAGAGGAGACTTGAATTAATTATCTTAATGAATCTCACATCTTAGTCATTGTGTCACGATAATGACATTAATAATGATGATTATGATGATGAGCATGTAAAATATAGCGTTTGAGTGTCTCATTCCACTGAGGCCAAACTTAAGATGAAATGGGAGAGCAGACAAAAACCTATATGGCGCAGCCTTAGCACATACTTGAAAAAGTGGAGAAGGGACTTGTAAACTGCTAGACATAAACTCCCGATTGATCATGTAAACCCCTGATTGATCATGTAAGAGAGAAATTTGGAATTTATTTAACAGGAGCGAAAATTTTCTTATAGATTTTTGGGCTATGGTTCTCGTTTTCCTCTAATAAAATAGTATATATTTAAACATATTTATCTAGAATTGTATCAATATCTTCTTATAAATTTAATCTGGTAGATGCTTCCTCTAAAGCCTAGTGAAATTTTCAGATTATGATTATAGACTACAAGTTAACTTATCCAAGTGGCACTGCGACGGCTGTCCTCATCAATGGCTTTCACACTTCCAAGGGAGACAAAATGGCTAAGTAATAGTCAGGTTTTTTTTCTTATTATATATTGGAATTCACATATTTTTTTCTGTTTTTATAATCTCTGATTTTCCTCTTCATCAGGAAGCAGGTTCACGGGTTCACAAAATACTTCTGTTTCAGCTTTCTCTGGAGCTTCTTTCAATGGTTTTTCTCTGGGGGTGATGTCTGTGGATTCGCACAGTTCCCAACTTTTGGTCTACAGGCTTATAAGGAGACGTATTTCTCTTTTCACAATCTCGTTATATTAGTAAATTTTTCATCTCAGAGACTGACATAGTTTTCATTGAAATCTTTGTTGGCAGATTTTTCTTTGATTTTAGCCTGACATATGTCGGAGCTGGTATGATCTGTTCGCATCTTGTGAATATCTCGCTTTTGCTTGGAGCAGTGCTTTCATGGGGAGTAATGTGGCCATTGATCAGAGAGGAGAAAGGGGTTTGGTTTCCTGCTACCATCTCAGAGAGCAGCATGAGAAGCTTGCAAGGTTACAAGGTCAGTGGCTAGCAAATTCTTCCCACTTCTTTGTCAGGAACTGCATACCGACTCTACTCATAATTTTTTGCCATTGTAGGTTTTTATCTCCATTGCTTTGATCTTAGGGGATGGTTTATACCATTTCCTCAAAATTAGCGCCATAACTGCAAGAAACATGCATATCAAATTCAGAAGCAAAACTCATAAACCAGGTAATCAAATGAGGAAAATACAAAGTTAAACTAATTATACACATAACTTTAAATTGCAATTCAGTTGACAATCCTCTCTCTTGCAGAGGCAGCTGATAACACTGTATCTCTTGATGATCTTCAACTCACCGAAGCATTCACGAGAGAAACAATACCTCTCTGGATAGCCTACGTTGGTTATGCTATCTTCACTGTAATATCATTAGTCGCCATTCCTCGCATGTTTCCTGAGGTGAAGTGGTACTATGTTATCATCGCCTACATCCTTGCTCCAGTTCTTGGCTTCTGCAATGCTTATGGTGATGGTCTTACCGACATGAACATGGCTTATAACTACGGAAAAGTTGCTCTGTTCATAATCGCAGCTTGGGCTGGAAAGGATTCAGGAGTAGTTGCTGGTTTGGTAGTCTGTGGTCTGATAAAATCTGTTGTTTATATTGGTGCTGATTTAATGCACGACTTCAAGACCGCTCATTTAACTCTAACTTCATCTCGAGCTATGATTATTAGCCAAGCCATAGGAACTGCCATGGGCTGCATTGTTGCTCCTCTCACTTTCTTCCTCTTTTACAAAGCCTTTGATGTGGGAAACCCCGATGGAGCCTTCAAGGCTCCATACGCTTTGGTTTACAGAAACATGGCGATTCTTGGAGTAGAGGGATTCTCTGCGCTCCCTGGCCATTGCCTTCAGCTTTGTTATGGGTTTTTTGCCTTCGCTGTTATGTGTAATATAATGAAGGATATTCTTCCAAAAAAATATGGGCAGTTGATTCCTTTGCCGATGTGCATGGCAGTGCCTTTCCTAGTTGGAGCTAGCTTTGCGATTGATATGTTTGTAGGGAGTTTGATAGTGTTTGGATGGCACAAGATTAATAGCAAGAAAGCAGCTTTGATGATACCAGCGGTTGCCTCGGGTTTGATCTGTGGAGATGGGCTTTGGGTCCTACCATCTTCCTTGCTTGCTCTGGCTAAGGTCAATCCTCCCATCTGTATGAAGTTTGTAAAACCCTCGGCAGCCTGAGAACTGATTTTGAGAACTTACGGGATTTTCAATGAGTATGACTCAGAGAAACTTCTCCATTAATAAAACTGGGTCAACGATACCCTTTTACTCCATGAAAGTTGGAAAGGAAAAGATACTTTGTAGAAGGTTTAGATACTTGATTTCCAATTTTGGGTCAGGCTGCTGTGCAACTGGGATGTAAAAGTATTAGGATTGGACTGATACACAAATGTTTCTGTTGATATTTGGGGTTTTCTGTAAATTGAATGCAGTAAGAAGCGCAGTTTATGTAGAGTTGCAAAGGTGGAGTCAATGGATTCCTGATGCAGGCAGCCCTTTTATGTGAAGATCAAGCAGATTAGTGTTCTTAGGTCTTGTGACGGTTGCGACGATCTTACCTTCACAATGAATGGACTGTTAATTTCTGCTACTGTTCTTCTTAAATGTTGTACTTGTATTTATTTAGTCTTTTCGGGCTTGATGTTGTATTGTGTGAAAATGAGTTGGAGTTCTCAGAAAAGCTCGATACCAATAAAATCCGCAACTTCCTTCCTCAAACCAGGGTTTTAGATCTTAGAATTGGAGCTTGTACTGATTGGAATCTATGTTGGAAAATCAATTTGCACCGAAACAAAAACACACCTTCTTTCAAAATACAGTTGCTTCCATTGTAGCCTACAGGATTCCACAGAAGTCCAGCCTTCTTTGTAGAAAGACAAAATTGACACTTGACCAACTTTTTCCAGGTACAAAACTTAACCACACGCTCCCATATCTCGCTCCACATTCCCCTTATCTTGCCCTCCCTCTTCATCTTCTTCCTCTTCTCTCTCTGTATCTCCCCTTTCTCAACAATGGCCACCTCCACAACTCTCCACCTTCTCAACCTCCACTCTAACCCCAAAACTCCCTCATCTAAACTCCCCAAACCAACATCACAGCCACAACCAAATTCTCTCAAGCAAACATCCACCTGCATCTTCTCCAACATCTCCCTTGCCGCCTCCACTGCTCTCGCTCTCCCCCTCATCGACCCGCAGGCAAGTTTATTTTCTGAACATAACATAGGTATCAAAGTTGTTAATAACAAACTGAACCAAACAGATTATTAAATATTTAACTCACAAAGTTTGTGGGATTATTACATCCCAGGACATTGTGAGTTAAATTAATCCTAAGACGAAACAAGATCCTAATCGAAATATGGACTATACCCTTTATTATCCTAACATTTTTTTTGTGTAAAAGGATGCTCTTGCTACTGGTGGTGAGTTTGGGATTCTTGAAGGCCGAAGTGTCGCGCTAATCCATCCAATAGTCATGGGCGGCTTGTTTGTATTCACCCTATATGCAGGTTATCTCGGTTGGCAATGGCGCAGAGTTCGAACAATTCAGGACGAGATCAATGAGCTCAAGAAACAAGTCAAGCCTCCTGCTCCTGCTGCAGTCCCTGCAGGTGCTGACGTGGCGAAGGAGGCCCCACCAGCCCCACCATCACCTGTTGAGCAGAAAATTCAGCAGCTTACTGAGGTGTGCGCGTGTTTAGTTATGTGACTGGTTATATTGGAAGAAAATGTGCTTGTGTTTGATTTTTACTTTTTTTTTTTCCAGGAGAGGAAAGCTTTGTTGAAAGGGTCATTTAGGGACCGACATTATAATGCTGGATCGATATTGTTGGGGTTTGGAGTTTTGGAAGCTGTTGGTGGTGGTGTTAATACATGGATGCGCACAGGAAAGCTTTTTCCTGGGCCTCATTTGTTTGCTGGAGCTGGTACTTCTCTTTATCCTGAAAATTTACTGCAATTTTCTACTTATTTTTGCAATATTCATAGAAGTAGTATGAGTAGAATGTTATACTACCACCACTACATCCATATCCATTTGCAACTAGAAATCAACATATCGAAACATATTTGTTGTTGAACAACATGTTGCATGCAGTCATAGAGTTCATGAATGTTGTAAATGTTGAATTAACAATGTAGTGACCTTGAAAGTTAAATAATATTCCAGACCAAATACCAATTTGTTCAGAAATTCAGTAGAAGCTAATAGATGTGAGGTCTGATTGTAAGAACTTGCTGTAAAACATAGTTAAGCATGCATGGGCACAAGAAATCCTGAAACATGTACTGTTTGAAGTAAAAATTGAATTAACTTACAATGACAAAGAACCGAGACATTCGGTCTAGTGAAGAATGAATTTGTCTCAACCTGTAACCATTATCTCAAAATCCTTTGCTAATGAAGTTTCTTCCGTCTGTCAAACCTTTCGCTAATCTAGCAGTGTATATATTACTAAATCCTGTTATTAAGACTAGTTTGGTGAATTCATAATATGAATGTATCATCATATAAATGATTCTTGTACTGATGCAGGGATAACGGTATTATGGGCGTTGGCAGCAGCACTTGTTCCTGCAATGCAAAAGGGAAACGAGACTGCCAGGAATCTGCATATTGCACTCAATGCTTTTAATGTGCTGCTATTTGTATGGCAGATCCCAACTGGATTTGATATTGTCCTCAAAGTTTTTGAGTTCACCAATTGGCCTTGATTTGATCGAAGATCGTTCCTCCCTTTTTAACCTCTTTTGTTTTTGTTTTTTTTTTTTTTTTTCTCTCTCAGATCTCTGCATTCATTTTGTAATGTTCCTTAATTTGACATGCTATAGTCAAAAACACATGTACATATGCAGCACATGATTTGAGCAATGGCTGTTAGCATGACTTGCATATTTACATGCATGCATAAGCAAATACATCCATGTACATCTTACAATCAGCACCTTGACAGCATCCAAATCAAAGCTTACAATAGAGTTTCTTTGGAAAGGAGACCTTTTTAACATTTTGAAGCAAAGGAAGTAGAGAAACAGAAAAAGGGGGGGAAAAATCTTCGCACAATGATTATCTGAACTAGATCATGCCTGCTACACAAAACTGGAACCACAGATCAACTGCAATTTCAGGATTTCGATATGAAATGTAACATTTTCAGAAATAACCTGGAAAGGGAAAACAATATCGACTAATCACATATTGCAACTTTTATCTGGATAAATATGACGGGACAGAGAACTTTCCTCTCTTTGTGCTTTTTACGGTGTCAGAGGCTTGCCCAAACTTAAACCCTGCTCAAATTAATAAAAAGCGCGTAAAAGAAAGTTTGCTGATTTAGTCAAGATGTTCAACTACTCTTCTTCAAAAACCCTCTTGCAATAAATTATCACCAAAATATGGCAAAAGATGCTAAACTAGAACTTGCAAGTATTGCAAAGTACTGCCAAGTAGAGCAGTATAACATGCATTTCTACAAACTTGGGAATGCAGGTTTTTCCGTTGAGATCAAAGAATTAGCACTGGATTATACTAACCGAGCTCTAGTTGAGTATATGACCGCTTCATAATTAGCATAAACAAGATGTCTAAAATAAACTTAACATGTGTAAAAGTGCTGGAAACAAGATAATAGACGGCCCTAGTAGTTCAAAGTTTACAAATATCCAACACATCAACTTAGCCATTTCAGTAACATTCAACATTCAATGAAATTGTTGTCAATGTCATGAAACATGTGAATGTTGATGACTCTTCCATGCTTTTGGTTTCTGAATGTTCAGCAGCACCACATCTCCATAATTCCTGCACATTTATAAAAGTTAAAAGACAAATAATAATAAACTTTTGATTCTTCACAAACAAATAGGGCAATAGCCACTTGCATTAGTTCCAGCAGCCACTCAATGTTGTCAATAGTAGAGAAGATATAGAATACATAAAAGTTTAGGCAAACAAGACAACCACAGAGTTTGAAGTTTTACTAATAGACATGATCACTAACAGACGGTTTATCACTATAAGCAAGGCAAACCTATAAAGCAACACAGCATGCTATTTTATTGATGAGCACAAGCTATGCAATACCCGAATTAGAAAAATCTCATCAACTCTTTCACGATACAAGGCACATCTCTTTGTTCATTCTTTTCTTCCAACAACTTCAGGGCTTCATTTCCATGGAAATTTGGGCAAACAAGACAACCACGCCATTTACATTTTTCTAATACAAATGATCAGTAACATACACATCTTCACTGTATCCAATCAAAATGTTTCAGTGCAACAGCATCAATGCAGCTAAACTGATTAAAACGTATAAAGAAAACCAAAATGGGCTAAATTGAAAATACTTCTGACGGATAAGAGCAAGTTTTATGGAAAATAAAATTGACAAAACAACCCAGCTAAGAGGAGTGAGATAACCATTTGATCAAATGTCTTTCTACTAGAGATGATTAGTATCATGCTGATATCATTCTAAGGAACCTGTAAAGTAGCAGAGTAGCTAAAGTTTTCTAACAGAAACAAGTGTTTTCCTCCCTATTGCCTTCCCATTTCCTTTGATGAAGAAATTTATACTCTTATCTCCTACCACAGATGTTACAAGGGAACCTTCCCCAGAGACACTAAACTGATAAATCATAAGCAATCATAGAAAGACAAGGTTTTAAATATCAGATATCGGGGAAATAACGAATGGCCAAAATTCATATTGGATTGGATATCGGGAAATATCGGGGATATGTGGTAAATATCGGAATGCCATAACGGATGTTTGCATATATAGTGCAATGTACTAAAATGTAATCTCAACATACTTAATGAAATCTATGCATACAAAATGTAGATAATATATGCTTAGGATCACTAATCAACCTTGTAAAACAAACAAAAGTACAAATCAACATTGCAACATTTTGTTTGATTTTTGTAGGCCAAAATGTCATTTGATATAATAGAAAAATCATGATATCTTGCCCAAAAAATAGCGAAACGCAGTATATTGTTTAGCAACAAGCCATATAAAAGGATATATCGCCAACATATGCTGATATATCGACCATGTGGGATATATTGCCCAAAATAGCCAAAAAGCGGTAATGGATATTTAGAGACCATATCGATTGCGGCAAGCCCTGTAAAAGGATATATCGGGCGATATATTGGACCATGTCGGGGATATTTAAAACAATGTAGAAAGATATTAACTAAAGCTACTTCTAAAGCATGCAACTAAAATATGGGAGATCTTATGGAAAATCAAAATGACAGGATGAAGCAGCTAAGAGGAATTTCAATATGTCAGATTGAAGGGCTTCGCATACAATGATTAGAAAATCACATGTATAAACGACGACTAAGAAAGTACCATCCATCATAGTAAGTGACATTCACCAGACCTGAAAATCTGTTTAATACCTGATCATTAACTGCCGGAGAGTGATGCCACGCTTGACGCCTCAAAAGTAACTACCTAAATTCTATCCACTTATCAGTGTTTCCGACATCAAGCAACTGAGCATATTAGCACCCCATCCCATTCCTGCAGAACAGCAAAATATAATTTACGCAATGATATGAACTAGGATATGACAAGATGAAAATTTGGTCATATCATGCGTAGTGGTAAATGCTGGAAGTATAATCCTACTGGGATTAATGGGGTATCACTGAGTACAACTTCGAATTCAGCTACTGTCAATATAAAAAACAAAACAGGCGTTGGCAAAAATGTAAACTTAGAAAAGGATTTGCCTGTACAGTAAGCAATTGTGATAGTTATACAAGTCCCATCATGTTAAGCCATTCATGACTACAACTTCGAATTCAGCTACTGTCAATACAAAAAAACCAAATAGGCATAGCCAAAAATGTAAACCTACTGGGATTAATGGGGTATCACTGAGTGATGTGACCAAGGAAAGCCATTCATGACTACAAATCCCAGTAATCCTACTAGGATTAATGGGGTATCACTGAGTACAACTTCTAATTCAGCTACTGTCAATACAAAAAACCAAACAGGCGTAGCCAAAAATGTAAACTTAGAAAAGGATTTGCCTGTACAGTAAGCAATTGTGATAGTTATACAAGTCCCACCAAGTTAAGCCATTCATGATTACAAAAATATTCCATATCCTTTATTACTTCAAATTAAACTAGAATATATATATAAATATATATAGGGTGAATCTTAAATCTGTAAAATGACCTATGAACGAACTTAAAGTTTGTTCCCACCTACCAAACAACATGGCGGAGCGCCCTAAGGAATTATCTAGACCATTCATCTTGATATACACATCATGAAGCATAGTAAAAAATTATGTGGTTTGAAGATTTCTAACCCATCTATATAATGTTCGAAAATGAATGACTCTTTAATATACAACATAACAAACCATTAGATGCTAGAAAAGCTTTCATAATGCACAGTTTTTTTTAATGTGTTTTTAAATAACAAACAAGATGAAAGAGATTCTATGACATGATAAGCACGATGGGTGATCCATTCCCTTCATTTTGTTTATTTATCAAGATGAACATCACGAGAACATCGTAGCAGATCTATTTAGAAGTTCTACCAAAACATGGCTATTTTATTGGGTTTTACATGAAAACCACCTTACCTTTTGTCCAAATTGATACTTACCACAATTCCTTTTTTTTAATCAAAATCACATTTACTTGCATACATGTTTGCAATGTCACATCTAATTGATTTTTCAGCTAAAAGAAGACCTTAACTTCTGAAAATACCCTCACTCAACACGTGCAAAGCACGTGTGTCCCAATTAATTATAAAAAACAAGGGTTTTTAATATTATCCCAAATCTTTCATAAGTTGATATTAACCCCCCAAATCTATCATATTTTGAAATTAACCCCCAAAACCAATGTCGTCCTTGCCGGAGAGGGTTATGGGGAGGTCGAGATCGCTGAAATTTTGTTCCTAAGCTAGGGTTTCGGGTTTTTTTTTTTCTTGGATTGGAGGGCGGGAGGGAGAGAAGATTAAGGGGAGGTGAGGTTAGGGTTTGGGGGAGGATTAAGGGAGGGTTTTCTTGGATTGGAGGGCAGGAGGGAGGGAGGATTGAGGGAAGGTAAGGTTAGGGTTTGGGAATTGGGAATTAGGGTTTGGGGATTGGGGATTGGGCTAGGGTTTGGAGATTTGAGTTCGGAAATCCATGGCTATTTGAGAGAAATTAAGAGAGAGTCGGGGGGGGGGGGGCAGCTTTGAGGGTCTAATTTCAAAATATGAAAGATTTGGAGACTAATATCTAAAGAACCCTTAAGTTTATAATTAGTTAAGAAAAACATGCTTTACCAGTGCTTTAGGTTGGGGGTAAAATGGGAATTTCACACCTTTTTTGAGCTAAAAATTAGATTAGGTGTGACATTACAAACATGTATGCAAGTGAAGGTGGTTTTGATCAAAAATAAAAACCAAAGGTGGTAAGTATCAATTTGGACAAAAGTTAAGATGGTTTTCATGTAAAAACCCTATTTTATTTATCTCACAATACATACGAGTAGAGGTTAGTTTCCGTTGTTCCACAAAGCACACTGCAGTGGATTATCACCAATATATCGATTATAGAAAAAATAAGGCTAAATTTGAGGTGAAACCCAAACAGTAGCATCATAAATATTGCAGAGTGCCACAAGTTCACCAACACAAATAAGCCAGACAGTTTATAACCATGTCACATTAGAAATATGGACAAAATAAAATAAAAGTCAAAACATAAACTTTGAGCATAAACCAAGTAGTAGGTAGTTTGGACAGGCTGTAATTCAATTAACCCTATCTGCTTTCTACATTATTATTTCATATAAATAAATGTTGCATGCACGTAACACTACTCATGGATTGCTGAAGAATGAGGTGGTTTCATACACATGAAAAATACCCATGAATTAGTATTGGAAGAGAACTAAAACTGTTAACATAAACCACAACTCACAGAGCATCATTGCATGGATTCTTCTTAGGGACGAAGCGCCTTGCCCAAAGATGCTTCCCATTAGTTATGAACTTGACCTTATCAGCACCATTCAAGACTTGAAGAACTGTCGCCAATGTATGGAACGATACATAAGCATATTGGGGAGGCTTGCCTTCTTTCGGTTTCTGCACATTCACCATCTCCACATCCCCATAATACCTGTTTAAGTTATAAAAGTTATGATGCAAATAATCTATGAAAATAAGCTTTTCATAAATACTCTCTAATCAATACATGCATAATTAGATGAGAAATACTTGTATTTTGAGTATATCTAAAACATATTGTCCATGTGAATTATTTTAAAGTATGTGTATGTGTAATATATGACAATATTTTCAAGGATTTTCTGTTTATAAACCTAAAGTTTACCTTCATTTATTTTCAAACCTATCCAACTTCCAAAATCGCTCTTAAACCCAAAATACCCATATGAATTATTTTAAGCCTAGTTTCGGTTTCACTTGCTATACTCGTGTCTAAGATTCTATATTTGGTGTACAAGTAGCTATATTTGGGTCTATAGATATTAGGGTTTAAGATGTTATAGTTGGTTTTAAAAATAATTCAGTATGGGTATGTTGGTTTAAAAATGATTTGGAAGTGGGTGGGTTTAAAAATAAATGAGCATGAAACTTTGGGTTAATATACAAACAAACCTATTCAACTACCGTAGCTCGAATTGTAACAAGAATGCAAACTTGGAGCAGGCACTACCAGATGGATATCAGAATTATATTTCTATATATAGCACAGAAAGTGCATGAATAAACAGTTGATAGCACAAAGAAGCACGCAAATGTACAGGGTGCCAGAACGAATTCCAATTTGACTCTCAATTCACATGTTGCTGAAAAAGCTTACAAGGAAATACAGTGTCGTACCTTGTTTGTAACCATGGGGTGAACATGAAAACTTTTTTTGATGTACAAGGATGCTTTTGGGAGAGATCAGATGAAACTAGTGGAATGCTCATTTTGATATTACCAAAGGATTAATTTCACACAGATCTGATTATGTTTCCATTCTAACTGATAAATACCAAAAACAAGGCTCCTTTATCCTATTTCGGACAAACAAATAAAAGCAGCATCGGCGGATTTTTGGAATTACTGAGGAAAAGCTTGGTAAGCAAATGAAGAGGTTTTCTAGACATTCTGATTTGTTTCCCGTTCCTACAAGTTTTCTACTGGTAATTTGATATCTGATTGTGGTTAATGCACTTCGTTACTGGTCATGAATAGAACAAGAAAAAGAAAATCCATAAAATAAGAAGACAAGGTAGTCTTTGCAAATGAAATGTCAAAGAGGAAGCTACCAGAATCTTTGCTGGATTGCTACATGTCACAGGATTTGAGCAGGGAACCTCATGGTAGATTTAATGGATTTTAGGAGAATACCTAATGCGAAAAGAAGGAAAATTCACATGGGATGACAATTTGGAATCCTAAGAATAGCATATGGATACTAAAACAACACATAAACAGAATCCTAAAGAAACCCGAAGTGGGTTCATATAATAATTTCCATTGGTGTTCTAGAGGAGTATTAGTTGAAAATATAGTTAAAGTGAAAGTTTGAGCTAAGAACATCTAAAGATCTGAAGTTATGTGAGCAAAAGATAATGAAAAATATTAATGAAACTTTAAGAAAGTACATACGCATAATGTGAATCATTACAAATCAGTTTCTAACGTTTTTTTTTTTATATAAATCAGATTTGAAGAACTGCCAAGGGTGGATCATGATGAGTTTTTCCAGGCATTTGTTGCATGTTACTATAGACAACATTTTCACTACCATCCCTGATTTAGTAAAGTTTGATAGGCAACAATCACTAGCATCCCGAGGTTTTCCGGGTGCATTTTTCAATGCTGAAAAAGTTCCCAAACCACTATGCCTGGGACAGTAGAGGAAGTTAAAATGTTTCTCTCTCTGCGTGTGTGCACTAGAGCGTATGTGCAAGTTCAGATATTATGTATGTGTGTATATAAGCAATCTTGCAGTCTAAGTTTGGCTTCCACTACATTAAAAGGCAGATCTTCATAAAGAGAGGACTTTGTCTAGATTAAAAACATTGCCATTCAAATATATTTTTCCATAACTGCCTAGAGGAACACCAAGCTAAGTCCCGATCAGACACGTTTAAGGACTGTGAGCCCACATGTTCATAAAGAGAGGACTTTGTCTAGATTAAAAACATTGCCATTCAAAGATATTTTTCCATAACTGCCTACGGAAACACCAAGCTAAACCCCCGATCAGACACATTTAAGGACTGTGAGTCCACCTGTTCAGAAAGAAGAAATAGACAGACATGTGAGGACTACTTTTCTCACTTCATTTACTATTCTATTTAAATATAAAGGGTAAATTTTGAAAAACCCTTCATCTATAACTCATTTTTAGAAAGCCCCATCTATTATTAAACTCGACAAAAATCCTCATAAACTATAAGTTTTTTGTTAAAAAATATCTTCACAAATTATTGTTTCAAAATTTTATGCTTCCTTTTTCATCCCCGATAATTTCTCTTTTAAAGAGAGAGAAATTGCGTGTTGTAATCCAAGTCAATAGTAAGTTAAGATTTCTCCAATTTAGCATTACTTCTATCCTAAAGTTATTATATAGTCTAGAAGTTCGATTCAATGATGAAATTTGTAAAATTTATATGGGCTTTATTAAAATAAGATGAGTTCCATAGTGGTCTACTGAAAAAACTTAGATCTTAGACCTCTATTTCTTCTCCTACGAGCACGCCTTCCAAATTGAATGAAAAAGTGGGGACGTGATGGCTGATTCTTTGGGTTTATATCTACCTTAGCTTTTTTATCTACTTATTTGAAGTCATCAAAATCTCCAATGTTTTGATGACTTCGGAAAGAGAGAGAACAAGTTTTTTTCTCCTTTTGTGAGAGGAAAAATGTAAGACCAAAACAATCAATACTCAATCAAGCTCTTTAATTGTAAGAATAAGGGTAACATTTTCTTTTGTTGTGTTTATTTTCCAAGGATTAAAAAGTAGATATAGAAGACGAGAATTTTCGAAAAGGATAGTCAAGTGGTTAGCATAAGCCATTTTTAGGAATTCTGATTATTCAAGGGGTTTTAAATCAAGTTTAATAGTAGATAGGGGTTTATAGAAAGTAGACGCAGAGGGAGGGCCTTTTGAAGTTTACCTTAAAACTAACTCCATCGGTATATAACCACTATCCAACTACAGCAGCAAACACAAAGTATTAACAAAGATAGAAAGTGAAAACAAACTAAGGATATTTCTAGTCCAATAGTCCTAAGAAAACAAGTGAGGTATAAACATTTGATCAAAAGAGTAGATAGTGCCAATACTACAGTCTCCTACATATAAACTACTATTGCCACCATCTAAAAGATTTTATTTAAGTACTCATAATTCTTGACAAGAGCATAATTTAATTGTTTAATATGTTTGAATAATCAAGCATCACATAAAACATTATGTATTGTGAACATTTCTTTCAACAACTTTTAAGGAGCATGATTATCTTGAGGCTATCGGCACTAATACGTTATCATCCTACTTGACATGTACTCAATGTAATTTGAACAGAAAACAATTGCTTCATCCCTAGAAGTTGGACAGTTCTTGCAAGCTATATATCCATCAACAAGACTTATCAGTTTATCAGCTTGAAAATGGATTTGGTTCTTCATTCTCGAAGAGATTCTCCAAGAACCAAAAGCATTCTCCAGAAGACTACACCTGAACAAAAGCAAATTTTCAAGAAACAAGTCTCAAGCTGCAAATTATCTATAAATATGAAAGAAGGTGCATAGATTGTCAATATCCTTCTCTAGTCGACATTTCTTTTGAACGCGAACATGGTGCTGCATCCTTCAGTGGTAAAACTTTCTTTAGATGAGAAGACATACTATCAGTTACACCAATTTCAATCTTGTTAAGGACAGCGATTGACCATTAAAAAAATTCAATCTTCAATATTTACCACCAATATTGAGGCCTTTTATAGGATTTCCACCAATAAACTTGAAGAAACTTGAAAAACATTTCAACTTTAATATAAATACGAACTGGTAGGATGAATAAAGAAATTGAAGTTTTACATAACATATTATTTCTAGTTTTCTACAAAAGAGAGCGAGGCTTAACTGATGGTAAATTCAAGTGGATAAATATGA
Source organism: Asparagus setaceus (assembly GCA_012295165.1). Taxonomy (NCBI): domain Eukaryota; kingdom Viridiplantae; phylum Streptophyta; class Magnoliopsida; order Asparagales; family Asparagaceae; genus Asparagus; species Asparagus setaceus. Next base: position 81,256,263 of record CM022704.1, on the reverse strand, counting down.
AGGTCTATATTTGACTAGTGGTTCCCACATCAAACTATTTGTCCAACTGTTTAGAAAGCTCACAATGGTGGATTTGTAACACGCAATATATGTCTACTTCATCAGTTGGTCAAATTAAGTTTAAATTGATGCCTTATCAGATAATCACAAGGTCCAAAAGACTGGCCAACAAAATATCATCAAATTTCCATCCATAAACTTTTAAGTAAAGCCCACTTAGTAGTAAGAGTTGCTATATACGCCCATGTACATCTATTTCAGTTCACTCAACCATCTAATATTAGATAACATCAAGAAAATGTAAAGTTCCTGCAAGGCTTTAAATTAAGACCGTAAAAAAATGTCCTTGCCTAATTTACTGAATAATCAGCTATCCAAGTTCTTAGCCATAGATGTATTCGGATAGTTGCAAATAACGAAAAGAAAAAGAAAAAGGTTAGTTTTACCTCATGAAGAAGGTATATAGTTCCTCTTTGGTCAGAGGATAGCCATTAGAAAAGGTAACAAATAGTGTCCTCTCCTCCATTGGAATATTGTCTGTTGGTGGCTGTTGACTGTCAGCTCTAACCTGGTACGGGCTACTAAGCCCCATTTCAGCATTGATGTTTTGAGTCATGGTTGGCAATGGATAACTAATCTGAGGAAAGTAAGGGATAACAGGTCTTTGCCTGAGCATACTGAGGTTGAAAGGGTATCCAGATTGGATCCCCCTTTCTACATCTAATATACCAAGAGGTTGGATCCTGGCATTAGTACCTCTGCTCGTGCCCTCTCCATGGGGAATGTAAGGCTGGATACAGAATGGCCTCATTTGTGCCACTGAGTCCATGACATGAGGAGAAGAAGGTATGATCTGCCTGGGATCAACAGATTGAAGGTAGGTATTGCTCATCTGGCGAACAAGCATTTCCATCCGATGCAAGTTAGCTGCCTCTTCTGCCCTCCTCTGGATGTCACTGAAAGCCTTCAAGCACACACTATTAAGGTAATATTTCACCCCATTAACAGCATTCTGCTGGAAGCCAACAGCAAGCTGGTCCGGCGGTGTATCAAGTCGTAGTGCATCAACAAAGTCCCGACCAATCAATGCAACAATCTGAAGGCTAGAGTCACTAAACGAGTTGATATGATCTATAATATCAGTTTGTTCCTGCTCCTCTAGCCAAAGCCAGAAAGCAATGATCTCCATGGAGCGGGTAGGATCCATACGGAGGTCGATGACCATACGAGAAAAAAGCTTGCGCTCCCTTGAGTGGAAGGCTTGAATGGAACTGATAGGGATGTTTCTCACGGTGGAGTCCATTAGAAAGAGATAGGAGGAATAAAAGTGTGGAGTACAGATGGAGAAGAAAAGGGATAGTGAATTCGTTTTTGGGGGTTCAGAGAATTCCTAATTTGGAAGGGGCTCAAAGAATGAGGGTGAGGATGGCGTGAGTTCTGAACTATTGTGGAAACATATTGATTGCAAAAGATAACCCTCAATTGGCATGCAAGCCTGACACAGAGAAGCACTTGACAAACAATGAATGAGAGAGAGGAATAGAGAAGGAATTTGTAGCTCAAAAATTAATTTTGGTTATGTACATGAACCCCTTAGTAATTAATTTTTTTCTCAGAACCTCTGCACAACAACTGACTTTGTAATAAGACAAAGTACATCTAACAAATGCATTACAAGTGTACACTCTGTGTGTGTGAGTGAGTGAGTAAGTGAGTGTGTGTGTGTGTGTGTGTGTGTGTGAGAGAGAGAGAGAGAGAGAGAGGCTGTAGAGAGAGAGGAAATGGACTGGTGGCAGCATAGGAATGAAAATAATGGTCATTTCGTCAACAAATGGTAACTGTTATTTCCATTGAAGTTCTACACCAATGGACTCTCGATTACTCTTTTCCACTTCATATAGAGCTTCTAAATAGATTCGCACTATTTGGTCATTTTTCAAAAGACATCTAGTCAAGGGGGAATGCATATTTCAAAATAAGAAGTAAAAGTAAATTCATATTCTAATAATCTTCTAATAAATGTACTCTTTTGTCTATTTCCGGAATAAGTATAAGAGAAAGGGCTTGCATCTTCCAAAAAAGGAAGTAAATAATTCCTATCTGTATATAGACATTAACTCTGATTAAGGCCATAGGACTTCAACTTAAGAGGCTGGACACTTCAAAACTGAAAATGAAAAAAAGAGACCACAAATTTTTCTGGATCTAAATCATTTGATGAAGTTAGCCGACTGTATTTTAAAAAATTTGCAACATAATAACAGTCACAGTACAACGTTTTTTTGCAAATGGATTAGGGGCTTGCATGCAGACTCTTCAAGTTAAACACTAGCACTGCCTCTTCCTCATTATTTGTGCCTCGTCTTATTTCGTTGACTCATTTACTTGCCAAATTTTACATTGTCAGACTTTGGTCAATGATGCAACCAAGCAACTTTTAATTTTCTCCGCCTCATTCACCATACATTGTATCCTACACGACCCTTATCTCACTTCAATCCTTTACCATGCCTATTGTGGGTTCATCTCTAAGGAATCATATTCTAGAAGACTTTGATTCTTTTAGTGAATCAACAAAGTATGAATAAGGTCTTCCTAGGAAAGATTTTCAAGAAATCAACCCAAAGAATAACAAATTGCATGATCTTTCCCTATGGTCTGATTTGCATGGAAATCATTGGAAGTGAAAATTCCTATTGAATCAAGCATCTCAAACTATTCAACTGTTTCTCTCTAATAATCGAGACAAAATCTCAAGTAATGCACTTGCACTTGATGAAATTATGTGCAAGGTCCTTGCACTCATTTTTTTCAAACAACTAACAAGCATCATTTGTATCACCTATTTGCAGAGTTCATCGATTACATAGAGGACATAATCACACCTCTCCTAAAACTAGATCCACATATCAGGTGTCTTCTGCGAAAAGTTCTAGTTCCAAGTAGATGATACAAGAAAAATGAGGCCTCTCAAAGAGATTACTTTATGTAATCACCTATGTTGGGTAGACATCGACACGCCGCGACAAACACAAAACACCAACACATGGAAAATTTAAAAAGTATGACGGAGCAGATGTATCATACGCAACATGTGGGTACAACATGTATCTAACACAAAGTCTCACGTCAAAGGTGAATGTTGCACAAGCTATCACAGTGCTCCCACATCTGATCACAGTATAGGAGGACATTTTCTTCCCCAAGAAACACTTATCTCTCTATAGATAGGTAACTGTAGGCTAGAATGGCCGTTACAACAACTACAATTAAAATATATTCAAAACATAAACCTGAGTATCCATCTTTTTATCACCAACGATGCTGAATACATGCTAAAGGCTTTTTACTATAATGAAGGCCAAATTATTAATAATTTCATTCAAGAATTTTCGGTTTATGGATTTACCTTATAGCCAGACAAGACTACTTGTGTTTGAATGCATGATTCCGCAAGTGTTTTCCATTCAAAGATGCTATTTTAGACTTCTACTAAAAGTGGCAAATTAGTATAGCTCTTGTTGCACACACACAGTCAATCCATGTCAACCAAAAAAGACAAAATGATTCCTCAAACACTTGCGCAACAACTTAGTAACATTTAAGTTTAGACAAAAACATAACTTTGTTGTCTGCAAGACTATAAGCATATACCAAATGTGAACCAAACTATTAAATGCACAGGTCGCTGTTAGAGAATTTTTTTAAAAAAAAGGAAAACTTTCTAGTCAAGATCTTTAAGAGATTTGCACTGCTTAAACATTCACTTTGAGATTTCATTCATGCACACAGACAAAACAATGTAAATTACATATTGCAGGAGAACTTGTTAAAACTGATGTAAAACATTGATAAAACCCATAAAGACAATTGTAAGGTCACATTGGAAATATAGGGCTATGAGTGCTTACAAGTATAGGTTGATGACAACCCTTTGTTTGGTTGTTCGCTGAGATTCCGACAAGATTATAGATGAAGAAGAAGACTCTCTCAGCACATAAACAGAAGCATTCCATCATAAGGTGTGACTGATAACTGATGCAGACAAATGCAGCATGCATACAATATTCAAGGCGTGAAAACTTCGTACCTCTTTGAGATTAACCTTGCGCTTATTTGGGAAGAAATGGGGTATCTAATTTGAACCCAAATTTCCCAGTATTTAAACCTCAATAATCCTAAGAAATTCAACAACTTGTCGACTTTCCACTGCAATACACTAACTTCTTTCATTCTTGAATGGGGTTTTCTTAATAATAAAAAGGAAAACCCAACTTGCCTCAAATCAAGACCTAAAAACTGAAGAAGGACCAAAATTTGCGCATCAAGATAATGTCTTCATTCCCTTTTTGAAAAAGGATTTTGTTCGCAGAAACCCAATTCGCCTCCATATCATCCATAATCCAAACTGCAATTTTTTTGCTTCATCTCCTGCCTTTTCCCATCAATCAAGACCGTAGATTTTCGCACCATTCTCCACTCGGGCATTTCATCGATCACCTTGAGCGCAACCTCAGCGTCGCAAAGTTTGAAGAGAATGGAGATGGGATTGAAGCTGCGCTCGTGGTGATCATGGAATTAGAAGTGCATTGAATAGAAATGAGAGGTCTGAGGGAGCTTGATTTTGAGGAGACGAGAGAGAGAGTGATGATTGGCGATTGAAGGTAGTCCAGAAATAAACGGTTGGGTACAAGTAATGGGTTTGGGCTCGACCCAGTAGAAATTCTCTTTATCCACAAGCTCCACAATTAAATCTTAACAATTTTAGTTTTGTCAAAGTGGCCCGCGTGCTCAATTAAATTTGGGGTTTTTTTTTTATTTTTATGAATATCTTATTTTAAATAGATCGAATCTATAAAAATCACCTTTGAAGCTTTCTTTTATACATAAACCACGTTATAAGTGGGTTTTGTTTTCAATCAACTATTTTTTTGTCAAATTTTGGTCAATTAATACCTTAATTAAACTATCCTCATTAGTTACGTGTGTAGTTGGAAAATATGTGTTAGGCTCATGTAATTAATTGCATATTAATTGACCAAAACTTGACAAAAAATGATTGATTGAAAACTAAAGTCATTTATAAGCCGGTTTACGTTTAAAAAAAAAAGCTTCAAATGTGGTTTCTATCGATTCGACCTAATTTTAAAGATGGTTTTTATGAGAGAAAAAAAAACCTTTATAATTTTATCTTCAATCTAACATCAATATTTATGCAGGAAGATCAAAGCTGGCTTATTAACGTTTGAGAGTGACTCATGCAGACTTACTGTGATCCTTTGCATAACCAAAGGAAATACAATAGCTAAACCAAGGAAATAGAACTAGTCAAAACCACTTTGGATCCTGGTTACGCCAACTAAAGTTGCCAAGATGCCCATAGACATTATTATTCGAATTTTGCTTTCTTCCCCAACTTATACAATCCGCATCATTGCAGATATATTGCACTACGGTTGTCAGATATTTGTTGACCTATTCATGCATCTAACAGTCTAGCAAACATCTTCGTTCGTGTATACGTCCACCAAAGGCATACCGAAATTATTGCGAGGAACAATTACAACATTTGGTTTTGATGTAGAAGGCCAATTCAGAAACAAGGAATCAGATTGCTCATGTGTACAACTGTACAATGTACATAATTGCTCAACCGAGAACCTTGACAAGGTTCATCGAGGAACAAAATAAAGACTTAACATTATAAGAAGTCGACCCGTTCTTGAAGTTTCATTCATCTTCACCGACAGCAGGGAGCCCTTCTTTGAACCACGTGTAGAGTCCTCCTTCAAGGTGGAATACATTCTTGTACCCGTTTAAGACCAGTACGTATGCTGCTATCAGGGACCTGTCACCAAAATAAACACAAATAAATCCTCCCATGGAATAAGACAAATATGTTCATTCTCTATGTCCTAAAGATAAAACAAGATAATCAGAAGAAACCATACCCATATAGAAATTATATACAAAGAAAACAGTAATAATAGTAGGATGACTTGTACCAAACAATCAGAAGTTTACAATCAACAACTTAATCTTTGATGACTTTTGTAACCAATTATCTTTATGTGTACTAGACTTGGAAATTCGCACACCGAGATACAAGGGTATGATAGCCGTTTGGTACACCATTAATACAATGGACCGGAACCACCCATACTTTCTCAAATAAAAGACTAACCTGGATTGTTGGCCTTCTGGAAGATTTTGTGTAGGTTTCATCGTTCCGCCTGTGGAACATGCGACAATTATTTTGGCATCTTTATCTAGTTTTGACTCCACACCTGTAAGAAGTCCACTTGTAATTTGAGACCCGTGGTTAAAAAATGCTATACTTATGTAAGATTGTTTTCTTTACAGGTTTGAGTAGCTTACTTTGTATAAACTCAGGATTCTCTTCTGTGCCAGAGAATATGCCAAAGAACGCAAATGCTGCACGCCGAGCAATATCCCATGCTGTCCATTCCTTGATCAGTCTGTAAATTTGTACATTGATAGCACCAGGAGGATGTGACTGCAAAAGATTTAGTGTCAGCTATAGGAATAATCAAAAGTCAACAGTAATGATATCTGAAACCCCATTAAAACTAAATGAAGAGGTTCAGTAAGTGACATATTAACGTTTGAGAGTGACTCATGCAGACTTACTGTGATCCTTTGCATAACCAAAGGAAATACAATAGCTAAACCAAGGAAATAGAACTAGTCAAAACCACTTTGGATCCTGGTTACGCCAACTAAAGTTGCCAAGATGCCCATAGACATTATTATTCGAATTTTGCTTTCTTCCCCAACTTATACAATCCGCATCATTGCAGATATATTGCACTACGGTTGTCAGATATTTGTTGACCTATTCATGCATCTAACAGTCTAGCAAACATCTTCGTTCGTCCACCAAAGGCATACCGAAATTATTGCGAGGAACAATTACAACATTTGGTTTTGATGTAGAAGGCCAATTCAGAAACAAGGAATCAGATTGCTCATGTGTACAACTGTACAATGTACATAATTGCTCAACCGAGAACCTTGACAAGGTTCATCGAGGAACAAAATAAAGACTTTAACATTATAAGAAGTCGACCCGTTCTTGAAGTTTCATTCATCTTCACCGACAGCAGGGAGCCCTTCTTTGAACCACGTGTAGAGTCCTCCTTCAAGGTGGAATACATTCTTGTACCCGTTTAAGACCAGTACGTATGCTGCTATCAGGGACCTGTCACCAAAATAAACACAAATAAATCCTCCCATGGAATAAGACAAATATGTTCATTCTCTATGTCCTAAAGATAAAACAAGATAATCAGAAGAAACCATACCCATATAGAAATTATATACAAAGAAAACAGTAATAATAGTAGGATGACTTGTACCAAACAATCAGAAGTTTACAATCAACAACTTAATCTTTGATGACTTTTGTAACCAATTATCTTTATGTGTACTAGACTTGGAAATTCGCACACCGAGATACAAGGGTATGATAGCCGTTTGGTACACCATTAATACAATGGACGGAACCACCCATACTTTCTCAAATAAAAGACTAACCTGGATTGTTGGCCTTCTGGAAGATTTTGTGTAGGTTTCATCGTTCCGCCTGTGGAACATGCGACAATTATTTTGGCATCTTTATCTAGTTTTGACTCCACACCTGTAAGAAGTACACATGTAATTTGAAACCCATGGTTAAAAAAATGCTATACTTATGTAAAATTGTTTTCTTTACAGGTTTGAGTAGCTTACTTTGTATAAACTCAGGATTCTCTTCTGTGCCAGAGAATATGCCAAAGAACGCAAATGCTGCACGCCGAGCAATATCCCATGCTGTCCATTCCTTGATCAGTCTGTAAATTTGTACATTGATAGCACCAGGAGGATGTGACTGCAAAAGATTTAGTGTCAGCTATAGGAATAATCAAAAGTCAACAGTAATGATGTCTGAAACCCCATTAAAACTAAATGAAGAGGTTCAGTAAGTGACATATTGATGGGGAACGGCAATATGGAGTTCTTGATGGAACTTATTTGGGTAATAAAACAAAAAATACAAATAATAAAATTACACTCTTCATTTAAGAATAGGAAAAGATACAAACATGGCCTCACACCCGGGCACCTCACATGCCAGCATCTTACATGCCTAATACTAGCTGCAATTCCAATGCAGATTTCTCACAAACATTCTTCTCTCCTCCCTCTCAAATGAAAAAGTACAATAGTTATTTATAGAACTAAAACAAAATCCTAATCCTAACTAATAGATAACATCAGATCACTCATCATAACAAAATAAGAGATTCTTTTCCAACTAAATAACAAACTCAATCCTAACTAAAGATATCCGCCAAAGAAAAATCAAATCCTTAAAAGAAATCCTAATCCAATCAGATCAATTTTTTTACCAGATTCAGATTTGAATCCGTCCTGCATCACATATGGTTGACGGAAAAAATGCACTGCAATTATTATGTCTAGTCGAACATCTCTACTGATTGGTAAATAGATTTGAAATCTATATTCTTCAGGTGAATGCACAGAATAATCGGTAGACAGATAGCTTGTAGGCCACATTGGAACGTGCTTATTAATTAGTTGATTTATGAAAACTATCTAAGTTAAAGGGAATGCTTGGCCAGTAGCTGTAAGATGTTACAGATGACAACACAGTTTCATTGTATCACATTATCCAGGCATATGGTTTTACTTCTTTTATTGATCTCTCAAAAGCCAACAGCAAGGTTTCAAGTTTGGATGGAAAAATTAGTCTATATCTAAAGGCATGTATGCGAAACAACTTATGCTATTAAATTTTGATAAGGACCTCGAATCAAATGGCAAAAAGGTCTATATCTTAGAAATATCAAATTATTTTTCATTTTCTTAAAAGTTCAAACTCATCCAAAGAGAAGGGAAATGTTACGCAGCGATGTATGCATATCGTCTCTGTTCTCTTAACAGTAAGTGAAGAATCAACATCTAGGCTTCACATCATTCTCTTATTATTAACTTTGCTCTCCTAACATTATAGCTTACAGCTATGTTGTACCACAACCTTTAAGTCTGAGCCAGTGCTGGGAGCGGAACCAATGTCAAAATGTTAACGTATCAAAAGTTCCAAATGAAATAACAATTAGCTATTCTGCAAGGCATAGAAGAAAACCTCCTTGTACTCAGCTACAGGACGAACATCCAGAATCACAAAATTGTTTTCCTTCTGAAGCCGTAAAGCTTCTTTTACATCTACACTCCGGACCTGCAAATAATTCACAGAATGATACTATAAGAAGATTAAGTTGTACGTAATAAGCGTAACGGTGAGGTCTAATTTAGAAGTTCAATGTTACTAGACACAGCATACATTCTTAAACTACTTAGAACAATGCAATTTAGTGAGAGAAAGAAGAACAGTTTCAAGCCGAATATGAAAACTAGAAAATCTTAGAGGGGTGTATCTCCATATGATCCTTTTAGTACTGGCTTCGAACAAGGTGATCCTACAGCTTAATTAATTATGGGTATCTGTCAACATAAGTGAAGAGCTTGCCCAAGCAAAGGGCTGACTTTAACATCATACGCCCACACAAAAACTTCAGGGTGCTATAATTGCGATTGCATAGTTTCAGAGAATTATGTTCAGAAAGATCGTGTTTTGCCAGTTTAAGGTGGTGGTTTTTAGTCCAGAAGATATGAAATTATGAATGCCAAGGTACTTTGTTTTTAAATCCTTCTAAGATTCTCTAACTTCAAGAAAAGCTAAATTAATTCATCACAATTTGCTTAACCAGCATCTATTGGTCCTGCATTGTTTCTCATCACCTCGGAATCACACATCACTCTAGCTATTTGTTTATAAACACAACCTATTAACGACTAGCTTATCCTGATTTACGAAGTAAACAAGAAGCAAAACAAATCAAAATCAAGTCACTGAAGAACAACATAGAAATTAGAATTTCAAGGAAGAGAAGTGGAAGCCAAAAAAAATACCCTCTTTTCAAGCAGAACAGCGCGCTTCGTCTTCCAGTCCTCATCAGCTGCAATGAATCCCTCAAAAAATAAATAATCAATAAATAAATGCATAAAACAACAAGGTGAACAAAACCCATTACTAGATTTGCTAAATATATATATTTTTATATAAAAAATTTTTTAAAAAAAAGAAATACCTGGTGATTTAACTTGTTTGGTGGCCGCACATCTAACTTGGAGGGACGAGGGAGCAGCAGGGCGAGAGAAGGATCTGAACCCAACAGAGGAAGAATAAGAAGAAGGAAAGAGATTGGGGTTTGAAGAGAAGAAAGAAGAAGAGACAATGTTGGGCTTTATTATATTAATGGAAGAAGCAGCAGCAGCAGCAGCAACAATCATCTTCTTTATTATACAGAGAGAAGCAAAAGGGGGATTTTTCGAGAGAATAAGAAAGAAAATGAATTGTTAATAATAAATGAAGATAATGAAGGAGATGGATGGATATTTTGGTTGGCGGTGGGGCCAACGGTACTCTGGATTGGTGGTGCCCGCAAATCTCAGGTTTGTGGTGGAGAAGCTGCGTCCTTGGATTTCATTCACTCCTCTTTTTATCAACCCAATAAAACATTGAAATTTATACTTAAACCATCCACCTTCAAAATCTGGAATTTCGGTTTTATAAAACCACCATTCTGGTCAGGTATGTCGCATGGCGAATCCGTATCAATGCTTTTGTGGAAGTGCAGGGTTCGATTCGTCGTCGATGGCCCCATCAAAAAAATAAAATAAAATCACCATTACAATGTATGCTCTTAACAAAGTGCCACCAAATCATAATTTCATTCACATTGAAATGACATAAACACCCACTTTGACTAACTTATAAAAAATTTTGTGGGAGTTGATCAATTTTTGAGGAAGCGCTTTAAGCAAAGACTATGAACCAATTATCCAGAAAAACTATAATTATTGATATTGGCTCCACTCTTATTTTAAACTCCGTGCTCTCATCATTGATGTGTGACTATACTCACATATTAATAACTTTAACATCTCCCCATTAATTTATGAGTATATTTTATCTTCCACTTACTTTAATCTTCCATAGGAATCACTAACTTTTGCACTCGCGGGCTAACCTGGCCATGTATTCGTCACATGGCTAGAAACACATGTAGGATCTTCCACTACTTAACTCGTGGGGGCTGACCAAACTATATCACTCCTACAATAGTCGGTGGGTTCTTATGACACCTTCAAGCTTCACATTGATCTTCACTTTCTTTTTTTCTTGGGTCATAACGTAGCTCTGATACCATTTGTTCAGGGAAAAATCAGGTCCAATCTAGAGTTAATGGACATTAAACATATATTATGAATCAATTTTAACTCAAAAGATATAATTATTAGGTATTGGTCCTAACTCATATTTTAAATTCATCAATTGTTCTTATTCTATTCAATGTGAGACTATGCTCACATATTAATCACCTCAGCAGAAGCAAGTTGCTTGATAGGATGATAAAATATAATAAAAGACAGGTGGGTCCCATTATGAGGATATTTTGGAGATTTAACATATTATTTAACTGAATATGAATGAAAGTATCACTTGATAACAATTTGTTAAGGTGCACATTATTATTGTAGTTTCATGAAAACTGAAAAGTCACGGTAATTCCCTGAAAAACCACTACAATTCTGGGTGGTTTCGTATATTTGAGTCGAAGCTACTATATTCGATTTATTAACCGCTATATTTAGGCGTAAATTGTTATATTGGTATGTGAATAACTAAGATTTAAAAGTAATTCAGCATAAGTATTTTGGGTTTAAGAATCAATTTCCAAGTGGATGGCGTAAAAAATAAATCACATTAAAGTATTGGCCTTAATAGATAATAAAACCCCTAAAAATATTCTTTCCCGGACAGAGTCGTATCGGGTCGGATTAAATGGGCTTGTGAAGAAAGAAATAACTACGCTCTGGGGTCCAAAACATCAGTGGGCTGGGCCTGCTTCAGTTTTAAGACGCACTTGAACGGCCCAGTCCACTTATGCTCTACCTTCGAAGTCCGATCCAATTAAAGAGTCCAAATACCGCCGGTTTCTCTCCTCATCGCCGACCATGGATCTGATCAATCTCCGTTTGATATTGGAGCAACTGAATGCGAGTATTCTACTATTCTCTTTGAGCCTCAAAATGAGTGCAGGGTTCTCTTTCTTTCTTGATTTCTGGTATTTTCTGTTACTCTTTGTAATTGATGTTTAGTATATCGAAGTAAAGTTTCAATATTGTAAATGTTTTTGTGTATGTTAACGATAGCTTCATGCATTTTTATTATTATTAAGTTAGGTTTAGAGTTTAAAGAAAATTGGATGAAGAAACTTAAGGAGGAGATGATTGTGGAGGTTGATATAGACATTTTAAACCCCATAAATTCTCAAAAATACTTGTGCTGAAGGAAACACATTTCTCTTTTTGGTAGAAACACATTCTTTCAAACCTTAAAATTTAATTAAAAAAACACACCAAATCTATCCCTTTCTTCACAAGCCTTGGTAGTTGGTACATGTTAAAGTCTTGAATCAAATAAATACACTCCGAGCCGATGTTATGAACAAGCACATGAAGACCCCTTTTTCATAGCACTAGTCTCCATCATGGATCCCTCCGATAAAACTGCCAACTTGGTTCCTTTTAACATCAACACATCACTTTGATCATTCTTCGATCTTCCTTCTTCACACCCCAGGGCCTTCTTAGAGATCACGCTGTGGATTTCCTCTATGAGCATTAAGAACGCGGTCTCTACATTGTCTCCGGTTAGCGCTGATGTCTCTGAAAAGAACAGCCCTTGTTCCTCTGCAAATTCCACTGCGTCCTCTTTGGAGACAGCCCTTTGACTGGTGAGGTCGGCCTTGTTTCCTATTAGCATGATGACTAAGGAGTTGTCGGCATGGGCTCGCAACTCCTCGAGCCACCTCGCGACGTGATCGAATGTTTGCCTCTTGGTAATGTCATAGACCAACATTGCCCCTAGAGCACCTCTATAATAAGCGCTGGTGACTGCCCGATATCTGCATCCAGCACCTGAACTTATTAGAACACAAAGAGGAAGAGGAACATGTAACCATGACGAATAAATACAACGAGCTCAGTTTTCTGCTGCTTTATCTAATTATAAGAACTAAGGGGAAGACGCCTTCAAGCAAGTTTGAGATGACGATGTTAGCAATGCAGTGTCGTATTACTGATTTCTGTAGTTATGAATCGTGTCCAAAGACTCCAAACATTGGACCTATTATCTACGAGTTCTTAGAAAAGGCATTACAAATTCATCGAGAAGGCTTTAAAATTTAGAATTAATTAATAGATATATAAATTATTACATGAATACATGCAAAGAAAACGATTGAGCTTGCAATTTTGTGGGACAGCTAAAATCTTATTAACATCATATGTTCTTGAATTGAATTCACTCGAAATGAGATTATAAATACATCCTGATGTATTTGCAGTTAAAGTATCCAGTCGGATGGTTTATTAGGAAGATCTTGCTTTTATGTTCTATACAATGAGCCTACATGAAAACGTCGTTCAACTCCATTTAAAAACACACCAAATCTATCCCTTTCTTCACAAGCCTTGGTAGTTGGTACATGTTAAAGTCTTGAATCAAATAAATACACTCCGAGCCGATGTTATGAACAAGCACATGAAGACCCCTTTTTCATAGCACTAGTCTCCATCATGGATCCCTCCGATAAAACTGCCAACTTGGTTCCTTTTAACATCAACACATCACTTTGATCATTCTTCGATCTTCCTTCTTCACACTCCAGGGCCTTCTTCGAGATCACGCTGTGGATTTCCTCTATGAGCATTAAGAACGCGGTCTCTACATTGTCTCCGGTTAGCGCTGATGTCTCTGAAAAGAACAGCCCTTGTTCCTCTGCAAATTCCACTGCGTCCTCTTTGGAGACAGCCCTTTGACTGGTGAGGTCGGCCTTGTTTCCTATTAGCATGATGACTAAGGAGTTGTCGGCATGGGCTCGCAACTCCTCGAGCCACCTCGCGATGATCGAATGTTTGCCTCTTGGTAATGTCATAGACCAACATTGCCCCTAGAGCACCTCTATAATAAGCGCTGGTGACTGCCCGATATCTGCATCCAGCACCTGAACTTATTAGAACACAAAGAGGAAGAGGAACATGTAACCATGACGAATAAATACAACGAGCTCAGTTTTCTGCTGCTTTATCTAATTATAAGAACTAAGGGAAGACGCCTTCAAGCAAGTTTGAGATGACGATGTTAGCAATGCAGTGTCGTATTACTGATTTCTGTAGTTATGAATCGTGTCCAAAGACTCCAAAAGATTTAGTGTCAGCTATAGGAATAATCAAAAGTCAACAGTAATGATATCTGAAACCCCATTAAAACTAAATGAAGGGGTTCAGTAAGTGACATATTGATGGGGAACCGCAATATGGAGTTCTTGATGGAACTTATTTGGGTAATAAAACGAAAAATACAAATAATAAAATTACACTCTTCATTTAAGAATAGGAAAAGATACAAACATGGCCTCACACCCGGGCACCTCACATGCCAGCATCTTACATGCCTAATACTAGCTGCAATTCCAATGCAGATTTCTCACAAACATTCTTCTCTCCTCCCTCTCAAATGAAAAAGTACAATAGTTATTTATAGAACTAAAACAAAATCCTAATCCTAACTAATAGATAACATCAGATCACTCATCATAACAAAATAAGAGATTCTTTTCCAACTAAATAACAAACTCAATCCTAACTAAAGATATCCGCCAAAAGAAAAATCAAATCCTTAAAAAGAAATCCTAATCCAGTCAGATCAATTTTTTTTTACCAGATTCAGATTTGAATCCGTCCTGCATCACATATGGTTGACGGAAAAAATGCACTGCAATTATTAAGTCTAGTCGAACATCTCTACTGATTGGTAAATAGATTTGAAATCTATATTCTTCAGGTGAATGCACAGAATAATCGGTAGACAGATAGCTTGTAGGCCACATTGGAACGTGCTTATTAATTAGTTGATTTATGAAAACTATCTAAGTTAAAGGGAATGCTTGGCCAGTAGCTGTAAGATGTTACAGATGACAACACAGTTTCATTGTATCACATTATCCAGGCATATGGTTTTACTTCTTTTATTGATCTCTCGAAAGCCAACAGCAAGGTTTCAAGTTTGGATGGAAAAATTAGTCTATATCTAAAGGCATGTATGCGAAACAACTTATGCTATTAAATTTTGATAAGGACCTCGAATCAAATGGCAAAAAGGTCTATATCTTAGAAATATCAAATTATTTTTCATTTTCTTAAAAGTTCAAACTCATCCAAAAGAGAAGGGAAATGTTACGCAAAGCGATGTATGCATATACGTCTCTGTTCTCTTAACAGTAAGTGAAGAATCAACATCTAGGCTTCACATCATTCTCTTATGATTAACTTTGCTCTCCTAACATTATAGCTTACAGCTATGTTGTACCACAACCTTTAAGTCTGAGCCAGTGCTGGGAGCGGAACCAATGTCAAAATGTTAACGTATCAAAAGTTCCAAATGAAATAACAATTAGCTATTCTGCAAGGCATAGAAGAAAACCTCCTTGTACTCAGCTACAGGACGAACATCCAGAATCACAAAATTGTTTTCCTTCTGAAGCCGTAAAGCTTCTTTTACATCTACACTCCGGACCTGCAAATAATTCACAGAATGATACTATAAGAAGATTAAGTTATGCGTAATAAGCGGTGAGGTCTAATTTAGAAGTTCAATGTTACTAGACACAGCATACATTCTTAAACTACTTAGAACAATGCAATTTAGTGAGAGAAAGAAGAACAGTTTCAAGCGAATATGAAAACTAGAAAATCTTAGAGGGTGTATCTCCATATGATCCTTTTAGTACTGGCTTCGAACAAGGTGATCCTACAGCTTAATTAATTATGGGTATCTGTCAACATAAGTGAAGAGCTTGCCCAAGCAAAGGGCTGACTTTAACATCATACGCACACAAAACTTCAGGGTGCTATAATTGCGATTGCATAGTTTCAGAGAATTATGTTCAGAAAGATCGTGTTTTGCCAGTTTAAGGTGGTGGTTTTTAGTCCAGAAGATATGAAATTATGAATGCCAAGGTACTTTGTTTTTAAATCCTTCTAAGATTCTCTAACTTCAAGAAAAGCTAAATTAATTCATCACAATTTGCTTAACCAGCATCTATTGGTCCTGCATTGTTTCTCATCACCTCGGAATCACACATCACTCTAGCTATTTGTTTATAAACACAACCTATTAACGACTAGCTTATCCTGATTTACGAAGTAAACAAGAAGCAAAACAAATCAAAATCAAGTCACTGAAGAACAACATAGAAATTAGAATTTCAAGGAAGAGAAGTGGAAGCCAAAAAATACCCTCTTTTCAAGCAGAACAGCGCTTCGTCTTCCAGTCCTCATCAGCTGCAATGAATCCCTCAAAAATAAATAATCAATAAATAAATGCATAAAACAACAAGGTGAACAAAACCCATTACTAGATTTGCTAAATATATATATTTTATATAAAAATTTTTTAAAAAGAAATACCTGGTGATTTAACTTGTTTGGTGGCCGCACATCTTGGAGGGACGAGGGAGCAGCAGGGCGAGAGAAGGATCTGAACAACAGAGGAAGAATAAGAAGAAGGAAAGAGATTGGGGTTTGAAGAGAAAGAAAGAAGAAGAGACAATGTTGGGCTTTATTATATTAATGGAAGAAGCAGCAGCAGCAACAGCAACAATCATCTTCTTTATTATACAGAGAAGCAAAGGGGATTTTCGAGAGAATAGAAAGAAAATGAATTATTAAATAGAAGATAATGAAGGAGATGGATGGATATTTTGGTTGGCGGTGGGGCCAACGGTACTCTGGATTGGTGGTGCCCGCAAATCTCAGGTTTGTGGTGGAGAAGCTGCGTCCTTGGATTTCATTCCTCCTCTTTTTATCAACAATAAAACATTGAAATTTATCGCCAAACCATCCACCTTCAAATCTGGAATTTTCGGTTTTATAAAACCACCATTCTGGTCAGGTATGTCGCATGGCGAATCCGTATCAATGCTTTTGTGGAAGTGCAGGGTTCGATTCGTCGTCGATGGCGCCATCAATAAAATAAAATAAAACCACCATTACAATGTATGCCCTTAACAAAGTGCCGCCAAATCATAATTTCATTCACATTGAAATGACATAAACACCCACTTTGACTAACTTATAAAAATTTTAAGGAGTTGATCAATTTTTGAGGCTTTAAAGCACTTTAAGCAAAGACTATGAACCAATTATCCAGAAAAACTATAATTATTGATATTGGCTCAACTCTTATTTTAAACTCCGTGCTCTCATCATTGATGTGTGACTATACTCACATATTAATAACTTTAACATCCCCATTAATTTATGAGTATATTTTATCTTCCACTTACTTTAATCTTCCATAGGAATCACTAACTTTTGCACTCATGAATTAACTGGCCATGTATTAGTCACATGGCTAGAAACATGTAGGATCTTCCACTTCTTTCGTGGAGTGACCAAAACTATATCACTCCTACAAAGAGTCGGTGGGTTCTTGACAGAAACTTCACATTGATCTTCACTTTCTTTTTTTTTCTTGGGTCATAGCGTGGCTCACGATCACCATTTGTTGGGGAAAAATCGGGTCCAATCTAGAGTTAATGGACATTAAACATATATTATGAATCAATTTTAACTCAAAATATAATTATTAGGTATTGGTGCTAACTCATATTTTAAATTCATCAGTTGTTCTTATTTACGATGTGGTATGCTAGCCATATTATCAATGCGAAGTAAGTTGCTTGATAGGATGATAAAATATAATAAAAGGCAATTGGGTCCCATTATGAGGATATTTTGGAGATTTAACATATTATTTAACTGAATATGAATGAAAGTATCACTTGATAACAATTTGTTAAGGTGCACATTATTATTGTAGTTTCATGAAAACTGAAAAGTCACGGTAATTCCTGAAAAACCACTACAATTCTGGGTGGTTTCGTATATTTGAGTCAAGCTACTATATTCGATTTATTAACCGCTATATTTAGGCGTAAATTGTTATATTGGTATGTGAATAACTAAGATTTAAAAGTAATTCAGCATAAGTATTTTGGGTTTAGAATCAATTTCCAAGTGGATGGCGTAAAATAAATCACATTAAAGTATTGGCCTTAATAGATAATAAAACCCTAAAAATATTCTTTCCCGGACAGAGTCGTATCGGGTCGGATTAAATGGGCTTGTGAAGAAAGAAATAACTACGCTCTGGGGTCCAAAACATCAGTGGGCTGGGCCTGCTTCAGTTTTAAGACGCTTGAACGGCCCAGTCCACTTATGCTCTACCTTCGAAGTCCGATCCAATTAAAGAGTCCAAATACCGCCGGTTTCTCTCCTCATCGCCGACCATGGATCTGATCAATCTCCGTTTGATATTGGAGCAACTGAATGCGAGTATTCTACTATTCTCTTTGAGCCTCAAAATGAGTGCAGGGTTCTCTTTCTTTCTTGATTTCTGGTATTTTCTGTTACTCTTTGTAATTGATGTTTAGTATATCGAAGTAAAGTTTCAATATTGTAAATGTTTTTGTGTATGTTAACGATAGCTTCATGCATTTTTATTATTATTAAGTTAGGTTTAGAGTTTAAAGAAAATTGGATGAAGAAACTTAAGGAGGAGATGATTGTGGAGGTTGATATAGACATTTTAAACCCCATAAATTCTCAAAAATACTTGTGCTGAAGGAAACACATTTCTCTTTTTTGGTAGAAATACATTCTTTCAAACCTTAAAATTTAATTTAAAAAACACACCAAATCTATCCCTTTCTTCACAAGCCTTGGTAGTTGGTACATGTTAAAGTCTTGAATCAAATAAATACACTCCGAGCCGATGTTATGAACAAGCACATGAAGACCCTTTTTTCATAGCACTAGTCTCCATCATGGATCCCTCCGATAAAACTGCCAACTTGGTTCCTTTTAACATCAACACATCACTTTGATCATTCTTCGATCTTCCTTCTTCACACCCCAGGGCCTTCTTAGAGATCACGCTGTGGATTTCCTCTATGAGCATTAAGAAGCGGTCTCTACATTGTCTCCGGTTAGCTGATGTCTCTGAAAGAACAGCCCTTGTTCCTCTGCAAATTCCACTGCGTCCTCTTTGGAGACAGCCCTTTGACTGGTGAGGTCGGCCTTGTTTCCTATTAGCATGATGACTAAGGAGTTGTCGGCATGGGCTCGCAACTCCTCGAGCCACCTCCGACGTGATCGAATGTTTGCCTCTTGGTAATGTCATAGACCAACATTGCCCTAGAGCACCTCTATAATAAGCTGGTGACTGCCCGATCTGCATCCAGCACCTGAACTTATCAGAATACAAAGAGGAAGAGAACATGTAACCATGACGAATAAATACAACGAGCTCAGTTTTCTGCTGCTTTATCTAATTATAAAAGACTAAAGAGCCTTCAAGCAAGTTTGAGATGATGATGTTAGCAATGCAGTGTCGTATTACTGATTTCTGTAGTTATGAATCGTGTCCAAAGACTCCAAACATTGGACCTATTATCTCTGAGTTCTTAGAAAAGGCATTACAAATTCATAGAAGGCTTTAAAATTTAGAATTAATTAATAGATATATAAATTATTACATGAATACATGCAAAGAAAACGATTGAGCTTGCAATTTTGTGGGACAGCTAAAATCTTATTAACATCATATGTTCTTGAATTGAATTCACTCGAAATGAGATTATAAATACATCCTGATGTATTTGCAGTTAAGTATCCAGTCGGATGGTTTATTAGGAAGATCTTGCTTTTATGTTCTATACAATGAGCCTACATGAAAACGTCGTTCAACTCCATTTAAAAACACAACACCTTTATGAGAGTCTATACATACATCAACAGTAGATAGATACATATGTATGTTCTATGTAATACCTCAAAATTAACAAATCTTGAAATAACAACTGCTTCTCTTAGATGTTGGTTGAAATTAGTGCTGTAAATGTTATCCAAAACATAATAACTTGAATAAAAAGCAAAAGTAACTATGCTTATGGCTAACATCTAGAGGTGAGGCAGAGAAAGAGCTTTTCTAGATTCACCTAAAATTCTGAACTATCCATTTTGTTGGTAGCGGACAGCGGAGACGTCGAGAAGAAACCACAAGATAGCAAATACAACAAAGGTAGAACCACGAGATTCACGTGGTTGAAGAGTTCCCTAAATCCACGCAGGTAGGAGGATTTTCACTAATAGAAGAGAATACAAATTAGGATTACAAGTTCTCACAGAAACCCTAAAAACAAACCTCTCAATCTCAAAGATCTCCTCTCCAAAGATGCACAAAACCCTCTGAAATTTGCTCCAAAACGTGCTTCTGCTTTCAAATAGTGGGTTTAGGGTTATTTATAAACTCTGAGCAGGGTTAAAACCAAAACCGTTTTGAATCTGCCAGTTAGTCGACTACTACTTCAGTTAATGTCGACTACTCGCTATGAATTAGTGCGACTACAACCGCAGATTAGTCGACTACCGGCGACCAATAGAAAACACCTTCGTAGATGCAGTTAGTCGACTACTGCCGGTTAGTGAGCTACTAAGCAAGCTGCTTTATTGCATGTTTTGTGCATGTTCTACAATTCTCCACCTCGTACATCATTTGATTTACCTCAAATTTTGGGCGAACACGGAAGAACACCAAGAACATCTGAAGATCACCGTTAGCCAATCGGGATCGGTGCGTCCTTTGCCAGCGGCCTCGTGCCCTCACGGGATCAAGCTCGCGTAGTTCACCTCAAATCATCTCCACCTTACCCATTACCACTGATTGGTAAATAGATTTGAAATCTATATTCTTCAGGTGAATGCACAGAATAATCGGTAGACAGATAGCTTGTAGGCCACATTGGAACGTGCTTATTAATTAGTTGATTTATGAAAACTATCTAAGTTAAAGGGAATGCTTGGCCAGTAGCTGTAAGATGTTATAGATGACAACACAGTTTCATTGTCTCACATTATCCAGGCATATGGTTTTACTTCTTTTATTGATCTCTCAAAAGCCAACAGCAAGGTTTCAAGTTTGGATGGAAAAATTAGTCTATATCTAAAGGCATGTATGCGAAACAACTTATGCTATTAAATTTTGATAAGGACCTCGAATCAAATGGCAAAAGGTCTATATCTTAGAAATATCAAATTATTTTTCATTTTCTTAAAAGTTCAAACTCATCCAAAGAGAAGGGAAATGTTACAAAGCGATGTATGCATATCGTCTCTGTTCTCTTAACAGTAAGTGAAGAATCAACATCTAGGCTTCACATCATTCTCTTATTATTAACTTTGCTCTCCTAACATTATAGCTTACAGCTATGTTGTACCACATCCTTTAAGTCTGAGCCAGTGCTGGGAGTGGAACCAATGTCAAAATGTTAACGTATCAAAAGTTCCAAATGAAATAACAATTAGCTATTCTGCAAGGCATAGAAGAAAACCTCCTTGTACTCAGCTACAGGACGAACATCCAGAATCACAAAATTGTTTTCCTTCTGAAGCCGTAAAGCTTCTTTTACATCTACACTCCGGACCTGCAAATAATTCACAGAATGATACTATTAGAAGATTAAGTTGTACCTAATAAGCGTAACGGTGAGGTCTAATTTAGAAGTTCAATGTTACTAGACACAGCATACGTACTTAAACTACTTAGAACAATGCAATTTAGTGAGAGAAAGAAGAACAGTTTCGAGCCGAATATGAAAACTAGAAAATCTTAGAGGGGAGTATCTCCATATGATCCTTTTAGTACTGGCTTCGAACAAGGCGATCCTACAGCTTAATTAATTATGGGTATCTGTCAACATAAGTGAAGTGCTTGCCCAAGCAAAGGGCTGACTTTAACATCATACGCCCACACAAAAACTTCAGGGTGCTATAATTGCGATTGTATATTTTCAGAGAATTATGTTCAGAAAGATCATGTTTTGCCAGTTTAAGGTGGTGGTTTTTAGTCCAGAAGATATGAAATTATGAATGCCAAGGTACTTTGTTTTTAAATCCTTCTAAGATTCTCTAACTTCAAGAAAAGCTAAATTAATTCATCACAATTTGCTTAACCAGCATCTATTGGTCCTGCATTGTTTCTCATCACCTCGGAATCACACATCACTCTAGCTATTTGTTTATAAACACAACCTATTAACGACTAGCTTATCCTGATTTACGAAGTAAACAAGAAGCAAAACAAATCAAAATCAAGTCACTGAAGAACAACATAGAAATTAGAATTTCAAGGAAGAGAAGTGGAAGCCAAAAAAAAAAATTTTAAAAAAATACCCTCTTTTCAAGCAGAACAGCGCGCTTCGTCTTCCAGTCCTCATCAGCTGCAATGAATCCCTCAAAGAATAAATAATCAATAAATAAATGCATAAAACAACAAGGTGAACAAAACCCATTACTAGATTTGCTAAATATATATATTTTTATATAAAATTTTTAAAAAAAAAGAAATACCTGGTGATTTAACTTGTTTGGTGGCCGCACATCTAACTTGGAGGGAAGAGGGAGCAGCAGGGCGAGATAAGGATCTGAACCCAACAGAGGAAGAATACGAAGAAGGAAAGAGATTGGGGTTTGAAGAGAAGAAAGAAGAAGAGACAATGTTGGGCTTTATTATTATATTAATGGGAGAAGAAGCAGCAGCAGCAGCAACAATCATCTTCTTTATTAAACAGAGAGAAGCAAAAGGGGGATTTTTCGAGAGAATAAGAAAGAAAATGAATTGTTAATAATAAATGAAGATAATGAAGGAGATAGGTGGATATTTTGGTTGGCGGTGGGGCCAACGGTATTCTGGATTGGTGGTGCCCGCAAATCTCAGGTTTGTGGTGGAGAAGCTGCGTCCTTGGATTTCATTCACTCCTCTTTTTATCAACCCAATAAAACATTGAAATTTATACTTAAACCATCCACCTTCAAAATCTGGAATTTTCGGTTTTTATAAAACCACCATTACAATGTATGCCCTTAACAAAGTGCCACCAAATCATAATTTCATTCACATTGAAATGACATAAACACCCACTTTGACTAACTTATAAAAAATTTTGTGGGAGTTGATCAATTTTTTGAGGGAAGCTGCTTTAAGCAAAGACTATGAACCAATTATAACCGAAAAACTATAATTATTGATATTGGCTCCACTCTTATTTTAAACTCGCCACTCTTTCTTATCATATTCAATGTGTGACTATACTCACATATTAATAACTTTAACATCTCCCCATTAATTTATGAGTATATTTTATCTTCCACTTACTTTAATCTTCCATAGGAATCACTAACTTTTGCACTCATGAACTAACTTTGTATTAGATCACATGGCTAGAAACATGTAGGATCTTCCACTACTTAACTCGTGGGGGCTGACCAAACTATATCACTCCTACAATAGTCGGTGGGTTCTTATGACACCTTCAAGCTTCACATTGATCTTCACTTTCTTTTTTTCTTGGGTCATAACGTAGCTCTGATACCATTTGTTCAGGGAAAAATCAGGTCCAATCTAGAGTTAATGGACATTAAACAGATATTATGAATCAATTTTAACTCAAAAGATATAATTATTAGGTATTGGCCCTAACTCATATTTTAAATTCATTAGTTGTTCTTATTCTATTCAATGTGTGACTATACTCACATATTAATAACTTTAACATCTCCCCATTAATTTATGAGTATATTTTATCTTCCACTTACTTTAATCTTCCATAGGAATCACTAACTTTTGCACTCATGAACTAACTTTGGCAGTGTATTAGATCACATGGCTAGAAACACATGTAGGATCTTCCACTTCTTAACTCGTAATGACCAAACTATATCACTCCTACAAGAGTCGGTGGGTTCTTATGACACCTTCAAGCTTCACATTGATCTTCACTTTCTTTTTTCTTGGGTCATAACGTAGCTCTGATACCATTTGTTCAGGGAAAAATCAGGTCCAATCTAGAGTTAATGGACATTAAACATATATTATGAATCAATTTTAACTCAAAAGATATAATTATTAGGTATTGGTCCTAACTCATATTTTAAATTCATCAATTGTTCTTATTCTATTCAATGTAGACTATGCTCACATATTAATCACCTCGTGACGAAGTTGCTTGATAGGATGATAAAATATAATAAAAGACAGGTGGGTCCCATTATGAGGATATTTTGGAGATTTAACATATTATTTAACTGAATATGAATGAAAGTATCACTTGATAACAATTTGTTAAGGTGCACATTATTATTGTAGTTTCATGAAAACTGAAAAGTCACGGTAATTCCCTGAAAACCACTACAATTCTGGGTGGTTTCGTATATTTGAGTCGAAGCTACTATATTCGATTTATTAACCGCTATATTTAGGCGTAAATTGTTATATTGGTATGTGAATAACTAAGATTTAAAAGTAATTCAGCATAAGTATTTTGGGTTTAAGAATCAATTTCCAAGTGGATGGCGTAAAAATAAATCACATTAAAGTATTGGCCTTAATAGATAATAAAACCCTAAAATATTCTTTCCCGGACAGAGTCGTATCGGGTCGGATTAAATGGGCTTGTGAAGAAAGAAATAACTACGCTCTGGGGTCCAAAACATCAGTGGGCTGGGCCTGCTTCAGTTTTAAGACGCACTTGAACGGCCCAGTCCACTTATGCTCTACCTTCGAAGTCCGATCCAATTAAAGAGTCCAAATACCGCCGGTTTCTCTCCTCATCGCCGACCATGGATCTGATCAATCTCCGTTTGATATTGGAGCAACTGAATGCGAGTATTCTACTATTCTCTTTGAGCCTCAAAATGAGTGCAGGGTTCTCTTTCTTTCTTGATTTCTGGTATTTTCTGTTACTCTTTGTAATTGATGTTTAGTATATCGAAGTAAAGTTTCAATATTGTAAATGTTTTTGTGTATGTTAACGATAGCTTCATGCATTTTTATTATTATTAAGTTAGGTTTAGAGTTTAAAGAAAATTGGATGAAGAAACTTAAGGAGGAGATGATTGTGGAGGTTGATATAGACATTTTAAACCCCATAAATTCTCAAAAATACTTGTGCTGAAGGAAACACATTTCTCTTTTTGGTAGAAACACATTCTTTCAAACCTTAAAATTTAATTAAAAACACACCAAATCTATCCCTTTCTTCACAAGCCTTGGTAGTTGGTACATGTTAAAGTCTTGAATCAAATAAATACACTCCGAGCCGATGTTATGAACAAGCACATGAAGACCCCTTTTTCATAGCACTAGTCTCCATCATGGATCCCTCCGATAAAACTGCCAACTTGGTTCCTTTTAACATCAACACATCACTTTGATCATTCTTCGATCTTCCTTCTTCACACCCCAGGGCCTTCTTAGAGATCACGCTGTGGATTTCCTCTATGAGCATTAAGAACGCGGTCTCTACATTGTCTCCGGTTAGCTGATGTCTCTGAAAAGAACAGCCCTTGTTCCTCTGCAAATTCCACTGCGTCCTCTTTGGAGACAGCCCTTTGACTGGTGAGGTCGGCCTTGTTTCCTATTAGCATGATGACTAAGGAGTTGTCGGCATGGGCTCGCAACTCCTCGAGCCACCTGCGACGTGATCGAATGTTTGCCTCTTGGTAATGTCATAGACCAACATTGCCCCTAGAGCACCTCTATAATAAGCGCTGGTGACTGCCCGATATCTGCATCCAGCACCTGAACTTATCAGAATACAAAGAGGAAGAGGAACATGTAACCATGACGAATAAATACAACGAGCTCAGTTTTCTGCTGCTTTATCTAATTATAAGAACTAAGGGAAGACGCCTTCAAGCAAGTTTGAGATGATGATGTTAGCAATGCAGTGTCGATTACTGATTTCTGTAGTTATGAATCGTGTCCAAAGACTCCAAACATTGGACCTATTATCACGAAGTTCTTAGAAAAGGCATTACAAATTCATCGAGAAGGCTTTAAAATTTAGAATTAATTAATAGATATATAAATTATTACATGAATACATGCAAAGAAAACGATTGAGCTTGCAATTTTGTGGGACAGCTAAAATCTTATTAACATCATATGTTCTTGAATTGAATTCACTCGAAATGAGATTATAAATACATCCTGATGTATTTGCAGTTAAGGTATCCAGTCGGATGGTTTATTAGGAAGATCTTGCTTTTATGTTCTATACAATGAGCCTACATGAAAACGTCGTTCAACTCCATTTAAAAACACAACACCTTTATGAGAGTCTATACATACATCAACAGTAGATAGATACATATGTATGTTCTATGTAATACCTCCAAAATTAACAAATCTTGAAATAACAACTGCTTCTCTTAGATGTTGGTTGAAATTAGTGCTGTAAATGTTATCCAAAACATAATAACTTGAATAAAAAGCAAAAGTAACTATGCTTATGGCTAACATCTAGAGGTGAGACAAGAGCTTTTCTAGATTCACCTAAAATTTCTCGAACTATCCATTTTGTTGGCATACGGACGCTGGAACCGTCGAGAAAACCACCACAAACGATAGCAAATACACGAAAACAAGAAAGACGAGATTTACGTGGTTCGCAGTTGCCTACGCCCACGGGTAGAGGGGGGATTTTCACTAATAGAAAGAGAGAATACAAATTAGGATTACAAGTTCTCACAAAGAAACCCTAAAACAAACCTCTCAATCTCTCAAAAGATCTCCTCTCCAAAGATGCACAAAACCCTCAAAAGTCGCGCTCCAAAACGCGTTTTAACTTTCAAATAATCGTTTAGGGTTATTTATAAACTCTAAACGAACCGGTTTAAAACCAAACCCGCTGACTGCCAGATTAGTCGATACTACTTCGATTAGTCGACTACTCATCAGATTAGTCGACTACAACACGCATTAGTCGACTACTCGCATCCAACGCAGAAACACACCTTCGCTGTCAGCAGATTAGTCGACTACTACCGCAGATTAGTCGACTACTAAGCCCAAACCGCTTGTATGTTTTGTGCATGTTCTACATTCTCCACCTCGACATCATTTGATTTACCTCAAATTTTGACGAACACCAAGAACACCAAGAACATCTAGAGAGATCACCATTAGCCAATCAGTGCTAATCCAAATACACCGCTGACCGCCACGCACTTCCACCGGATCAAGCTCACCGTAGTTCACCTCAAATCATCTCCACCTTACCCATTACCACCCCGGAAATATGCCTCTTGGACAAATCAACACGAGTGATATGAAGCAAGTCCAATGCTTAAACTTACTACCGCAGGACCACCTGGTTAACATGTCCACGGATTCTCATTCGTGCACCTTCATGAGAGAAATATCACCTTCCTCAATGACATCCCGCACAAAATGATATTCGACATCGATATGCTTGGTACGAGCATGATGAACCTGATTCTTCCCAGTGAATTGCACTTTGATCGTCACACCACAAGTTCACGCTTTCGCTCAATCCCCAAATCATCTAGAAGACCCCACAACCACAATGCTTCCTTCACTCCCTCCTGGCCATGGGCTATGTATCTGAGTAGAAAGTGCCATCAGAGCCCGCAACATCGATCGCCAACTAACCGGAGCCCATGTATCTTGAATACATAACTAGTAGTATCATCGCCTATCTAGATCGCCTCGATAATCCGAGTCCACAAACCCATCAACGACATGTTTTCCACCAAACACGCATCTCAGACAATCTGCATCTTTAAGTACTTGATGACCCACTTCATCGCTTCCCGGCGCTTTCCGATTCGCCATGAATCCATCGACCACACTAACCGCTCAGGAAATATCATCGGCGGTACATGCCATTGCATACATTAAACCGCCAATCAGACTAGCATAGGAACACGCTCCATGTGCTTCTTCCATTGTAGGGGAGATTGACGTAAAGCCTAAAGTGTGGAGCCAATGGAGTCACCACCGACTTAGCACTTTGCATCCCGAACCTCGGACACCATTTATGTAGCCCTCTCGACTCAAGAACAATCGTCGATTCGCCGCTCTCTTCTAATCTCCATACCCAAGATTTTCCTAGAAAGACCCATGTCCTTCTTCATCTCAACTCTTCACCAAGTTGAGATTTCAACCTATCTATCTCCACCCCGCTCTTAGAAGCAATAAGCATGTCATCCACATACAAAGAAGATAGATAAAATTACCTCCCAAGCTCAATGTAAACACAACAATCATGATCGCGGAAAACCCATGCTTCAACATGAAGGAGTCAAATCGCTTGTACCATCACGGAGATTGCTTTAATCCATACAAAGGACTTTCTCAAACGACACACATGATTTCCTTATCCTCAACCTTGTAGCCCTCAAGGATGGCATGTAGATCTCTTCATCCAAGTCTCCGTGCAAGAAGGCTGTTTTAACATCGAGTTGATCCACCAAAATCACCATGAGCAACAATACTCAATAGCACCGAATAGAAGTATGTTTCACCACCGAGAAAATATCTCATTGTAATCCACACCCTCTTTCACAGCAAAACCCTTAGCCACTAGCCTCGCCTTTGTATCTTACACCACCGAGCTCAAAGATCTTCCTTTCTTTTATACACCCACTTACAACCAATAGCTTTTTCCCTACGCAATGGGACCACCTCCCATGTTTGTTCTTCCGAGATTCCATCTCTTCCTCCATCGCAGCCTAACCAACTTCACTATCCTTGTCCCGGAATTTCCTCTTGAAGGAGACCGCTCGTCCTCCACCGAGAGTGCGATTCAACCATATTACCGCCCATAGTTCTTCGGGGTTGATCGTACCAAAACTCGCTTGTATGCTCGCTGGCCTAGTGGAAGCCAAATTATCCTCGAGAGTGTTGTTGTAGTGCCCGTATTTTTCTCGCTGAACCTCCTCCCCGCTCAAGCTCATCATCTAACGACTTCACACTTGAGCACGCATTAGAACCTAGTTGGTCTTTAGGTTCTATTTCAATAACCCGACTTAGAAGTCTCACCAACACCATCATCCTTGACCCCTAGCAATCATGGATTTCATCAAGGTAACATCCCCTGGCCGACTACTAACTTTGAATCTTCCGTGACACCAAAGACGATAGCTTTTACGCCTTGCATATCCCAAGAATATTGCCTTCGCTCGCCAAGCTAAGCTTCGCTTGACGGATAGTAGGTACATCCAAAATTCCGAGCTTCATAATCGATGTTCTCTCGACCACACCCTATGTGGTGTATCACCATCCAATGTCGAATGTGGTGAACGGTTCACAATGTAACAAGTCGTACACCGCAGTCACCATTCGCTGCCCAATCCCGCATAAGATCGCATACTCACCGCTTTCTCCCCAGTTCGGTTCGCTCCCGACCCCATTCACAAGTAGACTGACTGCCCAAGTCGAAACAATTCCCTCGATCACGAACTCCTTGAAAGCACCATCCAGATACTGCACTGCTATCGGATCTCGCCTTTCAATTTCTTTTCCTCGTCTGTTTCAACCATTGTTCTCCACTTCTTGAATGTCTCAACACCTCATTCTTGTGCTTCAGAAGTAAATCCACGCATACCTAGAATAATCATCTATAAACGACATAATACCGGAACCACCCTGAAAGTTATCCTGAGCCGACCCCAAACATCCTGTGCACATAATCTAGTATCCTCCTCTTTTAGACTTGTCGCTCGTGAAACTTGACCGTGTGACTTTCCATACACACAATCCCAAAAATCCATGCTAGGTTCCTCAGATTCTTCGCCAGACTCTTTACCAAGCGTAACTAGACTCTTCTCTCGACATATGCCCAAGCCGCTTATGCCATAACCGGGTGTGCTCACATGGTCTCCACCACTTCCTTCGCTTCCAACCGCCGTGATCTCCGCCACCGCTGCATTCGAGAGATATAGATTACCGTGGACTAACACCCTTCATCACTACTAAGGAACCACGAACAACCTTCTTCATTCCGCTCACAATCCTCGCAACCACCGAGTTCAAAGCACCAACTGAGATAAGATTCTTCCGCAAGTCGGGAACATGCCTCACATCCGCCAAGGTTCAACCACTCCATCATGCATCTTGATTTTGATATTACCTAGCCCCACTGCTTACAAGCATGGTTATTCCCCATCAATACAGCCACCATCAATGCCTGTAGGTAGTAAACCGCTTCCTATTTGGACACATATGGTAAGAGCAAACGAATCAAGTATCCACTTTGGGATCTCCTCACCCGCGGACTTTATAGCATCTCTTATCGCCCCTTCCTCAAACGTAGCTCGCTTCTTCCTGTCTCTCCTCTCTGGCCTTGTTGTTCTTCTTTCCACCTACTCTTTATTTGATACCGACTTTGAAATGCCCACCACCGCATTTGAAACATCCTTTTCAAGAGGTCTTGATTTGATCTAGACTTTCCTCCCTTGCCTTTTCCTCGCTCATTTCCTTCCTCTTGCAAACAATCCTCATGTCCTCTTTATCATTAAATGGGCCATGTCACTAGTTGTGCTCAAGATCGTCTGCTGCTTCAGTCTCATCCATCTTAGGCGTAAATTGTTATATTGGTATGTGAATAACTAAGATTTAAAAGTAATTCAGCATAAGTATTTTGGGTTTAAGAATCAATTTCCAAGTGGATGGCGTAAAAATAAATCACATTAAAGTATTGGCCTTAATAGATAATAAAACCCTAAAATATTCTTTCCCGGACAGAGTCGTATCGGGTCGGATTAAATGGGCTTGTGAAGAAAGAAATAACTACGCTCTGGGGTCCAAAACATCAGTGGGCTGGGCCTGCTTCAGTTTTAAGACGCACTTGAACGGCCCAGTCCACTTATGCTCTACCTTCGAAGTCCGATCCAATTAAAGAGTCCAAATACCGCCGGTTTCTCTCCTCATCGCCGACCATGGATCTGATCAATCTCCGTTTGATATTGGAGCAACTGAATGCGAGTATTCTACTATTCTCTTTGAGCCTCAAAATGAGTGCAGGGTTCTCTTTCTTTCTTGATTTCTGGTATTTTCTGTTACTCTTTGTAATTGATGTTTAGTATATCGAAGTAAAGTTTCAATATTGTAAATGTTTTTGTGTATGTTAACGATAGCTTCATGCATTTTTATTATTATTAAGTTAGGTTTAGAGTTTAAAGAAAATTGGATGAAGAAACTTAAGGAGGAGATGATTGTGGAGGTTGATATAGACATTTTAAACCCCATAAATTCTCAAAAATACTTGTGCTGAAGGAAACACATTTCTCTTTTTGGTAGAAACACATTCTTTCAAACCTTAAAATTTAATTAAAAACACACCAAATCTATCCCTTTCTTCACAAGCCTTGGTAGTTGGTACATGTTAAAGTCTTGAATCAAATAAATACACTCCGAGCCGATGTTATGAACAAGCACATGAAGACCCCTTTTTCATAGCACTAGTCTCCATCATGGATCCCTCCGATAAAACTGCCAACTTGGTTCCTTTTAACATCAACACATCACTTTGATCATTCTTCGATCTTCCTTCTTCACACCCCAGGGCCTTCTTAGAGATCACGCTGTGGATTTCCTCTATGAGCATTAAGAACGCGGTCTCTACATTGTCTCCGGTTAGCTGATGTCTCTGAAAAGAACAGCCCTTGTTCCTCTGCAAATTCCACTGCGTCCTCTTTGGAGACAGCCCTTTGACTGGTGAGGTCGGCCTTGTTTCCTATTAGCATGATGACTAAGGAGTTGTCGGCATGGGCTCGCAACTCCTCGAGCCACCTCGCGACGTGATCGAATGTTTGCCTCTTGGTAATGTCATAGACCAACATTGCCCCTAGAGCACCTCTATAATAAGCGCTGGTGACTGCCCGATATCTGCATCCAGCACCTGAACTTATCAGAATACAAAGAGGAAGAGGAACATGTAACCATGACGAATAAATACAACGAGCTCAGTTTTCTGCTGCTTTATCTAATTATAAGAACTAAGGGGAAGACGCCTTCAAGCAAGTTTGAGATGATGATGTTAGCAATGCAGTGTCGTATTACTGATTTCTGTAGTTATGAATCGTGTCCAAAGACTCCAAACATTGGACCTATTATCTACGAGTTCTTAGAAAAGGCATTACAAATTCATCGAGAAGGCTTTAAAATTTAGAATTAATTAATAGATATATAAATTATTACATGAATACATGCAAAGAAAACGATTGAGCTTGCAATTTTGTGGGACAGCTAAAATCTTATTAACATCATATGTTCTTGAATTGAATTCACTCGAAATGAGATTATAAATACATCCTGATGTATTTGCAGTTAAGGTATCCAGTCGGATGGTTTATTAGGAAGATCTTGCTTTTATGTTCTATACAATGAGCCTACATGAAAACGTCGTTCAACTCCATTTAAAAACACAACACCTTTATGAGAGTCTATACATACATCAACAGTAGATAGATACATATGTATGTTCTATGTAATACCTCCAAAATTAACAAATCTTGAAATAACAACTGCTTCTCTTAGATGTTGGTTGAAATTAGTGCTGTAAATGTTATCCAAAACATAATAACTTGAATAAAAAGCAAAAGTAACTATGCTTATGGCTAACATCTAGAGGTGAGACAGAAGAGCTTTTCTAGATTCACCTAAAATTTCTGAACTATCCATTTTGTTGGCATACGGACGCTGGAACCGTCGAGAAACCACCACAAACGATAGCAAATACACAAAGAAAACAAGAAAGACACGAGATTTACGTGGTTCGCAAGTTGCCTACGCCCACGGGTAAGGAGGGGATTTTCACTAATAGAAAGAGAGAATACAAATTAGGATTACAAGTTCTCACAAAGAAACCCTAAAACAAACCTCTCAATCTCTCAAAGATCTCCTCTCCAAAGATGCACAAAACCCTCAAAAGTCGCGCTCCAAAACGCGTTTTAACTTTCAAATAATCGTGTTTAGGGTTATTTATAAACTCTAAACGAACCGGTTTAAAACCAAAACCCGCTGACCGCCAGATTAGTCGACTACTACTCGATTAGTCGACTACTCATCAGATTAGTCGACTACAACACGCATTAGTCGACTACTCGCATCCAACGCAGAAACACACCTTCGCTGTCAGCAGATTAGTCGACTACTACCGCAGATTAGTCGACTACTAAGCCCAAACCGCTTGTATGTTTTGTGCATGTTCTACAATTCTCCACCTCGCATCATTTGATTTACCTCAAATTTTGACGAACACCAAGAACACCAAGAACATCTAGAGAGATCACCATTAGCCAATCAGTGCTAATCCAAATACACCGCTGACCGCCACGCACTTCCACCGGATCAAGCTCACCGTAGTTCACCTCAAATCATCTCCACCTTACCCATTACCACCCCGGAAATATGCCTCTTGGACAAATCAACACGAGTGATATGAAGCAAGTCCAATGCTTAAACTTACTACCGCAGGACCACCTGGTTAACATGTCCACGGATTCTCATTCGTGCACCTTCATGAGAGAAATATCACCTTCCTCAATGACATCCCGCACAAAATGATATTCGACATCGATATGCTTGGTACGAGCATGATGAACCTGATTCTTCCCAGTGAATTGCACTTTGATCGTCACACCACAAGTTCACGCTTTCGCTCAATCCCCAAATCATCTAGAAGACCCCACAACCACAATGCTTCCTTCACTCCCTCCTGGCCATGGGCTATGTATCTGAGTAGAAAGTGCCATCAGAGCCCGCAACATCGATCGCCAACTAACCGGAGCCCATGTATCTTGAATACATAACTAGTAGTATCATCGCCTATCTAGATCGCCTCGATAATCCGAGTCCACAAACCCATCAACGACATGTTTTCCACCAAACACGCATCTCAGACAATCTGCATCTTTAAGTACTTGATGACCCACTTCATCGCTTCCCGGCGCTTTCCGATTCGCCATGAATCCATCGACCACACTAACCGCTCAGGAAATATCATCGGCGGTACATGCCATTGCATACATTAAACCGCCAATCAGACTAGCATAGGAACACGCTCCATGTGCTTCTTCCATTGTAGGGGAGATTGACGTAAAGCCTAAAGTGTGGAGCCAATGGAGTCACCACCGACTTAGCACTTTGCATCCCGAACCTCGGACACCATTTATGTAGCCCTCTCGACTCAAGAACAATCGTCGATTCGCCGCTCTCTTCTAATCTCCATACCCAAGATTTTCCTAGAAAGACCCATGTCCTTCTTCATCTCAACTCTTCACCAAGTTGAGATTTCAACCTATCTATCTCCACCCCGCTCTTAGAAGCAATAAGCATGTCATCCACATACAAAGAAGATAGATAAAATTACCTCCCAAGCTCAATGTAAACACAACAATCATGATCGCGGAAAACCCATGCTTCAACATGAAGGAGTCAAATCGCTTGTACCATCACGGAGATTGCTTTAATCCATACAAAGGACTTTCTCAAACGACACACATGATTTCCTTATCCTCAACCTTGTAGCCCTCAAGGATGGCATGTAGATCTCTTCATCCAAGTCTCCGTGCAAGAAGGCTGTTTTAACATCGAGTTGATCCACCAAAATCACCATGAGCAACAATACTCAATAGCACCGAATAGAAGTATGTTTCACCACCGAGAAAATATCTCATTGTAATCCACACCCTCTTTCACAGCAAAACCCTTAGCCACTAGCCTCGCCTTTGTATCTTACACCACCGAGCTCAAAGATCTTCCTTTCTTTTATACACCCACTTACAACCAATAGCTTTTTCCCTACGCAATGGGACCACCTCCCATGTTTGTTCTTCCGAGATTCCATCTCTTCCTCCATCGCAGCCTAACCAACTTCACTATCCTTGTCCCGGAATTTCCTCTTGAAGGAGACCGCTCGTCCTCCACCGAGAGTGCGATTCAACCATATTACCGCCCATAGTTCTTCGGGGTTGATCGTACCAAAACTCGCTTGTATGCTCGCTGGCCTAGTGGAAGCCAAATTATCCTCGAGAGTGTTGTTGTAGTGCCCGTATTTTTCTCGCTGAACCTCCTCCCCGCTCAAGCTCATCATCTAACGACTTCACACTTGAGCACGCATTAGAACCTAGTTGGTCTTTAGGTTCTATTTCAATAACCCGACTTAGAAGTCTCACCAACACCATCATCCTTGACCCCTAGCAATCATGGATTTCATCAAGGTAACATCCCCTGGCCGACTACTAACTTTGAATCTTCCGTGACACCAAAGACGATAGCTTTTACGCCTTGCATATCCCAAGAATATTGCCTTCGCTCGCCAAGCTAAGCTTCGCTTGACGGATAGTAGGTACATCCAAAATTCCGAGCTTCATAATCGATGTTCTCTCGACCACACCCTATGTGGTGTATCACCATCCAATGTCGAATGTGGTGAACGGTTCACAATGTAACAAGTCGTACACCGCAGTCACCATTCGCTGCCCAATCCCGCATAAGATCGCATACTCACCGCTTTCTCCCCAGTTCGGTTCGCTCCCGACCCCATTCACAAGTAGACTGACTGCCCAAGTCGAAACAATTCCCTCGATCACGAACTCCTTGAAAGCACCATCCAGATACTGCACTGCTATCGGATCTCGCCTTTCAATTTCTTTTCCTCGTCTGTTTCAACCATTGTTCTCCACTTCTTGAATGTCTCAACACCTCATTCTTGTGCTTCAGAAGTAAATCCACGCATACCTAGAATAATCATCTATAAACGACATAATACCGGAACCACCCTGAAAGTTATCCTGAGCCGACCCCAAACATCCTGTGCACATAATCTAGTATCCTCCTCTTTTAGACTTGTCGCTCGTGAAACTTGACCGTGTGACTTTCCATACACACAATCCCAAAAATCCATGCTAGGTTCCTCAGATTCTTCGCCAGACTCTTTACCAAGCGTAACTAGACTCTTCTCTCGACATATGCCCAAGCCGCTTATGCCATAACCGGGTGTGCTCACATGGTCTCCACCACTTCCTTCGCTTCCAACCGCCGTGATCTCCGCCACCGCTGCATTCGAGAGATATAGATTACCGTGGACTAACACCCTTCATCACTACTAAGGAACCACGAACAACCTTCTTCATTCCGCTCACAATCCTCGCAACCACCGAGTTCAAAGCACCAACTGAGATAAGATTCTTCCGCAAGTCGGGAACATGCCTCACATCCGCCAAGGTTCAACCACTCCATCATGCATCTTGATTTTGATATTACCTAGCCCCACTGCTTACAAGCATGGTTATTCCCCATCAATACAGCCACCATCAATGCCTGTAGGTAGTAAACCGCTTCCTATTTGGACACATATGGTAAGAGCAAACGAATCAAGTATCCACTTTGGGATCTCCTCACCCGCGGACTTTATAGCATCTCTTATCGCCCCTTCCTCAAACGTAGCTCGCTTCTTCCTGTCTCTCCTCTCTGGCCTTGTTGTTCTTCTTTCCACCTACTCTTTATTTGATACCGACTTTGAAATGCCCACCACCGCATTTGAAACATCCTTTTCAAGAGGTCTTGATTTGATCTAGACTTTCCTCCCTTGCCTTTTCCTCGCTCATTGCTCCTTCCTCTTGCAAACAATCCTCATGTCCTCTTTATCATTAAATGGGCCATGTCACTAGTTGTGCTCAAGATCGTCTGCTGCTTCAGTCTCATCCATCTTCAGATTTTCTCCCACAAGCCCTTGTTTGCACTGGGGTTCTCATAAGACTTCTGTTAGAGAGTAAGCGCTTGATCCTCGCTCCTCTCTTTAACATCTATGTCTTTCAAACGATATGATCCTATCAAACTTGTTGATGTGTTCCCGGATTGATGAGCCCTCCTCCATCTTGCAAGTATACAATTTGGATTTTAAGTAGATCCTAGGTTAGTTAGACTCTTCACATGAAGGTACCTCTAACTTCTTCCACACACCAGCAATTGCTTTCCTCTCCATCTACCAAGAAAGCTACATCCCTCTCAAGGCATAGGATAATCGACGCCTGTGTTTCCGAGATCCAACTCCTCCCAATCATCATCGGACATATCCTTGTTCTTCTTCTCATTTCCATCCAAAGCCTTGTGCAATTTTTGCGAAATTAGAAAGTTTTTCATCTCATCCTCCAATAAGAAAAGTCGTTCTTCCTCTGCAAATTCCACTGCGTCCTCTTTGGAGACAGCCCTTTGACTGGTGAGGTCGGCCTTGTTTCCTATTAGCATGATGACTAAGGAGTTGTCGGCATGGGCTCGCAACTCCTCGAGCCACCTCGCGACGTGATCGAATGTTTGCCTCTTGGTAATGTCATAGACCAACATTGCCCCTAGAGCACCTCTATAATAAGCGCTGGTGACTGCCCGATATCTGCATCCAGCACCTGAACTTATCAGAATACAAAGAGGAAGAGGAACATGTAACCATGACGAATAAATACAACGAGCTCAGTTTTCTGCTGCTGCTTTATAAGAACTAAGGGGAAGACGCCTTCAAGCAAGTTTGAGATGATGATGTTAGCAATGCAGTGTCGTATTACTGATTTCTGTAG
Source organism: Asparagus setaceus (assembly GCA_012295165.1). NCBI lineage: Eukaryota > Viridiplantae > Streptophyta > Magnoliopsida > Asparagales > Asparagaceae > Asparagus > Asparagus setaceus. The sequence goes on along the minus strand of CM022704.1, from coordinate 81,218,607 downwards.
TTATGAATCGTGTCCAAAGACTCCAAACATTGGACCTATTATCTCGAAGTTCTTAGAAAAGGCATTACAAATTCATCGAGAAGGCTTTAAAATTTAGAATTAATTAATAGATATATAAATTATTACATGAATACATGCAAAGAAAACGATTGAGCTTGCAATTTTGTGGGACAGCTAAAATCTTATTAACATCATATGTTCTTGAATTGAATTCACTCGAAATGAGATTATAAATACATCCTGATGTATTTGCAGTTAAGGTATCCAGTCGGATGGTTTATTAGGAAGATCTTGCTTTTATGTTCTATACAATGAGCCTACATGAAAACGTCGTTCAACTCCATTTAAAAACACAACACCTTTATGAGAGTCTATACATACATCAACAGTAGATAGATACATATGTATGTTCTATGTAATACCTCCAAAATTAACAAATCTTGAAATAACAACTGCTTCTCTTAGATGTTGGTTGAAATTAGTGCTGTAAATGTTATCCAAAACATAATAACTTGAATAAAAAGCAAAAGTAACTATGCTTATGGCTAACATCTAGAGGTGAGACAGAAGAGCTTTTCTAGATTCACCTAAAATTTCTGAACTATCCATTTTGTTGGTAGGACATGACGTCGAGAGAAACCACCACAAGCGATAGCAAATACACAGCAAAACAGTAAAGAAGACGAGATTTACGTGGTTCGAAGCAAGTTGCCTCGTCCACGGGTAAGGAGGATTTTCACTAATAGAAGAGAGAATACAAATTAGGATTACAAGTTCTCACAAAGAAACCAAAAACAAACCTCTCAATCTCTCAAGATCTCCTCTCCAAAGATGCACAAACCCCTCGAAACCTCCAAAGCGTCTTCTTCTTTAAATAATCGGGTTTAGGGTTATTTATAAACTCTAAGCGAACGGGTTTAAAACCAAAACGTTCGAATCTGCCAGTTAATTAGACTACTACTCGTTAATTAGCTACTCCATCGTGATTAGTCGCTACAACACGATTATCGACTACTTTCGGAAGCGAGAAACACACCTTCATGCGTGCAGCAGATAGTCGACTACTCGCAGATTAGTCGACTACTAAGCCCAGCTGCTTGTGCATGTTTTGTGCATGTTCTACAATTCTCCACCTCGGTACATCATTTGATTTACCTCAAATTTTGGGCCGAACACGAAGAACACCAAGAACATCTAGAGATCACCATTAGCCAATCCGGGCCAATCCGGTACAGCGTCACTACTGCGCGGCGCTTCGTCTCTCCAGGGATCAAGCTCACCGTAGTTCACCAAATCATCTCCACCTTACCCATTACCACCCCAGAAGGGCTGCCCTCTTGGACAAATCAACCGCAGTGATATGAAGCAAGTCCAGCAATGCTTAAACTTACACGTGACCACCTTGGTTAACATGTCGCGGGATTCTCATTCGTGTGCACCTTCATGAGAGAAATATCACCTTCCTCAATGACATCAGCACAAAATGATACGACATCGATATGCTTGAATGCGAGCATGATGAACTGATTCTTCCAGGTGAATTGCACTTTATTTGTCACACCACAAGTTCACGTTTTCTGCTCAATCCCCAAATCATCTAGAAGACCCCAACCACAATGCTTCCTTCACTCCCTCTGCCATGGCCATGTACTCGGCTCGTAGTAGAAAGTGCCAGGTAGCTGCAACATCGATCGCCAACTAGCAGAGCCGTGTATCTTGAATACATAACTAGTAGTAGATCGCCGTCTATCTAGATCGCCCAGCATAATCTGAGTCCACAAACCCGTCAATCGACATGTTTCTCCACCAAACACGGACAGTATCAGCGGTACCCTTTAAGTACTTGATGACCCACTTCTTTGCTTCCCGTCGCCTTTCGGATTCGCCATGAATCTCCGACACTAACCGCTGTGAAATATCGTGTACATGCCATTGCATACATTAAAGCGCCAATGCACTGCGCATAGGAACCGCGCTCGTGTCTTCTCTTCGTGGTGGGGATTGATTACGAAGCCTAAAGTGTGGAGCGATGGAGTCACCACCGACTTAGCACTTTGCATCCGAACCTCGCGATCACCCGCTCTGTAGCCCTTGACTCAAGAACAATCGTCGATTAAGCTCTCTAATCTCCATACCCGTATTTTCCTAGCGGCACCATGTCCTTCATCTGAACTCTTCACCAAGTTGAGATTTCAACCTATCTATCTCCACCACGCTCTTAGAAGCAATAAGCATGTCATCCACATACAAAGAAGATAGATAAAATTACCTCCTTGGCTTCGAATGTAAACACAACAATCATGATCGCCGGAAAACCCATGCTTCAACATGAAGGAGTCAAATGCTTGTACCTCTTGGGAGATTGCTTTCCATCTGATGACTTTCTCAAACGACACACATGATTCTCCTTATCCTCAACCTTGTAGCCCTCGGGTTGATGCATGTAGATCTCTTCATCAAGTCTCCGAGTGCAAGAAGGCTGTTTTAACATCGAGTTGATCCACTCAAAATCACCATGAGCAACAATACTCAATAGCACCGAATAGAAGTATGTTTCACCACAGGAAAATATCTCATTGTAATCCACACCCTCTTCGTGCAAAACCAGCCACTAGCCTCGCCTTGTATCTTACACCACCGAGCTCTGAAGATCTTCCTTTCTTTTATACACCCACTTACAACCAATAGCTTTTCTTCCTACGAGGCAATGGGACCACCTCCCATGTTTGGTTCTTCAGAAGATTCCATCTCTTCCTCCATCATGACAACTCTCACTATCCTTGTCCGAATAGCTTCCTTGAAGGAGACGGCTCGTCCTCCTCCACCGAGAGTCGCGTATTCAACCATATTAGCGCCCATAGTGCTTGAGGGGTTGATCAGCCCCGACTTCAAAACACTTGTATGCTCGCTTTGGCCTAGTGGAAGCCAAATTATCCTCGGTGCTTGTTGTTGTAGTGCTGTGTATTTTCTGGCTGAACCTCCTCTGCTCAAGCTCATCATCTACGACTTCACACTTGAGCAGATTAGAACCTAGTTGGTCTTTAGGTTCTATTTCAATAACTGAGACTTAGAAGTCTCACCGGTCCTCTTTACCATCATCCTTGGACCCCTAGCAATCATGGATTTCTCATCAAAGGTAACATCCCCTGACCACGAACTTTGAATCTTGGTACAGGCGATGTAGCACCTTGCCTTATATCGAATATTGCCTTCTTGGCCCTCGCGTCAAGCTTTCCCTCGTTGGCGTGATAGTAGGCGGCATCAGAAAATTCGAGCCTATCATAATCTGCATGCTCCTCGACCACACCATGGTGTATCACCATCAATGTCGAATGTGGTGAGCGGTTCACAATGTAACAAGTGTGGCCCGCGCCGCCCACCATTCGTTGCCCAATCATAAGATCGCATACTCACTGCTTTCTCCGCGGTGTTGGGTTCGATCTCTCCGACCCCATTCTACGTGGTGTAGACTGATTGTCGATGTCGAACAATTCCCTCCGATCACGGAACTCCTTGAAAGCACCATCCGTATACTGCATGCGGATTATCGGATCCGTCTTCAATTTCTTTCACGTTTCTCAACCATTGTTCTCCACTTCTTGAATGTCTCGAACACCTCATTCTTGTGCTTGAAGTAAATCCACGCATACCTAGAATAATCATCTATAAGCGAGACATAATACCGGAACCACCCTTGAAAGTTATCGGCTGGGACCCCAAACATCCGTGTGCACATAATCTAGTATCCCTCGCTCTTAGACTTGCGTTGAAACTTGACCGTGTGACTTTCCATACACACAATCCTCGCAAAATCCATGCTAGGTTCCTTGATTCTTGGCGGACCCTCTTTACCAAGCGAACTAGACCTTCTCGACATATGCCCAAGCATGCCGCATAGTGTGTGTGCTCACATGGGTCTCCACCACTTCCCAGTTCCACATTTGCATCTCCATCGCGAGTCGTACGCGAGAGAGTATATAGATTCCGTGGCGAACACCCTTCATCACTACTAAGGAACCACGAACAACCTTCTTCATTGCTTTCTCACAATCCCGCAACCACCTGAGTTCAAAGCACCAACTGAGATAAGATTCTTCCGCAAGTCTAGAACATGCCTCACATCCGCCAAGGTTCGAACCACTCCATCATGCATCTTGATTTTGATATTACCTAGCCCCACTGCTTTTACAAGCATGGTTATTCCCCATCAATAGCTTCCACCATCAATGCCTCTGTAGGTAGTAAACCGCCTATTTGGACACATATGGTAAGAGCAACTGATCAAGTATCCACTTCCGGAGATCTCTCGCCACCGTGACGACATAGCATTCCTTATCGCCCTTCCTCAAACGTATCGCTTTTCCTGCTCCTCCTCTCGGCCTTGTTGTTGTTCTTCTTTCCACCTACTCTTATTTGACAAATGACTTGAAATGCCCAAATTTCACCGCGCACTTGAAACATCCTTTTCCCGCAAGAGGTCTTGATTTGATCTAGACTTTCCTCCCTTGCCTTTTCCTCGCCATTGCTCCTTCCTCTGCAAACAATCCTGCGCTTGTTCTCGTTATCGCCATTATGTCACTAGTTGCAGTCTTCCCAAGATCGTCCCTAGAAGTGCCGTTCTAGTCTCATCCATCTCTCTGATTTTCTCCCACTTCCCGGTGTTTGCACCAGTTCTCATAAGACTTCTTAGAGACAGTAGTAGAAGCGCTGATCCTCGCCTCCTACTTTAACATCTATGTCTTTCAAATCGATATGATCCTATCAAACTTGTTGATGTGTTCCTGATTGATGAGCCCTCCTCCATCTTGCAAGTATACAATTTGGATTTTAAGTAGATCCTGTTAGTTAGACTCTTCGTCATGAAGGTACCTCTAACTTCTTCCACACGCCTGTAGTTTCCTCTCCATCTACCAAGAAAGCTACATCCCTCTCAAGGCATAGGATAATCAGTGTTTCCGGATCCAACTCCTCCCAATCATCATCGGACATATCCTTGTTCTTCTTCTCATTTCCATCCAAAGCCTTGTGCAATTTTTGCGAAATTAGAAAGTTTTTCATCTGCATCCTCCAATAAGAAAAGTCGTTCTTCCCATTGAACTTTTCAATCTCAAATTTTCCCACTTTGGTGATTCTTGGTTGGCATGCATCCTCTTGTTAAAGCTTCTCAGATCAATCAGAACACCCTCAAATTAGAAATTACACCTTCCATCTGAACAATAGCTCGATACCATTGTTGGTAGCGGACATGACCGTCGAGAGAAATACCACCGTAAACGATACCAAAGACAAGAAGAACCGCAGATTCGTGGTTGACAGGTTTACTCGTCGGGTAGGAGTTTTCACTAGAAAGAGAATACAAATTAGGATTACAAGTTCTCACAAAGAAACCCTAAAACAAACTTCTCAATCTCTCAAAAGATCTCCTCTAAAGATGCACAAAACCCTCTGAAAAGCTATCCCGTGCTTCTTAACAAATAATCGGGTTTAGGGTTATTTATAAACTCTAAACGAACGGGTTTAAAACCAAAACCCGTTTTGAATCTGCCATTAGTCGACTACTACCAGTTAATTAGACTACTCATAGATTAATCGACTACAACGCAGTTATGGACTACTTTCCGGACCCAGCGAAACACACCTTTCGTAGATGCAGATTAGTGGACTACTCTGCTGCGAATTAGACTACTAAGTAGGCCTTGTGCATGTTTTTGTGCATACACATTTCAACATGAAGAACGCTTTTTGGATTATTCTTCAGTCTGTTGGGCTCGTCTTTATTTTCTCTTTTCTTTCTTTCTTCATCTATCTTTTCCTACATCGTGACATGAACAGTTTTGTTTGATACCAAATGCAGTGTCATAGATGAAGTTAAGGCTGATCTTATCCGTGCATCTAGATTTCAAAGACATTGTTGATGTCGACAAGGGGAGTTAGATATACATAGAAATTATGCAATGGAAACATTGTTGATTTAGACTATGTTGGACACTAATAACTTATGCGGTGATGAAAGAAGATAGATACTCAGAAACATGTCCTAAGCATCTTTGTAATTGGGACTTTAACATATATTTGGATGGTTTACTTTATAATTTAAGTGACAGATAATTATATAAGGATGGTGTTATGCTAGGAATTAGTAAAGTCAATGAGCTAAGTCGTGGATGATTAGCTAATTTGATAGCGATAATAACTGGAAAAGGTCTTTATCGGTCCCCAATAGTAGTTAGCAGGAAAATTGGCATTAAAACAACTCTTGCATCCTTTACATGGGGCTCTCTGTTAAATTTTGAAGATGCTTCCTCTCATAAATGACATTTCGAATAATGAAGATATGATTTTGTCAGCCCATAATCTATCAATACACAGGTTTCTTTTTTTTTTTCTCTTTTTTTCTTTTTTTCTTGGTGGGGTGGGGGAAAGATACCTGTGAATTGGACAGTCTCTTACATTGGTATCTTAGAGTATATGATTTTGGACATTGTTGTTGGTGAAACAATCAAACAACAATGACAAGCACTAAAAATTGAAACTTGAGGCAGTAAAACAAAGTAAAGTAGCTGTCACTTTAAAAAGAGACATGGTCCTTAACAGAGCTGGATGTAGAAAAGGTATCCGCGTACTGATCACAAATTTTTATGATAAAGAGAGCTATTTTCTTCTTCACTTGTTGGGCCATTTGCAATGAATGGGAGGTATCTAATTTTTTTAATTTAATTAATTTATTAGTATCTGGCCTACAAATGAACAGAAGATTTTTGGAGCCCACGCGGAAATTTTGGTTAAGTGCCGTGCCAAGGCAGGAGGTCTGTTTTGTGACTCAAATAGAATTAATCATTTCGAGTCAATTTGGGACCGAGTAAATTAGTTTAGCTCCTCCTGTTCATGGGCTTTTGCAATTCAATAATATTTAACTCTTCATGAAGATGATGCTAAATATATTTCTATATCTATACCTCGTTGACTCAAGTTGTTTCCTATATTTTTATCTTTTGAAACTAGTGGGTATATAATTTTTCTTCTTGGATTGGATTTGAGGCTTACTCCCCTTAGAATTTTTAGAGATTGATGTGTTACTAATGAATTATGTTGCTGTATTCGAATGATATGATCTTCATAGGAACGATAAATCCAAAGCTTATAATGAGTACCTTTCTTGTCCAGCAGTATCCCAAATCTGCGCCTTGATCCTCTTGCGGTTGATGGTAATTGTCCGAGTCTGAAACTCAACTCCAATGGTGGACTTCGAATCGAAGCAGAACTCGTCTCTGGTGAACCTCCCGAGCACCTGAGTCTTCCCCGGCGGAATCCCCGACCACCACGACCTTGAACACGTAATCGATCTCCGAGCCTTCTCCATCTCCTCCCCTCTTCTCCTGATACTTCCTCCTCCTCCTCCTCCATCATCGTTATCTCTGCAGGGTAAGCCTCTGAGGGTGGGTTTAGGTGTTGTGTAGTGATGAGCTGGTGTTTCCTTTCTTAAAAGAATGTGTTTTATATAGTAAGCATGCCTCACATCACTTATTGTTTGGGCAGTTGCCCTTAAATAAATATAAGGCTAATACCCATAATAAATAAATAAAAAGTATGTACTTTTATGCTGTATCTTTGAGCAGCATCCAATATTTGAGCCAGGAAGCAAGGTGAAGCTCATTGACACCTTAGTAGTAGAGATCACTTCGCATCGTAATTTTCCGATAATAAATGAATCTGCGTGATTTATTGTTAGTATAATTAACATCATGCATTAAATCATACATCTCTCTATTGTCTCACCATGAAACTTTGTTCTTATGGTAGTTAATTCATGCTGCTTGATACTGAAACAGGGTATTATACCGAAAATTTGGACATTGGAATCAAAGAGGGGAGGGGTAGTTGTAGAGCAGGTTGATCTCTGGGCATTTATGTTGAACAGCACTGACAGAGATGCAAACATGGAGATATGCGGGCAGTTGACAAATGGCTGCAAGAAACCTAACCATAGTTTCGGGTCAGAATTAATAATGACATGAATGGGAACTCAGTTCGTAGTGGTCTGCATCCGTGTAGGCACTCTTCAATATTTCAGGAAGTCAAGAGTATGTCACAGCAATTATTTTATAGGCTAAATATCATAAAACACTGCTTTGAATTATCACAAAACCTCCTTTAACTTTCAAAATATCAGAAAATCCCCTTAAGTTTAGGAGTTATAAAAAACCCCTTTAACTCTAAGTTAAAGGGTTTTCGATAAAATATGAAAGTTAAAGGGTGTTTTGTGATAATCCCTATAGGGAGATTGATTACCGTAAAGCCTAAAGTGTGGAGCCAATGGAGTCACCACCGACTTAGCACTTTGCATCCCGAACCTCGCGATCACCCGCTCTATGTAGCCCTTTCTCCGACTCAAGCAATCGTCGATTCGCCTCTCTTCTAATCTCCATACCCGTGATTTTCCGCAAGACCTATGTCCTTCATCTCAACTCTTCACCAAGTTGAGATTTCAACCTATCTATCTCCACCCCGCTCTTAGAAGCAATAAGCATGTCATCCACATACAAAAGAAGATAGATAAAATTACCTCCGCTAAGCTCAATGTAAACACAACAATCATGATCGCCGAAAACCCATGCTTCAACATGAAGGAGTCAAATCGCTTGTACCACCGCCGGGAGATTGCTTTAATCCATACGCTGACTTTCTCAAACGACACACATGATTCTCCTTATCCTCAACCTTGTAGCCCTCGGGTTGATGCATGTAGATCTCTTCATCCAAGTCTCCGTGCAAGAAGGCTGCTTTTAACATCGAGTTGATCCACTCAAAATCACCATGAGCAACAATACTCAATAGCACCGAATAGAAGTATGTTTCACCACCGAGAAAATATCTCATTGTAATCCACACCCTCTTTCATGCAAAACCCTTAGCCACTAGCCTCGCCTTGTATCACACACACCGAAGCTCGAAAGATCTTCCTTTCTTTTATACACCCACTTACAACCAATAGCTTTTCTTCCTACGGGCAATGGGACCACCTCCCATGTTTGGTTCTTCCAAGAGATTCCATCTCTTCCTCCATGCAGCCCAACCAACTCTCACTATCCTTGTCCCGAATAGCTTCCTTGAAGGAGACCGCTCGTCCTCCTCCACCGAGCGATTCAACCATATTAGTCAGCCCATAGTGCTTCGGGGTTGATCACCAGCCCAAAACCTCGTATGCTCGCTTTGGCCTAGTGGAAGCCAAATTATCCTCATTGTTGTTGTAGTGCCTGTATTTTTCTCATTGACCTCCTCCCCGCCAAGCTCATCTACCCGACTTCACACTTGAGCACGATTAGAACCTAGTTGGTCTTTAGGTTCTATTTCAATAACCCGAGACTTAGAAGTCTCACCAGCCATAACACCATCATCCTTGGACCCCTAGCAATCATGGATTTCTCATCAAAGGTAACATCCTCGCGACCACGAACTTTGAATCTTAGTACACCAAAGGCGATAGCCTTTACGCTTTGCATATCCTAAGAATATTGTTTTGGCCTCGCTGCTTTCCTCGTTGACGTGATAGTAGGCGGTACATCCGAAAATTTCGAGCCTATCATAACTGCGATGTTCTCTCGACCACACCCTATAGGGTGTATCACCATCCAATGTCGAATGTGGTGAAGCGGTTCATATGTAATGTCGGTGGCCACCGCTTCGCCACCATATTCGCCCAATCCCTCGCATAAGATCGCATACTCACCGCTTTCTCCAGTTCGCCTGGCCCACACCCCATTCTCACGTGGTGTAGACTGACCGGCCCAAGGTCGAACACCCCTCCTCGATCACAACCTTGAAAGCACCATCTCAGATACTGTGACTGCTATCGGATCTCGCGTTTTCAATTTCTTTTCCTGCCCTGTTTCAACCATTGTTCTCCACTTCTTGAATGTCTCGAACACCTCATTCTTGTGTTTTGAAGTAAATCCACGATACCTAGAATAATCATCTATAAACGACATAATACCGGAACCACCCTTGAAAGTTATCTCGAGCCGGACCCCAAACATCCGTGTGCACATAATCTAGTATCCCTCTCTTTTAGACTTGCTGCTCGTGAACTTGACCCTGTGTGACTTTCCATACACACAATCCTCGAAAAATCCATGCTAGGTTCCTTGATTCTTGTGAGACCCTCTTTACCAAGCGAACTAGACCCTTCTCGACATATGCCCAAGCCGCTTATGCCATAACCGTGTGTGCTCACATGGGTCTCCACCATCTTCCAACCAGCCGCATCTCCTGTCACCGGCTGCATTCGAGAGAGTATATAGATTACCGTGGACAACACCTTCATCACTACTAAGGAACCACGAACAACCTTCTTCATTCCGCTCACACAATCCCAACCACCGGAGTTCAAAGCACCAATGAGATAAGATTCTTCCCAAGTCTAGAACATGCCTCACATCCAAGGTTCAACCACTCCATCATGCATCTTGATTTTGATATTACCTAGCCCCACTGCTTTACAAGCATGGTTATTCCCCATCAATACAGCCCACCATCAATGCCTCAGTAGGTAGTAAACTTTCCTATTTGGACACATATGGTAAAGCAACCGAATCAAGTATCCACTTCCCGGAGATCTCCTCGCCACCGGATTTACATAGCATTCTTTATCGCCCTTCCTCGAACGTATTTCGCTTTTTCCTCTCTTCTCGGCCTTGTTGTTCTTCTTTCCACCTACTCTCTTATTTGGACGGTCGACTTTGAAATGCCAGCCTTCACAAGACTTGAAACATCCTTTTCCGCAAAGAGGTCTTGATTTGATCTAGACTTTCCTTGCCTTTTCCTCGCTCATTGCTCCTTCCTCTGCAAACAATCCTCTTGTTCCTCATATCGCCAGCCCGGGCTATGTCACTAGTTGCAGTCTTTCCAAGATCGTCGCTAGAAGTGCCGTTCTAGTCTCATCCATCTTCGATTTTCTCCCACAAGCTCCTTGTTTGCACCAGGTTCTCATAAGACTTGAGAGATGTAGTAGAAGCGCTTGATCCTCGCTCCTACTTTAACATCTATGTCTTTCAACTGATATGATCCTATCAAACTTGTTGATGTGTTCCTGATTGATGAGCCCTCCTCCATCTTGCAAGTATACAATTTGGATTTTAAGTAGATCCTGTTAGTTAGACTCTTCGTCATGAAGGTACCTCTAACTTCTTCCACACCAAGTACTGCTTCTCTCCATCTACCAAGAAAGCTACATCCCTCTCAAGGCATAGGATAATCGACCGTTTCCGTGATCCAACTCCTCCCAATCATCAGACATATCCTTGTTCTTCTTCTCATTTCCATCCAAAGCCTTGTGCAATTTTTATAAATTAGAAAGTTTTTCATCCGTGATCCTCCAATAAGAAAAGTCGTTCTTCCCATTGAACTTTTCAATCTCAAATTTTCCCACTTTGACTGATTCATTGGTTGACGCCATCCTCTCGTTTGTCTTCGTGAATCCGCTTCTCGGGAATCACCGAACACCCTCAAATTAGAAATTACACCACTTCCAACTGAACAATACCATACACCAATGTTGGTAGCGGACAGGGAACCGCCGAGAGAAACCACCACAAACGATAGCAAATACACAAAGAAAACAAGAAAGACACGAGATTTATGCGTGGTTCTAAGAAGTTGCCTACGCCCACGGGTAAGGAGGGGATTTTCACTAATAGAAAGAGAGAATACAAATTAGGATTACAAGTTCTCACAAAGAAACCCTAAAACAACTTCAATCTCTCAAAAGATCTCCTCTCCAAAGATGCACAAAACCCTCCAAAAGTCGCTCCAAAACGGTTTAACTTTCAAATAATCGTTTAGGGTTATTTATAAACTCTAAACGAACCGGTTTAAACCAAAACCCGCTGACCGCTTTATTAGTCGACTACCGACAATGATACCATCAGAGATTGTCGACTACAACACGATTAGTCGACTACTGCACCCAACGCAGTAAAACACACCTTCGTCGTGTTTCCCAGATACGACTACTACCGCAGATACGAATTACTGCTCGGTAACCGCAGATGTTTTGCATGTTTCTACACATTTCAACATGAAGAACGCTTTTTGGATTATTCTTCAGTCTGCTGGGCTCGTCTTTATTTTCTTTTCTTTCTTTCTTCATCTATCTTTTCCTACATCGTGACATGAACAGTTTTGTTTGATACCAAATGCAGTGTCATAGATGAAGTTAAGGCTGATCTTATCCGTGCATCTAGATTTCAAAGACATTGTTGATGTCGACAAGGGGAGTTAGATATACATAGAAATTATGCAATGGAAACATTGTTGATTTAGACTATGTTGGACACACATAATAACTTATGCGGTGATGAAAGAAGATAGATACTCAGAAACATGTCCTAAGCATCTTTGTAATTGGGACTTTAACATATATTTGGATGGTTTACTTTATAATTTAAGTGACAGATAATTATATAAGGATGGTGTTATGCTAGGAATTAGTAAAGTCAATGAGCTAAGTCGTGGATGATTAGCTAATTTGATAGCGATAATAACTGGAAAAGGTCTTTATCGGTCCCCAATAGTAGTTAGCAGGAAAATTGGCATTAAAACAACTCTTGCATCCTTTACATGGGGCTCTCTGTTAAATTTTGAAGATGCTTCCTCTCATAAATGACATTTCGAATAATGAAGATATGATTTTGTCAGCCCATAATCTATCAATACACAGGTTTTTTTCTTTTTTCTTTTTTTTCTTGGTGGGGTGGGGAAAGATACCTGTGAATTGGACAGTCTCTTACATTGGTATCTTAGAGTATATGATTTTGGACATTGTTGTTGGTGAAACAATCAAACAACAATGACAAGCACTAAAATTGAAACTTGAGGCAGTAAAACAAAGTAAAGTAGCTGTCACTTTAAAAGAGACATGGTCCTTAACAGAGCTGGATGTAGAAAAGGTATCCGCGTACTGATCACAAATTTTTATGATAAAGAGAGCTATTTTCTTCTTCACTTGTTGGGCCATTTGCAATGAATGGGAGGTATCTAATTTTTTTTTAATTTAATTAATTTATTAGTATCTGGCCTACAAATGAACAGAAGATTTTGGAGCCCACGCGGGAAATTTTGGTTAAGTGCCGTGCCAAGGCAGGAGGTCTGTTTTGTGACTCAAATAGAATTAATCATTTCGAGTCAATTTGGGACCGAGTAAATTAGTTTAGCTCCTCCTGTTCATGGGCTTTTGCAATTCAATAATATTTAACTCTTCATGAAGATGATGCTAAATATATTTCTATATCTATACCTCGTTGACTCAAGTTGTTTCCTATATTTTTATCTTTTGAAACTAGTGGGTATATAATTTTTCTTCTTGGATTGGATTTGAGGCTTACTCCCCTTAGAATTTTTAGAGATTGATGTGTTACTAATGAATTATGTTGCTGTATTCGAATGATATGATCTTCATAGGAACGATAAATCCAAAGCTTATAATGAGTACCTTTCTTGTCCAGCAGTATCCCAAATCTGCGCCTTGATCCTCTTGCGGTTGATGGTAATTGTCCGAGTCTGAAACTCAACTCCAATGGTGGACTTCGAATCGAAGCAGAACTCGTCTCTGGTGAACCTCCCGAGCACCTGAGTCTTCCCCACGGCGGAATCCCCGACCACCACGACCTTGAACACGTAATCGATCTCCGGAGCCTTCTCCATCTCCTCCCCCTCTTCTCCTGATACTTCCTCCTCCTCCTCCTCCATCATCGTTATCTCTGCAGGGTAAGCCTCTGAGGGTGGGTTTAGGTGTTGTGTAGTGATGAGCTGGTGTTTCCTTTCTTAAAAGAATGTGTTTTATATAGTAAGCATGCCTCACATCACTTATTGTTTGGGCAGTTGCCCTTAAATAAATATAAGGCTAATACCCATAATAAATAAATAAAAAGTATGTACTTTTATGCTGTATCTTTGAGCAGCATCCAATATTTGAGCCAGGAAGCAAGGTGAAGCTCATTGACACCTTAGTAGTAGAGAGATCACTTCACACATCGTAATTTTCCGATAATAAATGAATCTGCGTGATTTATTGTTAGTATAATTAACATCATGCATTAAATCATACATCTCTATTGTCTCACCATGAAACTTTGTTCTTATGGTAGTTAATTCATGCTGCTTGATACTGAAACAGGGTATTATACCGAAATTTGGACATTGGAATCAAAGAGGGGAGGGGTAGATTGTAGAGCAGGTTGATCTCTGGGCATTTATGTTGAACAGCACTGACAGAGATGCAAACATGGAGATATGCGGGCAGTTGACAAATGGCTGCAAGAAACCTAACCATAGTTTCGGGTCAGAATTAATAATGACATGAATGGGAACTCAGTTCGTAGTGGTCTGCATCCGTGTAGGCACTCTTCAATATTTCAGGAAGTCAAGAGTATGTCACAGCAATTATTTTATAGGCTAAATATCATAAAACACCCGCCTTAACTTTGGACGATTATCACAAAACCTCCCTTTAACTTTCAAAATATCAGAAAATCCCCCTTAAGTTTAGGAGTTATAAAAAAAAACCCCTTTAACTCTAAGTTAAAGGGGGTTTTTTCGATAAAATATGAAAGTTAAAGGGTGTTTTTGTGATAATCCCTATACTTAAGGGAGAGCTTTCTGACATTTTGGAAGTTAGAGGAAGGGGTTTTTTCGACAATCGTCCAAAAGTTAAGGGGGTTTTCTGGTATTTACCCTATTTTTTAATATTCCATTCAAATAGAGCTCATATAGGAGTGTTACAGCAACATAACACAAAGATTTTCTTTACAACTTTTGATCAGCTGCATGTGTTAACTTTTTCTTCCATCTATGTCTGAATGCTTATTCAGGTGACTCTCACCAGAATAAAATAAAACCATCTATGAACTTTTTATATTTCTAACTGACTGTTGATATTTTGGTACCAGCTAGTTTTTGGCTCTGTAGGTCCAGTTAGATTTTCTCAATTTTGAACCTACTCCTTGTCCATATGCATCCATATTGACTAATTTGCACAGCTAATCTAAAGTAGGTAGCTCCAGTCCTAAGTCCTAATGCTAGACTTGCTTATTAGTCTGCATAATGACCCACATGAGAATATGATTATATGCAATACAATCAAGCCCAACAAGAAATAAAACAACTTCAATTCTCATTAAAATGCAAAGAAATGATGCTTGAAGATGTCACGATAATGATGATGTTCAAGGGAATGCTACCTGTTCATCACTGTTACAGGGCGATGATAATGATGGTGTTTGTGATGTGTGACTGCCATAATAGTGCATGTCCAAAGTGCATTGAAAGGAAAAATATTATTTTGGGTATATCTATTCTCAACATACTAAGTTTAAAAATTATCAGGATAAATATTGCTGGATTATTTCTCCACAGGGTGAGGTAGTTGGTCCCTATTAATTGAAAAGCGAGAAAGTGCATTGAAAGGCCCATTTCGACTCGATTAGAACCTAGTTGGTCTTTAGGTTCTATTTCAATAACCCGAGACTTAGAAGTCTCACCAGCCATAACACCATCATCCTTGGACCCCTAGCAATCATGGATTTCTCATCAAAGGTAACATCCTCGCCGACCACGAACTTTGAATCTTAGTACACCAAAGGCGATAGCCTTTACGCTTTGCATATCCTAAGAATATTGTTTTGGCCTCGCTGCTTTCCTCGTTGACGTGATAGTAGGCGTACATCCGAAAATTTCGAGCCTATCATAACTGCGATGTTCTCTCGACCACACCCTATAGGGTGTATCACCATCCAATGTCGAATGTGGTGAAGCGGTTCATATGTAATGTCGGTGGCCACCGCTTCGCCACCATATTCGCCCAATCCCTCGCATAAGATCGCATACTCACCGCTTTCTCCAGTTCGCCTGGCCCACACCCCATTCTCACGTGGTGTAGACTGACCGGCCCAAGGTCGAACACCCCTCCTCGATCACAACCTTGAAAGCACCATCTCAGATACTGTGACTGCTATCGGATCTCGCGTTTTCAATTTCTTTTCCTGCCCTGTTTCAACCATTGTTCTCCACTTCTTGAATGTCTCGAACACCTCATTCTTGTGTTTTGAAGTAAATCCACGATACCTAGAATAATCATCTATAAACGACATAATACCGGAACCACCCTTGAAAGTTATCTCGAGCCGGACCCCAAACATCCGTGTGCACATAATCTAGTATCCCTCTCTTTTAGACTTGCTGCTCGTGAACTTGACCCTGTGTGACTTTCCATACACACAATCCTCGAAAAATCCATGCTAGGTTCCTTGATTCTTGTGAGACCCTCTTTACCAAGCGAACTAGACCCTTCTCGACATATGCCCAAGCCGCTTATGCCATAACCGTGTGTGCTCACATGGGTCTCCACCATCTTCCAACCAGCCGCATCTCCTGTCACCGGCTGCATTCGAGAGAGTATATAGATTACCGTGGACAACACCTTCATCACTACTAAGGAACCACGAACAACCTTCTTCATTCCGCTCACACAATCCCAACCACCGGAGTTCAAAGCACCAACTGAGATAAGATTCTTCCGCAAGTCGGAACATGCCTCACATCCGCCAAGGTTCGAACCACTCCATCATGCATCTTGATTTTGATATTACCTAGCCCCACTGCTTTACAAGCATGGTTATTCCCCATCAATACAGCCCACCATCAATGCCTCTGTAGGTAGTAAACCGCTTCTATTTGGACACATATGGTAAGAGCAACCGAATCAAGTATCCACTTCGGAGATCTCCTCGCCACGTGGCGACATAGCATTCCTTATCGCCCTTCCTCGAACGTATTTCGCTTTTTCCTCTCTTCTCGGCCTTGTTGTTCTTCTTTCCACCTACTCTCTTATTTGGATGATCGACTTTGAAATGCCAGCCTTCACAAGACTTGAAACATCCTTTTCCGCAAAGAGGTCTTGATTTGGATCTAGACTTTCCTCCTTGCCTTTTCCTCGCTCATTGCTCCTTCCTCTGCAAACAATCCTCTTGTTCCTCATATCGCCAGCCCGGGCTATGTCACTAGTTGCAGTCTTTCCAAGATCGTCGCTAGAAGTGCCGTTCTAGTCTCATCCATCTTGATTTTCTCCCACAAGCCTGGTGTTTGCACCAGGTTCTCATAAGACTTGAGAGATGTAGTAGAAGCGCTTGATCCTCGTCTCCTACTTTAACATCTATGTCTTTCAAATCTGATATGATCCTATCAAACTTGTTGATGTGTTCCCTGATTGATGAGCCCTCCTCCATCTTGCAAGTATACAATTTGGATTTTAAGTAGATCCGTTAGTTAGACTCTTCGTCATGAAGGTACCTCTAACTTCTTCCACACCAAGTACTGCTTCTCTCCATCTACCAAGAAAGCTACATCCCTCTCAAGGCATAGGATAATCGACCGTTTCCGTGATCCAACTCCTCCCAATCATCATCGACATATCCTTGTTCTTCTTCTCATTTCCATCCAAAGCCTTGTGCAATTTTTATAAATTAGAAAGTTTTTCATCCGTGATCCTCCAATAAGAAAAGTCGTTCTTCCCATTGAACTTTTCAATCTCAAATTTTCCCACTTTGACTGATTCATTGGTTGACGCCATCCTCTGTTTGTCTTCGTGAATCCGCTTCTCGGGAATCACCGAACACCCCTCAAATTAGAAATTACACCACTTCCAACTGAACAATACCATACACCAATGTTGGTAGCGGACAGGGAACCGCCGAGAGAAACCACCACAAACGATAGCAAATACACAAAGAAAACAAGAAAGACACGAGATTTATGCGTGGTTCTAAGAAGTTGCCTACGCCCACGGGTAAGGAGGGGATTTTCACTAATAGAAAGAGAGAATACAAATTAGGATTACAAGTTCTCACAAAGAAACCCTAAAACAACTTCAATCTCTCAAAAGATCTCCTCTCCAAAGATGCACAAAACCCTCCAAAAGTCGCTCCAAAACGGTTTAACTTTCAAATAATCGTTTAGGGTTATTTATAAACTCTAAACGAACCGGTTTAAACCAAAACCCGCTGACCGCTTTATTAGTCGACTACCGACAATGATACCATCAGAGATTGTCGACTACAACACGATTAGTCGACTACTGCACCCAACGCAGTAAAACACACCTTCGTCGTGTTTCCCAGATACGACTACTACCGCAGATACGAATTACTGCTCGGTAACCGCAGATGTTTTGCATGTTTCTACACATTTCAACATGAAGAACGCTTTTTGGATTATTCTTCAGTCTGCTGGGCTCGTCTTTATTTTCTTTCTTTCTTTCTTCATCTATCTTTTCCTACATCGTGACATGAACAGTTTTGTTTGATACCAAATGCAGTGTCATAGATGAAGTTAAGGCTGATCTTATCCGTGCATCTAGATTTCAAAGACATTGTTGATGTCGACAAGGGGAGTTAGATATACATAGAAATTATGCAATGGAAACATTGTTGATTTAGACTATGTTGGACACACATAATAACTTATGCGGTGATGAAAGAAGATAGATACTCAGAAACATGTCCTAAGCATCTTTGTAATTGGGACTTTAACATATATTTGGATGGTTTACTTTATAATTTAAGTGACAGATAATTATATAAGGATGGTGTTATGCTAGGAATTAGTAAAGTCAATGAGCTAAGTCGTGGATGATTAGCTAATTTGATAGCGATAATAACTGGAAAAGGTCTTTATCGGTCCCCAATAGTAGTTAGCAGGAAAATTGGCATTAAAACAACTCTTGCATCCTTTACATGGGGCTCTCTGTTAAATTTTGAAGATGCTTCCTCTCATAAATGACATTTCGAATAATGAAGATATGATTTTGTCAGCCCATAATCTATCAATACACAGGTTTTTTTCTTTTTTCTTTTTTTCTTGGTGGGGTGGGGAAAGATACCTGTGAATTGGACAGTCTCTTACATTGGTATCTTAGAGTATATGATTTTGGACATTGTTGTTGGTGAAACAATCAAACAACAATGACAAGCACTAAAATTGAAACTTGAGGCAGTAAAACAAAGTAAAGTAGCTGTCACTTTAAAAGAGACATGGTCCTTAACAGAGCTGGATGTAGAAAAGGTATCCGCGTACTGATCACAAATTTTATGATAAAGAGAGCTATTTTCTTCTTCACTTGTTGGGCCATTTGCAATGAATGGGAGGTATCTAATTTTTTTTTTTAATTTAATTAATTTATTAGTATCTGGCCTACAAATGAACAGAAGATTTTTGGAGCCCACGCGGGAAATTTTGGTTAAGTGCCGTGCCAAGGCAGGAGGTCTGTTTTGTGACTCAAATAGAATTAATCATTTCGAGTCAATTTGGGACCGAGTAAATTAGTTTAGCTCCTCCTGTTCATGGGCTTTTGCAATTCAATAATATTTAACTCTTCATGAAGATGATGCTAAATATATTTCTATATCTATACCTCGTTGACTCAAGTTGTTTCCTATATTTTTTATCTTTTGAAACTAGTGGGTATATAATTTTTCTTCTTGGATTGGATTTGAGGCTTACTCCCCCCTTAGAATTTTTAGAGATTGATGTGTTACTAATGAATTATGTTGCTGTATTCGAATGATATGATCTTCATAGGAACGATAAATCCAAAGCTTATAATGAGTACCTTTCTTGTCCAGCAGTATCCCAAATCTGCGCCTTGATCCTCTTGCGGTTGATGGTAATTGTCCGAGTCTGAAACTCAACTCCAATGGTGGACTTCGAATCGAAGCAGAACTCGTCTCTGGTGAACCTCCCGAGCACCTGAGTCTTCCCCACGGCGGAATCCCCGACCACCACGACCTTGAACACGTAATCGATCTCCGGAGCCTTCTCCATCTCCTCCCCCTCTTCTCCTGATACTTCCTCCTCCTCCTCCTCCATCATCGTTATCTCTGCAGGGTAAGCCTCTGAGGGTGGGTTTAGGTGTTGTGTAGTGATGAGCTGGTGTTTCCTTTCTTAAAAGAATGTGTTTTATATAGTAAGCATGCCTCACATCACTTATTGTTTGGGCAGTTGCCCTTAAATAAATATAAGGCTAATACCCATAATAAATAAATAAAAAGTATGTACTTTTATGCTGTATCTTTGAGCAGCATCCAATATTTGAGCCAGGAAGCAAGGTGAAGCTCATTGACACCTTAGTAGTAGAGAGATCACTTCGCACATCGTAATTTTCCGATAATAAATGAATCTGCGTGATTTATTGTTAGTATAATTAACATCATGCATTAAATCATACATCTCTATTGTCTCACCATGAAACTTTGTTCTTATGGTAGTTAATTCATAATGCTTGATACTGGAACAGGGTATTAATATTATACCGAAATTTGGACATTGGAATCAAAGAGGGGAGGGGTAGATTGTAGAGCAGGTTGATCTCTGGGCATTTATGTTGAACAGCACTGACAGAGATGCAAACATGGAGATATGCGGGCAGTTGACAAATGGCTGCAAGAAACCTGACCATAGTTTCGGGTCAGAATTAATAATGACATGAATGGGAACTCAGTTCTTAGTGGTCTGCATCCGTGTAGGCACTCTTCAATATTTCAGGAAGTCAAGAGTATGTCACAGCAATTATTTTATAGGCTAAATATCATAAAACACCCGCCTTAACTTTGGACGATTATCACAAAACCTCCCTTTAACTTTCAAAATATCAGAAAATCCCCCTTAAGTTTAGGAGTTATAAAAAAAAACCCCTTTAACTCTAAGTTAAAGGGGGTTTTTTCGATAAAATATGAAAGTTAAAGGGTGTTTTTGTGATAATCCCTATACTTAAGGGAGAGCTTTCTGACATTTTGGAAGTTAGAGGAAGGGGTTTTTTCGACAATCGTCCAAAAGTTAAGGGGGTTTTCTGGTATTTACCCTATTTTTTAATATTCCATTCAAATAGAGCTCATATAGGAGTGTTACAGCAACATAACACAAAGATTTTCTTTACAACTTTTGATCAGCTGCATGTGTTAACTTTTTCTTCCATCTATGTCTGAATGCTTATTCAGGTGACTCTCACCAGAATAAAATAAAACCATCTATGAACTTTTTATATTTCTAACTGACTGTTGATATTTTGGTACCAGCTAGTTTTTGGCTCTGTAGGTCCAGTTAGATTTTCTCAATTTTGAACCTACTCCTTGTCCATATGCATCCATATTG
This sequence comes from Asparagus setaceus, assembly GCA_012295165.1. Classification (NCBI taxonomy): domain Eukaryota; kingdom Viridiplantae; phylum Streptophyta; class Magnoliopsida; order Asparagales; family Asparagaceae; genus Asparagus; species Asparagus setaceus. The sequence goes on along the minus strand of CM022704.1, from coordinate 81,197,412 downwards.
ACTAATTTGCACAGCTAATCTAAAGTAGGTAGCTCCAGTCCTAAGTCCTAATGCTAGACTTGCTTATTAGTCTGCATAATGACCCACATGAGAATATGATTATATGCAATACAATCAAGCCCAACAAGAAATAAAACAACTTCAATTCTCATTAAAATGCAAAGAAATGATGCTTGAAGATGTCACGATAATGATGATGTTCAAGGGAATGCTACCTGTTCATCACTGTTACAGGGCGATGATAATGATGGTGTTTGTGATGTGTGACTGCCATAATAGTGCATGTCCAAAGTGCATTGAAAGGAAAAAATATTATTTTGGGTATATCTATTCTCAACATACTAAGTTTAAAAATTATCAGGATAAATATTGCTGGATTATTTCTCCACAGGGTGAGGTAGTTGGTCCCTATTAATTGAAAAGAGAAAGTGCATTGAAAGGCCCATTTCGACTCGATTAGGCCGGTTACTATTATGTGGTGGGCCTTAGGCCTGGGGTTAAAGTATTGGAAGGAGTTGTGACCAGCTTTAAATATTGACATAAGCACCTCGTAAGAAGAGTAAAGTTAAATTAATTATAGAAAAAATTAGAACCAGCATGTTCATATTCCTATATTCTATCAACTAATATGTTTTCAAAATTATGAATCAACCTGTATATTTAATAATAAACTAGAGATGATCATATTTAACCAAATGGGTGTGCTAACAGTTTAATATTTGGGTAAAACGAACAAAACCCACTAAACCTCCCTGGGCTCATTTAATAGCACTTGGTCCTACTCAATTCATGAGAAATAGGGGTCATTACTTGCAAATTATCTTTCTAATAGGGTATTTTCTAAGATGCTAAGTACTAGTAAATGAGTTGATGGGGTTTAACGCAACTGAAAGCATAGATATAGAGAATGATAAAAACCAAATCATGTTTCAGTAAAAATCATTGAATAGTTGCTAATCATGAATTTCAAGACTTTAAGCTGAAAATACGTTCCAAGTGCTAAACCTATTTCTATATAGTGGGCTTTATATGAAATTTCCCCCCGCATTAAGGAGCGTGATGAGCGCCGTCGGTGGGCCTGAGAAGAAATAAATGTGCCGGCCACCGACACCAGAAATTTGATCTACGACTTTGGTGGGCCCATCTTACACTGCATTATTCTTTCATGTGTAAAACAGATGCTGACAGCTCACTTAATTCTGTGATTTTCTTTTTTTGCAAATTTCTTTTTCCACAATTAGTGTGTCTCTTTCTCTCACTCACTAAAGCAATTATAAGATTAGATTAATCACAGCTCGCTGAGTTGCCATCAGGACTTTAATAGGTGGCTTATGATTAGCGGTGGGAGTTAGGATGTTACAATCTCATCCTTTAATGCCTCGGCTTTGTTGTAACTTTTGATTCAATGGAAATAAGCAACTATTTCACTTATATATCATATCTTATTAAATTTAGATGAGCTTTTCAAGCTAACATGTGAAAAATAAAAATCCATGCTAGGTTCCTCAGATTCTTCGCCAGACCCTCTTTACTGCGAACTAGACCTTCTCGACATATGCCTGCCGCTTATGCCATAACCGTGTGTGCTCACATGGGTCTCCACCACTTCCTTCGGTTCCAACCACAGATCTCCCCGCACCGCTGCATTCGAGAGTATATAGATTACCGTGGACGACACCCTTCATCACTACTAAGGAACCACGAACAACCTTCTTCATTCCGCTTCCGTCACAATCCCTGCAACCACCTGAGTTCAAAGCACCAACCGAGATAAGATTCTTCCGCAAGTCTGGAACATGCCTCACATCCGCCAAGGTTCGAACCACTCCATCATGCATCTTGATTTTGATATTACCTAGCCCCACCGCTTACAAGCATGGTTATTCCCCATCAATACCTTCCACCATCAATGCCTCTGTAGGTAGTAAACCGCTCTATTTGGACACATATGGTAAGAGCAAACGAATCAAGTATCCACTTCCCGAGATCTCGCCACCCGCGGATTACATAGCATTCCTTATCGCCCCTTCCTCCGAACGAGTCTCGCTTCTTCTTCCTTGCCTCTCCTCTCGGCCTTGTTGTTGTTCTTCTTTCCACCTACTCTCTTATTTGGATGATCGACTTTGAAATGCCAGCCACCACCGCACTTGAAACATCCTTTTCCCAAGAGGTCTTGATTTGGATCTAGACTTTCCTCCTTGCCTTTTCCTCGCCATTGCTCCTTCCTTCGCAAACAATCAGCTTGTTCCCTTAAGACGCCAAGCTATGTCACTAGTTGCGGTCTTCCAAGATCGTCCGCTAGAAGTGCCGTTCTAGTCTCATCCATCTTGATTTTCTCCCACAAGCCTCGGTGTTTGCACCGTGTTCTCATAAGACTTCTAAGCAGAGCAGTAGTAGAAGCTTGATCCTCGCCTCCTACTTTAACATCTATGTCTTTCAAACGATATGATCCTATCAAACTTGTTGATGTGTTCCCGGATTGATGAGCCCTCCTCCATCTTGCAAGTATACAATTTGGATTTTAAGTAGATCCTGTTAGTTAGACTCTTCGTCATGAAGGTACCCTCTAACTTCTTCCACACGCTGTACCGCTTTCCTCTCCATCTACCAAGAAAGCTACATCCCTCTCAAGGCATAGGATAATCGACGCCCGTGTTTCCGTGATCCAACTCCTCCCAATCATCATCGACATATCCTTGTTCTTCTCATTTCCATCCAAAGCCTTGTGCAATTTTTGCGAAATTAGAAAGTTTTTCATCCGCATCCTCCAATAAGAAAGTCGTTCTTCCCATTGAACTTTTCAATCTCAAATTTTCCCACTTTGATCGATTTATGGTTGACGCCATCCTCTGCTTGTCTTCGTGAATCCGCTTCTCTCGGGAATCACCGAACACCCTCAAATTAGAAATTACACCACTTCCAATCAACAATAGCTCGATACTAATTGTCAAGGCGGACCGCTGAACCGCCGAGAGAAACCACCACAAACGATAGCAAATACACAAGAAACAAGAAGACACGAGATTTACGTGGTTCTGCAAGTTGCCTACGCCCACGGGTAAGGAGGGGATTTTCACTAATAGAAAGAGAGAATACAAATTAGGATTACAAGTTCTCACAAAGAAACCCTAAAACAAACTTCTCAATCTCTCAAAAGATCTCCTCTCCAAAGATGCACAAAACCCTCTCGAAAAGTTCTGCCCAAACGCTTCTTAACTTTCAAATAATCGGGTTTAGGGTTATTTATAAACTCTAAACGAACGGGTTTAAAACCAAAACCCGCTGGACCGCCTGTGATTAGTGACTACTACTTCGTGATAATGACTACTCATCAGTAGATTAGTCGACTACAACAGATTAGTCGACTACTGCACTCCAACCAAAACACACCTTCTCGTCATGCAGATTAGTCGACTACTACGCAGATTAGTCGACTACTGCCTCAAACCGCTTGTGCATGTTTTTGTGCATGTTCTACACATTTCAACATGAAGAACGCTTTTTGGATTATTCTTCACTGCTGGGCTCGTCTTTATTTTCTCTTTTCTTTCTTTCTTCATCTATCTTTTCCTACATCGTGACATGAACAGTTTTGTTTGATACCAAATGCAGTGTCATAGATGAAGTTAAGGCTGATCTTATCCGTGCATCTAGATTTCAAAGACATTGTTGATGTCGACAAGGGGAGTTAGATATACATAGAAATTATGCAATGGAAACATTGTTGATTTAGACTATGTTGGACACACATAATAACTTATGCGGTGATGAAAGAAGATAGATACTCAGAAACATGTCCTAAGCATCTTTGTAATTGGGACTTTAACATATATTTGGATGGTTTACTTTATAATTTAAGTGACAGATAATTATATAAGGATGGTGTTATGCTAGGAATTAGTAAAGTCAATGAGCTAAGTCGTGGATGATTAGCTAATTTGATAGCGATAATAACTGGAAAAGGTCTTTATCGGTCCCCAATAGTAGTTAGCAGGAAAATTGGCATTAAAACAACTCTTGCATCCTTTACATGGGGCTCTCTGTTAAATTTTGAAGATGCTTCCTCTCATAAATGACATTTCGAATAATGAAGATATGATTTTGTCAGCCCATAATCTATCAATACACAGGTTTTTTTTTTTTTTTTTTTTCTTTTTTTTCTTTGGGTGGGGAAAGATACCTGTGAATTGGACAGTCTCTTACATTGGTATCTTAGAGTATATGATTTTGGACATTGTTGTTGGTGAAACAATCAAACAACAATGACAAGCACTAAAATTGAAACTTGAGGCAGTAAAACAAAGTAAAGTAGCTGTCACTTTAAAAGAGACATGGTCCTTAACAGAGCTGGATGTAGAAAAGGTATCCGCGTACTGATCACAAATTTTATGATAAAGAGAGCTATTTTCTTCTTCACTTGTTGGGCCATTTGCAATGAATGGGAGGTATCTAATTTTTTTTTAATTTAATTAATTTATTAGTATCTGGCCTACAAATGAACAGAAGATTTTTGGAGCCCACGCGGGAAATTTGGTTAGTGCCGTGCCAAGGCAGGAGGTCTGTTTTGTGACTCAAATAGAATTAATCATTTCGAGTCAATTTGGGACCGAGTAAATTAGTTTAGCTCCTCCTGTTCATGGGCTTTTGCAATTCAATAATATTTAACTCTTCATGAAGATGATGCTAAATATATTTCTATATCTATACCTCGTTGACTCAAGTTGTTTCCTATATTTTTATCTTTTGAAACTAGTGGGTATATAATTTTTCTTCTTGGATTGGATTTGAGGCTTACTCCCCTTAGAATTTTTAGAGATTGATGTGTTACTAATGAATTATGTTGCTGTATTCGAATGATATGATCTTCATAGGAACGATAAATCCAAAGCTTATAATGAGTACCTTTCTTGTCCAGCAGTATCCCAAATCTGCGCCTTGATCCTCTTGCGGTTGATGGTAATTGTCCGAGTCTGAAACTCAACTCCAATGGTGGACTTCGAATCGAAGCAGAACTCGTCTCTGGTGAACCTCCCGAGCACCTGAGTCTTCCCCACGGCGGAATCCCCGACCACCACGACCTTGAACACGTAATCGATCTCCGGAGCCTTCTCCATCTCCTCCCCCTCTTCTCCTGATACTTCCTCCTCCTCCTCCTCCATCATCGTTATCTCTGCAGGGTAAGCCTCTGAGGGTGGGTTTAGGTGTTGTGTAGTGATGAGCTGGTGTTTCCTTTCTAAAAAGAATGTGTTTTATATAGTAAGCATGCCTCACATCACTTATTGTTTGGGCAGTTGCCCTTAAATAAATATAACACCCATAATAAATAAATAAAAAAGTATGTACTTTTATGCTGTATCTTTGAGCAGCATCCAATATTTGAGCCAGGAAGCAAGGTGAAGCTCATTGACACCTTAGTAGTAGAGAGATCACTTCGCACATCGTAATTTTCCGATAATAAATGAATCTGCGTGATTTATTGTTAGTATAATTAACATCATGCATTAAATCATACATCTCTATTGTCTCACCATGAAACTTTGTTCTTATGGTAGTTAATTCATGCTGCTTGATACTGAAACAGGGTATTATACCGAAAATTTGGACATTGGAATCAAAGAGGGGAGGGGTAGTTGTAGAGCAGGTTGATCTCTGGGCATTTATGTTGAACAGCACTGACAGAGATGCAAACATGGAGATATGCGGGCAGTTGACAAATGGCTGCAAGAAACCTAACCATAGTTTCGGGTCAGAATTAATAATGACATGAATGGGAACTCAGTTCGTAGTGGTCTGCATCCGTGTAGGCACTCTTCAATATTTCAGGAAGTCAAGAGTATGTCACAGCAATTATTTTATAGGCTAAATATCATAAAACACCCCTTAACTTTGGACGATTATCACAAAACCTCCCTTTAACTTTCAAAATATCAGAAAATCCCCTTAAGTTTAGGAGTTATAAAACCCTTTAACTCTAAGTTAAAGGGGTTTCGATAAAATATGAAAGTTAAAGGGTGTTTTGTGATAATCCCTATACTTAAGGGAGAGCTTTCTGACATTTTGGAAGTTAGAGGAAGGGGTTTTTCGACAATCGTCCAAAAGTTAAGGGGTTTTCTGGTATTTACCCTATTTTTTAATATTCCATTCAAATAGAGCTCATATAGGAGTGTTACAGCAACATAACACAAAGATTTTCTTTACAACTTTTGATCAGCTGCATGTGTTAACTTTTTCTTCCATCTATGTCTGAATGCTTATTCAGGTGACTCTCACCAGAATAAAATAAAACCATCTATGAACTTTTATATTTCTAACTGACTGTTGATATTTTGGTACCAGCTAGTTTTGGCTCTGTAGGTCCAGTTAGATTTTCTCAATTTTGAACCTACTCCTTGTCCATATGCATCCATATTGACTAATTTGCACAGCTAATCTAAAGTAGGTAGCTCCAGTCCTAAGTCCTAATGCTAGACTTGCTTATTAGTCTGCATAATGACCCACATGAGAATATGATTATATGCAATACAATCAAGCCCAACAAGAAATAAAACAACTTCAATTCTCATTAAAATGCAAAGAAATGATGCTTGAAGATGTCACGATAATGATGATGTTCAAGGGAATGCTACCTGTTCATCACTGTTACAGGGCGATGATAATGATGGTGTTTGTGATGTGTGACTGCCATAATAGTGCATGTCCAAAGTGCATTGAAAGGAAAAAATATTATTTTGGGTATATCTATTCTCAACATACTAAGTTTAAAAATTATCAGGATAAATATTGCTGGATTATTTCTCCACAGGGTGAGGTAGTTGGTCCCTATTAATTGAAAAGCGAGAAAGTGCATTGAAAGGCCCATTTCGACTCGATTAGGCCGGTTACTATTATGTGGTGGGCCTTAGGCCTGGGGTTAAAGTATTGGAAGGAGTTGTGACCAGCTTTAAATATTGACATAAGCACCTCGTAAGAAGAGTAAAGTTAAATTAATTATAGAAAAAAAATTAGAACCAGCATGTTCATATTCCTATATTCTATCAACTAATATGTTTTCAAAAATTATGAATCAACCTGTATATTTAATAATAAACTAGAGATGATCATATTTAACCAAATGGGTGTGCTAACAGTTTAATATTTGGGTAAAACGAACAAAACCCACTAAACCTCCCTGGGCTCATTTAATAGCACTTGGTCCTACTCAATTCATGAGAAATAGGGGTCATTACTTGCAAATTATCTTTCTAATAGGGTATTTTCTAAGATGCTAAGTACTAGTAAATGAGTTGATGGGGTTTAACGCAACTGAAAGCATAGATATAGAGAATGATAAAAACCAAATCATGTTTCAGTAAAAATCATTGAATAGTTGCTAATCATGAATTTCAAGACTTTAAGCTGAAAATACGTTCCAAGTGCTAAACCTATTTCTATATAGTGGGCTTTATATGAAATTTCCCCGCATTAAGGAGCGTGATGAGCGCCGTCGGTGGGCCTGAGAAGAAATAAATGTGCCGGCCACCGACACCAGAAATTTGATCTACGACTTTGGTGGGCCCATCTTACACTGCATTATTCTTTCATGTGTAAAACAGATGCTGACAGCTCACTTAATTCTGTGATTTTCTTTTTTGCAAATTTTTTTCCACAATTAGTGTGTCTCTTTCTCTCACTCACTAAAGCAATTATAAGATTAGATTAATCACAGCTCGCTGAGTTGCCATCAGGACTTTAATAGGTGGCTTATGATTAGCGGTGGGAGTTAGGATGTTACAATCTCATCCTTTAATGCCTCGGCTTTGTTGTAACTTTTGATTCAATGGAAATAAGCAACTATTTCACTTATATATCATATCTTATTAAATTTAGATGAGCTTTTCAAGCTAACATGTGAAAAATAAAAATCATCATCATCCGTACATATAAGCACTTCAGGGGACTAAGTTCGGCATCCTTCTATTAACAGTTGAATGTGGCACTTGCCAAAAACAGAGCACAATGAAGTTTGTTTTAAGGTTTAGAGTTCATTCCTTAAATCGAAGCACCATTGGCATCAATCAAATCCTTCATGTTTATTCCCTTCATATTTTGTAATTTGCCTTCCTCGATCCAAGCCAATGAGAAAGACCTAACTTCTGAACCTTCTGCATGTTTGTTTGGCGAAGAAGCAAAAGGTTGGCCAGAATACAACATATTTGTTTGGCAAGAAGCAACATGCATATTTCTTACATCTCCACATTCAAACAAGAGTCCGAGTCACTTCATTGGTTCCTTGTTGACTCCCTCAGTACATTCTCTTTGGTTTTTAAAAGTGTTTATGCAATATTTTAAATTTGTAATGTCTATAAATACTGAGTAATTGAAATAAAATATCGACTAATAATAATACACGATCGATCTTCTATGAAATTGCTCACTAATGAATCCCATGAAAGAAATAAAAGAAAGAATGTCACATGTCTTGGTCAATTCATATCGTGCTATGTTCATATTGTTCATCAACAATTCATATTGTGGCATGTGTACATTCTTAGAATATTGATGCTAACAATACTTACGCCATAGCTACGAAAATTGCTATTATTGTTTATAGAAATGCGATAGATACAATCATTTCTAGACTCTCTCTCTCACTCGATTGAAAATAGAGACAATCCGTTTATTATTCATACCCAACTTATTTGATTAAATTCCGCGGTGATTTCGGGAGAGTTGACCTTCGAGACTACTCAGGCAGCCTTATCTACCAGCCTACACCCTCTTGAGTACACACAAGCATTTAATTTTATTAAAATTTAAATTGCCAATTAGAAAATGATCTCGACGATGGATGTTTGTTGTACTTCTCATTTCCATCCAAAGCCTTGTGCAATTTTTGCGAAATTAGAAAGTTTTTCATCCGCATCCTCCAATAAGAAAGTCGTTCTTCCCATTGAACTTTTCAATCTCAAATTTTCCCACTTTGATCGATTCATGGTTGACGCCATCCTCTGCTTGTCTTCGTGAATCCGCTTCTCTCGGGAATCACCAACACCCTCAAATTAGAAATTACACCACTTCCAATCAACAATAGCTCGATACCATTGTTTGCCATCATGGAACCGCCGAGAGAAACCACCACAAACGATAGCAAATACACAAGAAAACAAGAAGACACGAGATTTACGTGGTTCTGCAAGTTGCACTACCGGTAAGGAGGGGATTTTCACTAATAGAAAGAGAGAATACAAATTAGGATTACAAGTTCTCACAAAGAAACCCTAAAACAAACTTCTCAATCTCTCAAAAGATCTCCTCTCCAAAGATGCACAAAACCCTCGAAAAGTCGCCCAAAACGCTTCTTAACTTTCAAATAATCGGGTTTAGGGTTATTTATAAACTCTAAACGAACCGGTTTAAAACCAAAACCCGCTGGACCGCCTGATTAGTCGACTACTACTCGATTAGTGACTACTCATCAGTATACGACTACAACACGATTAGTCGACTTCTCGACCCAACGCGAAACACACCTTTCGTGCTCGGCAGATAATGACTACTACCGCAGATTAGTCGACTACTAGTTCGAACCGCCATGTTTTTGACATTTCTACACATTTCAACATGAAGAACGCTTTTTGGATTATTCTTCAGTCTTGGGCTCGTCTTTATTTTCTTTCTTTCTTTCTTCATCTATCTTTTCCTACATCGTGACATGAACAGTTTTGTTTGATACCAAATGCAGTGTCATAGATGAAGTTAAGGCTGATCTTATCCGTGCATCTAGATTTCAAAGACATTGTTGATGTCGACAAGGGGAGTTAGATATACATAGAAATTATGCAATGGAAACATTGTTGATTTAGACTATGTTGGACACACATAATAACTTATGCGGTGATGAAAGAAGATAGATACTCAGAAACATGTCCTAAGCATCTTTGTAATTGGGACTTTAACATATATTTGGATGGTTTACTTTATAATTTAAGTGACAGATAATTATATAAGGATGGTGTTATGCTAGGAATTAGTAAAGTCAATGAGCTAAGTCGTGGATGATTAGCTAATTTGATAGCGATAATAACTGGAAAAGGTCTTTATCGGTCCCCAATAGTAGTTAGCAGGAAAATTGGCATTAAAACAACTCTTGCATCCTTTACATGGGGCTCTCTGTTAAATTTTGAAGATGCTTCCTCTCATAAATGACATTTCGAATAATGAAGATATGATTTTGTCAGCCCATAATCTATCAATACACAGGTTTCTTTTTTTCTTTTTTCTTGGTGGGGTGGGGAAAGATACCTGTGAATTGGACAGTCTCTTACATTGGTATCTTAGAGTATATGATTTTGGACATTGTTGTTGGTGAAACAATCAAACAACAATGACAAGCACTAAAATTGAAACTTGAGGCAGTAAAACAAAGTAAAGTAGCTGTCACTTTAAAAGAGACATGGTCCTTAACAGAGCTGGATGTAGAAAAGGTATCCGCGTACTGATCACAAATTTTATGATAAAGAGAGCTATTTTCTTCTTCACTTGTTGGGCCATTTGCAATGAATGGGAGGTATCTAATTTTTTTTTAATTTAATTAATTTATTAGTATCTGGCCTACAAATGAACAGAAGATTTTGGAGCCCACGCGGGAAATTTTGGTTAGTGCCGTGCCAAGGCAGGAGGTCTGTTTTGTGACTCAAATAGAATTAATCATTTCGAGTCAATTTGGGACCGAGTAAATTAGTTTAGCTCCTCCTGTTCATGGGCTTTTGCAATTCAATAATATTTAACTCTTCATGAAGATGATGCTAAATATATTTCTATATCTATACCTCGTTGACTCAAGTTGTTTCCTATATTTTTATCTTTTGAAACTAGTGGGTATATAATTTTTCTTCTTGGATTGGATTTGAGGCTTACTCCCCTTAGAATTTTTAGAGATTGATGTGTTACTAATGAATTATGTTGCTGTATTCGAATGATATGATCTTCATAGGAACGATAAATCCAAAGCTTATAATGAGTACCTTTCTTGTCCAGCAGTATCCCAAATCTGCGCCTTGATCCTCTTGCGGTTGATGGTAATTGTCCGAGTCTGAAACTCAACTCCAATGGTGGACTTCGAATCGAAGCAGAACTCGTCTCTGGTGAACCTCCCGAGCACCTGAGTCTTCCCCACGGCGGAATCCCCGACCACCACGACCTTGAACACGTAATCGATCTCCGGAGCCTTCTCCATCTCCTCCCCCTCTTCTCCTGATACTTCCTCCTCCTCCTCCTCCATCATCGTTATCTCTGCAGGGTAAGCCTCTGAGGGTGGGTTTAGGTGTTGTGTAGTGATGAGCTGGTGTTTCCTTTCTTAAAAAGAATGTGTTTTATATAGTAAGCATGCCTCACATCACTTATTGTTTGGGCAGTTGCCCTTAAATAAATATAAGGCTAATACCCATAATAAATAAATAAAAAAAGTATGTACTTTTATGCTGTATCTTTGAGCAGCATCCAATATTTGAGCCAGGAAGCAAGGTGAAGCTCATTGACACCTTAGTAGTAGAGAGATCACTTCGCACATCGTAATTTTCCGATAATAAATGAATCTGCGTGATTTATTGTTAGTATAATTAACATCATGCATTAAATCATACATCTCTATTGTCTCACCATGAAACTTTGTTCTTATGGTAGTTAATTCATGCTGCTTGATACTGAAACAGGGTATTATACCGAAAATTTGGACATTGGAATCAAAGAGGGAGGGGTAGTTGTAGAGCAGGTTGATCTCTGGGCATTTATGTTGAACAGCACTGACAGAGATGCAAACATGGAGATATGCGGGCAGTTGACAAATGGCTGCAAGAAACCTAACCATAGTTTCGGGTCAGAATTAATAATGACATGAATGGGAACTCAGTTCGTAGTGGTCTGCATCCGTGTAGGCACTCTTCAATATTTCAGGAAGTCAAGAGTATGTCACAGCAATTATTTTATAGGCTAAATATCATAAAACACCCCTTAACTTTGGACGATTATCACAAAACCTCCCTTTAACTTTCAAAATATCAGAAAATCCCCTTAAGTTTAGGAGTTATAAAACCCCTTTAACTCTAAGTTAAAGGGTTTTTCGATAAAATATGAAAGTTAAAGGGTGTTTTGTGATAATCCCTATACTTAAGGGAGAGCTTTCTGACATTTTGGAAGTTAGAGAGGAAGTTTTTCGACAATCGTCCAAAAGTTAAGGGGTTTTCTGGTATTTACCCTATTTTTTAATATTCCATTCAAATAGAGCTCATATAGGAGTGTTACAGCAACATAACACAAAGATTTTCTTTACAACTTTTGATCAGCTGCATGTGTTAACTTTTTCTTCCATCTATGTCTGAATGCTTATTCAGGTGACTCTCACCAGAATAAAATAAAAACCATCTATGAACTTTTTATATTTCTAACTGACTGTTGATATTTTGGTACCAGCTAGTTTTGGCTCTGTAGGTCCAGTTAGATTTTCTCAATTTTGAACCTACTCCTTGTCCATATGCATCCATATTGACTAATTTGCACAGCTAATCTAAAGTAGGTAGCTCCAGTCCTAAGTCCTAATGCTAGACTTGCTTATTAGTCTGCATAATGACCCACATGAGAATATGATTATATGCAATACAATCAAGCCCAACAAGAAATAAAACAACTTCAATTCTCATTAAAATGCAAAGAAATGATGCTTGAAGATGTCACGATAATGATGATGTTCAAGGGAATGCTACCTGTTCATCACTGTTACAGGGCGATGATAATGATGGTGTTTGTGATGTGTGACTGCCATAATAGTGCATGTCCAAAGTGCATTGAAAGGAAAAAATATTATTTTGGGTATATCTATTCTCAACATACTAAGTTTAAAAATTATCAGGATAAATATTGCTGGATTATTTCTCCACAGGGTGAGGTAGTTGGTCCCTATTAATTGAAAAGCGAGAAAGTGCATTGAAAGGCCCATTTCGACTCGATTAGGCCGGTTACTATTATGTGGTGGGCCTTAGGCCTGGGGTTAAAGTATTGGAAGGAGTTGTGACCAGCTTTAAATATTGACATAAGCACCTCGTAAGAAGAGTAAAGTTAAATTAATTATAGAAAAAAATTAGAACCAGCATGTTCATATTCCTATATTCTATCAACTAATATGTTTTCAAAATTATGAATCAACCTGTATATTTAATAATAAACTAGAGATGATCATATTTAACCAAATGGGTGTGCTAACAGTTTAATATTTGGGTAAAACGAACAAAACCCACTAAACCTCCCTGGGCTCATTTAATAGCACTTGGTCCTACTCAATTCATGAGAAATAGGGGTCATTACTTGCAAATTATCTTTCTAATAGGGTATTTTCTAAGATGCTAAGTACTAGTAAATGAGTTGATGGGGGTTTAACGCAACTGAAAGCATAGATATAGAGAATGATAAAAAAAACCAAATCATGTTTCAGTAAAAATCATTGAATAGTTGCTAATCATGAATTTCAAGACTTTAAGCTGAAAATACGTTCCAAGTGCTAAACCTATTTCTATATAGTGGGCTTTATATGAAATTTCCCCGCATTAAGGAGCGTGATGAGCGCCGTCGGTGGGCCTGAGAAGAAATAAATGTGCCGGCCACCGACACCAGAAATTTGATCTACGACTTTGGTGGGCCCATCTTACACTGCATTATTCTTTCATGTGTAAAACAGATGCTGACAGCTCACTTAATTCTGTGATTTTCTTTTTTTGCAAATTTCTTTTTCCACAATTAGTGTGTCTCTTTCTCTCACTCACTAAAGCAATTATAAGATTAGATTAATCACAGCTCGCTGAGTTGCCATCAGGACTTTAATAGGTGGCTTATGATTAGCGGTGGGAGTTAGGATGTTACAATCTCATCCTTTAATGCCTCGGCTTTGTTGTAACTTTTGATTCAATGGAAATAAGCAACTATTTCACTTATATATCATATCTTATTAAATTTAGATGAGCTTTTCAAGCTAACATGTGAAAAATAAAAATCATCATCATCCGTACATATAAGCACTTCAGGGGACTAAGTTCGGCATCCTTCTATTAACAGTTGAATGTGGCACTTGCCAAAAACAGAGCACAATGAAGTTTGTTTTAAGGTTTAGAGTTCATTCCTTAAATCGAAGCACCATTGGCATCAATCAAATCCTTCATGTTTATTCCCTTCATATTTTGTAATTTGCCTTCCTCGATCCAAGCCAATGAGAAAGACCTAACTTCTGAACCTTCTGCATGTTTGTTTGGCGAAGAAGCAAAAGGTTGGCCAGAATACAACATATTTGTTTGGCAAGAAGCAACATGCATATTTCTTACATCTCCACATTCAAACAAGAGTCCGAGTCACTTCATTGGTTCCTTGTTGACTCCCTCAGTACATTCTCTTTGGTTTTAAAAGTGTTTATGCAATATTTTAAATTTGTAATGTCTATAAATACTGAGTAATTGAAATAAAATATCGACTAATAATAATACACAGATCGATCTTCTATGCGAAATTGCTCACTAATGAATCCCATGAAAGAAATAAAAGAAAGAATGTCACATGTCTTGGTCAATTCATATCGTATATGTTCATATTGTTCATCAACAATTCATATTGTGGCATGTGTACATTCTTAGAATATTGATGCTAACAATACTTACCATAGCTACTAAAATTGCTATTATTGTTTATAGAAATGCGATAGATACAATCATTTCTAGACTCTCTCTCTCTCTCGATTGAAAATAGAGACAATCCGTTTATTATTCATACCCAACTTATTTGATTAAATTCGCGGGTGATTTCGGAGAGTTGACCTTCGAGACTACTCATGGCAAATTTTATCTACCACTACACCCTCTTGAGTACACACAAGCATTTAATTTTATTAAAATTTAAATTGCCAATTAGAAAATGATCTCGACGATGGATGTTTGTTGTACTAATACAACATGCATGTTACAACATTGTAATACTAGATTACATGCGCGTGAGCAACAACTAGCAGAACTAATCGGTAAAGATCTGCATATATTCAATAATACACAATAAATCAAGATTTGCTTTTATTCAGTAGTTACTATACTGTTATTTGTTAATCCCACATCATCATCATAATTAGGTGCTAACCCACTATGACTACCGGTTGTAACCCAAGTTTTTTAGTGATATAAATAAAAGCCTAAAACGCCCTCCCTCCCTCATAATTATTATTTACCCCCGAAGATCTCAGATCTGCTCTCTGCTCTGCTCTGAAGGGGAGGAGGAGGAGGAAGCAATGGAGGCGTTCTACTACTTGGTATTTGGCGGGCTCTCGGTGGTGGTGGCGGTGCTGGAGCTGAGCAAAAACAGCAAGGACCAGATCTCAACCTCCCCAGCCTTCAACTCCTTCAAGAACAATTACCTCGTCGTCTACTCTCTCATGATGGGTGGGTATAATTATTACTCTCTTTACCCTTTCTATTGTTTATTTTCGCTGCTAGTTTCTGACCTAAGGTCGGATCTGATGCCAAACACCTTCGCCGGATCTAGATCTGGGATTAATTGAGGAGTGCGATCGGAATTTGGCTTATAGGGTTATTGGATGTTTCTAGCGTTGTGGATCTGATGATGTTATAGCATTATTGGATCTTTAATTTCTGCTTTAATTATTTTGTTGGAGCAGCTCCATTTTCAGAAAAAACCAAAGAAATTAGGAGACGCTTGTGCTAGAACAGTTTCTTTTTGCTTGAATGGGTACCAAACTAGACCTTTTGGAGAATTTTCAGAAAAACCAAGAAATTAGGTACCAAGCTGATGATTATGGAATCTAATGATACCGAAGAAGAAGAAAAAGACAAGAAACATTTAGATGTATTTGCCTCCTGTGTCTTTTAGGAAGAAAAATTGGCATTAAAACAACTCTTGCATCCTTTACATGGGGCTCTCTGTTAAATTTTGAAGATGCTTCCTCTCATAAATGACATTTCGAATAATGAAGATATGATTTTGTCAGCCCATAATCTATCAATACACAGGTTTCTTTTTTTCTTTTTTCTTGGTGGGGTGGGGAAAGATACCTGTGAATTGGACAGTCTCTTACATTGGTATCTTAGAGTATATGATTTTGGACATTGTTGTTGGTGAAACAATCAAACAACAATGACAAGCACTAAAATTGAAACTTGAGGCAGTAAAACAAAGTAAAGTAGCTGTCACTTTAAAAGAGACATGGTCCTTAACAGAGCTGGATGTAGAAAAGGTATCCGCGTACTGATCACAAATTTTATGATAAAGAGAGCTATTTTCTTCTTCACTTGTTGGGCCATTTGCAATGAATGGGAGGTATCTAATTTTTTTTTAATTTAATTAATTTATTAGTATCTGGCCTACAAATGAACAGAAGATTTTGGAGCCCACGCGGGAAATTTTGGTTAGTGCCGTGCCAAGGCAGGAGGTCTGTTTTGTGACTCAAATAGAATTAATCATTTCGAGTCAATTTGGGACCGAGTAAATTAGTTTAGCTCCTCCTGTTCATGGGCTTTTGCAATTCAATAATATTTAACTCTTCATGAAGATGATGCTAAATATATTTCTATATCTATACCTCGTTGACTCAAGTTGTTTCCTATATTTTTATCTTTTGAAACTAGTGGGTATATAATTTTTCTTCTTGGATTGGATTTGAGGCTTACCCCTTAGAATTTTAGAGATTGATGTGTTACTAATGAATTATGTTGCTGTATTCGAATGATATGATCTTCATAGGAACGATAAATCCAAAGCTTATAATGAGTACCTTTCTTGTCCAGCAGTATCCCAAATCTGCGCCTTGATCCTCTTGCGGTTGATGGTAATTGTCCGAGTCTGAAACTCAACTCCAATGGTGGACTTCGAATCGAAGCAGAACTCGTCTCTGGTGAACCTCCCGAGCACCTGAGTCTTCCCCACGGCGGAATCCCCGACCACCACGACCTTGAACACGTAATCGATCTCCGGAGCCTTCTCCATCTCCTCCCTCTTCTCCTGATACTTCCTCCTCCTCCTCCTCCATCATCGTTATCTCTGCAGGGTAAGCCTCTGAGGGTGGGTTTAGGTGTTGTGTAGTGATGAGCTGGTGTTTCCTTTCTTAAAAGAATGTGTTTTATATAGTAAGCATGCCTCACATCACTTATTGTTTGGGCAGTTGCCCTTAAATAAATATAAGGCTAATACCCATAATAAATAAATAAAAAGTATGTACTTTTATGCTGTATCTTTGAGCAGCATCCAATATTTGAGCCAGGAAGCAAGGTGAAGCTCATTGACACCTTAGTAGTAGAGAGATCACTTCAACACATCGTAATTTTCCGATAATAAATGAATCTGCGTGATTTATTGTTAGTATAATTAACATCATGCATTAAATCATACATCTCTATTGTCTCACCATGAAACTTTGTTCTTATGGTAGTTAATTCATGCTGCTTGATACTGAAACAGGGTATTATACCGAAAATTTGGACATTGGAATCAAAGAGGGAGGGTAGTTGTAGAGCAGGTTGATCTCTGGGCATTTATGTTGAACAGCACTGACAGAGATGCAAACATGGAGATATGCGGGCAGTTGACAAATGGCTGCAAGAAACCTAACCATAGTTTCGGGTCAGAATTAATAATGACATGAATGGGAACTCAGTTCGTAGTGGTCTGCATCCGTGTAGGCACTCTTCAATATTTCAGGAAGTCAAGAGTATGTCACAGCAATTATTTTATAGGCTAAATATCATAAAACACCCCCTTAACTTTGGACGATTATCACAAAACCTCCCTTTAACTTTCAAAATATCAGAAAATCCCCTTAAGTTTAGGAGTTATAAAACCCCTTTAACTCTAAGTTAAAGGGTTTTTCGATAAAATATGAAAGTTAAAGGGTGTTTTGTGATAATCCCTATACTTAAGGAGAGCTTTCTGACATTTTGGAAGTTAGAGAGGAAGTTTTTCGACAATCGTCCAAAAGTTAAGGGGTTTTCTGGTATTTACCCTATTTTTTTAATATTCCATTCAAATAGAGCTCATATAGGAGTGTTACAGCAACATAACACAAAGATTTTCTTTACAACTTTTTGATCAGCTGCATGTGTTAACTTTTTTCTTCCATCTATGTCTGAATGCTTATTCAGGTGACTCTCACCAGAATAAAATAAAAAACCATCTATGAACTTTTTATATTTCTAACTGACTGTTGATATTTTGGTACCAGCTAGTTTTTGGCTCTGTAGGTCCAGTTAGATTTTCTCAATTTTGAACCTACTCCTTGTCCATATGCATCCATATTGACTAATTTGCACAGCTAATCTAAAGTAGGTAGCTCCAGTCCTAAGTCCTAATGCTAGACTTGCTTATTAGTCTGCATAATGACCCACATGAGAATATGATTATATGCAATACAATCAAGCCCAACAAGAAATAAAACAACTTCAATTCTCATTAAAATGCAAAGAAATGATGCTTGAAGATGTCACGATAATGATGATGTTCAAGGGAATGCTACCTGTTCATCACTGTTACAGGGCGATGATAATGATGGTGTTTGTGATGTGTGACTGCCATAATAGTGCATGTCCAAAGTGCATTGAAAGGAAAAAATATTATTTTGGGTATATCTATTCTCAACATACTAAGTTTAAAAATTATCAGGATAAATATTGCTGGATTATTTCTCCACAGGGTGAGGTAGTTGGTCCCTATTAATTGAAAAGCGAGAAAGTGCATTGAAAGGCCCATTTCGACTCGATTAGGCCGGTTACTATTATGTGGTGGGCCTTAGGCCTGGGGTTAAAGTATTGGAAGGAGTTGTGACCAGCTTTAAATATTGACATAAGCACCTCGTAAGAAGAGTAAAGTTAAATTAATTATAGAAAAAAATTAGAACCAGCATGTTCATATTCCTATATTCTATCAACTAATATGTTTTCAAAATTATGAATCAACCTGTATATTTAATAATAAACTAGAGATGATCATATTTAACCAAATGGGTGTGCTAACAGTTTAATATTTGGGTAAAACGAACAAAACCCACTAAACCTCCCTGGGCTCATTTAATAGCACTTGGTCCTACTCAATTCATGAGAAATAGGGTCATTACTTGCAAATTATCTTTCTAATAGGGTATTTTCTAAGATGCTAAGTACTAGTAAATGAGTTGATGGGGTTTAACGCAACTGAAAGCATAGATATAGAGAATGATAAAAACCAAATCATGTTTCAGTAAAAATCATTGAATAGTTGCTAATCATGAATTTCAAGACTTTAAGCTGAAAATACGTTCCAAGTGCTAAACCTATTTCTATATAGTGGGCTTTATATGAAATTTCCCCGCATTAAGGAGCGTGATGAGCGCCGTCGGTGGGCCTGAGAAGAAATAAATGTGCCGGCCACCGACACCAGAAATTTGATCTACGACTTTGGTGGGCCCATCTTACACTGCATTATTCTTTCATGTGTAAAACAGATGCTGACAGCTCACTTAATTCTGTGATTTCTTTTTTGCAAATTTCTTTTCCACAATTAGTGTGTCTCTTTCTCTCACTCACTAAAGCAATTATAAGATTAGATTAATCACAGCTCGCTGAGTTGCCATCAGGACTTTAATAGGTGGCTTATGATTAGCGGTGGGAGTTAGGATGTTACAATCTCATCCTTTAATGCCTCGGCTTTGTTGTAACTTTTGATTCAATGGAAATAAGCAACTATTTCACTTATATATCATATCTTATTAAATTTAGATGAGCTTTTCAAGCTAACATGTGAAAAATAAAATCATCATCATCCGTACATATAAGCACTTCAGGGGACTAAGTTCGGCATCCTTCTATTAACAGTTGAATGTGGCACTTGCCAAAAACAGAGCACAATGAAGTTTGTTTTAAGGTTTAGAGTTCATTCCTTAAATCGAAGCACCATTGGCATCAATCAAATCCTTCATGTTTATTCCCTTCATATTTTGTAATTTGCCTTCCTCGATCCAAGCCAATGAGAAAGACCTAACTTCTGAACCTTCTGCATGTTTGTTTGGCGAAGAAGCAAAAGGTTGGCCAGAATACAACATATTTGTTTGGCAAGAAGCAACATGCATATTTCTTACATCTCCACATTCAAACAAGAGTCCGAGTCACTTCATTGGTTCCTTGTTGACTCCCTCAGTACATTCTCTTTGGTTTTAAAAGTGTTTATGCAATATTTTAAATTTGTAATGTCTATAAATACTGAGTAATTGAAATAAAATATCGACTAATAATAATACACAGATCGATCTTCTATGCGAAATTGCTCACTAATGAATCCCATGAAAGAAATAAAAGAAAGAATGTCACATGTCTTGGTCAATTCATATCGTATATGTTCATATTGTTCATCAACAATTCATATTGTGGCATGTGTACATTCTTAGAATATTGATGCTAACAATACTTACCATAGCTACGAAAATTGCTATTATTGTTTATAGAAATGCGATAGATACAATCATTTCTAGACTCTCTCTCTCTCTCGATTGAAAATAGAGACAATCCGTTTATTATTCATACCCAACTTATTTGATTAAATTCCTGCGGGTGATTTCCAGGAGAGTTGACCTTCGAGCACTACTCATGGGCAGCTTATCGGCTCAGCTACACCCTCTTGAGTACACACAAGCATTTAATTTTATTAAAATTTAAATTGCCAATTAGAAAATGATCTCGACGATGGATGTTTGTTGTACTAATACAACATGCATGTTACAACATTGTAATACTAGATTACATGCGCGTGAGCAACAACTAGCAGAACTAATCGGTAAAGATCTGCATATATTCAATAATACACAATAAATCAAGATTTGCTTTTATTCAGTAGTTACTATACTGTTATTTGTTAATCCCACATCATCATCATAATTAGGTGCTAACCCACTATGACTACCGGTTGTAACCCAAGTTTTTTAGTGATATAAATAAAAGCCTAAAACGCCCTCCCTCCCTCATAATTATTATTTACCCCCCGAAGATCTCAGATCTGCTCTCTGCTCTGCTCTGAAGGGGAGGAGGAGGAGGAAGCAATGGAGGCGTTCTACTACTTGGTATTTGGCGGGCTCTCGGTGGTGGTGGCGGTGCTGGAGCTGAGCAAAAACAGCAAGGACCAGATCTCAACCTCCCCAGCCTTCAACTCCTTCAAGAACAATTACCTCGTCGTCTACTCTCTCATGATGGGTGGGTATAATTATTACTCTCTTTACCCTTTCTATTGTTTATTTTCGCTGCTAGTTTCTGACCTAAGGTCGGATCTGATGCCAAACACCTTCGCCGGATCTAGATCTGGGATTAATTGAGGAGTGCGATCGGAATTTGGCTTATAGGGTTATTGGATGTTTCTAGCGTTGTGGATCTGATGATGTTATAGCATTATTGGATCTTTAATTTCTGCTTTAATTATTTTGTTGGAGCAGCTCCATTTTCAGAAAAACCAAAGAAATTAGGAGACGCTTGTGCTAGAACAGTTTCTTTTTGCTTGAATGGGTACCAAACTAGACCTTTTGGAGAATTTTCAGAAAAACCAAGAAATTAGGTACCAAGCTGATGATTATGGAATCTAATGATACCGAAGAAGAAGAAAAAGACAAGAAACATTTAGATGTATTTGCCTCCTGTGTCTTTTAGGAAGAAAAATTGAAGCTGCTCCAGTTTATGCACATGTCAAACTTCATTTTGTTGTTAGCTCCTTTTTTTATAACTGTGATTCTTTCTCTTGGTTCAGCTGGTGACTGGTTACAGGGCCCTTATGTCTACTACCTCTACAGTCAGTATGGCTTTAACAAGGGTGATATTGGTCGCTCTTCATCGCCGGTTTCGATCCTCCATGGTCTTTGGAACAATCGTGGGATCTCTCTGACAAAAGGTAGGTCTTTCATAACATTTTGATGTATATTTAGTTGTTTAATCTAGCAAAGTCTGAAACTTTGCTCGCGGTGGGTGTTCTATTTTGAACCCAAATGTAGGGGTCGGAAGAGGGCTTGCGTTACATACTGCATAACCTACATCTTGAGTTGTATTACCAAACATTCCCCACAATATAAGGTGTTGATGTTGGGTCGATATTGGGAGGCATTGCCACTTCTCTCTTGTTTTCGCTTTTGAGTCGTGGCTTGTTGCTGAGCACAACAAGGTGAAATAATCTACTGCTTCTATTCTCGTTTCTTTCTTTTCTGTAGTTTCTTTTGAGCTATATGAAATTCTTAAGTGTTCCTCTATGTGGCGGATATTGCATTGCCACAATTTATCTATTTCAAACAACGGTCCATCTCAAGCACCTATTTGTGACCAATCCTTTCAGTTGTTTTATGAATGTTCTGCAAGAAGAGAACATAATTATAGAGCTAGTAAATATCATAATCATACATTTCAATCCAATTTTTGTATACTTTATTCCCCAAGCATTAACCCATTTGAATACTATATACATATTGTAGATTTGTAGAAGAAATATAGAATAACTAGGTATATGGAATGAATATACTTTGTTTATGGTTCATGCGGACATAGTTTGGTGATCCACATGATGTGCTGATAAGGATGCAATATCAAGCTTCTGACCACATATTGGAATATCAGATGTATAGCTTCACAATGTTTATACTGAATAACTAATTTGAAATATATGTAACTGCTTCATATATCTGGAATTCATTTTCATATTCTTAATTCTGACTGATATGATCTTCATAGGAACGATAAATCCAAAGCTTATAATGAGTACCTTTCTTGTCCAGCAGTATCCCAAATCTGCGCCTTGATCCTCTTGCGGTTGATGGTAATTGTCCGAGTCTGAAACTCAACTCCAATGGTGGACTTCGAATCGAAGCAGAACTCGTCTCTGGTGAACCTCCCGAGCACCTGAGTCTTCCCCACGCGGAATCCCCGACCACCACGACCTTGAACACGTAATCGATCTCCGGAGCCTTCTCCATCTCCTCCCTCTTCTCCTGATACTTCCTCCTCCTCCTCCTCCATCATCGTTATCTCTGCAGGGTAAGCCTCTGAGGGTGGGTTTAGGTGTTGTGTAGTGATGAGCTGGTGTTTCCTTTCTTAAAAGAATGTGTTTTATATAGTAAGCATGCCTCACATCACTTATTGTTTGGGCAGTTGCCCTTAAATAAATATAAGGCTAATAATATAATAAATAAATAAAAAGTATGTACTTTTATGCTGTATCTTTGAGCAGCATCCAATATTTGAGCCAGGAAGCAAGGTGAAGCTCATTGACACCTTAGTAGTAGAGAGATCACTTACATCGTAATTTTCCGATAATAAATGAATCTGCGTGATTTATTGTTAGTATAATTAACATCATGCATTAAATCATACATCTCTATTGTCTCACCATGAAACTTTGTTCTTATGGTAGTTAATTCATGCTGCTTGATACTGAAACAGGGTATTATACCGAAAATTTGGACATTGGAATCAAAGAGGGAGGGTAGTTGTAGAGCAGGTTGATCTCTGGGCATTTATGTTGAACAGCACTGACAGAGATGCAAACATGGAGATATGCGGGCAGTTGACAAATGGCTGCAAGAAACCTAACCATAGTTTCGGGTCAGAATTAATAATGACATGAATGGGAACTCAGTTCGTAGTGGTCTGCATCCGTGTAGGCACTCTTCAATATTTCAGGAAGTCAAGAGTATGTCACAGCAATTATTTTATAGGCTAAATATCATAAAACACCCCCTTAACTTTGGGACGATTATCACAAAACCTCCCTTTAACTTTCAAAATATCAGAAAATCCCCTTAAGTTTAGGAGTTATAAAAAACCCTTTAACTCTAAGTTAAAGGGGTTTCGATAAAATATGAAAGTTAAAGGGTGTTTTTGTGATAATCCCTATACTTAAGGAGAGCTTTCTGACATTTTGGAAGTTAGAGGAAGGGGTTTTTAGACAATCGTCAAAAGTTAAGGGGTTTTCTGGTATTTACCCTATTTTTTAATATTCCATTCAAATAGAGCTCATATAGGAGTGTTACAGCAACATAACACAAAGATTTTCTTTACAACTTTTGATCAGCTGCATGTGTTAACTTTTTCTTCCATCTATGTCTGAATGCTTATTCAGGTGACTCTCACCAGAATAAAATAAAACCATCTATGAACTTTTTATATTTCTAACTGACTGTTGATATTTTGGTACCAGCTAGTTTTTGGCTCTGTAGGTCCAGTTAGATTTTCTCAATTTTGAACCTACTCCTTGTCCATATGCATCCATATTGACTAATTTGCACAGCTAATCTAAAGTAGGTAGCTCCAGTCCTAAGTCCTAATGCTAGACTTGCTTATTAGTCTGCATAATGACCCACATGAGAATATGATTATATGCAATACAATCAAGCCCAACAAAAATAAAACAACTTCAATTCTCATTAAAATGCAAAGAAATGATGCTTGAAGATGTCACGATAATGATGATGTTCAAGGGAATGCTACCTGTTCATCACTGTTACAGGGCGATGATAATGATGGTGTTTGTGATGTGTGACTGCCATAATAGTGCATGTCCAAAGTGCATTGAAAGGAAAAAATATTATTTTGGGTATATCTATTCTCAACATACTAAGTTTAAAAATTATCAGGATAAATATTGCTGGATTATTTCTCCACAGGGTGAGGTAGTTGGTCCCTATTAATTGAAAAGCGAGAAAGTGCATTGAAAGGCCCATTTCGACTCGATTAGGCCGGTTACTATTATGTGGTGGGCCTTAGGCCTGGGGTTAAAGTATTGGAAGGAGTTGTGACCAGCTTTAAATATTGACATAAGCACCTCGTAAGAAGAGTAAAGTTAAATTAATTATAGAAAAAAATTAGAACCAGCATGTTCATATTCCTATATTCTATCAACTAATATGTTTTCAAAATTATGAATCAACCTGTATATTTAATAATAAACTAGAGATGATCATATTTAACCAAATGGGTGTGCTAACAGTTTAATATTTGGGTAAAACGAACAAAACCCACTAAACCTCCCTGGGCTCATTTAATAGCACTTGGTCCTACTCAATTCATGAGAAATAGGGTCATTACTTGCAAATTATCTTTCTAATAGGGTATTTTCTAAGATGCTAAGTACTAGTAAATGAGTTGATGGGGTTTAACGCAACTGAAGCATAGATATAGAGAATGATAAAAAACCAAATCATGTTTCAGTAAAAATCATTGAATAGTTGCTAATCATGAATTTCAAGACTTTAAGCTGAAAATACGTTCCAAGTGCTAAACCTATTTCTATATAGTGGGCTTTATATGAAATTTCCCCGCATTAAGGAGCGTGATGAGCGCCGTCGGTGGGCCTGAGAAGAAATAAATGTGCCGGCCACCGACACCAGAAATTTGATCTACGACTTTGGTGGGCCCATCTTACACTGCATTATTCTTTCATGTGTAAAACAGATGCTGACAGCTCACTTAATTCTGTGATTTTCTTTTTTGCTTTTTCCCACAATTAGTGTGTCTCTTTCTCTCACTCACTAAAGCAATTATAAGATTAGATTAATCACAGCTCGCTGAGTTGCCATCAGGACTTTAATAGGTGGCTTATGATTAGCGGTGGGAGTTAGGATGTTACAATCTCATCCTTTAATGCCTCGGCTTTGTTGTAACTTTTGATTCAATGGAAATAAGCAACTATTTCACTTATATCATATCTTATTAAATTTAGATGAGCTTTTCAAGCTAACATGTGAAAAATAAAATCATCATCATCCGTACATATAAGCACTTCAGGGGACTAAGTTCGGCATCCTTCTATTAACAGTTGAATGTGGCACTTGCCAAAAACAGAGCACAATGAAGTTTGTTTTAAGGTTTAGAGTTCATTCCTTAAATCGAAGCACCATTGGCATCAATCAAATCCTTCATGTTTATTCCCTTCATATTTTGTAATTTGCCTTCCTCGATCCAAGCCAATGAGAAAGACCTAACTTCTGAACCTTCTGCATGTTTGTTTGGCGAAGAAGCAAAAGGTTGGCCAGAATACAACATATTTGTTTGGCAAGAAGCAACATGCATATTTCTTACATCTCCACATTCAAACAAGAGTCCGAGTCACTTCATTGGTTCCTTGTTGACTCCTCAGTACATTCTCTTTGGTTTTAAAAGTGTTTATGCAATATTTTAAATTTGTAATGTCTATAAATACTGAGTAATTGAAATAAAATATCGACTAATAATAATACACGATCGATCTTCTATGCGAAATTGCTCACTAATGAATCCCATGAAGAAATAAAAGAAAGAATGTCACATATCTTGGGTCAATTCATATCGTGCTATGTTCATATTGTTCATCAACAATTCATATTGTGGCATGTGTACATTCTTAGAATATTGATGCTAACAATACTTACGCCATAGCTCGAAAATTGCTATTATTGTTTATAGAAATGCGATAGATACAATCATTTCTAGACTCTCTCTCTCTCACTCGATTGAAAATAGAGACAATCCGTTTATTATTCATACCAACTTTTTGATTGATTAAATTCAGGGTGATTTCAGGAGGTTGGTGGCCAGGCACTTTATAAGCATGGGCTCAGCTACACCCTCTTGAGTACACACAAGCATTTAATTTTATTAAAATTTAAATTGCCAATTAGAAAATGATCTCGACGATGGATGTTTGTTGTACTAATACAACATGCATGTTACAACATTGTAATACTAGATTACATGCGCGTGAGCAACAACTAGCAGAACTAATCGGTAAAGATCTGCATATATTCAATAATACACAATAAATCAAGATTTGCTTTTTATTCAGTAGTTACTATACTGTTATTTGTTAATCCCACATCATCATCATAATTAGGTGCTAACCCACTATGACTACCGGTTGTAACCCAAGTTTTTAGTGATATAAATAAAAGCCTAAAACGCCCTCCCTCCCTCATAATTATTATTTACCCCCCGAAGATCTCAGATCTGCTCTCTGCTCTGCTCTGAAGGGGGAGGAGGAGGAGGAAGCAATGGAGGCGTTCTACTACTTGGTATTTGGCGGGCTCTCGGTGGTGGTGGCGGTGCTGGAGCTGAGCAAAAACAGCAAGGACCAGATCTCAACCTCCCCAGCCTTCAACTCCTTCAAGAACAATTACCTCGTCGTCTACTCTCTCATGATGGGTGGGTATAATTATTACTCTCTTTACCCTTTCTATTGTTTATTTTCGCTGCTAGTTTCTGACCTAAGGTCGGATCTGATGCCAAACACCTTCGCCGGATCTAGATCTGGGATTAATTGAGGAGTGCGATCGGAATTTGGCTTATAGGGTTATTGGATGTTTCTAGCGTTGTGGATCTGATGATGTTATAGCATTATTGGATCTTTAATTTCTGCTTTAATTATTTTGTTGGAGCAGCTCCATTTTCAGAAAAAACCAAAGAAATTAGGAGACGCTTGTGCTAGAACAGTTTCTTTTTGCTTGAATGGGTACCAAACTAGACCTTTTTGGAGAATTTTCAGAAAAAACCAAGAAATTAGGTACCAAGCTGATGATTATGGAATCTAATGATACCGAAGAAGAAGAAAAAAGACAAGAAACATTTAGATGTATTTGCCTCCTGTGTCTTTTAGGAAGAAAAATTGGAAGCTGCTCCAGTTTATGCACATGTCAAACTTCATTTTGTTGTTAGCTCCTTTTTTTATAACTGTGATTCTTTCTCTTGGTTCAGCTGGTGACTGGTTACAGGGCCCTTATGTCTACTACCTCTACAGTCAGTATGGCTTTAACAAGGGTGATATTGGTCGTCTCTTCATCGCCGGTTTCGGATCCTCCATGGTCTTTGGAACAATCGTGGGATCTCTCTGACAAAAGGTAGGTCTTTCATAACATTTTGATGTATATTTAGTTGTTTAATCTAGCAAAGTCTGAAACTTTGCTCGCGGTGGGTGTTCTATTTTGAACCCAAATGTAGGGGTCGGAAGAGGGCTTGCGTTACATACTGCATAACCTACATCTTGAGTTGTATTACCAAACATTCCCCACAATATAAGGTGTTGATGTTGGGTCGATATTGGGAGGCATTGCCACTTCTCTCTTGTTTTCGCTTTTGAGTCGTGGCTTGTTGCTGAGCACAACAAGGTGAAATAATCTACTGCTTCTATTCTCGTTTCTTTCTTTTTTTCTTTTTTCTTGGTGGGGTGGGGAAAGAT
Source organism: Asparagus setaceus (assembly GCA_012295165.1). Lineage (NCBI taxonomy): Eukaryota > Viridiplantae > Streptophyta > Magnoliopsida > Asparagales > Asparagaceae > Asparagus > Asparagus setaceus. The sequence goes on along the minus strand of CM022704.1, from coordinate 81,169,203 downwards.
ACCTGTGAATTGGACAGTCTCTTACATTGGTATCTTAGAGTATATGATTTTGGACATTGTTGTTGGTGAAACAATCAAACAACAATGACAAGCACTAAAAATTGAAACTTGAGGCAGTAAAATAAAGTAAAGTAGCTGTCACTTTAAAAAGAGACATGGTCCTTAACAGAGCTGGATGTAGAAAAGCCATCCGCGTACTGATCACAAATCTTTATGATAAAAAGAGCTATTTTCTTCTTCACTTGTTGGGCCATTTGCAATGAATGGGAGGTATCTAATTTTTTTTTTTAATTTAATTAATTTATTAGTATCTGGCCTACAAATGAACAGAAGATTTTTGGAGCCCACTTGGGAAATTTTGGTAAGTGCCGTGCCAAGGCAGGAGGTCTGTTTTGTGGGTCTCTCTAATTGAATGGATGTTATAGAATATTAGGGTAAACACTAGAATGAAGACAGCAAAGCGAAGGCATGAGATCAGATTTTTTAAAAAAACAGTTAGACGGATATATGGTTAAATATGCTTAAGCCCATGACTCAAATAGAATTAATCATTTTGAGTCAATTTGGGACCGAGTAAATTAGTTTAGCTCCTCCTGTTCATGGGCTTTTGCAATTCAATAATATTTAACTCTTCATGAAGATGATGCTAAATATATTTCTATATCTATACCTCGTTGACTCAAGTTGTTTCCTATATTTTTTATCTTTTGAAACTAGTGGGTATATAATTTTTCTTCTTGGATTGGATTTGAGGCTTACTCCCCCCTTTAGAATTTTTAGAGATTGATGTGTTACTAATGAATTATGTTGCTGTAATTTGAACGATATGATCTTCATAGGAACGATAAATCTAAAGCTTATAATGAGTAAGTACCTTTCTTGTCCAGCAGTATCCCAAATCTGCGCCTTGATCCTCTTGCGGTTGATAGTAATTGTCCGAGTCTGAAACTCAACTCCAATGGTGGACTTCGAATCGAGGCAGAACTCGTCTCTGGTGAACCTCCCGAGCACCTGAGTCTTCCCCACGGCGGAATCCCCGACCACCACGACCTTGAACACGTAATCGATCTCCGGAGCCTTCTCCATCTCCTCCCCCTCTTCTCCTGATACTTCCTCCTCCTCCTCCATCATCGTTATCTCTGCAGGGTAAGCCTCTGAGGGTGGGTTTAGGTGTTGTGTAGTGATGAGCTGGTGTTTCCTTTCTTAAAAAGAATGTGTTTTATATAGTAAGCATGCCTCACATCACTTATTGTTTGGGCAGTTGCCCTTAAATAAAAATAAGGCTAATACCCATAATAAATAAATAAAAAAAAAGTATGTACTTTTATGCTGTATCTTTGAGCAGCATCCAATATTTGAGCCAGGAAGTGAGGTAGAGCTCATTGACACCTTAGTAGTAGAGAGATCACTTCGTACACTGCGTGATTTATTGTTAGTATAATTAACATCGTATTTTCTTGAATTGAATTCATTATATATTTTTTTCCCCCTCCTTGAGACAGATCATGATCATGCATTAAATCATACATCTCTCTATTGTCTCACCATGAAACTTTGTTCTTATGGTAGTTAATTCATGCTGCTTGATACCTAACCATAGTTTCGGGTCAGAATTAATAATGACATGAATGGGAACTCAGTTCGTAGTGGTCTGCATCCGTGTAGGCACTCTTCAATATTTCAGGAAGTCAAGAGTATGTCACAGCAATTATTTTATAGGCTAAATATCATAAAACACCCCCTTAACTTTGGACGATTATCACAAAACCTCCCTTTAACTTTCAAAATATCAGAAAATCCCCTTAAGTTTAGGAGTTATAAAAAACCCTTTAACTCTAAGTTAAGGGGTTTTCGATAAAATATGAAAGTTAAAGGGTGTTTTGTGATAATCCCTATACTTAAGGGAGAGCTTTCTGACATTTTGGAAGTTAGAGGAAGGGGTTTTTAGACAATCGTCCAAAAGTTAAGGGGTTTTCTGGTATTTACCCTATTTTTTTAATATTCCATTCAAATAGAGCTCATATAGGAGTGTTACAGCAACATAACACAAAGATTTTCTTTACAACTTTTGATCAGCTGCATGTGTTAACTTTTTCTTCCATCTATGTCTGAATGCTTATTCAGGTGACTCTCACCAGAATAAAATAAAAACCATCTATGAACTTTTTATATTTCTAACTGACTGTTGATATTTTGGTACCAGCTAGTTTTGGCTCTGTAGGTCCAGTTAGATTTTCTCAATTTTGAACCTACTCCTTGTCCATATGCATCCATATTGACTAATTTGCACAGCTAATCTAAAGTAGGTAGCTCCAGTCCTAAGTCCTAATGCTAGACTTGCTTATTAGTCTGCATAATGACCCACATGAGAATATGATTATATGCAATACAATCAAGCCCAACAAGAAATAAAACAACTTCAATTCTCATTAAAATGCAAAGAAATGATGCTTGAAGATGTCACGATAATGATGATGTTCAAGGGAATGCTACCTGTTCATCACTGTTACAGGGCGATGATAATGATGGTGTTTGTGATGTGTGACTGCCATAATAGTGCATGTCCAAAGTGCATTGAAAGGAAAAAATATTATTTTGGGTATATCTATTCTCAACATACTAAGTTTAAAAATTATCAGGATAAATATTGCTGGATTATTTCTCCACAGGGTGAGGTAGTTGGTCCCTATTAATTGAAAAGCGAGAAAGTGCATTGAAAGGCCCATTTCGACTCGATTAGGCCGGTTACTATTATGTGGTGGGCCTTAGGCCTGGGGTTAAAGTATTGGAAGGAGTTGTGACCAGCTTTAAATATTGACATAAGCACCTCGTAAGAAGAGTAAAGTTAAATTAATTATAGAAAAAATTAGAACCAGCATGTTCATATTCCTATATTCTATCAACTAATATGTTTTCAAAATTATGAATCAACCTGTATATTTAATAATAAACTAGAGATGATCATATTTAACCAAATGGGTGTGCTAACAGTTTAATATTTGGGTAAAACGAACAAAACCCACTAAACCTCCCTGGGCTCATTTAATAGCACTTGGTCCTACTCAATTCATGAGAAATAGGGGTCATTACTTGCAAATTATCTTTCTAATAGGGTATTTTCTAAGATGCTAAGTACTAGTAAATGAGTTGATGGGGGTTTAACGCAACTGAAAGCATAGATATAGAGAATGATAAAAAAAACCAAATCATGTTTCAGTAAAAATCATTGAATAGTTGCTAATCATGAATTTCAAGACTTTAAGCTGAAAATACGTTCCAAGTGCTAAACCTATTTCTATATAGTGGGCTTTATATGAAATTTCCCCCCGCATTAAGGAGCGTGATGAGCGCCGTCGGTGGGCCTGAGAAGAAATAAATGTGCCGGCCACCGACACCAGAAATTTGATCTACGACTTTGGTGGGCCCATCTTACACTGCATTATTCTTTCATGTGTAAAACAGATGCTGACAGCTCACTTAATTCTGTGATTTTCTTTTTTGCAAATTTCTTTTCCACAATTAGTGTGTCTCTTTCTCTCACTCACTAAAGCAATTATAAGATTAGATTAATCACAGCTCGCTGAGTTGCCATCAGGACTTTAATAGGTGGCTTATGATTAGCGGTGGGAGTTAGGATGTTACAATCTCATCCTTTAATGCCTCGGCTTTGTTGTAACTTTTGATTCAATGGAAATAAGCAACTATTTCACTTATATATCATATCTTATTAAATTTAGATGAGCTTTTCAAGCTAACATGTGAAAAATAAAATCATCATCATCCGTACATATAAGCACTTCAGGGGACTAAGTTCGGCATCCTTCTATTAACAGTTGAATGTGGCACTTGCCAAAAACAGAGCACAATGAAGTTTGTTTTAAGGTTTAGAGTTCATTCCTTAAATCGAAGCACCATTGGCATCAATCAAATCCTTCATGTTTATTCCCTTCATATTTTGTAATTTGCCTTCCTCGATCCAAGCCAATGAGAAAGACCTAACTTCTGAACCTTCTGCATGTTTGTTTGGCGAAGAAGCAAAAGGTTGGCCAGAATACAACATATTTGTTTGGCAAGAAGCAACATGCATATTTCTTACATCTCCACATTCAAACAAGAGTCCGAGTCACTTCATTGGTTCCTTGTTGACTCCCTCAGTACATTCTCTTTGGTTTTTAAAAGTGTTTATGCAATATTTTAAATTTGTAATGTCTATAAATACTGAGTAATTGAAATAAAATATCGACTAATAATAATACACAGATCTGATCTTCTATGCGAAATTGCTCACTAATGAATCCCATGAAAGAAATAAAAGAAAGAATGTCACATGTACTGGTCAATTCATATCGTGCTATGTTCATATTGTTCATCAACAATTCATATTGTGGCATGTGTACATTCTTAGAATATTGATGCTAACAATACTTACGCCATAGCTACGAAAATTGCTATTATTGTTTATAGAAATGCGATAGATACAATCATTTCTAGACTCTCTCTCTCTCACTCGATTGAAAATAGAGACAATCCGTTTTATTATTCATACCCAACTTATTTGATTAAATTCCTGCGGGTGATTTCCAGGAGAGTTGACCTTCGAGCACTACTCATGGGCAGCTTATCGGCTCAGCTACACCCTCTTGAGTACACACAAGCATTTAATTTTATTAAAATTTAAATTGCCAATTAGAAAATGATCTCGACGATGGATGTTTGTTGTACTAATACAACATGCATGTTACAACATTGTAATACTAGATTACATGCGCGTGAGCAACAACTAGCAGAACTAATCGGTAAAGATCTGCATATATTCAATAATACACAATAAATCAAGATTTGCTTTTATTCAGTAGTTACTATACTGTTATTTGTTAATCCCACATCATCATCATAATTAGGTGCTAACCCACTACGACTACCGGTTGTAACCCAAGTTTTTTAGTGATATAAATGAAAGCCTAAAACGCCCTCCCTCCCTCATAATTAATTTTACCCCCCGAAGATCTCAGATCTGCTCTCTGCTCTGCTCTGAAGGAGGAGGAGGAGGAGGAAGCAATGGAGGCGTTCTACTACTTGGTATTTGGCGGGCTCTCGGTGGTGGTGGCGGTGCTGGAGCTGAGCAAAAACAGCAAGGACCAGATCTCAACCTCCCCAGCCTTCAACTCCTTCAAGAACAATTACCTCGTCGTCTACTCTCTCATGATGGGTGGGTATAATTATTACTCTCTTTACCCTTTCTATTGTTTATTTTCGCTGCTATTTTCTGACCTAAGGTCGGATCTGATGCCAAACACCTTCGCCGGATCTAGATCTGGGATTAATTGAGGAGTGCGATCGGAATTTGGCTTATAGGGTTATTGGATGTTTCTAGCGTAATGGATCTGATGATGTTATAGCATTATTGGATCTTTAATTTCTGCTTTAATTATTTTGTTGGAGCAGCTCCATTTTCAGAAAAAACCAAAGAAATTAGGAGACGCTTGTGCTAGAACAGTTTCTTTTTGCTTGAATGGGTACCAAACTAGACCTTTTTGGAGAATTTTCAGAAAAAACCAAGAAATTAGGTACCAAGCTGATGATTATGGAATCTAATGATACCGAAGAAGAAGAAAAAAGACAAGAAACATTTAGATGTATTTGCCTCCTGTGTCTTTTAGGAAGAAAAATTGGAAGCTGCTCCAGTTTATGCACATGTCAAACTTCATTTTGTTGTTAGCTCCTTTTTTTTTATAACTGTGATTCTTTCTCTTGGTTCAGCTGGTGACTGGTTACAGGGCCCTTATGTCTACTACCTCTACAGTCAGTATGGCTTTAACAAGGGTGATATTGGTCGTCTCTTCATCGCCGGTTTCGGATCCTCCATGGTCTTTGGAACAATCGTGGGATCTCTCGCTGACAAAAGGTAGGTCTTTCATAACATTTTGATGTATATTTAGTTGTTTAATCTAGCAAAGTCTGAAACTTTGCTCGCGGTGGGTGTTCTATTTTGAACCCAAATGTAGGGGTCGGAAGAGGGCTTGCGTTACATACTGCATAACCTACATCTTGAGTTGTATTACCAAACATTCCCCACAATATAAGGTGTTGATGTTGGGTCGTATATTGGGAGGCATTGCCACTTCTCTCTTGTTTTCGGCTTTTGAGTCGTGGCTTGTTGCTGAGCACAACAAGGTGAAATAATCTACTGCTTCTATTCTCGTTTCTTTCTTTTCTGTAGTTTCTTTTGAGCTATATGAAATTCTTAAGTGTTCCTCTATGTGGCGGATATTGCGAATTGCCACAATTTATCTATTTCGAAACAACGGTCCATCTCGCAAGCACCTATTTGTGACCAATCCTTTCAGTTGTTTTATGAATGTTCTGCAAGAAGAGAACATAATTATAGAGCTAGTAAATATCATAATCATACATTTCAATCCAATTTTTGTATACTTTATTCCCCCAAGCATTAACCCATTTGAATACTATATACATATTGTAGATTTGTAGAAGAAATATAGAATAACTAGGTATATGGAATGAATATACTTTGTTTATGGTTCATGCGGACATAGTTTGGTGATCCACATGATGTGCTGATAAGGATGCAATATCAAGCTTCTGACCACATATTGGAATATCAGATGTATAGCTTCACAATGTTTATACTGAATAACTAATTTGAAATATATGTAACTGCTTCATATATCTGGAATTCATTTTCATATTCTTAATTCTGACTGACTTGCACATTACTGTTTCAGAGAGGTTTTGAACCACAATGGCTGTCCTTGACTTTCTCGAAGGCTATATTCCTTGGCAATGGTCTCATTGCCATTGTCTCTGGGTTGTTTGCAAACATGTTGGCTGATAACTTGGGTTTTGGCCCTGTGGCTCCTTTCGATGCTGCTGCATGCTTCCTTGCAATCGGCATGGCTATAATCTTATCATCATGGGGTGAAAACTATGGAGATACTTCTGATAACAAGAATTTACTTGCTCAGTTTAAAGTTGCTGCTTTAGCTATTGCTTCTGGTTAGTGTGAAGTTTTCTTAGTATAACAGGAAATAAGTGTTTCATAATTTCTTGTTATCTTTACATTGACATATTTGATCATTTTGCGTTGTTCAGACGAGAAGATTGCTTTACTGGGTGCAATACAGTCACTTTTTGAAGGTTCCATGTATACCTTTGTTTTCTTGTGGACCCCAGCTTTAAGTCCAAATGAGGAGGACATTCCTCATGGTTTTATATTTGCAACCTTCATGTTATCTTCAATGTTGGGGAGTTCTATAGCATCCCGGCTTGTGACCCGTCCAAATCTTAAAGTTGAAAGCTATATGCAGATTGTTTTTGCAATCTCTGCATTCACACTGCTGCTACCGGTTCTTACAACTGTAAGTACCTTAGTTCTTTTGCTAGCCATTAGTTACTTTCTGCATATGATTGTCGATTAACAATGACTTGGCTAATATGTGAAACAGTTCTTAGTGACACCTACTTCAGTTAAAGGGGGCAGCATCTCATTTGCGGGCTGTATTCAACTCTTCGGCTTCTGCACTTTTGAAGCATGTGTGGGGATATTTTGGCCATCTATCATGAAAATGAGATCACAATATGTTCCTGAAGAAGCTAGGAGCACAATCATGAATTTCTTCCGCATTCCTCTAAACATATTCGTGTGTATTGTGCTTTACAATGTAAGAACTACAAGTTTTTCAGTCTCTTTTCCTTACAGTGTCTCTTGACATACACGTACACATGCATGTACACACATACATATATTACTTTGCTTCTCTGAGAGGGAAAATATTTGACTCCTCAATTTTTCTACCACTGGTACTCACATTCCATAGTAATAAGGTGTGGTACTGTATGTTCCTATTTGCTTCTAGCCATGGCTTCAGATATGATGGTTTCGAGATGGAATCTCCTCCACTTAGGGGGAGTATAAATTAAGCCATGTATATCCTCTTTGGTATAATATTAATGTAACCATCTGTATAAAATGATATCCAATAGGTAAGTAGATTCTAGATGTGAAAATTAAAGCTGTAACGTGTTTATCTCTTGTGCATGAACCATATATATACATAATCCTTTATTAACAAATATCTGATGTCCATATACATTCTTGCTCCCTTCATGCTAGAGGAATGTCTTTCCACATAATAGTTGGAAAATATTGTATCAAACAATAAGTTAGGAGCCTCCTAATTTTGTTGCTTACTTGAAGTGTAAGCTCAAATTTCTTCGTATCTTATCACTTTGCGCCGCAGTAGTTAGGCACATTCTCTTTTTTTTTTTTTTTTGTTGCTGTTTGAATCTGCCTTTTGCACAGATTATACAATTTGAGTTTGATACTTTTGCAAATGACTATATTTTAATTGTTGCACATTATAAAAAGAATGCTTGGAGGCATGCATTTCATATTCATTTTAATTACACACCAAAATTGAATGTATGGTGTACTCTATTGTCATGTAGTGAAGCAACTCGTAATTTTACTCATCAGTGGTAACACTTTTAGTCTAGTTGGCATGAATAATAATTATTTAGGTGCATGAAGAATATTCATAATTCATCTTTTGATTAGATTAAATAAAAAATTGAGGATATGTCCCAAAAAAAAAAAAGTTGTCTTAAGCGCTGTTGAATGTTATTTTGCAGGTGAATGCATTCCCTATCACCATCATGTTTGGGATGTGCTCTATTTTCCTCTTCATGGCTTCAATTTTGCAAAGGCGTCTTATGGTTGTGGCTGACGTTCACAAATCAAGTAAGTTGGACAAATGTTTAGTATATCCCTCACATGAGTTTCGCTTTCTGACTCAACAATTTAGGTCCTTCACCCACATGTTAAGTTTAAAACTAAAGATGTTGGGTTTTCATACCACTTCCAATTTCATATATTCATTGCTTACATAAAGTTGATACAAACTCTTATGTGCATCACTCAAATAGTCAAATTTCAGGTGCTATTTTATTTTTCCTTTTCCCAGTATTTGACCAATTTGGGGCATGTTTCGTTGCTGGGAACAATACTTTTTTTAACATGGAAGTAGATAATCAAGAGAGTTGCATTTGTTTTGGAGCAATGCCTTATAGGCAAAATAGTTGTGTTTACTTGCATGAAAAAATTCATGAAAACTTTTTGATCTCTGACAGCCATGTTGGAATTCTCTGAGAAAATTTCTATCTGCCTTCCATGTAGTTCCATCAAAAATGCCCCAAGCCAGGTGGAAAATTTGTGTATCCAACTTCTTTCATTTTTTTACCCAATCAAGTGATTTGATTCGATGAAGTTCATAATTTCTAACAATGCACTGCATGACAACCAAACCGAAACGTGGTAAATTTTGTTTTTCTTTTTTCCTGCCATCTACTTTCTTAGGAAAACAGATAAGCGTCAGTTGGAAAAGTTCTCTTTGAAACCATCACATTGAAGAGAAGTCCAGTTTTAGTTTCAAGGAATCAAACATGCCCTTTACGTGTTCCATTCTATGTTGCATGGGTACTTCTATCTTGAAGCTGTACCCGTACCTGACACGTCCCATACCTGTACCTGTTCCCGACGCTTATTGGACACTCCTTGAATATAGACATACACTTATTCAGATGTGTACTCAATTATGCAATACATTTTTTAATTTAAAACACTCATCATACACTTCTTGGACCAGGCTCGTGTTCATTTCAGCCCATATTCAGTTCTAAGCTACGATTTCAAAGGTTCTTTTGCGTATTTAGTTTAGAACTATGTTTGCAGCCCGTGTGACGTAGGACAGGATGCGGAAGGACACGAATGCAAAGAAGGCAAGCAATCACACGGATGGAGAGCCCTAAAGTGAGCTACGTGCGTGCACTAAATGTAAATGCAAACTAACTAGCAAATAACTAAAGATGTAGTGCAACCCTATTACCTAAAATGATAATGATGATTAATCATGCAAGGAATCACAGAAATATCAATACACAATATAATTATAATTTCCCTACAGCTCTCAAGAGATTGCAAGATTAACAGTTAGAAATTAATGTCCTGTTTAAAGTTCACCTGAGGGGTGTAAGGAATTAACACCTAAATCGTCAAAGATCCGAATCAGGACCGAGTTGAAAAGCTCTGTTGCAAACTTGGTGAACTAATCCACGAAATTGAAGAACCAACTAGCCCCCAACTACTTAGATTTGAATTTACCACACACCTGTAAGCAAAGAGACAATTAATCCACAAAGCAATCAAATTAGGTCTGAAATAAACTTAGCAAGTCTAGGGTTTCGAGAACTCGGTTGAAGATACTGTTCAAGTGAACAGTGATCGGACTGCGTGAACAGCAGCCGAACCGGTGTTGAAGAAGATAGGAAAATCGTGTGAACAGTGATCGGAGCAGAGCGTGAACAGTAACCGGAGTAACTGTTCACATGACCAGTGACGGCGAGGCTAGGTCTGAGTTGGGTATGATTTTGTTTGAATGGAGGGTTGGATATGAGTTGAGGGTATAATGAAAGGCTGTGATTTGATCAGAACAATTAAAATAAAATGGGCTTCACACCCTGGCTTCACACCCTCATAGCAATTCACATGCTAATTTGAAAACTCAGAATTATCATATCAAAAATAGTCTGCCTTTCACTGAAGCCTTACATCATTATTTATAACCATAACAAAATCAAATCAAATCCCTAAATCACTCTCAAATCTTAGCAAAAGTAGAAACTAATATAAAAGCCTAACAATTAAAATCCTTGAGATCATGAGGAATATATCCAGAATCAATCAATATCCTCCAAATCCAATCACATGTTTCTTTCTCCTGGAATATACTCTCCATGGATTCCCATCACCGTGCATTTATGCCATGTCCTCGTATCCAACCTTTTACAAGTTTGTCGTGTCCTGTATCTGCATCCGTACTGGTACACGTACCCGTATCCGTGCAACTTAGTTTCTATTTTATATTCACGTCTCTGTGCTATTTGACCAATTTAGTGTGCCTACTTGTATTTACATCTCTGACAATTTCACACATTTAGTGCACGCTATTTGTGTTCACATCTCTGATTGTTTGTTTGTGCTATTTCTAAATATATCGCATGTGGTTTGATATGGACTACATTATCCCTTAATCTCTTTGCTGTCCTCCAAATTCGAGGAAATTGCTTTTTAGTTACATATTCTCTGTAAGTTACCATCCGTTGCTATCTCAAACAAATCTAATACTATGTGTCTTCATTCTTTGTTTTTCCAATTTAGCACATGGATTTATGGTTTCTGATTTCTATGCTGTCATCCTCATGTTCTGATACTTCACTGCAGAGTCTCAAGATTGGACATCGATGGAGAGAGATCCTGAAAGAGAACCACTAAGTATGTAATAGGCAAGAAGACAGACCGGTGGGGATAGGAATAGTACACTTCCAATCGCCACATGTCACCATAAGATAATGCTAGCGTCTCGTGCTTGTTTCATGTGATATATGCTTTATGGAGGAGAGGGGTGAATTTAAAGGTGCAGTGAGCTTCAGGAACATTCTCAAGTGGAAACCTGCTATCTGCTCCTCATGAGAAGCTCTCCTAGTTCTTTTTTTTTTTTTTTCCAGTTTAAGTAATTTATCAAGAGGCAGCTTGTGCGAAAGCACACAAGCTTATCTGTTGGATCACTTGGCCCCTTATTATCATTTTTGCTGCTCCTCCTCTATCTCACCTAATTATTTATTCAATCAAATGTTTTGATATGTGCCTTTTGGATTTGTACTTTGTAGGTATACAGAACAGTAGCTTCTAAGGTTTTATCAGTATGTAATAATTTCTGTTATTTTTTCTTTTCAACAATCTTTATTATTTGACTGTCATATAAAATGATAAGTGATTGTTATATCACTGGTGAATTGACTTGTCGTTATTTGATTATCTTGTTCAATGTGTTGATCTTCTGTGGAAAAAATCACCTTATATTCAAAATATGCAGAGGTCCGAAGGGTTTTCCTATGATACCACGCGCATGGTTGTATTCTAGATTTGGTTATCTAAAATTTTTTTCTGAGTTGTATTTTGATCTGAACATATTCTATAATGTTAGATAGCTTGCTCAGATGAACTGATGCAGGTTTTATAAATTTTAAATTTTAACATTTGTTATTACAGGAGTTGCTTCTTTGTTCTTCCTAGCTTTCTTAAGGAGGGATGGGCTTTAGTAACAGCAAAAAACAATCTGATGCGTCAGTAGAACTTTATCATCTACCCTTGAATTTATCTCTGTATCAGATTAATCACAAATAATGGCTGTCAAGTGTTCTTTATTGCTCCAGTATTTGTTATTATTTTCATATACACGCTACAAATGACTTCCACTGAATGACTTGCAAGCATGTATGTTGATAAATCCAAAGAGGCTTGACTAATAAAATGTTTTCAGCCAAGCATATATCGAGCAAAGGAGGAATCCAATCCTAATCATCCAAATTCAGTGACCACCAAAATCTCCTCCTCTATCCCTCCCCCTCTGTTCCTTCCCTCTCTGAGTTAAACTTCTCTCAAACAATGGAAGCCTTATCAACAACTCAACCAGCCTCCTCTCTCCTTCCCAAATCCTTCACCTCTACCAACCCCAACAACCCCTTCCTTCACAATCTCAAGCCCCCTCCTCCTCTCCCATCAATCAACCCCAACCCCCATCCTTTATCCACAACCACCCTCTCCAACAAATCCTTCAAACGCCTCTCCACCCCTCTCCTCACCTTCTCTTCTCCCTCTCCCCCTCCCCTCAAACCAACACCTCAAACTCACACAAGGGCAGCAACCGGTTACGCCGCCGCGCTGCTTGACATCGCGGTTTGCGACGGAGCTCTCCGCGGAGCTGCGAAGGATGCGAGGAGGGTGAAGAGGATAGTGAAGGCGGTGTTGGAGGATGAGGGGGTGGAGGAACGGCAGAAGGGGGAGGTGGTGAAGAGGGCGGTGGAGGGCGGAGGGTTTTACGCGAGGTTGGTCGTGTTGGTGAGGATGTTGGTGGGGAAGGGGAAGGTTGGGGTGGTGGAGGAGGTGATGGAGGAGTTTGGGAGGCTGTGGGAGGAGCTCTGTGGGGTTAGGAGGAGGAGCTTGGTGTGTGTCAGTTGAAAGTGGAAGAAGACCAAGTAGTTGCGTTTTGATTATACTTGGGGTGTTTAGATAAAATCTTATTGATGAAATACATTCTACATTTGTAAGTTGGATTGGCTTCTGAAGCTTTGTAATAAAGTAATATGTTTATGGGATTATTGCGGTAATGGTATTGGACATGGTTATTTGAGTAATGATGAATCTATGGTTGTTCCTTTCATGTTTTGGGCTACTTATTATTGTGAAAGCACCCACTTTAATGTACAGGTTTCAAAAGCAGTTGCTTGAGAAAGATGATCAAGCATTTGCTGAATGAATTAGCGTACCCTTTTAATGTGTCGATAGAGTACTTGTATACGAAATATGAAAATTAGTAAATCTGAGTTTATACTTTCTTTTATAAAAAAACACGCCCACATTGTTGTATGCACCAAGCAAAACAAAGCCACACCCATTTCTTTGAGTTGTGATCTCTGTCTCAAATCTTTCAGAGATCAAACCAAAACAAATATGTTAATGCCTTAAAACTTTGCATACAAAATAATGGCATGAAAATGAGAGGTATATACTAGACAGCTTCTCAAACTGACATAAATTATTGGCAGATTTTACAAACACATATAATCCATGGGTACTTCATGACAAAAAGTTGGATGATAAAAAAATTCTCACATACAGCTGAATACAGAGGAGATGCTCCTTACCAAGAATAGGAATGATTTGCCACCAAATATTGCCCAGTATTTCTCTGTTTTCATCATGATATGAGTGCAGATCAGTTAACAAGCAGATATGCAACGCTTGTAACTTGAGATTCTCCTTTTGGCCACAGAGATTAACCTCAGGATGATCCTCTTTTCTGAACTTTACAGGTTTCACGAACGGTACGAAGTCTGATATTCAAAGACTTGAGCTTATCAAATCCTGAAAACAAATGGTGTACACACATATGCATGCTCATTTGTGTCAGGAAATTGCCAATGCTGCACCAGTCCCTGTTGCTATAAGAGAATTGCCACCAAATTTAAGTTGCAACACTTTGCTTATATATTCAACACCTCATTAAGGACCTCTCTCCATTTCCCAGTATCAACAACCACCTTCTTCACGAACACACCCCAACTCTCTTCATCAACAAACCCCCCATTCCTCAGCACCAAATCCCTCAAAACCCTAACAGCCTCCTCTCCCTCTCCACACTCAAAGAGCCCATCAACTAAAACTCCATATGTTGACTTATTAGGCACACACCCTTTCTCTACCATCTCCTCCAAAACCCTAACCCCTTCCTTCGCCTTCCCCGCCTTACAAAACCCCTTGATCAGCACGTTATATGTGAACACATTTGGGTAACACTTTTTCTCCACCATATCATCCCACAACCTCCCGCTTCTTGCAATTCTCCATTCTCACACATACCTGATATAAGGGTATTATCGTCAACACACTAGGAATGAACCCTCGCTCGAACTCATCAAACAGTTTTCTTGCATCCCAAACTTTCCCAGCTTTACATAGCCAATAAATCAATGTGCTCGATATTGAGTTATCGGGTGTCACATTCTTCTTCAGAAGCTTCCTCCATATCTCACAAGCGTCCTCTACCTTCCCATCTTCGCACAATGCATCGATCACCCTGCAACACAAGGAAGAGCTCGGCACGTGTTTGGAACTGAGCATGTCTTGAATCAAATTCAGTGCTTCCCCCGACCTCTTCCCTTCACAACAAGCTCGAATGATGACGGTATACGTCGCCTCATTTGGAGAAACCCCATTCTCCTCCATTTCATCCATAACCTTAACAGCATCGTCGAGCTTTCCAATCCCGCAATACCCATCGATCAAAACTGTATAAGTCCTGACATCGGGCCCCAACCCTTTACTCCTTGCCTCGTCAAACACCCTTCTCGCCTCGCCCATCTCCTCCTCCTCGCAATAAAACGACATGATCGTGGTATACGTGACCTCATTAGGCACCATCCCCCACTCAGGCATTTCATCAAGCACTCTCCTCGCCTCGCCAATCCTCCCCATTTCGCAAATCGCCTTGATCAAGATATTACAAGTAAACACGTTGGGCGCAATCCCAAACTTCCTATAACAATTCCTGAACAAAACGTGCACAAGATCGTATCTTTTGTTCTGAATCATGGCATTGAGCAGGGCGTTGAAAGCCCGGACCGAGGTCTTCACTCCGAAGGAAGGGATGGAGAGGAATGTCTTGAGAGAAGAGGTGGGTTTGGATGCGAGGGAGTAAGCTTTGATCAGGGTGATGAAGAGCTGCTCGCCGCAGCGGAGCTGGGATTGTTTGAGGGAGGAGAGGAGGGAGGGGATCGGGTGGAGGAGGTTGGCGGAGACGAGGCGGTCGACGAGGGAGTGGTAGGTTGCGTAATTATGGCGGAAGTTGGGGGTGAAGCTGGCGGCGTGGTGGAAGATGGAGAGGGAGGTTAACGGGTCGGGTTGGATGCGGATGAGGCGGGCGATCTTGTTGGGGGTTGGGAAGCGCGGCCAGGGGTTGACTGGGGGAGAGACCGTGTAGTTTGAGAGGAGGGAGGATTTTGAGTCGGCGGAGTTTTTTAGGTGGCCCACGTCGATGATTGGGCTGGTCAGGTGGGCCAGGTCCACCACGGTGGACGCGCGGCGGCGGAGGACCGGAGTGGGCTGCAGCGGCGGCATCTTTGCTCCGCTCCCGTTTTCCCCAGACGCAATGCAAGGTAGGGAGAAGTTAGGGGGAAAACAAAGTTCAGGGGAAATAGACAGAAACTTTGGGGGGTTTTCTGAAAATTACTCGCCTCCCTTCACAGCCATTGTTTTCGAAAAGTGGGCCCCACCCCCACTCCATCTCCGCACCCCTTCTCTTCCCTCCTCCACCTCTCGAATATCTCCCCCCCAAATCTCCCTCTCTGATGATGATGATGATGATGATGATGATGATGATGATGATGATGATGATGATGATGATGATGATGATGATGACGCCTCTTTCTCTCTCCTCAACTCACCGCCTCTTTCTCTCTCTTCTCAGGCCCACCTTCCCGCCAAAGCCCCGAACCTAGCTCCCTCCCGCTTTCTCCGCCGGCCCCGTCGCCGATCGGTCCCGCCGGTCGCCGCCTCTGCCTATTCTCGCCAAGTAATGACGGCTAATTCAAAGACTACGTTCTCCTCTTTTGCTTCTCTTAATAGAGAGTAATAAAAAAAAAATCTTGCCTTTTTTTCTTCCTTCTCTTGTTTTGAGTAGGAATCCAAGTACTTGGAATGGGACTCGATGACCGCGAAGTTCGCCGGAGCTTCAAACATACCTTTTCTGCTCATTCAGCTCCCTCAGATTCTGCTCAATTATCAGAACCTCGTTGCCGGGGATAAAGCTGCGCTCTTTGCAGTCCCCTGGCTTGTAAGATTATGAACCTAATTCTCCTTCCTTTTTGTGTTTGATAAATTATCTATCATAATGCAGATTTGATTAACTTGACTTTGGAACGCAATGACAAATTGCGTAAATTATGCCCTTTGGAATTCGGTTGCCCTTCAACGCTGCGTTTTTTTGTTAACGAAGAGGTGCAAATGTCCTCAATTTAAAAGAGTAAAGCATTGGTATTATTAGAATTCAAAAAACTTTTAATTGTATCCAAACAAATACATAAAAGCGAAATAAAAGTTAATCCGTTGGTTATGGCCGATATATTTAGAGACATACTTATATCCTTGCCACTGCATCAATGCTCAACATATGATGAGGGTTTATGTTGTTCACTTCGGTAAACCAAAAATCTAAAGCTATGTATGAAGAGAGTAAGAGATATATGTTTTTGTCCTCTTAAAATCCTGTAGGTTTAGCTCCTTTTTCTTGTTGCAACAGGTCTCATTTTTCAGAATTAACCAAATTAAGATGTGCATCAGGTTAGATTAAATCTTCGCTGTTCCGCTTCCATCTTAATGTTCTTAGGCTTCATGCCATCTACTTTAACTTAAAGAGAGTCTTCTCCATGATCAGATTCTGTTTGTCCTAACAAATGGTTGTGCCCTGGACTAAAGGCGATTTTATCTTGCGTAATTTCTTTTATATTTCATTTAACACATGAATGGGAGGGCATCCCTTTTTAATAAGTAACATGAATCCTGAAGTTTGACAGGGAATGCTGACAGGCCTCCTTGGAAACCTGACACTGCTCTCCTACTTTGTCAAGAAGAAAGAAAAAGAGGCAATTCTTGTTCAGACTTTGGGCGTCGTTTCAATCTATGTTGTCATAGCGCAGCTTGCTATGGCTGGCTCCATGCCCCTTCCTCAGTACATTGCGACATCGGTAGTTGTCGCCTTGGGGTTAGTCTTGAACTTCCTGAATTATTTCCGATGGCTTCATAATGGGATTTGGCAGCTTTGGGAGGATTTTATAACCATAGGAGGGCTCTCAGTTCTACCACAGGTGAACATATGTTGTCCGGTTATAATTACTGCAGTGATGGTGATGAAGCTTATCAGCTAGCTTCTTGCTGTTTCAGGTCATGTGGTCGACATTTGTCCCTTTCATTCCTAACAGCATTTTACCGGGCACTGTTTCTTGTGTTATAGCCACTGCTGCGGTTATTCTGGTATGCTTTTTTGAATTTATTTGGCTTTAATGTATTGCACATTACTTTATGAGCTGGAACTGTCAAGAGTATTGTAGGATTACATTCTCTTAAAAATAATGTAGGATTCCTAACCTGTCAATAGACCTCTAAGGTTTAACTTTTAGCTAATGCTGCACCAGTCCCTGTTGCTATAAGAGAATTGCCACCAAATTTAAGTTGCAACACTTTGCTTATATATTCAACACCTCATTAAGGACCTCTCTCCATTTCCCAGTATCAACAACCACCTTCTTCACAAACACACCCCAACTCTCTTCATCAACAAACCCCCCATTCCTCAACACCAAATCCCTCAAAACCCTAACAGCCTCCTCTCCCTCTCCACACTCAAAGAGCCCATCAACTAAAACTCCATACGTCGACTTATTAGGGACACACCCTTTCTCTACCATCTCCTCCAAAACCCTAACCCCTTCCTTCGCCTTCCCTGCCTTACAAAACCCCTTGATCAGCACGTTATATGTGAACACATTTGGGTAACACTTTTTCTCCACCATATCATCCCACAACCTCCCCGCTTCTTGCAATTCTCCATTCTCACACATACCTGATATAAGGGTATTATACGTCAACACACTAGGAATGAACCCTCGCTCGAACTCATCAAACAGTTTTCTTGCATCCCAAACTTTCCCAGCTTTACATAGCCAATAAATCAATGTGCTCGATATTGAGTTATCGGGTGTCACATTCTTCTTCAGAAGCTTCCTCCATATCTCACAAGCGTCCTCTACCTTCCCATCTTCGCACAATGCATCGATCACCCTGCAACACAAGGAAGAGCTCGGCACGTGTTTGGAACTGAGCATGTCTTGAATCAAATTCAGTGCTTCCCCCGACCTCTTCCCTTCACAACAAGCTCAATGATGACGGTATACGTCGCCTCATTTGGAGAAACCCCATTCTCCTCCATTTCATCCATGACCTTAACAGCATCATCGAAGCTTTCCAATCCCGCAATACCCATCGATCAAAACTGTATAAGTCCTAACATCGGGCCCCAACCCTTTACTCCTTGCCTCGTCAAACACCCTTCGCCTCGCCCATCTCCTCCTCCTCGCAATAAAACGACATGATCGTGGTATACGTGACCTCATTAGGCACCATCCCCACTCAGGCATTTCATCAAGCACTCTCTCGCCTCGCCAATCCTCCCCATTTCGCAAATCGCCTTGATCAAGATGTTACAAGTAAACACGTTGGGCGCAATCCCAAACTTCCTATAACAATTCTTGAACAAAACGTGCACGAGATCGTATCTTTTGTTCTGAATCATGGCATTGAGCAGGGCGTTGAAAGCCCGGACCGAGGTCTTCACTCCGAAGGAGGGAATGGAGAGGAATGTCTTGAGAGAAGAGGTGGGTTTGGATGCGAGGGAGTAAGCTTTGATCAGGGTGATGAAGAGCTGCTCGCCGCAGCGGAGCTGGGATTGTTTGAGGGAGGAGAGGAGGGAGGGGATCGGGTGGAGGAGGTTGGCGGAGACGAGGCGGTCGACGAGGGAGTGGTAGGTTGCGTAATTATGGCGGAAGTTGGGGGTGAAGCTGGCGGCGTGGTGGAAGATGGAGAGGGAGGTTAACGGGTCGGGTTGGATGCGGATGAGGCGGGCGATCTTGTTGGGGTTGGGAAGCGCGGCCAGGGGTTGACTGGGGAGAGACCGTAGTTTGAGAGGAGGGAGGATTTTGAGTCGGCGGAGTTTTTAGGTGGCCCACGTCGATGATTGGGCTGGTCAGGCCAGGTCCACCACGGTGGACGCGCGGCGGCGGAGGACCGGAGTGGGCTGCAGCGGCGGCATCTTTGCTCCGCTCCTGTTTTTCCCCAGACGCAATGCAAGGTAGGGAGAAGTTAGGGGAAAACAAAGTTCAGGGAAATAGACAGAAACTTTGGGGTTTTCTGAAAAATTCCCTTCACAGCCATTGTTTTCGAAAAGTGGGCCCCACCCCACTCCATCTCCGCACCCTTCTCTTCCCTCCTCCACCTCTCGAATATCTCCCCAAATCTCCCTCTCTGATGATGATGATGATGACGCCTCTTTCTCTCCCTCAACTCACCGCTCTCTCGGCCCACCTTCCCGCCAAAGCCCCGAACCCTAGTTCTCCCGCTTTCTCCGCCGGCCCTGTCGCCGATCGGTCCCGCCGGTCGCCTCTGCCTATTCTCGCCAAGTAATGACGGCTAATTCAAAGACTACGTTCTCTCTTTGCTTCTCTTAATATAATAAAAAAAATCTTGCCTTTTTTCTTTCCTCTTGTTTTGTAGGAATCCAAGTACTTGAATGGGACTCGATGACCGCGAAGTTCGCCGGAGCTTCAAACATACCTTTTCTGCTCATTCAGCTCCCTCAGATTCTGCTCAATTATCAGAACCTCGTTGCCGGGGATAAAGCTGCGCTCTTTGCAGTCCCCTGGCTTGTAAGATTATGAACCTAATTCTCCTTCCTTTTGTGTTTGATAAATTATCTATCATAATGCAGATTTGATTAACTTGACTTTGGAACGCAATGACAAATTGCGTAAATTATGCCCTTTGGAATTCGGTTGCCCTTCAACGCTGCGTTTTTGTTAACGAAGAGGTGCAAATGTCCTCAATTTAAAAGAGTAAAGCATTGGTATTATTAGAATTCAAAACCCTTTCTCTACCATCTCCTCCAAAACCCTAACCCCTTCCTTCGCCTTCCCTGCCTTACAAAACCCCTTGATCAGCACGTTATATGTGAACACATTTGGGTAACACTTTTTCTCCACCATATCATCCCACAACCTCCCGCTTCTTGCAATTCTCCATTCTCACACATACCTGATATAAGGGTATTATACGCCAACACACTAGGAATGAACCTCGCCGAACTCATCAAACAGTTTTCTTGCATCCCAAACTTTCCCAGCTTTACATAGCCAATATATCAATGTGCTCGATATCGAGTTATCGGGTGTCACATTCTTCTTCAGAAGCTTTTTCCATATCTCACAAGCGTCCTCCACCTTCCCATCTTCGCACAATGCATCGATCACCTTGCAACACAAGGAAGAGCTCGGCACGTGTTTGGAACTGAGCATGTCTTGAATCAAATTCAGTGCTTCCCCCGACCTCTTCCCTTCACAACAAGCTCGAATGATGACGGTATACGTCGCCTCATTTGGAGAAACCCCATTCTCCTCCATTTCATCCATGACCTTAACAGCATCATCGAGCTTTCCAATCCCGCAATACCCATCGATCAAAACTGTATAAGTCCTAACATCGGGCCCCAACCCTTTACTCCTCGCCTCGTCAAACACCCTTCTCGCCTCGCCCATCTCCTCCTTCTCGCAATAAAACGACATGATCGTGGTATACGTGACCTCATTAGGCACCATCCCCCACTCAGGCATTTCATCAAGCACTCTCCTCGCCTCGTCAATCCTCCCCATTTCGCAAATCGCCTTGATCAAGATGTTACAAGTAAACACGTTGGGCGCAATCCCAAACTTCCTATAACAATTCTTGAACAAAACGTGCACGAGATCGTATCTTTTGTTCTGAATCATGGCATTGAGCAGGGCGTTGAAAGCCCGGACCGAGGTCTTCACTCCGAAGGAGGGAATGGAGAGGAATGTCTTGAGAGAAGAGGTGGGTTTGGATGCGAGGGAGTAAGCTTTGATCAGGGTGATGAAGAGCTGCTCGCCGCAGCGGAGCTGGGATTGTTTGAGGGAGGAGAGGAGGAGGGATCGGGTGGAGGAGGTTGGCGGAGACGAGGCGGTCGACGAGGGAGTGGTAGGTTGCGTAATTATGGCGGAAGTTGGGGTGAAGCTGGCGGCGTGGTGGAAGATGGAGAGGAGGTTAACGGGTCGGGTTGGATGCGGATGAGGCGGGCGATCTTGTTGGGGTTGGGAAGCGCGGCCAGGGGTTGACTGGGGAGACCGTGTAGTTTGAGAGGAGGGAGGATTTTGAGTCGGCGGAGTTTTAGGTGGCCCACGTCGATGATTGGGCTGGTCAGGTGGGCCAGGTCCACCACGGTGGACGCGCGGCGGCGGAGGACCGGAGTGGGCTGCAGCGGCGGCATCTTTGCTCCGCTCCCGTTTTCCCCAGACGCAATGCAAGGTAGGGAGAAGTTAGGGGGAAAACAAAGTTCAGGGGAAATAGACAGAAACTTTGGGGGGTTTTCTGAAAATTACTCGCCTCCCTTCACAGCCATTGTTTTCGAAAAGTGGGCCCCACCCCCACTCCATCTCCGCACCCCTTCTCTTCCCTCCTCCACCTCTCGAATATCTCCCCCCCAAATCTCCCTCTCTCTGATGATGATGATGATGACGCCTCTTTCTCTCTCCTCAACTCACCGCCTCTTTCTCTCTCTTCTCGGGCCCACCTTCCCGCCAAAAAGCCCCCGAACCCTAGCTCCCTCCCGCTTTCTCCGCCGGCCCCGTCGCCGATCGGTCCCGCCGGTCGCCGCCTCTGCCTATTCTCGCCAAGTAATGACGGCTAATTCAAAGACTACGTTCTCCTCTTTTGCTTCTCTTAATAGAGAGTAATAAAAAAAAAATCTTGCCTTTTTTTTCTCTTCCTTCTCTTGTTTTGAGTAGGAATCCAAGTACTTGGAATGGGACTCGATGACCGCGAAGTTCGCCGGAGCTTCAAACATACCTTTTCTGCTCATTCAGCTCCCTCAGATTCTGCTCAATTATCAGAACCTCGTTGCCGGGGATAAAGCTGCGCTCTTTGCAGTCCCCTGGCTTGTAAGATTATGAACCTAATTCTCCTTCCTTTTTGTGTTTGATAAATTATCTATCATAATGCAGATTTGATTAACTTGACTTTGGAACGCAATGACAAATTGCGTAAATTATGCCCTTTGGAATTCGGTTGCCCTTCAACGCTGCGTTTTTTTGTTAACGAAGAGGTGCAAATGTCCTCAATTTAAAAGAGTAAAGCATTGGTATTATTAGAATTCAAAAAACTTTTAATTGTATCCAAACAAATACATAAAAGCGAAATAAAAGTTAATCCGTTGGTTATGGCCGATATATTTAGAGACATACTTATATCCTTGCCACTGCATCAATGCTCAACATATGATGAGGGTTTATGTTGTTCACTTCGGTAAACCAAAAATCTAAAGCTATGTATGAAGAGAGTAAGAGATATATGTTTTTGTCCTCTTAAAATCCTGTAGGTTTAGCTCCTTTTTCTTGTTGCAACAGGTCTCATTTTTCAGAATTAACCAAATTAAGATGTGCATCAGGTTAGATTAAATCTTCGCTGTTCCGCTTCCATCTTAATGTTCTTAGGCTTCATGCCATCTACTTTAACTTAACGAAGTCTTCTCCATGATCAGATTCTGTGTTCTTAATTGTCCTAACAAATGGTTGTGCCCTGGACTAAAGGCGATTTTATCTTGCGTAGTTTCTTTTATATTTCATTTAACACATGAATGGAAGGGCATCCCTTTTTAAAAAGTAACATGAATTATGAAGTTTGACAGGGAATGCTGACAGGCCTCCTCGGAAACCTGACACTGCTCTCCTACTTTGTCAAGAAGAAGGAAAAAGAGGCAATTCTTGTTCAGACTTTGGGCGTCGTTTCAATCTATGTTGTCATAGCGCAGCTTGCTATGGCTGGCTCCATGCCCCTTCCTCAGTACATTGCGACATCGGTAGTTGTCGCCTTGGGGTTAGTCTTGAACTTCCTGAATTATTTCCGATGGCTTCATAATGGGATTTGGCAGCTTTGGGAGGATTTTATAACCATAGGAGGGCTCTCAGTTCTACCACAGGTGAACATATGTTGTCGGTTATAATTACTGCATGATGGTGTGTAGAATTTTGTAAAAAATACGAAGGCGGTAATATCCTGAAACACTATCGATGAAGGTTACAAGTCGACAACTTTCACGATGACAAAGGAGAATCGAAGCTAATGTCTCAGTACGGATTCAAGTTGACAATCCTTGTGAAAAGAGATCACAAGTTTTGATCTCTTCAATTCAAAATGCTGGGCTCATCCCTCGTTTCAATTCAAAGCGAACATGGCTCGTTGAAGCTAAGCGGGCATGGCTATGCGGCGTCGAAGCCCAAAGCGGAACTGCGGCCAGCGTTGACTTAAGCAGGCGTAAGCGCGTTCACGGTATTTCAAAATCGCGAACCGTGGCTGCGTTTCAACTAAGCGCGAAGACACCCGACCAGCGTTGAAAAAGCGGCGGCACACATAGCCCGGCGTTGATCAAACGGCACATGGCCGCGTTCCAGAAGCTCAAAGCAGGCGAGGCTTGCTCGAGCCCATGACTTGGCGTTTTGACTCATTCAAACATGAGTTGAGCGGTTCCTCAACCGTTTGAGTAATTTAAGGGGTGGTTACACCCACTAACCCCATTATGGAGCATTTTAAGGGGTGGTTACACCTTTAACCCCTATAAATGGGGGTTTTCACAGCCAAATGAAAGAGGTTGAAAGGTTTTTGGCCGGAGAACTAACAAAGGGAAGAACCAGTTTCCTCTGCGCAGCTGTGATCGGCGTGACGATCGGACCTTCATCCGTGGTCTGATCGGAGTGAAACTTGGAGGCAACCTCAACACTCATCGTTCCTAATTCTGAACGGTGGAGATTGATTTCTACCGGTTGGATTTGGAGATATTGAGGTTTTACCGAAGCCAATTGTGCAGAGAACGGTTTCTTCTGTGCAGCTGTGATCGGCGTGACGATCGGACCTTCATCCGTGGTCTGATCGGAGTGAAACTTGGAGGGCAGCCTCAACACTCATCGTTCTTAATTCTGAACGGTGGAGATTGATTTCTACCGGTTAGATTTGGAGATATTGAGGTTTTACCGAAGATCTCCTTTGCTGGCATCAACTCTCCTAGAGAGTTCAACTTGATTACAGTTTTCAAACTTGCACGGCAAGTTCTTCTCCGCCATTCTTGGCTAAAAGGATTACTAATCCTTTTCTAAAATCAACTCTATCAAAGAGTTCTTAACTCGGCCAGAGTTCTAAACTTGCTCTTGCGAGTTATTGTTCAACCTCGTCCCACGAGTCAAGACGGTCGGATCGTCAACGGGATACAAGATTCAAGCTCCCACCGCTACCGTGAATAACCCAGATTAAATAAAGGGAAGGGTCTTCGTTGATCCTTCCCTCTTTTGTAAATCGGGCAACCGATCGAGGAATTTGTAATTTCTTTTTATCTAAGTCAGTTAGAGAGAGAGAGATTGCATTCGAGAGATTGTATTCATTATTCTTCAAATAGAATAGACCAATTTTATAATTTTCCTCGCGAACATGGTGATGAAGCTTATCAGCTAGCTTCTTGCTGTTTCAGGTCATGTGGTCGACATTTGTCCCTTTCATTCCTAACAGCATTTTACCGGGCACTGTTTCTTGTGTTATAGCCACTGCTGCGGTTATTCTGGTATGCTTTTTTGAATTTATTTGGCTTTAATGTATTGCACATTACTTTATGAGCTGGAACTGTCAAGAGTATTGTAGGATTACATTCTCTTAAAAATAATGTAGGATTCCTAACCTGTCAATAGACCTCTAAGGTTTAACTTTTAGCTAATGTCCATCCTGTGCTTGAAACTTTGCACCAGGCTGGAGGCTTGATCTGTGCATTAGCAATAAATTGAAAGCCAGTGGTTGAGGTTATCTAAAGTTCACTAGCAATGAAATCTTTCCATATCCAGAGGAGCTCGTCTGTGCTCAATAGAGCATATATTTTTCATACAGTTTTATTGTTTACTTCTTAAAGTTTTATTTTATGGTTAAGCCATGATGCTACAGTACCTGTGCCGTGCAGGCACGGACTGGAAAACTTTCAGAAAAAGGAAAGAACTTTGTCGGGTCACTATCCGGATGGACTGCTACTCTACTTTTCATGTGGATGCCCATTGCTCAGATGGTATGTAGATTTCTTTTTCTTTCTCATTGAAAGTGTAAACCATTTGCATTTTCGGGGACACCCATCTGATGTCTTTTTTATCATGCATAGTGGACAAACTACCTCAACCCAGATAACATCAAAGGGTTATCAGCTTTGACACTGTTGCTTGGTATGATTGGCAATGCGCTTATGATCCCACGTGCTTTGTTCATCCGCGATCTAATGTGGTATTAATCTTCTTGATCTTTTTCTCTTGATCTCTTTATCTCTTTGTTCACGACGCATACCTTGTACCAGATGTTAAAGATACAAAGCTACCGCCACCCATATATAAATCAGGCCTAAAGTTTGATTTTGACATCTTACTTGGTGCTTTCTATAATCTATGCTTTCCGGATCATGTTGCCTATAATATTCGGTTTTGTGCAATGGCTTAAAAGGGTTTAGTTACACAAAAATTTCGTACTAACTCATAATTTGTTTCTGGAAGGTTCACTGGTGCCTCTTGGGCATCTGTTCTGCAGGGATGGGGAAACTTGGTATGCATGTACTGGTAAGATTCCTTTCTTTTCAAGCATGTTTCTGTAAAATTTTGGTTAATTCCCTTGAGAAAGATTATTTCTGACCTTTGTATTGTTCTTCAGTTTTAACAGTATCAACAGGAATTTCTTCTTTGGAGCAACAACTGGTTTGTTTTTATGGCTAGGTATTTCTTTTATTTTCCATACAGTAACATGATAGTCCTGGATAGAACAATATACCCATTCCAGTATCCTATCAATTTAATTTATCATACATGTACTTCTATCTTAGGATGTGTATTTTTCCAGAACAAACTATTGTTTCATTTGCTATAAGTTCATACCAAAGTGAGACTGCCAAAGAATTCTGTCCTCTTTGGATACAGCGGAACTATTACACTTCAAAGAAAAGGACTCTCTAAATGCTGAAATTTTTGACTGAGTAAGTAGTGAACTTGTATAGTTCTCAAGAAAAGACTTTTGAAAACAAATGTATGAACACGGGTGCAACACGATAAGATGAGATATACCTCCCAATCTTGCTGTCCCAACATTGACGGCTTAGAACTGAAATGCACCTATCACGACTTGATTGTTAGATGTTATGCTGAACAAGAAAAATGAAGCCTGATCTAATGATGTACATTTGTTGCAATCAGGAATGACATTGTGGCGAGATATGGTTGTATACGGGTACAGTTCACCAATGCGATCTCTGAAGGAATTAATTGTTGGAGAATGAAGCACATCAGCTAGCTTCTTGCTGTTTCAGGTCATGTGGTCGACATTTGTCCCTTTCATTCCTAACAGCATTTTACCGGGCACTGTTTCTTGTGTTATAGCCACTGCTGCGGTTATTCTGGTATGCTTTTTTGAATTTATTTGGCTTTAATGTATTGCACATTACTTTATGAGCTGGAACTGTCAAGAGTATTGTAGGATTACATTCTCTTAAAAATAATGTAGGATTCCTAACCTGTCAATAGACCTCTAAGGTTTAACTTTTAGCTAATGTCCATCCTGTGCTTGAAACTTTGCACCAGGCTGGAGGCTTGATCTGTGCATTAGCAATAAATTGAAAGCCAGTGGTTGAGGTTATCTAAAGTTCACTAGCAATGAAATCTTTCCATATCCAGAGGAGCTCGTCTGTGCTCAATAGAGCATATATTTTTCATACAGTTTTATTGTTTACTTCTTAAAGTTTTATTTTATGGTTAAGCCATGATGCTACAGTACCTGTGCCGTGCAGGCACGGACTGGAAAACTTTCAGAAAAAGGAAAGAACTTTGTCGGGTCACTATCCGGATGGACTGCTACTCTACTTTTCATGTGGATGCCCATTGCTCAGATGGTATGTAGATTTCTTTTTCTTTCTCATTGAAAGTGTAAACCATTTGCATTTTCGGGGACACCCATCTGATGTCTTTTTTATCATGCATAGTGGACAAACTACCTCAACCCAGATAACATCAAAGGGTTATCAGCTTTGACACTGTTGCTTGGTATGATTGGCAATGCGCTTATGATCCCACGTGCTTTGTTCATCCGCGATCTAATGTGGTATTAATCTTCTTGATCTTTTTCTCTTGATCTCTTTATCTCTTTGTTCACGACGCATACCTTGTACCAGATGTTAAAGATACAAAGCTACCGCCACCCATATATAAATCAGGCCTAAAGTTTGATTTTGACATCTTACTTGGTGCTTTCTATAATCTATGCTTTCCGGATCATGTTGCCTATAATATTCGGTTTTGTGCAATGGTTTAAAAGGGTTTAGTTACACAAAAATTTGTACTAACTCATAATTTGTTTCTGGAAGGTTCACTGGTGCCTCTTGGGCATCTGTTTTGCAGGGATGGGGAAACTTGGTATGCATGTACTGGTAAGATTCCTTTCTTTTCAAGCATGTTTCTGTAAAATTTTGGTTAATTCCCTTGAGAAAGATTATTTCTGACCTTTGTATTGTTCTTCAGTTTTAACAGTATCAACAGGAATTTCTTCTTTGGAGCAACAGCTGGTTTGTTTTATGGCTAGGTATTTCTTTTATTTTCCATACAGTAACATGATAGTCCTGATAGAACAATATACCCATTCCAGTATCCTATCAATTTAATTTATCATACATGTACTTCTATCTTAGGATGTGTATTTTTCCAGAACAAACTATTGTTTCATTTGCTATAAGTTCATACCAAAGTGAGACTGCCAAAGAATTCTGTCCTCTTTGGATAGAGCTGAACTATTACATTTCAAAGAAAAGGACTCTCTAAATGCTCAAATTTTTGACCGAGTAAGTAGTGAACTTTGTAGTTCTCAAGAAAAGACTTTTGAAAACAAATGTATGAACACGGGTGCAACATGATAAGATGAGATATACCTCCCAATCTTGCTGTCCCAACATTGATGGCTTAAAACTGAAATGCACCTATCACGACTTGATTGTTAGATGTTATGCTGAAAAAGAAAATTGAAGTCTGATCTAATGATGTACATTTGTTTCAATCAGGGATGGCATTTTGGCGAGATATGGTTGTATATGGGTACAGTTCACCAATGAGATCTCTGAAGGAATTAATTGTTGGAGAATGAAGCACATCAGTGCTATGTAAAATGAAGTTTTCATCCACGGAATTTGCCAAATGAAAATAGAGATACCAGGCATCCTTGTTTTTGGTTCTGACAGGCGCGCATTGTATCTGTATATTGGTTATAATTCCAGGTTAGCTGTGTATAGATGACTATATACCATTCATGTTATTGTATAAAATTTTCCTCACCAATATTTGGTCGTATATTTTCCACACTGTGAATTGTATCAATATGTAATATGGTAACCCAGCTATTCAATTGAATTTTAGCTTAGTTATCAATATGTAGTATTGTCACTTCTCATGTTTGCTTGAGATTGATGTTAAGGCATTGCTCTTTTTATTAAAAGTCATAATTGTTTATATGCCGCTAGAATCCTGTTATTAAGATTCCAACCCATGCAATTCAGATGATTATATAGCAATGCAATTGAATGTACCATACCACTTGAAACTTTACCTGTTATTCTGTTTGAAAAATATAGTAAGTAGTAACAGACACCTTATCCCTGTCGCAGACTCGCAGCGAAACTAATCCTTTTTTGTTTTTTTTTTAATGAAAAAATGGAACATAATCTTCATTTTGTCAATTTAGCTTAAGGTGAAATATTAGCAAGTGATGTGAGGTAAAGCTGTAAAAGCATTGTGCTTAAGTATGTAACTGCTGATGCTAAGGAACAGTTAATCAGAGATCTGTAGAAGACAGCATCAACTATAAATGCTTATGTTTATTATTTTTAAAAAACTGTGCTCATAAGGATCTCAAGTAGCTGGAGGTTTATGGATGGCTTATGAGAATAATGATCAAGATGAACCTTTACAGAGAAGCACATTACACAAGCAAGATAGCAAAACTAAATAATAAAAAAAGAACACATAATATGGTTTTAGTCAGCAATGAAAATCTCAAGAACAAGATTCAAACACAGAAAAACCAAAATCGGCGACACATATTCCTCATACACATAACAAAATTTTAGGTACATATTTCCTATCAGCTTCATTTATTTTGCACTGAAATCTATAGTATTCTATTCAACATGCTATGCAAAAATTGAATGAAAAGATTTATAGTCATACAAACTAGCAATAGGGAATTAAACCAGTCACTTGAACTCCTCTTTCAGCAGCTCATCAATGGCAGCCTCATTGATCTTTGAAGACACCTGCTTCACCCACTTGGCCATTTTCTCCGCCTCCTTGTTCGCCTTCTCTTGCTCCTTCCACGCCTTCTTCAGCTTCCTCCGATGCTCCTTCAGCTTACAACTCCCAAACTCCTTCATAATCTCATCATCATCATCATCATCATCAATCTTGCTTCCCCTTCTCTGGATCCTCTTCGGGAGAAACAAACAGCAGTTTTCCTTGTGGCGTGGGGATTCTCTCGACCTTGGTTCTCGATCAGGTTTTGTTCTTGAGACGGAATCGGGCTGCTCTCGCTTGATCTCTTTATCTCTTTGTTCACGACGCATACCTTGTACCAGATGTTAAAGATACAAAGCTACCGCCACCCATATATAAATCAGGCCTAAAGTTTGATTTTGACATCTTACTTGGTGCTTTCTATAATCTATGCTTTCCGGATCATGTTGCCTATAATATTCGGTTTTGTGCAATGGCTTAAAAGGGTTTAGTTACACAAAAATTTGTACTAACTCATAATTTGTTTCTGGAAGGTTCACTGGTGCCTCTTGGGCATCTGTTCTGCAGGGATGGGGAAACTTGGTATGCATGTACTGGTAAGATTCCTTTCTTTTCAAGCATGTTTCTGTAAAATTTTGGTTAATTCCCTTGAGAAAGATTATTTCTGACCTTTGTATTGTTCTTCAGTTTTAACAGTATCAACAGGAATTTCTTCTTTGGAGCAACAACTGGTTTGTTTTATGGCTAGGTATTTCTTTTATTTTCCATACAGTAACATGATAGTCCTGATAGAACAATATACCCATTCCAGTATCCTATCAATTTAATTTATCATACATGTACTTCTATCTTAGGATGTGTATTTTTCCAGAACAAACTATTGTTTCATTTGCTATAAGTTCATACCAAAGTGAGACTGCCAAAGAATTCTGTCCTCTTTGGATAGAGCTGAACTATTACATTTCAAAGAAAAGGACTCTCTAAATGCTCAAATTTTTGACCGAGTAAGTAGTGAACTTTTGTAGTTCTCAAGAAAAGACTTTTGAAAACAAATGTATGAACACGGGTGCAACATGATAAGATGAGATATACCTCCCAATCTTGCTGTCCCAACATTGATGGCTTAAAACTGAAATGCACCTATCACGACTTGATTGTTAGATGTTATGCTGAAAAGAAAATTGAAGTCTGATCTAATGATGTACATTTGTTTCAATCAGGGATGGCATTTTGGCAGATATGGTTGTATATGGGTACAGTTCACCAATGCGATCTCTGAAGGAATTAGTTGTTGGAGAATGAAGCACAGCTCTGCTATGTAAAATGAAGTTTTCATCCACGGAATTTGCCAAATGAAAATAGAGATACCCGGCATCCTTGCTAATGGTTCGGACAGGCGCGTATTGTATCTGTATATTGGTTATAATTCGAGGTTAGCTGTGTATAGATGACTACATACCATTCATGTTATTGTATGAAATTTTCCTCACCAATAATTGGTTGTATATTTTCCACACTGTGAATTGTACCAATATGTAATATGGTAACCCAGCTATTCAATTGAATTTTAGCTTAGTTATCAATATGTAGTATTGTCACTTCTCATGTTTGCTTGAGATTGATGTTAAGGCATTGCTCTTTTATTAAAAGTCATAATTGTTTATATGCCGCTAGAATCCTGTTATTAAGATTCCAACCCATGCAATTCAGATGATTATATAGCAATGCAATTGAATGTACCATACCACTTGAAACTTTACCTGTTATTCTGTTTGAAAAATATAGTAAGTAGTAACAGACACCTTATCCCTGTCGCAGACTCGCAGCGAAACTAATCCTTTTTGTTTTTTAATGAAAAATGGAACATAATCTTCATTTTGTCAATTTAGCTTAAGGTGAAATATTAGCAAGTGATGTGAGGTAAAGCTGTAAAAGCATTGTGCTTAAGTATGTAACTGCTGATGCTAAGGAACAGTTAATCAGAGATCTGTAGAAGACAGCATCAACTATAAATGCTTATGTTTATTATTTTTTTAAAAAAAAATTGTGCTCCTAAGGATCTCAAGTAGCTGGAGGTTTATGGATGGCTTATGAGAATAATGATCAAGATGAACCTTTACAGAGAAGCACATTACACAAGCAAGATAGCAAAACTAAATAATAAAAAAAGAACACATAATATGGTTTTAGTCAGCAATGAAAATCTCAAGAACAAGATTCAAACACAGAAAAACCAAAATCGGCGACACATATTCCTCATACACATAACAAAATTTTAGGTACATATTTCCTATCAGCTTCATTTATTTTGCACTGAAATCTATAGTATTCTATTCAACATGCTATGTCAAAAATTGAATGAAAAGATTTATAGTCATACAAACTAGCAATAGGGAATTAAACCAGTCACTTGAACTCCTCTTTCAGCAGCTCATCAATGGCAGCCTCATTGATCTTTGAGGACACCTGCTTCACCCACTTGGCCATTTTCTCCGCCTCCTCGTTCGCCTTCTCTTGCTCCTTCCACGCCTTCTTCAGCTTCCTCCGATGCTCCTTCAGCTTACAACTCCCAAACTCCTTCATAATCTCATCATCATCATCATCATCATCAATCTTGCTTCCCCTTCTCTGGATCCTCTTCGGGGAGAAAACAAAACAGCAGTTTTTCCTTGGTGGTGAAGGGGATTCTCTCGACCTTGGTTCTTGATCAGGTTTTGGTTCTTGAGACGGAATCGGGCTGCTCTCGCTTCGATTCAAGCTTCTGGGTACGTTTTCTTTCTCTTCATCGGGCCATTCATTCTTAGCAACCGGAAAAGATTTGAGCTTTTCGAAGCGGGTATCGAGATTGGAAGGGAGAGGGGAGTCTGAGAGGTGAGCAGTGTTGAGCTTCGCAATCTGTTCGAGGGCGCAGAGGTCTGTTACTTCGGCAATGACGGCATCGATTGCGGAGTCATCGATCTCTGAAGAGGAGGAGAATGGGGAAGGCATTGAGATCATGTGAGGAGGAAGAAGAGGGGAGTCGGAGAGGTGAGCAGTGTTGAGGGCTGCAATTTGCTGGAGAGTGCAGAGGTCCGTGGCTTCGGCGATGAGGGCGTCGATTTCTGAAGAGGAAGAGAATGGGGAAGCCATGGGAATTGGGATTTAAGAGGTGATGTTGGAGGGGGAGAGAGAGAGAGAAGGGTGAGAAATGTGTTTTGAGCTGCTGAGGCTACAACGGTTATATATCATCCCCTGTTTTGGACGGCACTTTCCTTTTGACCGTTGGAATTAATTTGCAGAAAACCCCCCTCCTTTTATAAGAGAAAGTATTTAGTGGCCTATTAGTAAGAGAGCACTACTAGCCGGAGTGCTTTCCTCTCAATTTAACGTTGTTATTTCTTGACGTTTAGACAAATTTTGATGCTATGCTTTTATTAGTAAGTATTGTCTACAAAGAACAACAATGTCAATATCTTTGGTCGTGTAGTTACTTTAGAATTTCTCTTGAGACCATCTCCTCCACCTATCCAAATTCAAGCATGTGAAATTCTTCCTTGTAAGCGTTTAGTTTCTACTTTTGAGAAATACTCAAATCATTACTGCTGAAATAGTATTTCTACTGCTCTCATATAGTATAGCTACTACTAAATAAATAGTTATAGATGAAAATCATATTATCAATTTAGCGACATGTATGTCTCGGTAAATAATATCAGCAGCAACGTGTGGACTTAATACTAGTTACTTATAAATAAATTATATTATATAGGTTTAAAGAGCTGTTTATTTGGTATATAGTTTGCAAATTTTTCATGTACTGCCAATAGCAAATAGTTAATATTCTATTTAATTATTTCTTTCATTTAACGAAGAAATAATGACTCATTTTATTGTTCCCACATTTTAGCCCATGGGCCTTGCTTTACTGGAGCGCAACAGTAAACTAAAATGATCCGCCGGAACACTCGAACAATAATACCGCCTCCTTCCCCAACAAGATTCAAATTTCAAAATGAAGAACACGTGTCACAGTTACCACCGTCCGATCCCCATTGAATCCCCTATATATACCTGCGATCCATTCAGATTCCTTCCCCCAAATTCGATCAAAACAAAATCTGCACAGTTCTAGAGAGGAGGAGAAATGGCGTCAGTTGGGATCAAGAGCTTCTACCGTAATCAAAAGAAAGGCGCTGCAGTATCCAAGCAAGGATCCGCTAAGCCCGCTATCGGATCCAACCCGATAAGCCTCATCCCAACCTCCCCCGGTCTCCAAGGTAATCAACCTATCATCGCCTTCTTCTTCGAATTAGGGTTTTAGTTTGGTTTCGGATCCGATCCGCTAACAATTGTAGCCGATGAGTGGAACAGAGGAGGAGGTGGAGGCGAAGCTGAGGAGGTTCGACATGGAGATGAAGTACGGGCCGTGCATCGGGCTGACGAGGATGGAGCGGTGGGACCGGGCGTCGGCCATGGGACTGAACCCGCCTGCTGACGTGGAGGCGATCCTGCTGCAGCTTGACGAAGGGGGAGATCGAGAGGGGCTCAATGAGTGCCTTTGGGAGGGGAGGATTTGAGGGTTTTTTACTACTTTTTAGGGGTTAAGGTGAAATATTAGCAAGTGATGTGAGGTAAAGCTGTAAAAGCATTGTGCTTAAGTATGTAACTGCTGATGCTAAGGAACAGTTAATCAGAGATCTGTAGAAGACAGCATCAACTATAAATGCTTATGTTTATTATTTTTAAAAAATTGTGCTCTAAGGATCTCAAGTAGCTGGAGGTTTATGGATGGCTTATGAGAATAATGATCAAGATGAACCTTTACAGAGAAGCACATTACACAAGCAAGATAGCAAAACTAAATAATAAAAAGAACACATAATATGGTTTTAGTCAGCAATGAAAATCTCAAGAACAAGATTCAAACACAGAAAACCAAAATCGGCGACACATATTCCTCATACACATAACAAAATTTTAGGTACATATTTCCTATCAGCTTCATTTATTTTGCACTGAAATCTATAGTATTCTATTCAACATGCTATGCAAAAATTGAATGAAAAGATTTATAG
Source organism: Asparagus setaceus (assembly GCA_012295165.1). Classification (NCBI taxonomy): domain Eukaryota; kingdom Viridiplantae; phylum Streptophyta; class Magnoliopsida; order Asparagales; family Asparagaceae; genus Asparagus; species Asparagus setaceus. The sequence continues at coordinate 81,134,344 of CM022704.1, read as the reverse complement.
TCATACAAACTAGCAATAGGGAATTAAACCAGTCACTTGAACTCCTCTTTCAGCAGCTCATCAATGGCAGCCTCATTGATCTTTGAAGACACCTGCTTCACCCACTTGGCCATTTTCTCCGCCTCCTTGTTCGCCTTCTCTTGCTCCTTCCACGCCTTCTTCAGCTTCCTCCGATGCTCCTTCAGCTTACAACTCCCAAACTCCTTCATAATCTCATCATCATCATCATCATCATCAATCTTGCTTCCCCTTCTCTGGATCCTCTTCGGGGAGAAAACAAAACAGCAGTTTTTCCTTGGTGGCGAAGGGGATTCTCTCGACCTTGGTTCTCGATCAGGTTTTGGTTCTTGAGACGGAATCGGGCTGCTCTCGCTTCGATTCAAGCTTCTGGGGACGTTTTCTTTCTCTTCATCGGGCCATTCATTCTTAGCAACCGGAAAAGATTTGAGCTTTTCTAAGCGGGTATCGAGATTGGGAGGGAGAGGGGAGTCTGAGAGGTGAGCAGTGTTGAGCTTCGCAATCTGTTCGAGGGCGCAGAGGTCTGTTACTTCGGCAATGACAGCATCGATTGCGGAGTCATCGATCTCTGAAGAGGAGGAGAATGGGGAAGGCATTGAGATCATGTGAGGAGGAAGAAGAGGGGAGTCGGAGAGGTGAGCAGTGTTGAGGGCTGCAATTTGTTGGAGAGTGCAGAGGTCTGTTGCTTCGGCGATAAGGGCGTCGATTTCTGAAGAGGAAGAGAATGGGGAAGCCATGGGAATTGGGATTTCAGAGGAGGAGGAAGAAGATGATGATGTTGGAGGGGAGAGAGAGAGAAGGGTGAGAAATGTGTTTTGAGCTGTTGAGGCTACAACGGTTATATATCATCTCCTGTTTTGGACGGCACTTTCCTTTTGACCGTTGGAATTAATTTGCAGAAAACCACCCTCGTTTAGTGGCCTATTAGTAAGAGAGCACTACTAGCTGGAGTGCTTTCCTCTCAATTTAACATTGTAATTTCTTGACGTTTAGACAAATTTTGATGCTATGCTTTTATTAGTAAGTATTGTCTTCAAAGAACAACAATGTCAATATCTTTGGTCGGGTAGTTACTTTAGAATTTCTCTTGAGACCATCTCCTCCACCTATCCAAATTCAAGCATGTGAAATTCTCCTTTGTAAGCGTTTAGTTTCTGCTTTTGAGAAAATACTCAAATCATTACTGCTGAAATAGTATATCTACTGCTCTCATATAGTATAGCTACTACTAAATAAATAGTTATAGATGAAAATCATATTATCAATTTAGCGACATGTATGTCTCGGTAAATAATATCAGCAGCAACGTGTGGACTTAATACTAGTTACTTATAAATAAATTATATTATATAGGTTTAAAGAGCTGTTTATTTGGTATATAGTTTGCAAATTTTTCATGTACTGCCAATAGCAAATAGTTAATATTCTATTTAATTATCTCTTTCATTTAACGAAGAAATAACCAATTCATTCATTGTACCCACATGTTTAGCCCATGGGCCTTGCATTAGTGGAGCGCAACACTAAACTAAAATGATCCGCCGGAACACTCGAACAATAATACCGCCTCCTTCCCCAGTAAGATTCAAATTTCAAAATGGAGAACACGTGTCATAATTACAACCGTCCGATCCCCATTGAATCCTCTATAAATATCTGCGATCCATTCAGATTCCTTCCCCCAAATTCGATCAAAACAAAATCTGCACAGTTCTAGAGAGGAGGAGAAATGGCGTCAATTGGAATCAAGAGCTTCTACCGTAATCAAAAGAAAGGCGCTGCAGTATCCAAGCAAGGATCCGCTAAGCCCGCTATCGGATCCAACCCGATAACCATCATCCCAACCTCCCCCGGTCTCCAAGGTAATCAACCTATCATCGTCTTCTTCTTCTTCCAATTAGGGTTTTAGTTTGGTTTCGGATCCGATCCGCTAACAATTGTAGCCGATGAGTGGAACAGAGGAGGAGGTGGAGGCGAAGCTGAGGAGGTTCGACATGGAGATGAAGTACGGGCCGTGCATCGGGCTGACGAGGATGGAGCGGTGGGACCGGGCGTCGGCCATGGGACTGAACCCGCCTGCTGACGTGGAGGCGATCCTGCTGCAGCTTGACGAAGGGGGAGATCGAGAGGGGCTCAATGAGTGCCTTTGGGAGGGGAGGATTTGAGGGGTTTTTTTTACTACTTTTTTAGGGGTTGGGGATGAAATATGTTGATGATGATATGATATGCAGTGATTAGTACGGGGATTAGTGTTACTTGATCAAGTAACAAATATGAAAAAATTCGTGCCTTATGAACTATTATCCTAATCGGAAATTATGATAAGCATATGTCTATACTCTTATTAGCGTTTTGTTCTATTATTTTTCGAAAACAACTAATTATACACTTCACCTAATTTTTTTTTTGGTAATTGAATATGAGTCCCTTACATCAATCTTAATTGCTAAATAGTCCCTTAAATCTTCATTTATATTGCAATTCTGTCACTATTATTTTCTCTAACTCTTGTTGAGTTAAGCCTTAACCTGACATCTAAAATTACCCAAGTGCCCTCGAGTTTTCCGCATGGGGTTTTTATAACACTAGTTGGGAATAAAGCCGAGTTGTAAAAAGCTTCGGATTGGGCTTGAAGAAACTCATGACCGTACATTTGAAATTATCCAAGCGCCCTCGAGTTTTCCGCATGGGGTTTTTGTAACACTAGTTGGGGATGAAGTTGTTGTAAAACTCTGGATTGGGCTTGGAGAAACTCATGACTGTTGGAGAGGAAAAAAGTTGGTGGGTTCCGGGCATAAACATGTTACGAAACGGGTTGGTATGGTTTTAAATGATAATGTTAATTATGGGTGGGAGTATAATGAGAAAACCATCTAATTGGTTAAACTTAACAAAAGTTCACTCTCATAAATAATGTCTTCCCTAACAAGAGGGACAAATTTTATCATTTAAAAAAAGAAGAAAAAAGGACAAGAGGGACAAATTTGCTAAAAAATTAAATTAAAGATTTAAGGGACTAATAAGCAAATACTAAGATTTGAGGAACTTTTGGTAATTAAGGATTATTTAAGGGACTAATATGCAATTACCCATTTTTATAGAAAAATCTTATTCTTTTGGATAACAGCTTAATGCTTAGTAATAATAATCAGAATAATTGATAATATTCCAAATTTTAATAATGGTGAGGTTTGAATATTGTATAGATAATATGGCATTCTCACACTTAAAACCAAAACATCTATAATTCCCAACAATACATGATATAATCCATATTTTGGACCTTGAAAGATCTATCATACAGAAATTATAGGTGTAATTAAGATCCTCTTTGGGAAAAATATGATTTAAGGAGACAAAAATTGAAAAGAAAAAAAATCCTTCAACACTCATATGAAGTGACCAGTGAGGACTGAAAATCGCTATGATCACTATTTTAAATAGAGGATCTTTGTTACACAGTTTTATCCTAACACATTCACAATTTTTTGTTGATAATATACCTTCAATATTTGAGGGAAAATATGAGAGCATCAAAATCTAAAGATTTTCTGAATAAATTTAAACTTTTTTAAAAAGTCACAATACAAATCTATATAGTAATCATAGGGAAGTATTCATACACTACTGCTTTAAGTGACTGCAATTAGACGTCGCAAAAAGTAAATAAAAAGTTTAATTAAAAAAAAAAAGAATAGAAGGAAAATAAAGAGGCTGGGCCTGGGTTACTGCTTACCCATTTGGTCATGGGCTGGGATTGACATGGGGCAACAATAATAATATAACAGGATCGGGCCTTGGTTGCTAATTAACCTGCTGCTGCTGCTGCTGCTTCTTCTTCTTCTCTCTCTTTGCCGCCGACAGTAAAACCTAAATTCAAAAAATGCTGAGGCCAATCTGGAGATCATGGAGAAATAATACTCAGAACCGCTCACTTTCCCCATTTATTCAACGAACTTGCGGCTTCCACTGTGGACAGGTAATTGTTATTCTAACCAAAAAAATAAAATAAAAAATAAAAATCCTTCTATTTTCTCCCATTTACTTCCATTTATCTCAATTCGAATCGCTGAGGCAAAATCGTGAGGCGAAAGATTTAAACCCTAGTCCCCATCCTCCGAAAACCCTAAAACTTTCCTTAAAACCCTAGAAACCACTAAATATGAGGAACTCTGCTGTACTCCCTGACCTGGTTTATTCTTATGATATGTTTTTTTTTTTCCTCATTCAATATCCTGCTCACTTCAGTCCTCAGAACTACGAAGAAGAACCCACCACCAAAATCCGAATCTAATCATCCCTCTGTACAATAAGATGAACTGGGTCGGAGGCATTTCGCCTGATGACTTCGCCTATGGCATCGTGACCGGCTGTTGCAGCAGCACGAAGCGTGTCGACCTTGGTTTTGGGTTCTTGGATTCCATGTTGAGACGAGGCTTGAATGGTAATGTGGTAGCCTTCACCTCTCTTATCAATGGTCTTTGTAAACAGAATAAGGTTGAAGATGCAGCCCAGCTGCTTGATATAATGCCTCAGTGGGGATTCAAGCCGAAGTAAAAGCTTCGATTGGGCTTGAAGAAACTCATGACTGTACATCTGAAATTATCCAAGCCCTCGAGTTTTCCATGGGGTTTTGTAACACTAGTTGGGATGAAGTTGTTGTAAAACTCGATTGGGCTTGAAGAAACTCATGACTGTTGGAGAAGAAAAAGTTGGTGGGTTCGGGCATAAACATGTTACTAAACGGGTTGGTATGGTTTTAAATGATAATGTTAATTATGGGTGGGAGTATAATGAGAAAACCATCTAATTCGGTTAAACTTAACAAAAGTTCACTCTCATAAATAATGTCTTCCCTAACAAGAGGGACAAATTTTATCATTTAAAAAAAGAAGAAAAAGGACAAGAGGGACAAATTTGCTAAAAAATTAAATTAAAGATTTAAGGGACTAATAAGCAAATACTAAGATTTGAGGAACTTTTGGTAATTAAGGATTATTTAAGGGACTAATATGCAATTACCCATTTTTATAGAAAAATCTTATTCTTTTGGATAACAGCTTAATGCTTAGTAATAATAATCAGAATAATTGATAATATTCCAAATTTTAATAATGGTGAGGTTTGAATATTGTATAGATAATATGGCATTCTCACACTTAAAACCAAAACATCTATAATTCCCAACAATACATGATATGATCCATATTTTGGACCTTGAAAGATCTATCATACAGAAATTATAGGTGTAATTAAGATCCTCTTTGGGAAAAATATGATTTAAGGAGACAAAAATTGAAAAAGAAAAAAAATCCTTCAACACTCATATGAAGTGACCAATGGGGACTGAAAATCGCTATGATCACTATTTTAAATAGAGGATCTTTGTTACACAGTTTTATCCTAACACATTCACAATTTTTTGTTGATAATATACCTTCAATATTTGAGGGAAAATATGAGAGCATCAAAATCTAAAGATTTTCTGAATAAATTTAAACTTTTTTAAAAAGTCACAATACAAATCTATATAGTAATCATAGGGAAGTATTCATACACTACTGCTTTAAGTGACTGTCATTAGACGTCGCAAAAGTAAATAAAAAGTTTAATTAAAAAAAAAAAAGAATAGAAGGAAAATAAAGAGGCTGGGCCTGGGTTACTGCTTGCCCATTTGGTCATGGGCTGGGATTGACATGGGGCAACATAAAAATATAACAGGATCGGGCCTTGGTTGCTAATTAACCTGCTGCTGCTGCTGCTGCTGCTTCTTCTTCTTCTCCTCTTTGCCGCCGACAGTAAAACCTAAATTCAAAAAATGCTGAGGCCAATCTGGAGATCATGGAGAAATAATACTCAGAACCGCTCACTTTCCCCATTTATTCAACGAACTTGCGGCTTCCACTGTGGACAGGTAATTGTTATTCTAACCAAAAAAATAAAATAAAAAATAAAAATCCTTCTATTTTCTCCCATTTACTTCCATTTATCTCAATTCGAATCGCTGAGGCAAAATCGTGAGGCGAAAGATTTAAACCCTAGTCCCCATCCTCCGAAAACCCTAAAACTTTCCTTAAAACCCTAGAAACCACTAAATATGAGGAACTCTGCTGTATTCCCTGACCTGGTTTATTCTTATGATATGTTTTTTTTTTCCTCATTCAATATCCTGCTCACTTCAGTCCTCAGAACTATGAAGAAGAACCCACCACCAAAATCCGAATCTAATCATCTCTGCCTGATGACTTCGCCTATGGCATCGTGATCGGCTGTTGCAGCAGCACGAAGCGTGTCGACCTTGGTTTTGGGTTATTGGATTCCATGTTGAAACGAGGCTTGAATGGTAATGTGGTAGTCTTCACCTCTCTTATCAATGGTCTTTGTAAACAGAATAAGGTTGAAGATGCAGCCCAGCTGCTTGATATAATGCCTCAGTGGGGATTCAAGCCTACTGTTTTAGGAACTTAGCTGTACTCCCAGACCCTAAAAATCATTTTTTTTCCCCTTGGTTTATTCTTTATTCCTATTATGAGTACAATAGCATTTCTGTTGGAATAACACAGAAATTAATCAAAAAAGGTCAGGTGCAGTTAAATCCATAAGGCTTGTACTCGGTAGCTAGGCAGATGAATGCTTAACGGTCATTGCAGTAAACAAAAGATGCTAAATTTAGCATTAATTGAAACAAATGAGTAATTATTATATATCATAATACAGTAGCCTATTGAAGCTATGACTAATGTATTTATTTGATAGCCTTCTGAGAATCATTCTTGACCCACCAAGATTTTTTAACCGAGTTCTTTTGAGAACCATGACATAGATTTATTCTTCAGCTGTCCATTCTCCAATTCCTGCACGCATGTCGAAAGCTTAGAGGATGTTAGGAAACAATTTGCTTCTTTCATTGCAACATTCGGGCACACCTCACTTTAATTTTTGTGTGTGCGGAACTGATGTTTCAGCTTTCTAAATTCATTGGAGTGCATAGCTAATCTTTAAATTATTTGGAGTGTTGTCGAGGTCTGGATTGGGAGTTTGTCATGAATTTTGATTTGAAATCCTAGGAGAAATTCCTGAAAACACATAATCGAAAGGAACTTGTGTTGCATATCTTTGAGAATTCTATATTTTACATTAATTACGCTGAAATGCTGTTTATGCTCTATTACAGTCGTTCATTGCATGATTTCTAACTTATATACATGTATTACAAATGGGTACTTGTTGGATTAAGAAGGGAAACAAGTCTCTCTAATTACACAAGTGATCTCAGACCGGCAGACCCTGAATTCTACATCCTTTCCTTTTTCATGTGTTAGGTTCACTTCTCCCCCAGAAGCTTCTTTGGAGTAGAAGATTTCCTAGACGATGACAACAGCCGACCCTACACATACCAAAAGGAGAAGAAATCCAAAAACCCACAAAAGCACATCTCGTTCAAGCAACGTACCATAGCATTCATGGAACCCTTTTCCCTCGATGTGTTCATATCTAAGCGCTTCGTCTCTGCATCTCTCACCCATAGAGTTACGTGCAAGCAAGTGGCAGTGGCCGGAACAAACTCCAAAGACATTAAGGCAGCTCTTCAATCGAGGTCAGATATACCTGCGTGTTTAGCTGTTGGAAGAATCTTGGCTGAGAGAGCAAGAGAGGCTGATGTCTACACTGCAACTTACACTCCGAGGGAGAGGGACAGGTTTGAAGGGAAGATCAGAGCAGTTGTTCAGTCTCTTATAGATAATGGTATCGATGTTAAAGTTTATCTCAATTGATAATGCCTTGTTCTGTAATGTGTAGTATTTATTAGAAATAATTCTTCCAGTTTACTTGAGAACTATGATAATAGTGTCCAGTTTTTCAATCAGGAGGAATTTGTGTCTGATGTGAGTGATATCTTGTGTACAAAAACCCTTGTAATGCTATGGGAAACTGGAAGCTCAGCTGTAAGTTGTAGTTATCGCTGTGTTGCTTGCAAGAGTGCACAAGAACAGAGATTAGATTGCAGAATTGTTGCCATGCCTGAGATTTTTTTATTATTATTTTATTTTTTGTGGGTACCTTGCTTATGTTGTTTGTTGGTATACAGGTTTAATGTGCTGGCTAGTTGTATCGTCATCCAATTTGTTTTGTTTTGTTGATGAATCAGTTGGAACCATTGTCTTGTAGCGTGCAAGCCTCTTGTTCATTTCTGGAATGTCATCAACTATAGGGAAGAAGAGCACAAGCTGACATTCAATTTCATCTTGTTTGGTCCCCTTCACTGAACGAGAGCCATCTGATGAAATCGAGATCGCCAGAAGAATCAAACAAATGGGTTATTGGGTTATCGGGTTAGTGAGTAATGTTTAGACCCAGTCCATCCAGATCCTAAAAGGCAGCACTCTGATTTCTCCGAAACAATTAACTTTATTTATTTATTTATTTATTTGTTGGGTGCTAAATAGTTTCTGTTGTTTTGTTGGGGGTTTTGTTAGAAAGAAAGTTGATGGGTATGGTTGAGTTGGAGCCCAATGGAAGAATACTCGCCACATGAAAGCGTGCCAAATATCTCCTCCAACCAATGGACTTCATCCTTCCCATATCCTTCTCTCTCTCTCTCTCTCTCTCTCTCTTCCCATTTTCTCAACTCAATACAAAGTTTTATCATTATTACAAATAAAAAAAATGAAGGAAAAAAAAACTTTACAGGAAGTAGAAAAACTAATTTTAGCACCTGATAACAGTCTCCCTCCTCCTCCTCCTTTTGCTGCAATAGTTGAGGTGAGGCCATACCCATGTCGAAATCTTACCAAATCTTATGTTGGTTTGTGTTAGATTGCAGTTTTAGGTAACCTGAGGAGTATTGAAATTGTTCTATTTGGTTTGCTTTGTTCTCAGGTGATTCGATAGATTTTCTGTTTGAATTATTGCCGTGATTATCTATGTTGTGTTTTATGATCAACACTGTTGGGAATAAATGTTTTTTTTTAGCATACCCATGGAGTATGTACTGAGCTCTGATTGGAATTGACTCAGTGATGAATCTTCTATTGATTTCTTAAATCACCTGAATACACCATTTCCTGCATAGAATTTGTTACCTGATTCCCTTGATACCCCAATGCTTGCTAGTTTTCATGTGAACCTCCCTCTAAAACTTTTTACCTCAAGACCAATTTGATGAGCTCTTGAGCGTCTCCTTCAAGCATATCTTTTCCTTTTTAAATGGTGTGCTCTTATATAAAAAATTTAAAGTTCAAATGACATGGTTTTGGCTCGATGTGGTTGTTAACAATGTTTATTCATTACCCGCAGACACGAGCAGAACTGCATGATGGCCACAGCTGCAGTAATTGGACTAAATGCAGGAAAGAGGATTCTTAGCTCTTCATTCTATTCTTCTGAATTCACTTTCATGGATCATGGGTCTCCACAATTTTCAGCTCCATCATCCAAGAGCATCATAATTGCTAGAAGATCTTCACATCTGAATGCCAATGTTCCCTCAGAGAGGCACTCAGTACCCATCAAGGCAGTAAAGGAACATACAAATACTATTTCTCCTATAGCTACCGATAACTGGTCAGACCTCTTAGAAGAAGAAGAAGAAGATGATTCTGATATTGAATCTTCGCTCGAGGTTTTCCTTCTGTTGCAGAAATCTATGCTGGAAAAACAATGGAAACTTTCTTTCAATCAGATGAGTACCGCAATTGCTCCTGGTGAAGCATGCAAGAAAACTGAAGTTATTCGATCAGGGATTTCTGCTAGGGAAAGGAGAACAAGTACCAGAAAGAAATCCTTTAAGCAGAGTTCATATGTGGGAATAATGGAGAAAGGAAAACAGCTCCGAGCAACTGTAAGTCCTGAATTGCTGCAGGCTAAGATAACAGGTTATGTTAGGGGGACAGTTAGTGAAGATTTGCTAACTCATTCTGAAGTTGTTCATCTCTCAAAGAAGATCAAAGCTGGTCTTTCATTGGAGGATCATAGAGCAAAGTAAGTACTAATTGAATGTGATTCCAATTGATGACATTGCTCGCTGTATTTGTGCTACTGGTCTAATCAACTGTTCAAAGAATATGTCAGTGTTAGAAAATTTCTTAGTGATTGTCAAGCTGCTACCCTAATGCTCTTATCAGTGTAGGATTTTCTATTTAGGGTAATGTTAGGATAGGCTAGGTAATATGTTATGAACATATCACGGTTCAAGACAATACTATTCTTATGCAACATAATATATTTACATTTCTAATGTTAGGGCCAACATGTTAACGCTCTATTTATTGAAGTCCTTTTGTTATTATGACATAAATAGTTTTGATTGATTGAGTTGAATGCTGGTGCAGAATGAAGGAAAAATTGGGTTTTGAACCCTCTGACAAGCAACTGGCATCATCACTAAGGATGTCGCATTCTGAACTACGTTCAAAGTTAATTGAATGTTCATTAGCAAGAGAGAAGCTAGCAATGAGCAATATTCGACTTGTTATGTCCATTGCCCAAAAATATGACAACTTGGGTGCTGAGATGGCTGATCTTATTCAGGTAATTGAATTTTCCTTCAGTGTTTCCTTTTATTGTAGTTCTTAGTATTCTGTTTGGACTAAACCTGCTAGAAATTCTTTTCGGGTGACAACTTTTTTTGTCTTTTGTGATGCAGGGTGGTCTAATCGGATTAGTACGTGGAATAGAGAAATTTGATTCTTCCAAAGGCTTTAAGATTTCAACTTATGTGTATTGGTGGATTCGTCAGGTGTGTCTAAGCATTATTTCTGTATCATTCATCATATAAAGATAGGCTCATTTGATATTTTGTATGACACTTGCTCTTGTACGTCTTTTCTTTTTTGTCAAGGAATTAGTTTAAATTAGGCCAGAATAGCTTGCATGGGATTTATCTTCAGCAATGTTCGAAAACACGGTTTTATTATCCGTGCGGTTCGAGAGCGAGTAACGATTAATCGGATTATGCGCCGATTAATCGGATTATGCGGAATTATGAGTTTTTGAATTTTTTAACATATATTTATTATTTTTCATACATAAAAATGTATATAATTCATAAAAAATAGAAGATATACTAAGAAAAATGCAAATAAACATGTGACTGAATAATCAATAATCAGATAATGCCGCCGCCTACTGGTGCTGAAGTTGCCGCTGCCGCCTATTGTTTCTTCCGTGGCCGTCGCCTGAAGTTGCCGCTGCCGCCTATTGTTTCTTCCGTGGCCGTCGCCTGAGGTTGCTGCTTTGTCGGAGATGGGAGAGAGGGAGACGAGGAGATGGGGGCAAGTGGGGGAGAGAGAGAGAGATAAAGAGATGGGGAGGCAGTGATTAGGGGAAAACCCTAGGTCGGGTAGGTTTTATTTTCAAAACGGGTTTAAAATGGTTGAGGGTTCAAATTTTTCAACCCAAAACCATTCGTACCCAAATTAAAACTCGCCCGCATACTCGTTTTATCGCGTGTATCGTTTTGAACTTAAATATGCGGCCGTCGGCATAAATTAATGAATCGCCCATTTCCATGCGAAATGGGTCGATTTTATACTTCGCCCGATATGCGCAGTATACAGTGTTTTAAAACACTGATCTTCAGTATTATTTTGCATCAGTTTAGCACTATAGGTTATAAAATTATGTTCATTGCACTGGCATAGATTTTTTTTTTGACTATTCATGGAATCATCATCATATTAAGTGTGCTAGCAATTGAATGGTGTCTTCCTTTTGACAGGGCGCCTCGCGAACATTGGCTGAGAATTCAAGAACCTTAAGGCTACCCTCGCATTTGCATGAGAGGTTGAGCTCAATTCAAATGCAAAGATTAGATTGGAAGAAAGAGGGAAGCTAGCAATGAGCAATATTCGACTTGTTATGTCCATTGCCCAAAAATATGACAACTTGGGTGCTGAGATGGCTGATCTTATTCAGGTAATTGAATTTTCCTTCAGTGTTTCCTTTTATTGTAGTTCTTAGTATTCTGTTTGGACTAAACCTGCTAGAAATTCTTTTCGGGTGACAACTTTTTTTGTCTTTTGTGATGCAGGGTGGTCTAATCGGATTAGTACGTGGAATAGAGAAATTTGATTCTTCCAAAGGCTTTAAGATTTCAACTTATGTGTATTGGTGGATTCGTCAGGTGTGTCTAAGCATTATTTCTGTATCATTCATCATATAAAGATAGGCTCATTTGATATTTTGTATGACACTTGCTCTTGTACGTCTTTTCTTTTTTGTCAAGGAATTAGTTTAAATTAGGCCAGAATAGCTTGCATGGGATTTATCTTCAGCAATGTTCGAAAACACGGTTTTATTATCCGATGCGTTCGAGAGTGAGTAACGATTAATCGGATTATCGCCGATTAATCGGATTATGCGGAATTATGAGTTTTTGAATTTTTTAACATATATTTATTATTTTTCATACATAAAAATGTATATAATTCATAAAAAATAGAAGATATACTAAGAAAAATGCAAATAAACATGTGAGTGAATAATCAATAATCAGATAATGCCGCCACCGGTAAGCCGGTGCTGTCCGCCTATTGTTTCTTCCGTGGCCGTCGCCTGAAGTTGCCGCTGCCGCCTATTGTTTCTTCCGTGGCCGTCGCTGAGGTTCTTTGCTGTCGGAGATGGGAGAGAGGGAGACGAGGAGATGGGGGCAAGTGGGGGAGAGAGAGAGAGATAAAGAGATGGGGGAGGCAGGCAGATTAGGGGGAAAAACCCTAGGTCGGGTAGGTTTTATTTTCAAAACGGGTTTAAAATGGTTGAGGGTTCAAATTTTTCAACCCAAAACCATTCGTACCCAAATTAAAACTCGCCCGCATACTCGTTTTATGCGGGCGTGTATGCGTTTTGAACTTAAATATGCGGCTGTCGGCATAAATTAATGAATCAGCCCATTTCCATGCGGAAATGGGCCGATTCCTTATACTCGCCCGCATATGCGGGCGAGTATACAGTGTTTTAAAACACTGATCTTCAGTATTATTTTGCATCAGTTTAGCACTATAGGTTATAAAATTATGTTCATTGCACTGGCATAGATTTTTTTTTTTTTTTTGACTATTCATGGAATCATCATCATATTAAGTGTGCTAGCAATTGAATGGTGTCTTCCTTTTGACAGGGCGTCTCGCGAACATTGGCTGAGAATTCAAGAACCTTAAGGCTACCCTCGCATTTGCATGAGAGGTTGAGCTCAATTCGAAATGCAAAGATTAGATTGGAAGAAAGAGGGATTACACCATCAGTAGATGTAAGTCGAATATTTCTCTTTGTGCTTTTCTTTCATGCCTTCCACTATGGCAAATCATGGCTTGTATTAGTTTTTTCATTTTGATTTTTCAGGAATTTGTGGGTTACTTTATCCAATTCATTCTGTTCTTACTTCCAATATTTGATCTTATATGTCACACTTCACTACCAATCACAAATATAGATTTGACAATGTCTTTTGCTTCCTTCTCTTTGGAGTTAGTTTTTATGATTTTAAACTCGAAACATTTTCCTTTTTCTTTGTACATGATGTATTTTCTTTCTGTCCATACAGAAACTTGCTAAGTGTCTGAAAATATCTGAGAAAAAAGTGAGAAACGCTACAGAGGTACTCATCCACCGTTCTCTCTGGCATGCCACTGTTGTTTTCCGTATATGAATGCAACTGATATTCGTTTCCTTCTAAACATGGGATGTTTAAAATTTCAGGCAGTTAGTAAGGTACTTTCCCTTGACAGGGAAGCCTTCCCCTCTCTCAATGGACTTCCCAACGAGACCCTTCATAGTGTAAGTTTAGAAAAATCACTTAATCAAGCCTTGGTATAAAAGTTTTTTTTATCTTTTTTCATCTTCTAATTCAAGATGTTTCTGTTTATTTTAGTACATTGCAGATAATAACGTTGAGAACATCCCTTGGCATGGATTCGAAGAATGGTCTCTCAAGGTACTCAAAATAAGTCTGCGAGCGATTAATGAGAGAAATATTTGTATTCCACGTTCTACTTGTTCTTTACAATTCGTCTTTTACATCCTTAAAAATAAGACTTGCTCTCTGAGATTTTCTCTATTGTTCATCTCAGGATGAAGTGAGCAAGCTTCTGTGTGCAACACTTGGTGAACGGGAAAGAGAGATTATAAGGCTCTATTATGGTATAGACAATGAGTGTCATACATGGGAGGATATAAGTAGACAGTAAGTTTCCTTAATTCAATTTTTAGGAAACAGAAGTATCAACTTTATACTTCTGGAGATGTTAAAATAGCTATTATATTACTTACATGAAAACATGTTTTTAGGAAAAAGGAGATTAAGCTCGATTGCATACTTTCATGTTGTCCCCTACAAATCTCAAATATAGATTTGACAATGTCTTTTGCTTCCTTCTCTTTGGAGTTAGTTTTTATGATTTTAAACTCAAACATTTTCCTTTTTCTTTGTACATGATGTATTTTCTTTCTGTCCATACAGAAACTTGCTAAGTGTCTGAAAATATCTGAGAAAAAGTGAGAAACGCTACAGAGGTACTCATCCACCGTTCTCTGGCATGCCACTGTTGTTTTCCGTATATGAATGCAACTGATATTCGTTTCCTTCTAAACATGGGATGTTTAAAATTTCAGGCAGTTAGTAAGGTACTTTCCCTTGACAGGGAAGCCTTCCCCTCTCTCAATGGACTTCCCAACGAGACCCTTCATAGTGTAAGTTTAGAAAAATCACTTAATCAAGCCTTGGTATAAAAGTTTTTTTTATCTTTTTTCATCTTCTAATTCAAGATGTTTCTGTTTATTTTAGTACATTGCAGATAATAACGTTGAGAACATCCCTTGGCATGGATTCGAAGAATGGTCTCTCAAGGTACTCAAAATAAGTCTGCGAGCGATTAATGAGAGAAATATTTGTATTCCACGTTCTACTTGTTCTTTACAATTCGTCTTTTACATCCTTAAAAATAAGACTTGCTCTCTGAGATTTTCTCTATTGTTCATCTCAGGATGAAGTGAGCAAGCTTCTGTGTGCAACACTTGGTGAACGGGAAAGAGAGATTATAAGGCTCTATTATGGTATAGACAATGAGTGTCATACATGGGAGGATATAAGTAGACAGTAAGTTTCCTTAATTCAATTTTTAGGAAACAGAAGTATCAACTTTATACTTCTGGAGATGTTAAAATAGCTATTATATTACTTACATGAAAACATGTTTTTAGGAAAAAGGGAGATTAAGCTCGATTGCATACTTTCATGTTGTCCCCTACAAATCTCAACATTTTATATATTTCCTGAGATTGTTAATTATTATTATTATTTTAATTTTTTGCAGGTTCGGTCTTTCCAGAGAACGAGTTAGACAAGTGGGACTTGTAGCATTGGAGAAGCTTAAGCACGCAGCCCGCAAGAGGAAATTAGAGGCAATGCTGGTGAAACATTGAGTTCGGCATGTATGAGACTGTCATAAATTTCATGACAATATACCCATCAAGATCATGTGATGACTGTATATATAAAGAAAAGGAATAGGAAATGTGTAAAGTTCAAAGTTAATTGCCAGGATAAAATAATTTACATGTACATGTATTGAACTGAGAGAACTTTACCATTAATTGGATCCTTAATGAGATGAGAAATTTTGATTGTATCAAATTTGTAAGTACTAATAAAACATATGTTATTAAGATATCGTTTGTTTTTCTACTTAGTAACTGATAGAAAATGGGTTCTTATGTGAATATTTTGATTATGATATATACATGGACAGTTCTTCCTCCATGGGTAATATGCAGAACTCTTATAGACATGCATGTGAATCAAATATCGTCTCTTGTTAGTTGTGAAGGTATGTGGGATCGCATTCCTTAATTTCTTCACTGGGTTTTAATTCAATTATAATGATCACTAACTTAACAACTTCATTGAATTAGTCTTAAATGTTGAATGGTATTATCATGTCCTGCAGAAGATATAACTACCATTTTGTTCACGATGAAGCCTCATGATGTTTTCTTGTTATATACCCTGATGTCCCATCTTTCCACTGCTCAAAACCACACAATTACATGAACATGCACATAAATACATACTGTGCACACAAATACACACACACTGATATTTGTACATAGCCCTGTCATCATGGGGAGAGAGAGAGAGAGAGAGAGAGAGAGAGAGAGAGAGAGAGAGGAAATTTCACTTTAAATTGAGTATCACATCATCAAGAAACAGAACAACATTAGAACTAATAGGAAATACTTCTCAAAACAAACTAAACTGCGGAAGTAGACTTAAGGAGCAGAAATTTCATTTTGGAACCAATGAGTACATACAGTATCACTTCAAACTTGAAGGTAAAATAAATTTTCTTTAAAAAAAGGAGATAAGATGATATATAGCTCATGACTAAAATTTCGAAAACCTCCATTCACATCATACATGTGAACATGAACTCCTTCAGGTTGTGTAGCAAAGGATGCTGAAACTCACATGCAAGAAAATTGCTGAACCCTTGTTTCTTGTATGTGTATCAGCTTTTAGTATCTGTTACGATGTGCTTTTGACACCAACTCATAAAAGAGTATAATATCAGGCTTTTATCACTGACCGCAAAATCTTGATCAATTGTTCTGAAGAGCTTTCTATCTTTTTCATCTTCTAATTCAAGATGTTTCTGTTTATTTTAGTACATTGCAGATAATAACGTTGAGAACATCCCTTGGCATGGATTCAAGAATGGTCTCTCAAGGTACTCAAAATAAGTCTAGCGCATTAATGAGAGAAATATTTGTATTCCACGTTCTACTTGTTCTTTACAATTCGTCTTTTACATCCTTAAAAATAAGACTTGCTCTCTGAGATTTTCTCTATTGTTCATCTCAGGATGAAGTGAGCAAGCTTCTGTGTGCAACACTTGGTGAACGGGAAAGAGAGATTATAAGGCTCTATTATGGTATAGACAATGAGTGTCATACATGGGAGGATATAAGTAGACAGTAAGTTTCCTTAATTCAATTTTAGGAAACAGAAGTATCAACTTTATACTTCTGGAGATGTTAAAATAGCTATTATATTACTTACATGAAAACATGTTTTTAGGAAAAAGGAGATTAAGCTCGATTGCATACTTTCATGTTGTCCCCTACAAATCTCAACATTTTATATATTTCCTGAGATTGTTAATTATTATTATTATTTTAATTTTTGCAGGTTCGGTCTTTCCAGAGAACGAAGTTAGACAAGTGGGACTTGTAGCATTGGAGAAGCTTAAGCACGCAGCCAAGAGGAAATTAGAGGCAATGCTGGTGAAACATTGAGTTCGGCATGTATGAGACTGTCATAAATTTCATGACAATATACCCATCAAGATCATGTGATGACTGTATATATAAAGAAAAGGAATAGGAAATGTGTAAAGTTCAAAGTTAATTGCCAGGATAAAATAATTTACATGTACATGTATTGAACTGAGAGAACTTTACCATTAATTGGATCCTTAATGAGATGAGAAATTTTGATTGTATCAAATTTGTAAGTACTAATAAAACATATGTTATTAAGATATCGTTTGTTTTTCTACTTAGTAACTGATAGAAAATGGGTTCTTATGTGAATATTTTGATTATGATATATACATGGACAGTTCTTCCTCCATGGGTAATATGCAGAACTCTTATAGACATGCATGTGAATCAAATATCGTCTCTTGTTAGTTGTGAAGGTATGTGGGATCGCATTCCTTAATTTCTTCACTGGGTTTTAATTCAATTATAATGATCACTAACTTAACAACTTCATTGAATTAGTCTTAAATGTTGAATGGTATTATCATGTCCTGCAGAAGATATAACTACCATTTTGTTCACGATGAAGCCTCATGATGTTTTCTTGTTATATACCCTGATGTCCCATCTTTCCACTGCTCAAAACCACACAATTACATGAACATGCACATAAATACATACTGTGCACACAAATACACACACACTGATATTTGTACATAGCCCTGTCATCATGGGGAGAGAGAGAGAGAGAGAGAGAGAGAGAGAGAGAGAGAGAGAGGAAATTTCACTTTAAATTGAGTATCACATCATCAAGAAACAGAACAACATTAGAACTAATAGGAAATACTTCTCAAAACAAACTAAACTGCGGAAGTAGACTTAAGGAGCAGAAATTTCATTTTGGAACCAATGAGTACATACAGTATCACTTCAAACTTGAAGGTAAAATAAATTTTCTTTAAAAAAAGGAGATAAGATGATATATAGCTCATGACTAAAATTTCGAAAACCTCCATTCACATCATACATGTGAACATGAACTCCTTCAGGTTGTGTAGCAAAGGATGCTGAAACTCACATGCAAGAAAATTGCTGAACCCTTGTTTCTTGTATGTGTATCAGCTTTTAGTATCTGTTACGATGTGCTTTTGACACCAACTCATAAAAGAGTATAATATCAGGCTTTTATCACTGACCGCAAAATCTTGATCAATTGTTCTGAAGAGCTTTCTCTACTTCGAGTTGTTCCTCTAGCTGACTAAGAGTGAGCAGCTAGGCCTTCTGCATTAGTCACTGAAAACTTCAGAATTTTTTACTTTTTCTATATCCAAGCTCAAGAAGGGCCTGTACCCATACAGGTAAAAGTATTGTGCGGATCATTATCACATCAGCCAGGTAAAAGAAATTGAGAATATGTGGCACCAGTACAATGGATTTGAGATTTATCTGAATATATCACCTGCCAAGAATTCAGAGTTTAAGCCCGATGCATGTCATGAATGAATAAATGTATACTCACTAAGGTACTCACCGCCCCTCTGTTCATATATAATCTTGGCATTCTGCAGAACCTCCCTAGCTTTTCTGTCTGCTGTGCATCCTGCGCCTTCCATTTCCTTGTATACTTTTGGAACCTGGTCGTATCTTTTTGCCCTAATGAATGCCTTCATTAGAGTACTGTAGGTAACAACATCCGGACTAATACCCTAAAGAAGCAACAGCATTTGTGCATAGAATTGTTAGAAATAACGGAACAGTCAAACACAAAGCCTCAAAAAAGAAGAAATACGCTGAGATGATCTTACAATCTCCTTAATATGCTCAAAAACAGCTAGTGCCTCCAAATGTCTACCAGCAATGCCAAATGCATTGATCAGCAAATTCAACATTATAAGGTTTGGCTCGATTCCTTCCATTTCCATCAGTTGAAGAACCATTACAGTTTGTTCACACAGTCCCTAGATAAGATTAACAAAAAATCATGTCTGGCCACTTAAATGAGCAAGTCTGAGAATTTCATGAATCTTGTGCACGTGCTTCTGTGCTCTAGTAGATAGGGCTGTGCTTTGATGTGGTTGGGGTTGGTGGTTTCTTGTGTTCATGTCCATACAAGAACTGGAATAGGAAATGTGTAAAGTTCAAAGTTAATTGCCAGGATAAAATAATTTACATGTACATGTATTGAACTGAGAGAACTTTACCATTAATTGGATCCTTAATGAGATGAGAAATTTTGATTGTATCAAATTTGTAAGTACTAATAAAACATATGTTATTAAGATATCGTTTGTTTTTCTACTTAGTAACTGATAGAAAATGGGTTCTTATGTGAATATTTTGATTATGATATATACATGGACAGTTCTTCCTCCATGGGTAATATGCAGAACTCTTATAGACATGCATGTGAATCAAATATCGTCTCTTGTTAGTTGTGAAGGTATGTGGGATCGCATTCCTTAATTTCTTCACTGGGTTTTAATTCAATTATAATGATCACTAACTTAACAACTTCATTGAATTAGTCTTAAATGTTGAATGGTATTATCATGTCCTGCAGAAGATATAACTACCATTTTGTTCACGATGAAGCCTCATGATGTTTTCTTGTTATATACCCTGATGTCCCATCTTTCCACTGCTCAAAACCACACAATTACATGAACATGCACATAAATACATACTGTGCACACAAATACACACACACTGATATTTGTACATAGCCCTGTCATCATGGAGAGAGAGAGAGAGAGAGAGAGAGAGAGAGAGAGAGAGAGAGAGGAAATTTCACTTTAAATTGAGTATCACATCATCAAGAAACAGAACAACATTAGAACTAATAGGAAATACTTCTCAAAACAAACTAAACTGCGGAAGTAGACTTAAGGAGCAGAAATTTCATTTTGGAACCAATGAGTACATACAGTATCACTTCAAACTTGAAGGTAAAATAAATTTTCTTTAAAAAAAAAGGAGATAAGATGATATATAGCTCATGACTAAAATTTCCGAACGCCTCCATTCACGTCATACATGTGAACATGAACTCCTTCAGGTTGTGTAGCAAAGGATGCTGAAACTCACATGCAAGAAAATTGCTGAACCCTTGTTTCTTGTATGTGTATCAGCTTTTAGTATCTGTTACGATGTGCTTTTGACACCAACTCATAAAAGAGTATAATATCAGGCTTTTATCACTGACCGCAAAATCTTGATCAATTGTTCTGAAGAGCTTTCTCTACTTCGAGTTGTTCCTCTAGCTGACTAAGAGTGAGCAGCTAGGCCTTCTGCATTAGTCACTGAAAACTTCAGAATTTTTTTACTGTTTTTTAGATCCAAGCTCAAGAAGGACCTGTACCCATACAGGTAAAAGTATTGTGCGGATCATTATCACATCAACCAGGTAAAAGAAATTGAGAATATGTGGCACCAGTATAATGGATTTGAGATTTATCTGAATATATCACCTGCCAAGAATTCAGAGTTTAAGCCCGATGCATGTCATGAATGAACAAATGTATACTCACTAAGGTACTCACCGCCCCTCTGTTCATATATTATCGAGGCATTCTGCAGAACCTCCCTAGCTTTTCTGTCTGCTGTGCATCCAGCACCTTCCATTTCCTTGTACACTTTTGGAACCTGGTCGTATCTTTTTGCCCTAATGAATGCCTTCATTAGAGTACTGTAGGTAACAACATCCGGACTAATACCCTAAAGAAGCAACAGCATTTGTGCATAGAATTGTTAGAAATAACGGAACAGTCAAACACAAAGCCTCAAAAAAGAAGAAATACGCTGAGATGATCTTACAATCTCCTTAATATGCTCAAAAACAGCTAGTGCCTCCAAATGTCTACCAGCAATGCCAAATGCATTGATCAGCAAATTCAACATTATAAGGTTTGGCTCGATTCCTTCCATTTCCATCAGTTGAAGAACCATTACAGTTTGTTCACACAGTCCCTAGATAAGATTAACAAAAAAAAATCATGTCTGGCCACTTAAATGAGCAAGTCTGAGAATTTCATGAATCTTGTGCACGTGCTTCTGTGCTCTAGTAGATAGGGCTGTGCTTTGATGTGGTTGGGGTTGGTGGTTTCTTGTGTTCATGTCCATACAAGAACTGGTGGAACAGTAGAGAAGTTCAAAAGTTTGTGCACTTTAAAGTTCTAATATTGAATAAAATTAAGATTAAAGGTGGCAAATGGCGACAGTTTCAAAATGTTCAACTCGTCTACAATGAAATGGAGAACTAGCTTTAAGTTTGTATATGTTCTACTAGAAAAACTAATTTCTTATGACATAAAGATCTTTAGTAATTCCAAGCATCAAAACATACTCTATCCTCGTGAAAAGGAGGTCATCCCCTATCAAAGTCCAGCAAGTTTTTTTTTTTTTAATTTCTTTTCTTTTTCCCCTCAGACTGGAGCAAGTTGCATTGTGCTCCAGTAAATGGAGGTCATACACAAGTTTTAAAATCGGACAAAAAGCAACATGAAACTGAGAGAAATTCAAGAATACCTGCTGCATAAGCATTTGCAAGTACACAAAAAACATTAGCTGAGAGCTTCAGACCTTCTGCTTTAAGAGCAGCCACACACTCCTCGGCATCTTGAAACATCCCATATTGCCCATATATATCCACTAGAATTGCATAAATAACTCCGCTTTTTCGAAACCCTCTAAGCTTCATACTCTCAAAAATGCTTTTAATCTCATCCCACTTCCCTTGCTCCCCTAAATGACTGATAATCGTAATGAAAATCTTCGGGTCAGGATACAACCCCTCTTCCTGCATCCTAGTGAAGAACTCAAGAGCCCTTTTGATATCCCCAGCCTTACAAAATCCCCGAACCAAAGAATTCCATGCCATGATATTCGGCTTCATACCCTCACTCTGCATATTCTCAAACACCTTAACTGCATCTTCCATCTGACCATTTTTCCCAAATGTGTCAATTATGCTATTATAAATTCTTCTATCTGGTGTAATTCCAAGTTTACTCATCTCCCTCACAAGACTCAAAGCCTTCTTCCACATGCCATTATCCCTATAAAGCCCAATAATCTTGGTATAAGCATCGGAATTCATCCGAATCCCCTTCTGTTTCATTTCGCCGATAACCCACCAAGTATCCTCCAATCTCCCGGCGTGGGCATAAGCATTCAATAGTAGCATGTAAGTTTCTCGATTCCTATCAACACCATCTTCATCCATCTCCACCAAAACTCTATCTGCAAGCACTAGCTGCCCTTTCGTCAAGAACCCTCTTAAGAGGACATTGTAGCCTCTCAAGCTGGGCCTGAGGCCCAGCCACTTCATCTCTCGGAAAAGCCCGTCGGCTTCGAGGGTCCTTCCGAGGCTCCCAAGGGCACCAATTAGGCAAACGTATGACTGCCTGTTGGGGTGCATGCACAGTGACTCCATTTGGGATAACAGTGCTAGGGACTTGTCAATGAGGCCATTTTGGCAATGGGTTTGGATCAAATTGTTGTATGATTCCCACGAGAGCTCCTGATTCTCTTGTAATTTGATGATTTTGCCATCAAGATTGGATTTTGAGGACAAAGCAGCATCTGGGTATGTGGCAAAAGTGAGGGATTTGATAGAAGATTTGTGAGGGAAAAGATTGGAGAGGGGAGAGGTGTTAGTGAGAAAGAGAGGTGAGTTGAGATGAATCGCGTTCCCATTATTTATCATCTGGGCTAAAGAAATGGATAATGTTTATACGATTTCTGCGGGTTTTTCTTCTCCAAGTTTTATGTTTGCGAGCCAAAGAGGAATAACGAGAGAGAGAGAGAGAGAGAGAGATGGATATTTTTACACAGTGAGACGATAGTCTTGCACTCGTCTCGTTTGGGAAAGAGGGAGCTGCTTGCTCCCCACTGGCTTTACCCCCAAGATTTCTTTTTCTTTTATTTTTCTTCTCAATTTTGTTTTCAAATATACACCCTTAAGTCATACATTTGTATAAATTTACACCATTATATATTGTTGTTATATCCTGGAAATTATCAAGACCAATAAGAGCGGCCACATTATAACTAATTGGCCGACTCACAAAGCATCCGCAAGCACAACCCGTGTGGTAAGCCGGATGACTCGCCTCGCGATCCAGATCCGAGACGAAAGGCGCTTCCGACCCGAATCCCGCTGGATGTCCGACCTTGAGACAAAAGACGTTCTCCACTCGGACCCAACACAAGGCGTCTCGAATAGTGGAACGGCCGACAAGCATCATCAAAAGTCATGTTGCATAGTCTTCACCCGCACTTCACCGCCCAGTCGCCATCAAGCAATTAATGCGACGTTAGTCATTATGACCTTTCGAGCCAGAGCCTTCAAAGCTCCTCGGACACGCCATTACTCCAACAGTCCCATCACTGTGCAAAGGCAACTCGACCAATCAGTTGTCGCACGTGTAAAGTAGGGTTTGAACCAATACGGCATACACTCGGCTGAAATTACCTACGTGCCTCCGTAAACCCTCTATAAATAATGATGATTTCCACTAAACCAAGGTATGCAATTTTACACATAAAAAGTCAATTGACTATACTCTGTTTTTCTCTCCAGATTAACTAGAAACGGTCTCTGACTTGAGTGTTGGAGGGCACGCCAGAGGAAATAACCTCTGGGCCTCTAACCTCTGTTATATGTGTAGCGATGTACAGCTCAAAAGATCCAAAACGGAGAATCAACCATCAAAGATGACTAAGGGACCCAAAAAATTGAGTTTAACCCTCCTAAATTACGATCAACTTAATTATCATAATTGTTATTTTAGCTTTAAATCATAATAAACACTCAAGTTTATCTTGTATAAGATGGAGTAAATATCAATCAACAAAATAGGTCATATCAAAATAATTACTGTTGTCAATCTATTCCAATTTAACTCAGGCGATATTTTCAATATATTTTTTTATCCATTACAATGGAAAATATAAGGGATTCCAATGTTTTTTATTTGCCGTGAAGGAGAAAATTTAAAATTAAATATGCCAGAGTGCTCAAATATATAGTCGTATGATCATGATTCTTAGTCTCAAACGATGAATACCACTTTGAACTGACATAATAACTTAATATCATCTGGACGATAACAATTCTTTTTCAAAAATATTAGAGGGGATATTTATTTGATATTAAACTAATCACCACTTAATGCAAAGCTTTAACGAACAAGTGAAAAAGGAAGGGCAAAAAAAAAAGTTGGGGATGTCTACGGACAAGAAAAGAAAAAAATGGTAGGGGATGGAAAGCTCCGAACTTACACAGGCATGTCTCGTTTCAAACAGCATCAGACACGAAAGATCAAAAACAAAGGAAACAAGCTCCCGGCTTCAGACCATTTTAGGCACAATCGCACAGAAACAACGTATAATCATATAAATAAAAGCATTTAAAGAGAAAAGGATACAAGATCGCAAATATTTTGTTGCCTTTCGTCTCTCTCTCAACAAATAAACAAAAAGTTGCCTTTCGTGTGCAAAGTAAGTGCCAACACTATATTTGACTGCACACCCATAATTCCCAAATTAAATTTACGTTGTACAATTCAACTAAAACGAAACGTCGCGCTTGGAGCCTGACGAAGAAGTTCACAAGAATCCATTAAGAGACAAATACTTGTAGTTGGTGAGTCCTGCAGGAGAGGCTCTGGTGAACGCATGGTTAAATCTCAAAGAAATAAATAAAACATAAGACTGAAATAAAAACCCCATAACATAATAGATTGAAGGACTTGCTATACCAACTCGAATACGCGGCCTCAGCAGTTTCTGAGTTCAAAAATACAGAGGAAAGAATATACTCAATCCTGAACAATGACAATGTCATTGACATACCCACCTTGTTACAGGGAGGTACACTGCAAGCTAAATAATCCTATAACAAGCCTTTATAAGAATTCTCCCAGATGTACACTGCAAGCTAACTGATCATTGAGAACACTGCCGCAAAATTTCCATCCTCCGCCATGTCATACACATGCACCAGTGCACCACGCCAACCAGTTACAAGGTTTTTGAATAAAATGCCAATTAACTTCAGAGCATCCTCATATAAGCATCTATCTAACATTTTTGCTAACTCAAAATAATCAAGTACTTGGCATCACAGAACCTGGGTGCAGATACGTGGAAGATGGACATGACAGAGATGATATAGTAAAATCTGAATATTTAAGACGACATGAATAGGACAAGAGATAAGCACATAGAAAGTCACCAATGATGAATACCGCTTTGAACTGACATAATAACTTAATATCATCTGCACGATAACAATTCTTTTTCAAAAATATTGAGGATATTTATTTGACATTAAACTAATCACCACTTAATGCAAAGCTTTAACGAACAAGTGAAAAAGGAAGGAAGAAAAAAGGTTGGGGATGTCTACGGACAAGAAAAGAAAAAAATGGTCGGTGAAGGAAAGCTCCGAACTTACACATGCATGTCTCGTTTTAAAACAGTATCAGACAGGAAAGAACAAAAACAAAGGAAACAATCTCCCGCCTTCAGACCATTTTAGGCACAATCGCACAGAAACAACGTATAATCATATAAATAAAAGCATTTAAAGAGAAAAGGATACAAGATCGCAAATATTTTGTTGCCTTTCGTCTCTCTTAAAAAAAAAAAAAAAGTTCCCTTTCGTGTGCGAAGTAAGTGCCAACACTACATTTGACTGCACACCCATAATTCCCAAATTAAATTTACGTTGTACAATTCAACTAAAACGAAATGTCGCGCTTGGCGCCTGTCGAAGAAGTTCACAACAATCCATTAAGACAAATACTTGTAGTTGGTGAGTCCTGCAGGAGAGGCTCAAGTGAACGCATGGTTAAATCTCAAAGAAATAAATAAAACATAAGACTGAAATAAAAGCCCCATAACATAATAGATTGAAGGACTTGCTATACCAACTCGAATACGCGGCCTCAGCAGTTTCTGAGTTCAAAAATACGGAGGAAAGAATATACTCAATCCTGAACAATGACATGTCATTTACATACCCACCTTGTTACAGCAATGTACACTGCAAGCTAAATAATCCCTATACCAAGCCTTTATAAGAATTCTCCCAGATGTACACTGCAAGCTAACCGATCATTGAGAACACTGCCACAAAATTTCCATCCTCCACCATGTTATACACATGCACCAGTGCACCACGCCAACCAGTTACAAGGTTTTGAATAAAATGCCAATTAACTTCAGAGCATCCTCATATAAGCATCTATCTAACATTTTTGCTAACTCAAAATAATCAAGTACTTGGCATCACAGAACCTGGGTGCAGATACGTGGAAGATGGACATGACAGAGATGATATAGTAAAATCTGAATATTTAAGACGACATGAATAGGACAAGAGATAAGCACATAGAAAGTCACCAATGCCAAACACAGTGCTTTTGATAAGTTGACAAATATATGACAAGCATAGTTTGATAACATCATCTCTTTCTTACACATATGACAAGCATCCCTTCAAATGGATGTCTAGCATTGAAGGATGTGAAATCTTCGATCCATTTTTTGCTCATTCTAGCCCCAAATGCTGATTTTCCCCCTTCCCAATTGCATCTCAGCTTTGAAAAGTAAGTTTTGTGAGAAATAGCCCCACACCCCTGTCTGTGACGTGAAGAGCAGCCCCTCACCATTTTACGATAAAAATAATAATAATAAATGACATAGATACTTTTCTTGGTTTCCATCACGTGACATTACTTTGGCATCAAAAAGAAGATTTCAAGGTGTTTTGGCAACTGGAAAAATGTAAACATCATCCTATAAATCTAACACTACTCGTATCAAAAGCAGCCAGTAATTAAAGGCCAAACAATGAGCTTTCCCCCTTCCATCTAATTTGTAATCGGAAATACTTTTATCTACTGGCTAAATTGGAAACAAAATCAAGCTTCACAAAACCAATAAATAAAAAAATCCGAATGTACTCTTGGTACCACACATGTGTACACACCCCACACATTCACGCGCATCATGAAAACTTAACGATAAAAGAGTGGCTAATCAGGAATTTCAACCATCACGTACAACCATGGAATCATGAACTAGAATAATAAAAACAAAAGTATTCAAGAATCAACAAGTCTAACTGTAAGAAGCAATCGTGTTTAATGTGTCATAGGCAAAAGATGAAGAGACAAGCATCCACTACAAAATATTGGCCAAAAGCTACGGGATGAATTTGTTTAGAGCAAACTAAAGCACAATCTATTCGACAAAATTGGTTCAGAGTTCATTGTATGTGCTTTGTAAGAGAAGTGAATAAGAGGTCTGTGCTTTGTAAGAGAAGCGAATAAGAGAAAAAAGATAGCCCATTGCTCCTCGAGGTATTTATCAAAAGACATGTTACAAAATCTTTCCCAAACAGAGCAGTCATGTATAATTTGCTTTGGGCAATCATGTTTAATTTTCCATAGGCAAAAGATGAATGGACTAGGACAACTAAAACTGGAAAAACAAAGAACACCAGTTGTTCCATGTCCATAATTTGTCAAGAAAAATGGATTAGGACAAGGAAAAAGGCCATGTGTAAATACCATTAATAAAGTAAGCTCAACAATCTTCACACGTGTTTCAAATTAAGCTTAACAACTTTTTGTTCCTCATAGGTTGTTCGGACAAGCAAATTTGATTAGGCCTTTGAAACCCAAATGATACTACATTCATTAGCAAGTGGAACATGGAAAAACAAAGCGAGATTAACGTTAATTATTCCTTGTCCATTATTCGGCAACTAAAACAGATCAGGACAAGGAAAAAGGACCACATGTAAGTACAATTAAATAAAGTAATCTCGATAATCTTTACAATAATTCTCCCAGATGTACACTGCAAGCTAACTGATCATTGAGAACACTGCCGCAAAATTTCCATCCTCCGCCATGTCATACACATGCACCAGTGCACCACGCCAACCAGTTACAAGGTTTTTGAATAAAATGCCAATTAACTTCAGAGCATCCTCATATAAGCATCTATCTAACATTTTTGCTAACTCAAAATAATCAAGTACTTGGCATCACAGAACCTGGGTGCAGATACGTGGAAGATGGACATGACAGAGATGATATAGTAAAATCTGAATATTTAAAGACGACATGAATAGGACAAGAGATAAGCACATAGAAAGTCACCAATGCCAAACACAGTGCTTTTGATAAGTTGACAAATATATGACAAGCATAGTTTGATAACATCATCTCTTTCTTACACATGACAAGCATCCTTCAAATGGATGTCTAGCATTGAAGGATGTGAAATCTTCGATCCATTTTTGCTCATTCTAGCCCCAAATGCTGATTTTCCCCTTCCCAATTGCATCTCAGCTTTGAAAAGTAAGTTTTGTGAGAAATAGCCAACACCCCTGTCTGTGACGTGAAGAGCAGCCCCTCACCATTTTACGATAAAAATAATAATAATAAATGACATAGATACTTTTCTTGGTTTCCATCACGTGTACATTACTTTGGCATCAAAAGAAGATTTCAAGGTGTTTTGGCAACTGGAAAATGTAAACATCATCCTATAAATCTAACACTACTCGTATCAAAAGCAGGCAGTAATTAAGGCGAAACAATGAGCTTCCCCCATTCCATCTAATTTGTAATCGGAAATACTTTTATCTACTGGCTAAATTGGAAACAAAATCAAGCTTCACAAAACCAATAAATAAAAAATCCGAATGTACTCTTGGTACCACACATGTACACACCCAACACATTCACGCATCAGAAAACTTAACGATAAAAGAGTGGCTAATCAGGAATTTCAGCCATCACGACAACCATGGAATCATGAACTAGAATAATAAAACAAAAGTATTCAAGAATCAACAAGTCTAACTGTAAGAAGCAATCGTTTAATGTGTCATAGGCAAAAGATGAAGAGACAAGCATCCACTACAAAATATTGGCCAAAAGCTACGGGATGAATTTGTTTAGAGCAAACTAAAGCACAATCTATTCGACTAAATTGGTTCAGAGTTCATTGAATCATAAAATTATGGTGCTTACTTTTGTATGTGCTTTGTAAGATAAGTGAATAAGAGGTCTGTGCTTTGTAAGAGAAGCGAATAAGAGAAAAAGATAGCCCATTGCTCTCGAGGTATTTATCAAAAGACATGTTACAAAATCTTTCCCAAACAGAGCAGTCATGTATAATTTGCTTTGGGCAATCATGTTTAATTTTCCATAGGCAAAAGATGAATAGACTAGGACAACTAAAAATGGAAAAACAAAGAACACCAGTTGTTCCATGTCCATAATTTGTCAAGAAAAATGGATAAGGACAAGGAAAAAGGCCATGTGTAAATACCATTAATAAAGTAAGCTCAACAATCTTCACGCGTGTTTCAAATTAAGCTTAACAGCTTTTTGTTCCTCATAGGTTGTTCGGACAAGCAAATTTGATTAGGCCTTTGAAACCCAAATGATGCTACATTCATTAGCAAGTGGAAAATGGAAAAACAAAGCGAGATTAACGTTAATTATTCCTTGTCCATTATTCGGCAACTAAAACAGATCAGGACAAGGAAAAAGGACCACATGTAAGTACAATTAAATAAAGTAACCTCGATAATCTTTACAATAATCTTTACACAAGTTTTGAATTAAGCTTAATGGTTTTCATTCCTCCTAGGTTGTTCAGACAACGAAAAACAGAGCAAGCCTTCGACCTCAAAAGACAATACATTCCATTAGCCCACTTACCACTATATTTTTCTTCAGCATTCCACCCTATGCAGATGGCATGAAACTATTAACTAAATCGACGTTCTAGAATAACCTCTCCCGATCCTTAACAGCTACTAAACCACATGTAAAGATAATATGATTTGGCAGAAGGTTTACAGCTACATGCTATTGCATCCGATCGATCAATTTCTTTCCTGAATATTTCTTTAATAAGTGAATTCCTCCAGTTTTACTAGCTGTAAAATCTATTTATCTTTGTGTATTAGCTTCATCACAGCTCATATTTTCAAAAGATGGAAACTTTAATGTTTACCACAACTTGCAGCCTTGCATCTGCTTCCAAATCTGGAACAAAATCAATATCTCCCATGCAAAAAAAAAACCCATAACTAAAACGTACTCCTACCTTCTAAAACAAATATCATGCCAAAAAAAATCACTAAATACCATTATTCAACCATTTCAGTATCAAGATCTACGAAGAGAAGGCTAAAATTAACAGATACAAAAGCAAGAACCTGCTTCCAATAATAACAAATCAAAGCAGAGAATATCAAAGATTTCACCTTCAAGGTCACAGATCGGCGAATCCCAGAATCATCGCATTCCGCCTCCGATTCAGTTGGTGCAAGGCGGGAATCGCATCGATCCGGCGGCGGATCCGCCCGTTCCCGACCTGCACCAAGCGAGCCAGAGGCGGCGGCGACAGAAAAACCCTAGAAATTGAACGAGATCTCAACGAATCTCGAGCTTTCTCTCTCTAAAAGTCTCTCTTTTCTCCCCCTCTCTCTCTCTCTCTCTAACTTCAACAGCGAAATTGGGATTGGAGCTCGGACAACGGGGAGAGGGGTTATTTATAGGCTGGTGGGTGAACGAGGAACGGACACGTGGCGTCCGACCTTTGAAGGGTTGGGTTAGGTTGAAAGCGGCCTGCCGTTTTCTTGAAGGCACACCTTTTATAGTAAGGAAAATATTATCTCGATTTTATTTTTCTGCCCCATTTTCTACTCTTGTCAAAGAATCTTTTTACCCAAAAGAAAGTTGTTAAAAGTACATTAAATTTGAGCAAGAATAATTGGGTGAATGCTAAAGATGTTCTTCATGAACTTTTCGATGAATAAGTAAACAATACCATGAATAATTTCCCAATAAGTATTTTAATGAATTTTTTTTATAAATATAAGTAAACAAGATACATCATTCTCTACCGGACGCACATGTTCTTGGGGTAGTTTAATTCATAACATGTGTTTGTTAGATACAAATCTAATATCGTTTTATGAACAAATGATCCGTCTCAATTATTTATTTATCAATAGTCCATGTATACAAATGTTTATTGACCATTTAGAAGTCGATCATTTTAATGATAGACGATCTAACACGGTCTAAAATGGACAAAAAGATTATGCAATCATCAAATCAGTTTAAAACAAGAAAAATGGCACTCTAAGAAATGAAAAAAAAAAGTAAGCTAAAGAGTCAAAGTTACATTAGGCATTTACAAATAAATAAAGAAATTATTGAGGAGAAAAATAATATTTTCAGTTAACGAAACCTATAATATTATTTTAACTATATAAATTCTTTTTGTATAATAATTTGTCCAAAAATCCTTTCGAAACAATTATTCTTATATGTTAACATGAGGAAAATATTTATGTATAGAATTTTTGTACTAAAATAAGAAATTTGCTGAAACATTTTGCTTTGTATCTTGTATGTAATTCGGCTTCTTTTTCTTTTAATGCAGTAATACTTCTTCTGGTAAAAACATTTATTTTACACTCACCTATAAATATATACCCTGCAATTTTTTTTATTTTTAGCTTTTTGACTAGTGTTCCTCAGTCTCTATAAGAAAACAAAGGGCAGCTGGATGTTCAATGTGAGCACGCACTTAGTTTTGTCATTAGAATTTAAACAAACCTATTCAAATGAAACCAGCAAATATAATAATAACCACAAGTGTCATTTCAGTCTTGAGAACCGAGACAAAGCCAGCTACTTTGAATGTTAATTAACTAAAAGACACCTACTTAAATTAATATACTGCAACAAACTAAATGGACAGAGCAATTAATTCTCTAACTATAAAAATTCAGACCAAATTAAGCCGGTTGTGTTGGAATGCGGGAAATATTCCCATGTTTATCTCTGTTTGAAAGGTTTAAACCTCTATAGTTTACCCATTCATCTTGTGTATAGAAAGTGTTCTGATAAAATTCACATTCGTTCGTAATCATTTCTCTGTCCACAAAATAAGTTGTTCACCCGTCGTAATTTGCTCCATACAAAAATATGAAAATAGATAATCCATCTAGACGAGGTAAAATGAATTCCTTCTCCATTGCAGATGGTATAACTTGAGTAATTATCGATACAATGATAACGTAATATAGCAAATCACGAATGGATTTAGGGTGGAAAATTCCTCGATCGATGTTTGATTAAATCAACTTTTTAAAGTGCAATTTTAGGTGGATACTTGCAATGTGTCTTCGCAAATCAAGGAAATTAAAAAGGAAGTGTCTTCATAAAATCAACCAATAATTCAGCCTTTGTGTCTCCCAAAGTTTGAACAACCAGCCTACATTAATTGACTTAGTATTACTCAAAAGAAACATAAAATTGACTAGTGTTCTTTGGTTCTTTGGTGCATCACATCCATGCGCTCACATAGGAAGAAAAAAATAAAGGTCTAGATGTCGTAATATGAAAATGTCAATATAAAAATAGTTTGGACTAGCAAATTAATGAAACGTTTAAGAGTGTTATCTCTTTCCATGTGTTGGCTTGATTTATGACTTGGTCTTGAGCAAAATGGATATGCGCCTAACTTTGAGTGCACATCACATGATTCATTTGCTTTGCGCAACAAAAACAACACTTGCGTGAAAATGTTTCCTTAGCCTGCACAGCAACCATGTGAACACGTAACCCCAGTCGGTGGCTGTTGTGACTAGACATCAATTAACACTGCTCAGTTCATGCACAATGCTAACTTAGATTCATGCTGATATCAGTACAAGGATACTGATCCAATCTTGATCAATTCTCATATTCCAGAAAATCAAAGCTTATACATATAGTCCCAGATTGGCTAGGATTTGTATATTTTGATGGTGTGTGAATCATGCATCTCCTGCATATACTCTTACTTAACTGAAAGCAACATGGCATAGAAATGTAGGATATCTGAACGAATCTCGGGCTTTCTCTCTAAAGTCTCTCTTTCTCTCCTCTCTCTAACTTCAACAGCGAAATTGGGATTGGAGCTCGGACAACGGGGAAGAGGGGTTATTTATAGGCTGGTGGGTGAACGAGGAACGGACACGTGGCGTCCGACCTTTGAAGGGTTGGGTTAGGTTGAAAGCGGCCTGCCGTTTTCTTGAAGGCACACCTTTTATAGTAAGGAAAATATTATCTCGATTTTATTTTTCTGCCCCATTTTCTACTCTTGTCAAAGAATCTTTTTACCAAAAGAAAGTTGTTAAAAGTACATTAAATTTGAGCAAGAATAATTGGGTGAATGCTAAAGATGTTCTTCATGAACTTTTCGATGAATAAGTAAACAATACCATGAATAATTTCCCAATAAGTATTTTAATGAATTTTTTATAAATATAAGTAAACAAGATACATCATTCTCACCGATTTATTATGTTCTTAGTTTAATTCATAACATGTGTTTGTTAGATACAAATCTAATATCTGTTTTATGAACAAATGATCCGTCAATTATTTATTTATCAATAGTCCATGTATACAAATGTTTATTGACCATTTAGAAGTCGATCATTTTAATGATAGACGTCTAACACGTTATGGAAAAAAAGATTATGCAATCATCAAATCAGTTTAAAACAAGAAAAATGGCACTCTAAGAAATGAAAAAAAAAAAGTAAGCTAAAGAGTCAAAGTTACATTAGGCATTTACAAATAAATAAAGAAATTATTGAGGAGAAAAATAATATTTTCAGTTAACGAAACCTATAATATTATTTTAACTATATAAATTTTTGTATAATAATTTGTCCAAAAATCCTTCGAAACAATTATTCTTATATGTTAACATGAGGAAAATATTTATGTATAGAATTTTTGTACTAAAATAAGAAATTTGCTGAAACATTTTGCTTTGTATCTTGTATGTAATTCGGCTTTTTCTTTTAATGCAGTAATACTTCTTCTGGTAAAAACATTTATTTTACACTCACCTATAAATATATACCCTGCAATTTTTTTATTTTTAGCTTTTTGACTAGTGTTCCTCAGTCTCTATAAGAAAACAAAGGGCAGCTGGATGTTCAATGTGAGCACGCACTTAGTTTTGTCATTAGAATTTAAACAAACCTATTCAAATGAAACCAGCAAATATAATAATAACCACAAGTGTCATTTCAGTCTTGAGAACCGAGACAAAGCCAGCTACTTTGAATGTTAATTAACTAAAAGACACCTACTTAAATTAATATACTGCAACAAACTAAATGGACAGAGCAATTAATTCTCTAACTATAAAAATTCAGACCAAATTAAGCCGGTTGTGTTGGAATGCGGGAAATATTCCCATGTTTATCTCTGTTTGAAAGGTTTAAACCTCTATAGTTTACCCATTCATCTTGTGTATAGAAAGTGTTCTGATAAAATTCACATTCGTTCATAATCATTTCTCTGTCCACAAAATAAGTTGTTCACCCGTCGTAATTTGCTCCATACAAAAATATGAAAAATAGATAATCCATCTAGACGAGGTAAAATGAATTCCTTCTCCATTGCAGATGGTATAACTTGAGTAATTATCGATACAGCGATAACGTAATATAGCAAATCACGAATGGATTTAGGGTGGAAAATTCCTCGATCGATGTTTGATTAAATCAACTTTTTAAAGTGCAATTTTAGGTGGATACTTGCAATGTGTCTTCGCAAATCAAGGAAATTAAAAAGGAAGTGTCTTCATAAAATCAACCAATAATTCAGCCTTTGTGTCTCCCAAAGTTTGAACAACCAGCCTACATTAATTGACTTAGTATTACTCAAAAGAAACATAAAATTGACTAGTGTTCTTTGGTTCTTTGGTGCATCACATCCATGCGCTCACATAGGAAGAAAAAAATAAAGGTCTAGATGTCGTAATATGAAAATGTCAATATAAAAATAGTTTGGACTAGCAAATTAATGAAACGTTTAAGAGTGTTATCTCTTTCCATGTGTTGGCTTGATTTATGACTTGGTCTTGAGCAAAATGGATATGCGCCTAACTTTGAGTGCACATCACATGATTCATTTGCTTTGCGCAACAAAAACAACACTTGCGTGAAAATGTTTCCTTAGCCTGCACAGCAACCATGTGAACACATAACCCCAGTCGGTGGCTTTTGTGACTAGGCATCAATTAACACTGCTCAGTTCATGCACAATGGTAACTTAGATTGATGCTGACATCAGTTCAAGGATACTGATCCAATCTTGATCAATTCTCATATTCCAGAAAATCAAAGCTTATACATATAGTCCCAGATTGGCTAGGATTTGTATATTTTGATGGTGTGTGAATCATGCATCTCCTGCATATACTCTTACTTAACTGAAAGCAACATGGCATAGAAATTTAGGATATCTGAAAATGCTGATTTGCCACTGAAATACTATACTTTGTTTAGTGCCCTTTTGTTACTTTCGACATCGTTTAATGCTTGTCTTGCCAGTGACAGGTAACGCAGCAAAAAAATTTTGTGGAGACATTGTTTTCTTCATTTTAAAGACGTGATATGTAAGTTTAAAGTCATCAGGTGACTAGTTCAAGAAGAAGGAAGCAAACTTTACAGGTTTCGCGGATAACGGTATAAAGGATTTGGAATCAGAATAAAATTTACAGAGATGCTCCTCTGTGTTATTCTATATACATGTTGGTCATTCTATTCTGAAATCTAGCACGCATGGTTTATCTAAGTTATTTGTGTTCGCTCCTTTAGTACTTTCTTCCATAAAGTTTATCTGATGCGGCCCAAATTCCATTATCCTGATCAAAAAAGGAGAAGGAAAAAAGATTCTACAAAGCAAAGATAGGCATGAATGACACGAATATAGCTTTTGATTATCTCGCCATCAATATATAGTATTTAATATAAACAAAAAGCTCATACTTTCTTCATTGGTGTCCATAACTACATATTCCACTATCAATTATGCACCTAATGATATAAAGCACAACTATCTTCTAAATCTTCATTAAAACATTATGTATCATCTAAAAGATGGCGGATGAGAGTTTATCCAAACACGTAGCTAAATTAAGAAAGATAAGTTAGGACCGTGTGCATGCATCTCAGCTCCAACAAGATGCATCCCTATCTATAAAAGACTATATATAGTTTTCTCTGCAGAAGGGATCAACTTTAATTAGATGAATTAATAGTACAATGATCTGATAGGTACAAAATTTGTCCATTTCCTATGAATGGTTGCTCTTATGTCGTCAATTGTTTTTTTTGGTCTGAACCACGAGGTATCCCCACACTTTTCAGATGGGACTAATCCCCGCCGGGCTGCGTGGCTGGCCCTGCCTCTTATGTCGTCAACTAATTGTAACATTTGATGACTTTCTCAACTTGCTAATACCATATCCTAGGATTAAAGGATACAACAAAACTACCTTCTAGGAACTCACCAGCAACAAGTCATAAAGTTCTAAAATATATCCAAAAAGACGTTGATAAACCATACTTTTGGAGTTGAGAGTATGGTTTTTGTATGTAATAGCCGTTGTTTTTCCTTTTTTTTTCCCTTTTTTTTCTAATAGTAGTTAGGCTGAGGTATCACTGCCCCATCCTTTTTCTCCCGAAAAAAATAAATAAATAGGAGATTAGGAGGGTTTATAAAGTAAATATATCTTTCAATAGCGTCTGTCTATTTTTTAAAGTACCATGCTATCATTGCAGATGATGATGTGAATCAGATTAATGCATAAATACAAAATTAAACAGAGTGACAATGAGAACAAGCATATGAGGTAAGAACCAGAGTCAAGTTCACAAAACCCCCAAAAATGTTCACTCAGCACGAAATTTTTTTGGGTCGTCTACAAAACTCCATAACGTTTGAGACGTTTTCAACTTAACCCAAAAAAACTTTTGAAAATAATTGCAATTATGTTTCAAATTCAAGGCTTTAAGTACGCAAATTAGAGTGCTATTCTAAGACGCCATGTCATCATTATAAAAATAAAAACTAAAGAGGAAAAGACACGTTACTGACTTGGATTATAAACTGAAAAATCAAATGCTGATCCCTGTATCCAATAATAATTGCAATTATGTTTCAAATTCAAGGCTTTAGGTATATAACTAGTCTACTGATTTCGTTGGCAATATGTGTGAATTTGAAATCCAGTGGGCCAAAGAGATAAATGGGCCTACTCTTACACTTGGACCGTCCAGTGATGGCGAGCCTGACCCAATCCAGATATGTTCCTAGCCCGGCCCATTTGCCAGCGTACACGTGCATCTGACGTCATTTAACTGCCGTTTCACGTGCTCCCGAAGTAAACACGCGCAGCTGCATGGCTGACGCACCACCTGACTTAAACGGTTCCCACATTGACCAGTCAACCTCTCTTACTATGCCACTGCCCATGTGCCACGTGGGCACATGTGATTCGCACACAACCGACAATAATGGGCCTTGTGATTATGCGAGCCCTGTTGGATGATCGAGCCTAGGCATTAGCACAGCATGTGAGTATTGGGCTGAGTCCGAGGCCCAATCATGGGGAGCCAGCATGCCACGTGGGCACGTGTTCACTGAAGATCCTCAGTATCAGCATCGAGCACCGTGTACATTCATATGTACAATTTACATGCATTAGTTGCTCAACAAACTACTCCTTCACATTTATATACATCTAGGAAAAGGGACGTATTAATTATGAGCTACGCTTGCATGTTCTTTTGAGTAACAAATTTTCTCTCAATATTTACCCTTGATAAGATGTTCCAAATCTAGACAAGGGAGTTCGAAGATTTTCAGGTGCAGTATTTATAATTCATATGACTTTTCATGATGGATGTTCGGATAAGATTTATATTCGTTATTATATGGAGGAAGCGAAAGTAATTCAATTGATATTGGTCAATAACCAAAATGTCAATTTGGGAATGAGCTAATACATGAATTTGTTATTGTCTATTTTCAAATGGATTGTTACAATAGTGTGACTCACAAATCGCAACGCAATCCTCATGCTAAGTTTTATTGCTTAATAAGTTTGCAATCTGCATTCTAAATGATAATGTCATAGTTTTCTGCCATCACCAAAATCTCATGTCATGTCAATCGATTTACGAAAAGAAAGAAACAACATGACAAGAGCTTCATGCTCAATAGTCAATCCTATATTCTTTAAAAAAAACGATTTAGTCAGTCTAATTTTTTTTCTATAGACTAACATGCATTATATGTACCTTTTATTCAAAAAAGAGTATTAAAATGCTTCTTTATAAAACAAATAATACAACTATAATTAACTTAATGTGTGCCTAATATGGTTAGAAGGGTAGTTGTACTATTAATAGGAAAATATTATCCGAGTCCAAAGAGACCGCAACTAGCTTCAAATGATTTTGACTATCATTTGATCAAATCAAACATTAGGGACTATTTAAAAAAAAAAAATTGACCCTGGCTAATAAGCTAGTAATTATTATGAATGCACCCATATCGTCACCAACTCCTTCTCCGTGGCCCACACCAGATGGTAGAACCCAATCACAGTGAGTGTATTAGATTTTTGATACTTTGCACATTCAGACCTCGTCAACCTGGTTATTGCATTCCTAGTTCCTGTAGGTCGATAACTCCACGCTGGTCCTCGTGAATCTTTTGTTATTAGTAAATAGAATTTCTTGCTATTGCACAGTAATGGCTCAGGCAATGGTTAATCTCAACACTGGAAACTAACATTCCCACTACAAAATTTGCGAATAAAATATCGCGAATACTAAGACAGAAACTAGGTAATACAACATGGAAATAATATCCTATAAGATAATTTTTTCTTAATAATGTTCCTTTTTTAATAACTCAATATATTTTGTAGCTCCTCCCACTTTTCTCATCACATTAAAACACTCCAATAACTTTGAATATATTCTCTCATTGAATAATGCAAAGATTATTCAGCAAATGAATAGTTAAAAGTAGACCGAGGAGCATCATTCTAAGAACCATGACGCGGAATCATGTACCATTCGATTAAAGAATCAACAACGCTCATATCAAAGAAGTCAATATGCTATAAGAATGTGATTCACATGGTTGTTACTCGGTTGCTATCTCTTTATAAGGGGAAAAAAGATGAGAAGAATCTCACGTTTTATGTTAGAAAAGAAAGCAAAAAATATATGCAATAAGAATATTATTCCAGCACTAATATGAAAAACAAATGTTCGTCATCACTGTTTCCTAATCTGCCATCTTTACCAAAAACTCCCCAACAGACAAATTTATTAACTTTCCCGTCACGGAAAGCTCCTAAGCCCGCAGAGAAGTTGGTGGGTTTGGAGATTTAAGAAAATTTAATGGCAAGGAGGCAAATAAAGAAAGAAATAAAAAAAATTCCAAGTCAAGTGCAGCCCCCATTGCTCAATCTCTCTCCCTCCTTCTGTCCAGATAGCGATTTTCCAAGCTCGACTCCAGCTGTCTCCAATTACCCCCACCCTTATCTTTCCTATTTATTTTCTAATGCCCCCCTCTATAAATTATTCTACAGTACCTATATTTTATTATAAATATCTATTCACCCCTCCAATCTCCTCCTTCCTCCTCACTCTGCTCTCTCCTTTTCAATTTCATCATACCAGTTTTCTCAGTTTCTGTTGTTTGCTTGCTGGGTGCATAAAGCTGGCTTTTTTGCTTAATTTCGGTGCAGAAAGGAGCTTCCTTCGATGAAAAATGTGATTTTTATTGCTTGCCTCGTTTTCTTCTGCCTTTTCTCTTTCTCGGGTTTACTTTATTTTTTGTGTTTAAGTAATTGTTAGTGAAGATGAAAACCCACTTTGACAAAGCAGTGATTTTTTTTTTTCTTTTTCTCTTTTTGATGCAGTGATTGGAGGTTTAGAGATTACAGCTTGTTGTGAGAGAAAAAAAAGAAAAAAAAAGGAGCCCAGGTAACAAAATCCATAAAGTTTCATAAAAATCTTGCAATTGGAGTGGTTTACTTTGAGGGAAAGGAAACGCAATAATAGAGTTCTTAAAGCAGGAGCAACAAAAGAAGAGATAAAAGTTAAAGGTACATGCTTTGCTTATCTTGTATTTTTTTAATTTCCATTGCAATGCACATTTGGGTCTCTCTTCTTCCCAAATTTTAGTTGTATACCTCATTCATATAAAACTTTTGAATTGAATGAATGAATCATGAAGCCAACCAACAGAATCCACATGAGTTGATTGTACATACCAGAAAAATCTTTAACAAAAAAGAAAAATCAACAAAAAACAAAAAAAGGTAAAATGACTAGAAGAGAACCTCTAAATGTGAGAATCAGTCAGAATTGGAGCTGCAATCCAATCCGATACTGCTTCCACCAGGCCAATTGAACTCTAACTTACAAGAGAGATGCTGCCAGAACTTAACGGACAAGAAAATTCCCACCTTCCACCTCGTCAACCTGGTTATTGCATTCCTAGTTCCTGTAGGTCGATAACTCCACGCTGGTCCTCGTGAATCTTTTGTTATTAGTAAATAGAATTTCTTGCTATTGCACAGTAATGGCTCAGGCAATGGTTAATCTCAACACTGGAAACTAACATTCCCACTACAAAATTTGCGAATAAAATATCGCGAATACTAAGACAGAAACTAGGTAATACAACATGGAAATAATATCCTATAAGATAATTTTTCTTAATAATGTTCCTTTTTAATAACTCAATATATTTTGTAGCTCCTCCCACTTTTCTCATCACATTAAAACACTCCAATAACTTTGAATATATTCTCTCATTGAATAATGCAAAGATTATTCAATGAAATGAATAGTTAAAGTAGACCAGGAGCATCATTCTAAGAACCATGACGCGGAATCATGTACCATTCGATTAAAGAATCAACAACGCTCATATCAAAGAAGTCAATATGCTATAAGAATGTGATTCACATGGTTGTTACTCGGTTGCTATCTCTTTATAAGGGAAAAAAAAGATGAGAAGAATCTCACGTTTTATGTTAGAAAAGAAAGCAAAAATATATGCAATAAGAATATTATTCCAGCACTAATATGAAAAACAAATGTTCGTCATCACTGTTTCCTAATCTGCCATCTTTACCAAAAACTCCCCAACAGACAAATTTATTAACTTTCCCGTCACGGAAAGCTCCTAAGCCCGCAGAGAAGTTGGTGGGTTTGGAGATTTAAGAAAATTTAATGGCAAGGAGGCAAATAAAGAAAGAAATAAAAAATTCCAAGTCAAGTGCAGCCCCATTGCTCAATCTCTCTCCTCCTTCTGTCCAGATAGCGATTTTCCAAGCTCGACTCCAGCTGTCTCCAATTACCCCCACCCTTATCTTTCCTATTTATTTTCTAATGCCCCCTCTATAAATTATTCTACAGTACCTATATTTTATTATAAATATCTATTCACCCTCAATCTCCTCCTTCCTCCTCACTCTGCTCTCTCTTTTCAATTTCATCATACCAGTTTTCTCAGTTTCTGTTGTTTGCTTGCTGGGTGCATAAAGCTGGCTTTTTTGCTTAATTTCGGTGCAGAAAGGAGCTTCCTTCGATGAAAAATGTGATTTTTATTGCTTGCCTCGTTTTCTTCTGCCTTTTCTCTTTCTCGGGTTTACTTTATTTTTTGTGTTTAAGTAATTGTTAGTGAAGATGAAAACCCACTTTGACAAAGCAGTGATTTTTTTTTTTCTTTTTCTCTTTTTGATGCAGTGATTGGAGGTTTAGAGATTACAGCTTGTTGTGAGAGAAAAAAAAGAAAAAAAAAGGAGCCCAGGTAACAAAATCCATAAAGTTTCATAAAAATCTTGCAATTGGAGTGGTTTGCTTTGGGGAAAGGAAACGCAATAATAGAGTTCTTAAAGCAGGAGCAACAAAAGAAGAGATAAAAGTTAAAGGTACATGCTTTGCTTATCTTTTATTTTTTTAATTTCCATTGCAATGCACATTTGGGTCTCTCTTCTTCCCAAATTTTAGTTGTATACCTCATTCATATAAAACTTTTGAATTGAATGAATGAATCATGAAGCCAACCAACAGAATCCACATGAGTTGATTGTACATACCAGAAAAATCTTTAACAAAAAAAGAAAAATCAACAAAAAAAAAGGTAAAATGACTAGAAGAGAACCTCTAAATGTGAGAATCAGTCAGAATTGGAGCTGCAATCCAATCCGATACTGCTTCCACCAGGCCAATTGAACTCTAACTTACAAGAGAGATGCTGCCAGAACTTAACGGACAAGAAAATTCCCACCTTCCACCTCGTCCTCGCATGCCCATAAAGCATAAATGGCACTTTTGTCTGCTTCAATGCTGCATCCATCGATTCCATCCTCCCCTCGTCCAAGGGGATCGTCGATGATTGAACAATATAGTTCAATGGGAACGAGTTATTCATGGGCACACTAAATGGATGAGCCCTTAGCTCTGCTAACTTTACACCCTGAAACCCCAAACCGAAGCTTATATCATAGAAGCTTGCATCGGCCTTAACATTGTCGTTAACAGCCAACACTGTGAGGGTCATTTGGATATCGAGTAGTCCAGACTGATCATATTCTAGTTTGTCGAGGTTTGCATATGTTACCTGTATGTAGGGCATTTTTGGCTTGTAGACCATGTAGACCACAAACACCACAATGCCTGTGATGATCACTGCAACTGCTAAGATTGCAAGAATGATCGCCACGAGCCAGACTAGTGGATGGGTGCGATCACCCTGATTGCTAGTTAGCCTTGGCATCGAAAATTTGAGGGTGGAAGCAGCATTTGGAATTGGGGAGTGTTGTGTTGCTCCTCTATTATGTGGCTTGTGTTGTAGGTCTTTAGATAATAGGGGTAGGGGCTTTTGCCATTGTGGAGGAGTTTGATGATTGAAGTTTAATGAAGCAAGGTTTGGTATCTTCTTTGCTGTGAGAGGGGGGTCTCTGTATAGGAATCTTGGTAGCTTTACTAATTGGTTAAAGGAAAATACGAAACTTGCATTGCTCCTGCTAATCACTTGGCTTTTGCTTTTTCTTTCTTTTTTAGTTCTGTGTCTGTCATCATCAAATACTTTCTCCTTTGTGGACGCCTCTCGGAACATGGCACCTTTTGGCTTCTTGTCTTCTTTTCTCCTTCCTCCAACTCATCCATTTGCTGAAAGTGGTATCCACTAAATAGTTTTCTCTCTGATCATTTCACTTTTGCTAAATCTATAAAATGATTGACATATAAAGAAGAAGTAGCATTGCTGATTGCTTAACTTTATAATGACAAGTTATGGCTGTGTTGTTGCTTACATACGATGTTTGATTTAGTATGGTTTGTAGATTGCTGAGGATATCTGATATGTAATCAGGGAAGTAGAGAAAAGGAAAAAGAGAAGTGTTTGAACCCATTTGGTCTCTAAATATTTTCAACGATTCTCTGTTTTCATGGACTCATATAGCGCTTGATTGATGTTTGCTTGATACATTTCGTACATATGAACTAAAGCAATGAGATGTGATTTCCAAACAACCACAGGCTTCCGTAAAGACGAAGCATAAACAGAAATTGACACTGAGTAGTTTATGCCAGTCAAACATTATGTGAAATTAGAATATATGAACACAACCATGCCTAACATAATGATAAATGAGTAGCCACTGAAGACACCAGCTACGCCTAACATGGCCCATAATAACTTATAAGTGTTTGAATAATTTTACCAAAGGAAAATAACTTGGTGACCCTAAAAAGGGACTTACCCTTTTGTCCTTTATGATTACTGTTGTCCACATGGTTAACGTACAACATGATGCATCTCGTTCTGAAATTTATTGAACCTTATCAATTCACTCTTTATGCAGATGAATCAATATTTGTGACAATGATGGATCCGCAAGACTTCACCAGACTGTCAATTGGATCTCTGGGGATACGAATCCCAATGGCAGCTTCAAAACCAATGAAAGGTGCAACTCATGCATCATCTACCTCTATATACTGTTGTCAGATCAGGCTCCGAGGCTTCC
Source organism: Asparagus setaceus (assembly GCA_012295165.1). Lineage (NCBI taxonomy): Eukaryota > Viridiplantae > Streptophyta > Magnoliopsida > Asparagales > Asparagaceae > Asparagus > Asparagus setaceus. The sequence continues at coordinate 81,090,100 of CM022704.1, read as the reverse complement.
CTATACAGACTGCTCAGATCCCGTTAATATCCTCTTCTGAGCCCAATCCTGACCCTCAAAACAGCCCGATAGTCTTCTATCTTGGGAAGTCTGATGTCAAGGCATTAATGGCCTCTAGTTGCTTCCAAACCTCTCAACCGTTTCTTGAGGTTGTGGTCTTTTTGGGAAGGAAGAAGGGATCAAATTGCAGTGTTACGAGCAAAAGCAGCAGCTTGGGACATTCAAGGTGGAGGTGAGTCCTGAATGGGGTGAAGGGAAACCGTCACTGATTCATAATGGTTGGATTGAGATTGGGAAGCAGAAGCAGTTAGGGGGGAGACAAGGGCCAGAGCTGCATTTGAGAGTGAAGCTGGATTCGGATCCTCGATATGTTTTCCTATTTGAGGATGAGACGATGTTGAGTCCTCAGATAGTTCAGGTTCATGGAAGTATCAAGCAGCCTATATTCAGTTGCAAATTCAGCAGAGAGAGACGGTAAGTAACTCGATCTTCTTTAGTTCTTCATCACTGGTTTTTGATACTTGTGCAATGTTTAGCATAAGCGTAAAGGTTAACCAAGTCAATGATTTGTCAATAGTAATCTTTGGTCTGTTGTTTCCTACTTCATGGATTGGCATTTTTTCTCCATGCTCAATCTAGTATTGGAGAATTCTTTCACTTATTTGATCTTGAAAACTGGGGTCGTTTTGAAAAAAGTAGGCCAGTAATCGACTGAGCTAAGTTCAGTTATATTACTTCCCTCTTCATAGACTGTGAGCTAGCAAGTGCTTTAGCAAACACTGTGTCTTTTGTTATTTTTTATTTTTTTGCATTCCTCTTACTAGTCATCGAACTTCATAGACTGTCTCTTTATGCAAACAACACCTCACCACAACTTTAGAGTTCTTGTGTTGGCAGACTTTGATATGATATCTGAGCAACCCACGTTCAAATCCCACTTCTCACGAATTTAAAGTGGATTTTTAGAGAAATTGATATAACCGTGTGAGTCCAAAATTTCGGCTCATAAAAAGGTTTAGCCTGCGAAAGCATGTTAGAATATAAAATTATACCCCTCAATCCTCACCATGAAGACAGGGTCCTTTGATAGAAACTATGAAATATAATTGAACTATCTGTTTTTGTTTTCTGATGTCATGTAAATAGAAGTTATAATATTGATCATTGAAACATATTTCTTTTGAAAGATTGGACTCTCATCCTTGCATATGTCTCCAACAGTGCATCTCAGCTCGACCCCGTAGGCACATACTGGTCAAACTCCAATGATGATGAAACCCAAGACATCGAGCAACGAAGGGAAAGAAAAGGCTGGAAGGTGATGATCCACGACCTCTCCGGCTCTGCAGCAGCCGCAGCCTTCATGTCAACCCCCTTCGTCCCTTCCTCAGGCTGCGACAGGGTCGCTCGCTCAAACCCTGGTGCCTGGCTCATTGTCCGCCCCAACCCCGCTGGCACCTCCGACAGCTGGCACCCATGGGGCCGTCTCGAGGCCTGGCGAGAGGCCGGGCCCCGCGACTCAGTCTGCCTTCGACTCTTCCTACTTCCTGAAGGGCAAGAAGCAGGAGTTTTAGTATCAGAGGTTTTGGTTAGTGCAGGAAAGGGAGGGGAGTTCTTGATTGATATGGATAGGCAAACTCCGGCGGGGACGCCCGTGCATAGTCCTCCGGGCACAACAGTGGAGGAGACAGGTGGGTTTGTGATGAGTTGCAGGGTTCAGGGGGAAGGGAAGAGGAGCAAGCCGGTGGTGCAGCTGGCGATGCGTCATGTTATGTGCGTTGAGGATGCTGCGATTTTTATGGCGCTGGCGGGGGCGGTGGATCTTAGCATCGAGGCGTGTAGGCCGTTCACGAAGAAGATGAAGAAGGGGATCAGGAGTTCTCTGTTGTCATAGCAGAGGTGGGCTTGTTAGTGTAGAATCCTCTGCACAGAATGGGTATGGGATTTATCTGTGTGAGCACTGACTGTAAAGATAAACATCTGGGGATGACATTTCTTTGGTTGATAAGCTTTTTGTGCCCGGAAATGGAATTACAACTTTTTTTTTTCATGACAGATCCGTTAAATTTTTACTCCTCTGCTCTGTTCTTTGTCTTGAATGATTTTGAATCATTTTTAACCGGCTGTAGAAGCTTAAATTCTTCAACACACTAGCATTATCGCACATGCAAGAGGCGCAAAACTTTTTAATAAATTCCTATATCTCAAAAAGCACTAGAGATTCGATTATATAGTTATAATGTGATCATATCTTAAACCTAAGGAAAGTATTTTGCTTATCCTATAGGGAAAGATAAGATTTTTGGCATCTATTAGTATTGTTTGTAAATGTTTATTTCTTTTGTTGCAGAATAAAATGCACGTTCCTAATGCGCTATAGAACATTCTAGAAAACCAAAAAAGAGAAAGAAAGGAAAGACAAAATGTTTATATGATATATGGAATATTCTAGAAAATAAAAATAGAAAGGAAAAAAAAAAGATGCCTCTTGTTAAATTACCTTTTCACCCTTTCAAGTATAGTAGAAAATGAGAATGTGTCCATCACTCATTCAAATTTTGAATTACCCCATTTGGTTAGTAGTATAGATTTATTTCTTTTGTTGCAGAATAAAATGCACGCTCCTAATGCTATAGAACATTCTAGAAAACCAAAAAAGAGAAAGAAAGGAAAGACAAAATGTTTATATGATATATGGAATATTCTAGAAAATAAAAATAGAAAGGAAAAAAAAGATGCCTCTTGTTAAATTACCTTTTCACCCTTTCAAGTATAGTAGAAAATGAGAATGTGTCCATCACTCATTCAAATTTTGAATTACCCCATTTGGTTAGTAGTATAGATTTATTCACTTTTGTAATATGAATCACATCAAAAATTTTATGCTATGGTTTTTGACAAAATAAAACGAAACTATATTATAAAATAACTCGCAAAGATGAGGGCATGTTCATAAAAATGTTAAACTGTTGAGAGTGGGATTTGAACCCACGCCCTTTCGGACCAGAACCTTAATCTGGCGCCTTAGACCAACTCGGCCATCTCAACATGCGCATGACATTTAAAACTTTCTATAAATATATTCATATTGATACTGATGATTGGGGATGGTAATTGGTTTTAGTGATGTATACTCAGGTAGATTATAAATTATGACCTAAGCTATACATGCAAGTTTGGGATAACAATATATAAAAATGATAATGTCAATACAAATTGAATATATAATACAAGAGAAAATACCCAATAATACTAGTTCGTTTCATTAATAATTCACCAATTAAATTTCCATTCCAAAATCAATGCATATTCTTAAATCAATACATAATAAAGTCTCAAATCTACGAATACAAGGACATACATTTCGTAAATATATTTCAATATCAGTAGAATTTTGTTTTCAGTTATATTTAACTTCGACTACCCCCGTAAAAAAATAATTTTTACTGGTTAAAAGTAAAAGTAATCAACCCGGAGAGAAAAGGAAGGAATAGACTCTCGTCGAAAAGGAAAAAAAAAGTCGAGATTTTTCACTTCGCGCTGGCGCTCTACGTGGTGGCAATCCTCTGCGCCCAGCAAACGTCCACATCGAATTTTTTGTCACTCTCCGCGATTCTGTCTCCGTTCATCTCCTCTCTCTCTCTCTCCCCCCCTCAAATTCTCTGCTTAACTACTCAATAAGAAAACCCATCAGCTCAATTTTGATTGCAGGAGGCTCTGAATGCGATGATGATGAACTCCCTTCGTCTCATCCCTTCAATCTCCTCCCTCCGCCCAAGTGGGCCCGTCATATTCAGACAACCCCGATGGGCCCCACTCAACCGGAGGCCCCACCGCCCACAGCCAGTCGCCGCCAGCCCGGGCCTGAAACTGCCTCGGCCTGTGCACCGGCTAGGCCGGTGACCGCGGCCGTCGAGGCCCATGTCGATGTCGTTGGGGGGTCTCATCGCCCACTTTATTATGAGGAGACCATTGAGAAGGTAATTTAAAAAAAAACTTCAACTTTTTGATTATTTGTGTCAATAAATTTGGTTTTTTTATGGGGTTTTTTTTTGGATGGTGTTGGCAGGTGATTTATAGGTGCAGGTTCATGGCGATACTTGGAGTGCTTGGTTCTTTGATGGGTTCTGTGCTCTGCTTTCTCAAGGTAACCCACTTATCTATGGTTATATCCTTGGGTTTGGTTCTGGTGGCTCATTTGTGCTCTGCACACCAGTTGTTTGTCATTTTGCTTCACTGAAGTAATAGGATTAGTATGACACATAAACATGTGAAATTTAATCACCATCCTTCTTTTATGATTGTTGCCAACAAATGTTGCATGATTTGCCCTAATTCCTTGCAGCGACAGTATTCACTGCACTTCCAGTTAAGTTTAAACTGTATTGTCCCATCTCTATTCGCGAAGCTAGCGCCATTTATCTGCCTCTTCTATGTGAGATACTGTTGATCTTCATGTCCATATGACCTGTCGATTGAAGCTCCAACTGGTCATCGCAACCGCAGGCACTAATGAACATTTGGAATCTGAGGGAATCATTAATCACATCCGCCAGTAATGGTTTAAATAGGATTTTCCTACCTCATACTACACGTCATGGGTACTCTAACGTTTTACTTCTGGACATTTCCATGATATCTTGTCCTCCATAATGTATCTAGCCTGTATCATGTTATGCCCGCTGGAGTAAGCATCCCACATAGGGTGGCAAACGTGCTGGATTGGCACAACAGTGGAGGAGACAGGTGGGTTTGTGATGAGTTGCAGGGTTCAGGGGGAAGGGAAGAGGAGCAAGCCGGTGGTGCAGCTGGCGATGCGTCATGTTATGTGCGTTGAGGATGCTGCGATTTTTATGGCGCTGGCGGGGGCGGTGGATCTTAGTATCGAGGCGTGTAGGCCGTTCACGAAGAAGATGAAGAAGGGGATCAGGAGTTCTCTGTTGTCATAGCAGAGGTGGGCTTGTTAGTGTAGAATCCTCTGCACAGAATGGGTATGGGATTTATCTGTGTGAGCACTGACTGTAAAGATAAACATCTGGGGATGACATTTCTTTGGTTGATAAGCTTTTCGTGCCCGGAAATGGAATTACAACTTTTTTTTTTTCATGACAGATCCATTAAATTTTTACTCCTCTGCTCTGTTCTTTGTCTTGAATGATTTTGAATCATTTTTAACCGGCTGTAGAAGCTTAAATTCTTCAACACACTAGCATTATCGCACATGCAAGAGGCGCAAAACTTTTTTAATAAATTCCTATATCTCAAAAAGCACTAGAGATTCGATTATATAGTTATAATGTGATCATATCTTAAACCTAAGGAAAGTATTTTGCTTATCCTATAGGGAAAGATAAGATTTTGGCATCTATTAGTATTGTTTGTAAATGTTTATTTCTTTTGTTGCAGAATAAAATGCACGTTCCTAATGCGCTATAGAACATTCTAGAAAACCAAAAAGAGAAAGAAAGGAAAGACAAAATGTTTATATGATATATGGAATATTCTAGAAAATAAAAATAGAGAAAGGAAAAAAAAAAAGATGCCTCTTGTTAAATTACCTTTTCACCGTTTCAAGTATAGTAGAAAATGAGAATGTGTCCATCACTCATTCAAATTTTGAATTACCCCCACATGGTTAGTAGTATAGATTTATTCACTTTTGTAATATGAATCACATCAAAAATTTTATGCTATGGTTTTTTGACAAAATAAAAACGAAACTATATATTATAAAATAACTCGCAAAGATGAGGGCATGTTCATAAAAAATGTTAAACTGTTGAGAGTGGGATTTGAACCCACGCCCTTTCGGACCAGAACCTTAATCTGGCGCCTTAGACCAACTCGGCCATCTCAACACGCGCATGGCATTTAAAACTTTGTATAAATATATTCAGATTGATACTGATGATTGGGGATGGTAATTGGTTTTTAGTGATGTATACTCAGGTAGATTATAAATTATGACCTAAGCTATACATGCAAGTTTGGGATAACAATATATAAAAATGATAATGTCAATACAAATTGAATATATAATACAAGAGAAAATACCCAATAATACTAGTTCGTTGCATTAATAATTCACCAATTAAATTTCCATTCCAAAATCAATGCATATTCTTAAATCAATACATAATAAAGTCTCAAATCTACGAATACAAGGACATACATTTCGTAAATATATTTCAATATCAGTAGAATTTTGTTTTCAGTTATATTTAACTTCGACTACCCCGTAAAAATAATTTTTACTGGTTAAAAGTAAAAGTAATCAACCCGGAGAGAAAAGGAAGGAATAGACTCTCGTCGAAAAGGAAAAAAAAAGTCGAGATTTTTCACTTCGCGCTGGCGCTCTACGTGGGTGGCAATCCTCTGCGCCCAGCAAACGTCCACATCGAATTTTTTGTCACTCTCCGCGATTCTGTCTCCGTTCATCTCCTCTCTCTCTCTCTCCCCCCCTCAAATTCTCTGCTTAACTACTCAATAAGAAAACCCATCAGCTCAATTTTGATTGCAGGAGGCTCTGAATGCGATGATGATGAACTCCCTTCGTCTCATCCCTTCAATCTCCTCCCTCCGCCCAAGTGGGCCCGTCATATTCAGACAACCCCGATGGGCCCCACTCAACCGGAGGCCCCACCGCCCACAGCCAGTCGCCGCCAGCCCCGGGCCTGAAACTGCCTCGGCCTGTGCACCGGCTAGGCCGGTGACCGCGGCCGTCGAGGCCCATGTCGATGTCGTTGGGGGGTCTCATCGCCCACTTTATTATGAGGAGACCATTGAGAAGGTAATTTAAAAAAAAACTTCAACTTTTTGATTATTTGTGTCAATAAATTTGGTTTTTTTATGGGGTTTTTTTTTGGATGGTGTTGGCAGGTGATTTATAGGTGCAGGTTCATGGCGATACTTGGAGTGCTTGGTTCTTTGATGGGTTCTGTGCTCTGCTTTCTCAAGGTAACCCACTTATCTATGGTTATATCCTTGGGTTTGGTTCTGGTGGCTCATTTGTGCTCTGCACACCAGTTGTTTGTCATTTTGCTTCACTGAAGTAATAGGATTAGTATGACACATAAACATGTGAAATTTAATCACCATCCTTCTTTTATGATTGTTGCCAACAAATGTTGCATGATTTGCCCTAATTCCTTGCAGCGACAGTATTCACTGCACTTCCAGTTAAGTTTAAACTGTATTGTCCCATCTCTATTCGCGAAGCTAGCGCCATTTATCTGCCTCTTCTATGTGAGATACTGTTGATCTTCATGTCCATATGACCTGTCGATTGAAGCTCCAACTGGTCATCGCAACCGCAGGCACTAATGAACATTTGGAATCTGAGGGAATCATTAATCACATCCGCCAGTAATGGTTTAAATAGGATTTTCCTACCTCATACTACACGTCATGGGTACTCTAACGTTTTACTTCTGGACATTTCCATGATATCTTGTCCTCCATAATGTATCTAGCCTGTATCATGTTATGCCCGCTGGAGTAAGCATCCCACATAGGGGTGGCAAACGTGCTGGATTGGCACAAACTTCGGACCGGACCAAGCCAATGCGGGCCCGGACCCCAGGATCATACCAGGTAGACCTGAACCCAGCAGACCTTGGCCCGGGTGTCAACCTGGACCGGCCTGGTCTCACCCCTTCGATTCCCATGTAAAACATGTGGGTATAATAAATGTTTTAGCCCACTTGAGGTGGGACCTAGGTGATTCATAGATGGGTTCTTCTGGGTGTTGAAGTTCGTTTTCATTGGAGGTCGGCTAGGATCACTGGCCACTTATCAGCTTGACCTACGATGATGCGATCAATCAGTTTTCACCTCTCTATCAGGTATTGACAGTGCTTTTTCTTTATAATAATTGCTGTCTGAACCTCTCCCCTTATTGCTCTTGGATTGACTCATCACTGCCTTGTTGGCCCTTGCGTTTTCTAGTAATTCTAGTTACGGGTTTTGTTGGTCTAGTGCTTTCCAGGCTCAGGCTAGTTTCTTTGTGGATGCAGCATGATTTGTGGTCGGGCTAGTATTTGGTGGGTTCTTTCGGGGCTTGGCCTACTGCTATTTGATTAAGGATAATGTCTTTATTGTAATTTGTTTCCTTAGGATAGAAAAGCCCAGATAACTTCACAAACTTTAAAATCTTCTCTAAAACTAACATCTGAAAGGTGAAGGGATTTGTTTTTCATTTTGCTTTACGTTATTTAACACCAAAAGAAAGCTAGATTAACTCTTTGCTCTTTCATTTGAGTTTAGATGCTTCCTAACTTATCATTAATTTGCAGTACTTAGTACATGCTGTTGGCGAACATTGTGGATGTTAACTCACTTAGATAACTTGGCATCATTAATGATTGCTGCAGGGTTGCGTATATGTCCTAAATTCCTTCATAGAATACACAGCAGGCAGTGGAAAAGTGATCTTGATGGTGGTTGAAGCTATTGGTGAGTCCCTCATCAAATTCAATGGAACCACTTTGAAGTTGTTGCATCCATGTGTTTCCGGACTCTCTTGTGAGAGTGGATTATAATATCATTCTTATTATTTTGCACATATTTGGTATTTTTTTTATTTACAATATTTATTACCTGGAGATTCTAGCGGGAGTGTACTTTGTATCTGTAAGTTGGTTACAGTCTATTATTTCTCAATTAAGTTTAATGAAGACGATCAGTGAGCCAGGTAAATATTAAATAAAAAACATGAATATCTGTTAACCCTTGATCTTAGCTTTAAAATGGGCAAACGACAAGGTTGATCCTGTTTTTAAGAAAAAGATGTGATAAGTTCTGCAAGGTGGATGTGAATTGAGACTTTGTTCTATCAACATTTTGACCTATAGTAGTCTTACATTTTTGGATATGATTTTTGTGAAAAAGCCAAAAGCAGAAGTGCTGGCTGGTGCTGTGAAATGAACCTATTTGTGCTGTATGGATGCCAAACAAATATGTACTAGGTGCTGATGCGGTTTATCAGCTGTGCTGACATTGTTTTTGGAATAATATATGACTAACTGATCCCTTTACTTCACTTGCAGATGTCTATCTTATAGGAACAGTAATGCTTGTCTTTGGTATGGGTCTTTACGAGCTCTTCATTAGCAATTTTGACATTGCTAAGACCTCGTCTTATGGATCTAACCTCCTTGGATTATTCAAACTTTCGGTAAATCTCATTACTTAAGTTCATCTATGCTTCTACAGTATGTCATTTAGGTTCTATGCTCCTTATGACTGCTTTAAAACTTAAATCTTCCTCACAATGGGGATATGTGATTTCTCCTAATTGCTTTTTCCCATTTATTATGTTAGTTTCTCAGCCCATCTGTCAACTATTATTGTAGGAACGGCCAAAATGGTTAGAAATTCAGTCAGTAAATGAGCTGAAGACAAAGCTGGGTCACGTCATTGTGATGGTTCTTTTGGTTGGATTATTTGAAAAGAGCAGGAAGGTGACAATATCTTCACCCACAGATCTGCTCTGCTTTGCGGCTTCTATCCTCCTATTATCCAGTTGCCTTTACTTGCTATCGAAGCTTCATTCCTCCAAAGAAAGTAAACATGCCTGATATAAGGTATAACTTGTCTTTTTCATGAAGGTATGTAAATAGGCTTTTTAAGTTGCAGTATGGTTCCTAGATATTAATATGTAATGGGACACGAGTCCTATAATGGTTCTGGAAAAGGTAAGAGAGTGGGATTGTGTTCATTACTTAAAAAATATAAAATATTTAACACAGAGATGGCTTCCTGCATATAATTATGTCAATGTATTCTAGTAAAAAAATGTACAAGTCTCTGTCACACATTTTTCTTTTCCTCGTTGTCATATCCAGACCCAAGCTGGTTTCTCTTGGGAAAGCTGTGTCAAGCTGTGGCTGTTACACTTCCCACATGGGACATGCATAAAATGTCTGGTATATTGACAATTCTTATAATTAATTGTAGCTTGTATCTTTGACGGACAAAAAATGAATAATTTAACAGCTAAGTGTTCTTGGGCGGAAGCAATTTCAGGATGAGTAACCTTTTGGAAAGTTCTTGCTCAATGTGTAGAAAGATAATGGAGTAGCATCAATCAGAAGTGCACAGAATTAAGTTCCACATAGAGCTAAGTATACTATAAGGAGCAAACTGCAACTCCACATAAGGATTTGGTTGTCTTTGCTGCTCGAATCCGTGAGAGGCATCTTTAGAATCCATGACGTTACCTCTAGAGTGCCATATCACTTAGTGGAGTGAGTATGGTGAGGGCGCCGTATTTTGAATTGGATAGTCTTATTATGTTACATGCACAAGAGGGACCTTTGACAGGGAGAAGGACATAAAGATTAATGGCCATATATGGATGGAGAATCATGAATTGAACATGGGACCAAAATAAAAACCTCAAATTTGAGAGTTCCAAGAGTAGTAGTTATAATCGTAGTGATGTATCCTGCATAGAAGGAGAAACTATGGTAGGTAAGAAAGCTGCTGACAGCGCAAGCAATGCTCAAGAATCATGATTCACCCGCAAAGGGATTGTGGGGGGGGGAAGAAGAAGAAAAAGGGAAAAAAAGGAAGAGGAAGAGGAAGATGAGTACTTCTATATTAACTATTTCCTCCGGGAAAAGTTGAACGTACATGATAGAAAGAAAAAGGACAGTTTAAGGGATTCTGAAGCATTCAAAGTGGCCATTTAAACATAATTTAAAAAGCTAGCGTATGGATAGTGAAAGCAAATATTCCTTAAGATCTAGCTGTATATGTCCTTTGAACACAAAAAGGAGGATTGCTTAACCATCTAATCTCATTTTACTTTTCTTTATCCTGTTTGGTATTCCCCTCAATGCAATTGCATATATCAAATACTGGTTTATCAAATACTGTCGTTATGTTGTGACTGATGAAATGTCATGGCTGCAATATTCTGTCTCCCAATATGAAGGGTTCATATGATAAAACTAAACCGTGAGAGTTACTTACTTGAAACAATGCCTTTGTTTCAGTTTTGTGAGGCTCACAATATCCTGTTCTTAATGATGATGTCATTCATAATAACATAATAGAGCTTGTGTGCGTCTTTAAGACTAAAATAATGGTCAGTGCCTCACAATTATTCATGCTGATGGTGTGATGATATTGCTTTTGCTGTCGGGTCACTATGACTGAAGAGTTCCCAACTAAAGAAAATGCGACATAACTATAATGTTAAAATGTACCAGCAGTTTACGCAAATTGAAACTTGGTAAGTTAAGCCCAAGTGAAACTTAAATCAAAATTTCCTTGTTCTTCCAGAAGCTCAGAAAACAGGGAAAACCTAACTTAGCATCAAAGAAATATATGTGTCTCAACAAAGCTTCTCTTTGATGCAAGATATTGCTTTCATAAGAATTTATTGCTTGATGCTATGCTGGTGGTTTCAACATCTATTTTGGATTTTGCAATATCTATGTTAGTTGATTGTTTAATTTAAGCATAGGATTATTTATTGCAAATAATATGCAGGTTAAACCATTGTCATATTGTATATATTAGGAAAAAATATGGAGATATATTGTATGTGTCGGAAATAAACCCTGAAATGAGCACAAAGGGAACATCATTTATTCTTTCTATTTTATTCTTTAGATTATATTCTTGAAGCTCATGTTTTCTCATTTACTTATGAAGTTCTCGCTCTATGATCCTCAATGTTGATTGAATACAGTCAACACAATATTTGAGGTTTGAATTATATGGAATCAGATACATGAGCTTGGGTTTATGCCAAAGTTATTGCTTCCACTTTGATAAATTTCATATACTTGAGTTGAAAGGGTTGCGCTTTCTAATGGATAAGAAATTTTAAATCGTCATTTATGACACACCACCATTTCATGTCTTCCTTAGACACTTCTGCTAAGCTTTTCCCTTCGGAATTCCTAAGGTCACTGCATCCTAGGCATAATATTCTGATTTTCTCCTTATTAATGGGCCACTAGTTAGTGTTTGTTTCCGTTTATATAAGGTTATAGTTTTAACTTTATAACTGTAGGATCCGGATAACTATATGCATTCAATAAGGATAATTTACAGCTAAATTATGCTCATCGGAAAATAAAGAAACCCTAACATGCATGTAGGAACATAAACAACAAGTTTAGGGTTTACTAAACGGATCGTTCTTGTAGGGTCATCACGCCTCGAGGGCTACCACACCGTAGCCGGTGAGAAGCCCCCACATATCATCCCGCAACTACTGCATAAAACACGAACTTGATCGGAGAAGGAGATGACGGCTGTTGTATGTATTTGTATATTTTCTCTATTTCACCCATCATGAAAAACCCTATATCTATATATAAGCGCTTAGAGATAGAATCCTACACTCACTAGGATTATGAATATCTTATCTTTAAGATAAGATATTATTCACTCACTTATTTGGATGTCTATCTCATAACAATAACTAACATACTCTCACTCACACAAATGAGTGGGTGTCATCCATTGCTCCCTGAGCCGACTTCCTGAGTCGTGGACTCCCCGAGTGAAAGTCTCCCCGAGAATCTCCTTCCTTTTCAAATTCATGTCCATACATCATTAGTGCGGCGGACCGTTGTGAACTTGCAAACGAGTAGCATTGCAGCCAGATCCATTAAGACCGACATAAGGATCTCTCTAAAATAAAACACACAACAAATAGTGTACGTATGTGGTATCTCGTACCCCAGATCCCTCGAAGAAGCGTACATGAACACCGCGGTCTACCCTCAATTCATCGCACTCTTAGATCTTGTCCCTGATATAAATAAGAGTTAGCCAAGCAATGCAATCAGAAGCCATGTCAATCGATCTTCTTCTGGCCCTGAATAGTTGAGCGTGCTAATCGCTTGCTTTCCTGACACTACCCCGTATGTGCGATATTATCTCATAGTAGCAGGAAACAACAATCAAAGTAGCGGATGCTCATAATAGCCTTCCCAAATAGCTCAGTGTCTCTAAGGGTACAGTGACTGCCCTTCATTATTGGTTATCGTCGATATGGGCTCACACAACGAGGGAGTAGGGATCCATCCATCGATCTCCTTATATCCGATCCAAGCACACGTCGTATGACAATGTGTTACGGTATTAATTCTCTCTTCTGAGAGCATACATCATTATATGAATACCGTACAGACCTAAGTTCCTTCACCTCGTGATGAACTTGTCTCGCCATACCGCCCTGCGATATGCCTGGGATAGCCTGACAAGCCCGCACCTCGTGTACCAAGTCAGACCCATTATTTAGCTGATAGTAAACAGGTAAAGTGAACGTGGGGTTTCCACTTTGGTCGGTTCAATGGACAAGTATACAACAATCTCATCTTGACCCCGCCAGGGCGACCAATAGAGTGCTCCCACTATTTTCGTATCCAGTAATACAATAGTGTTGTCATTTCGCCAAGCCGAATGATGTTTGACACTCGGTCTCAGTTTTGACAACTGCCACAACTCCAAAGGAGATCTCTTGTGTGATAAGAGCTCCTACCTGCTGATGTAACTTTCTAATGGTGCACTCAGTGCCCTTTGTGTACCTCGTACACATCATATACAGATATTCTCCATGCCGTGATAATCAAGCAATAATAAGACATAAGCAATCCCAGATATGCATATATAGAAAAAAATCAAAATAAATATAATGTCTTATAATGTCGTCATCCGTAATATCCCAAGTGTCTGAGGTCTCGAGTAAAATAAAAGTTTGCCATTAAAGAGGTAGCCTCTAAGACTCAAGTGTGTTGCATTAGCTGCTCATTGGCTATTACCTTTTATCAGTAGATCCCCTATCATCTGAATCATAGAGATACACACAACACAACCTTTTCCTTCTCTTAGTTCTTAGTGAAATAGTACCGATCTGAATTTTATTCGATTTTCTCAAACTAATTTGAGTCTATCGAATAACCAACAGTCGACATGCTATCACAATAGAGAATCACACCATTCTCTGTGTGTCAAGCTACAGCAAGATTCTCCGAGAATCTGCTCAACGAGAGTGCCTCCAGTGCTATCGTGTATATCACTGCATTTTTCGCTCCAAGTGGAAAAGGCTATATACTACTGCTTCTTACTACTTTATGCAATGACCAAGCCATTCAATAAGAAAATATAACTAGAAGTCGACACTTGCTCATCCAGATCGTCAGCCCAGTCGACATCTGAATATATCTATAGGCGAGTATCAATTCTGCTATATCACAATACATAAGGGTAGTCTCAATCAAATATCTGATGATCATCTTGACTCATCCTAGTGAGTCATACTAGGATTAGACCGATGCCTACCCATAATCCTATTGCAAAGGATGTGTCGGGTCTTGCACACATACATGACCACCGACTACACTCCTATAAGGGATAATCAACATTGTCTTCTTCTCGCTTTAGTGTTGGGGCATTGCTCTAAACTTAGAGTATGACTCTTAGCGATTGGAGTCCTAATGGTCTCCATGTTGCGCCCAGCTAGTAATATGTCATCAACATATGGTGACAAGATCTCAAAGTCTTATTAGCTCGGTGCAGGTAGACACAATTGTCTTGATCGATCATCATAAAACCATAACCCAGTATGATCTAATATAATTGAAGATATTACACGCTGTAATATTATTTCAAGTCATAGGTAGAGCTCTTTAACTTGGGCACCATGTGCTTAAGTCCCTTGACTTTGAAACATATAAGTCGATCTACATAGATCTCTTATTCCAGTTCTCTTAGAGAAAAGCTATTTCAGCATCCATCTGGACTAGTTCAAGATCCATATTTGCTACAAGAGTTAATTTTCTGCGAAAGTCGATTCTCTCCCGGAGAGAATATATCCTCATAGTCCACCGTAGAACTTCGGGTGTATCCTTTCGCCATCAAGCTTATCCTGCACCACTTGATTGTCCCATTCTGCTTGACCTTGAAAAACCATTTGTTTTCAATGTTCTTGCATTCACCTGGAAGATCCACTAAGTCCCTAACTTGATTCTTCCTCATAAACTCAAGCTACCATCCCGTTGCTACTTTCCACTCTTTCGTTGCAGACAAGAAATAACATCCTCATATGGCTTGTGCTACATAATAACATACGGTGATGCTATGAATGTTTCCCATCAATATCCTAATTGTGGGTACTAGTCCATGGAACGATTAATGAGGCAATTGTAGATGGCTCCGAGTTATCTAAAGGTATCTCGCTCCCACTGTTCCTAGGTGGTAGAGGAACCATCCTCTTATATCGTTGGCTCTGTGACAGTCCCATCGATCTTGTATGAATCCAAAATCTTGATCTATTTCTTCTTTGTGCGGGAAATCCTCCCTAAGGACCTCAATATCCTGCAACTCCCTCAGTCACAGTTCCATCGTAGTGCTCACATGTCAACACATCCCTGAAATTAGTGTATAGACATACACTTCTTCCCATGGTTTTAAATGTCGGCCGACATGTCGGACATGTCGGCCGACATGTCGGATTAGAGGTTAGAGCGACACGGATATGGCCATTTCAAGTCGGATATCGTTTTTGGGGTTCATGTCGGACATGTCGGGGGATATTGCGGACATGTCGGCCGATTTTCAGACTTGAAAAATCGGAAATCGGCCGTTTTTTTTTGTTTTGTTATTTTTTGTTTTTTTTTTTTTGAGTTGATAAGTATTGGGGTTTGGGTTTAGTACTCAAAACCCAAACCCGATTAATTCTTTTTTTAGCCTTTTGTTCCCATAGTAACCCGATAGCATATAATATAGATTAGGGCAAAGAAAAAAAATGTTGCTCTCTTTTCCACCGTGATCTCCTCTCGTTCGTCTTCGTCTCTACAAATTGAAATTGTGAATTCATAAAAGTGTGATGTAAACAATAAGTTTGAACCGTAGCTTGAAATCAATCCAAAGTCTTAACACTTTATGTCAATTTTATGCAAGGCACTTTACTTTATGTTAATTTTATGCAAGGCACTTCGAAAGTTTTAGTTTGACAATGTGTATTTTGTTTATTTGTTGGCATAATATTTCACTGTTTCCCTTCAAGAAATGGAAAACAACTCGTGTCTTGATGATGAATACTCAACTCAAGTAGGATAAGCTATAACAAGACAAGTGCATTCCATCTTGATGACCAAAATTGAGTAGAAATCCATCCGATATGACAATCCGATATTTAGTACATGTCCCCCGACATATCCCCGATTTCGCTATCCGACATGAATTTCAGCTATCCGACATGAACCCGACATCCGACATTTAAAACCTTGCTTCTTCCCTCTGGGGTCTAACTTCTCATACTAATGAGAAGCAGTATGTGTGTGAGCAACGCACCTACATGGACGTAGTGATCCAACACCGGTCCTTGGCTGTCCATGTCTCATAGGGTGTAGACTGTACTGATCTGGAAGGAACACGGTTCAGAATATATGCCGCCATCAATAGCGCATCTCCCCAAAATCAAATGGGTAAATATTTTGAACAACTTCTAGTAAAGTCATATTTCTCACTTTCGGAACACCATTTTGTTGCGGAATATATGTTATTTATCAGCTATTTGACTTTTCTCTTTTCTTGACACAGTTTACTGAACTGGCCAGATTGCTACTCTATATTGCAACTAGTGTGCAAAGCTCTAATGCTTTTGCTTAATTGATTATTCACCTTGTTGTGCTTTTGCTTAATTGATTATTCACCTTCGATTTAGTGCTTGAAACAAATCCAAGCCCTTAACTAGGTGCAAAATCAAATACACATCACCATGAGATAGAGTAATAACCTATGGTGATATGAATGTTTCCCATCAATATCCTAATTGTGGGTACTAGTCCATGGAGCGATTAATGAGGCAATTGTAGATGGCTCAGGAGTTATCTAAAGGTATCTCGCTCCTTGTTCCTAGGTGGTAGAGGAACCATCCTCTTATATCGTTGGCTCTGTGGCAGTCCATCGATCTTGTATGAATCCAAAATCTTGATCTATTTCTTCTTTGTGCGGAAATCCTCCCTAAGGACCTCAATATCCCGCAACTCCCTGATCCACAGTTCCATCGTAGTGCTCACATGTCAACACATCCACGAAATTAGTGTATAGACATACACTTCTTCCCATGGTTTTAAATGTCGGTAGACATGTCGGACATGTCGGGGATATTGCGGACATGTCGTGACATGTCGGATTAGAGGTTAGAGCGACACGGATATGGCCATTTCAAGTCGGATATCGTTTTGGGGTTCATGTCGGACATGTCGGGGATATTGCGGACATGTCGGGGATATTGCGGACATGTCGGGGATATTGCGGACATGTCGGGGATATTGCGGACATGTCGGGGATATTGCGGACATGTCGGGGATATTGCGGACATGTCGGGGATATTGCGGACATGTCGGGGATATTGCGGACATGTCGGGGATATTGCGGACATGTCGGGGATATTGCGGACATGTCGGGGATATTGCGGACATGTCGGGGATATTGCGGACATGTCGGGGATATTGCGGACATGTCGGGGATATTGCGGACATGTCGGGGATATTGCGGACATGTCGGGGATATTGCGGACATGTCGGGGATATTGCGGACATGTCGGGGATATTGCGGACATGTCGGGGATATTGCGGACATGTCGGGGATATTGCGGACATGTCGGGGATATTGCGGACATGTCGGGGATATTGCGGACATGTCGGGGATATTGCGGACATGTCGGGGATATTGCGGACATGTCGGGGATATTGCGGACATGTCGGGGATATTGCGGACATGTCGGGGATATTGCGGACATGTCGGGGATATTGCGGACATGTCGGGGATATTGCGGACATGTCGGGGATATTGCGGACATGTCGGGGATATTGCGGACATGTCGGGGATATTGCGGACATGTCGGGGATATTGCGGACATGTCGGGGATATTGCGGACATGTCGGGGATATTGCGGACATGTCGGGGATATTGCGGACATGTCGGGGATATTGCGGACATGTCGGGGATATTGCGGACATGTCGGGGATATTGCGGACATGTCGGGGATATTGCGGACATGTCGGGGATATTGCGGACATGTCGGGGATATTGCGGACATGTCGGGGATATTGCGGACATGTCGGGGATATTGCGGACATGTCGGGGATATTGCGGACATGTCGGGGATATTGCGGACATGTCGGGGATATTGCGGACATGTCGGGGATATTGCGGACATGTCGGGGATATTGCGGACATGTCGGGGATATTGCGGACATGTCGGGGATATTGCGGACATGTCGGGGATATTGCGGACATGTCGGGGATATTGCGGACATGTCGGGGATATTGCGGACATGTCGGGGATATTGCGGACATGTCGGGGATATTGCGGACATGCAGCCTTTGACCAGGGTCAAAAAAAAATGTTGCTCTCTTTTCCACCGTGATCTCCTCTCGTTCGTCTTCGTCTCTACAAATTGAAATTGTGAATTCATAAAAGTGTGATGTAAACAATAAGTTTGAACCGTAGCTTGAAATCAATCCAAAGTCTTAACACTTTATGTCAATTTTATGCAAGGCACTTTACTTTATGTTAATTTTATGCAAGGCACTTCGAAAGTTTTAGTTTGACAATGTGTATTTTGTTTATTTGTTGGCATAATATTTCACTGTTTCCCTTCAAGAAATGGAAAACAACTCGTGTCTTGATGATGAATACTCAACTCAAGTAGGATAAGCTATAACAAGACAAGTGCATTCCATCTTGATGACCAAAATTGAGTAGAAATCCATCCGATATGACAATCCGATATTTAGTACATGTCCCCCGACATATCCCCGATTTTCGCTATCCGACATGAATTTGACTATCAGGCATGAACCCGACATCCGACATTTAAAACCTTGCTTCTTCCCTCTGGGGTCTAACTTCTCATACTAATGAGAAGCAGTATGTGTGTGAGCAACGCACCTACATGGACGTAGTGATCCAACACCGGTCCTTGGCTGTCCATGTCTCATAGGGTGTAGACTGTACCGATCTGGAAGGAACACGGTTCAGAATATATGCCGCCATCAATAGCGCATCTCCCCAAAATCAAATGGGTAAATATTTTGAACAACTTCTAGTAAAGTCATATTTCTCACTTTCGGAACACCATTTTGTTGCGGAATATATGTTATTTATCAGCTATTTGACTTTTCTCTTTTCTTGACACAGTTTACTGAACTGGCCAGATTGCTACTCTATATTGCAACTAGTGTGCAAAGCTCTAATGCTTTTGCTTAATTGATTATTCACCTTGTTGTGCTTTTGCTTAATTGATTATTCACCTTGCTGATTTAGTGCTTGAAACAAATCCAAGCCCTTAACTAGGTGCAAAATCAAATACACATCACCGCAGATAGAGTAATAACCTATAAACAGGAGGAGTTAATGTGCTCTACTTCGCACCTTCATAAATATCAGTCTGCATATATAAGAGTATGCTTATTGCAACGTATTTGTTCTTGACCTTGCCAAAAGATTTCCTAGTGATTTTACTAATGAGACTATATTCGTACGTGGACAGATCTTGATACACGTACCTTGGAGGTTGCCCCTGGCGAGCTTACATGTATCCTTCTATGTGACCTAGTCTTACTGTAAATTAGATCCAATCTTAATTGTCGGTACAAGACAAAGTAGAAGATAAATCCGGTTATCTTATAATCAGTCATATTCTAAAATCAACTAAGAGATTAGCTTGATGTCCTATGCGAAGCAGAGACTCCAAGAAGTAAATCTTTGTAAGTCACCCACATATGGAAACTAACATGAATCCCACAAACCTAACTACCGAGAGACGATTCCTCGTCTATAGTGGGAGTATTACAAGATCTATTTGTTGCCTAAACTCGGAGAGAATCTTTGTGCATTGGTGCCCAACACCATTACATAATCTCCCACTAGATCTTTCTATTCCTATTTGAAATATTTTGAACTGAATGAACAAGTCTCTGTCCTGCAAATGTGATCAATGAGTTCCGAGTTTTCTCGGTTGTGCGCCCTCATGCGCGAATCGATCAGCTTGTCTGCAGTCAAAATAATCAACCTCGCTCTTATTTGTTGGCATTTTCACCTTTTAATTGACTTCTTTTATTTCAGAATCCATTCCGAAAATCTCCCGGTGTACATGCTGCAACTAGGCTCCTATCCTTGCGCATCGGGTATTTAGCTACTAAAGTCGAAGTAGGCATGTTAGCCTTGAACACACCCTGGTGTCTAGACTCAAACTTCACTTTTATTGCACATCCCCGGATGTTGTCGCATCTGCGACATGCAATAAAAATAATCAATATCTTTCCTGGAGCTTTGTAAAGCCCTGATAACCACCTGGATCTGCCGCTCCTAGCACGACGCAGTTCCAGGTATTTCATGATCCCCGATCATGATTATCATCCAAAGGTGAATTCGATGTTCTGCCCAGCAGACATATTATTTGAATCCAACTTAATAATAAGAACTCGAATCCTCATTGGAGAGACATTCAAATCTCGCATTGAGAGTGGAGAGACATTCAAATCTCGCATTGAGAGTATCCCCGAAGCCCTTTGCATTCGAATAATCCTTAAACTCCCCGATAAGATCGCTTCTCATTGCAAATCGCGTAGTGAACCACTTGAATGATCTCTTTATTACTAGACCTAGTACTGATCGGTCTCACATCTTTGAGTCCGAGTTAAACCCTGTTCCGAATCGGATAGTACCTCCTTAGTACTTGCTAAAATCTCATGCTCTCAGGAAAAAAATGAATTTTCCGACAGAATAATCTACAACTAATTAGTCCTAGACTTTAGTCGTAAAATTATGTTGGTACCTCTTTAAGAGAAGGACTAAGACGCTCAAATTACGGATATGTTAAGATTATTGGCACTTTACGTGGCGTATTGTTCTTCACTGAAGAACATTCCATCTCTTCAAGAATTTTATTTCGATAATAAAATTACGTTCCAAAGAAAGAGAAGAAGGCCTAAGGCCCCAACCACAATCTTTATGAATATAATTTTAAAATCAGTATACTTTTTTTAAAAATGGAATATTAGAGTTCTTAAAGATAGACTAGATTGGGTAGTTAAATCATAGTACAATCTCTAGCTGAAATCTCCTACTTGAAATGATTTATTTATGTATCAGTATGCATCTAAATATATGGCATGCCAAACATAAACAAGAAATTTCACAAATTTTATTTAAGTACCCTATTTTTTAATCTTGTCAATTTTATTCGGGTATTTTATTTTTCATGAAATTGGTATGGCGCCCCGGGCGCTCCCACTAGAACAACTACCCATCACAAGTCTCCAAAACTAAATAGGATTTTTATAAATCAACTTTTATATTTAAAATAAAAATTTTAAACTTCCAAAGTTAAAAAATTATTTTTAGCAAAAATCCATAAACTCTTAATTATGAAACCTAGTGGGCCCACATCGAAATTTCCAATTTTTTGAAATTTAGAAAATAGCAAAAATAAATTTATGGAATTTTCCAAAATCTTTTATTATTTTCTATATAATTTTTGGATTTTCGAAAATTAAATGTAAAATATTTTTGGAAATTTTAAAAAGAAAACAAATATTTTACAAGATTTTTAGAAAAAAATAATGTACATCTGAAATTCCCCGAATTTCAATTTTTACTTTAAAAAATAAATTTTAAAAAATAAGTATTTACAGCTTTGCCCTAGGGTTTCAAAACCCCGGGGATAGATACTTGAGAAGTGGTGGGGCTACTACGGGCCCCGCCTGCTTGGCCGTTGGTGGAGGCGCCCAGCACCGTCGCCATCGGACCCCGCCTGCCGTCGGCGGCGGTGCCCCACGGGCTCGCTCCACTCGAACCCCTTTTTCTTTGTTGGTGGCTTCAACGGCCACTACGATTCCCGCCGGCGCCCGGTGTCGGGACGACAGCCTTCAACACTGAGCGTCGGGGCTGCGTCGGCCACCCTCACCACCCGCTGGCACCCCAGGCGGTGGTTGGCGATGCTAGAGTTTGGCCAATCTCTAATTTTTTTTAATTCAAAAAATCGTTTTTAAATAAATCCCTAATTTACAAAAAAAACTTGATTTATCAAAACTTAATAAATCCCTGATTTATTAAAAATAGCCCACTAATTTCATAAAAAGTGAGTCTTTTTCATAGATCTAACATCTCGAATGTCAAAGATTGGATTTTTAATACCAAAAATTGAATTTTTAATGAAAAATTGAATCTTTTCATAATAAAAATTGTATTTTTCTGTTCCATTGCCAAAATCACAATCAAGAAATTGCGGAATGATCCTAGATCCGGATCTGATACCAATGTAGGATCCGGATAACTACACACACGCAATAGGGATAATCTACAACTAGATTATGCACAACGAAAAATAAAGAAACCCTAACATGCATCTAGGAACATAAACAATGAGTTTGGGGTTTACCAAATGGATCGTTCTTGTAGGATCATCATGCCTTTCTTGATCAATGGCCGGAGGGCGACCACACTGTGCAACCAGTGAGAAGCCCCCGCATATCACTCCACGACTACCGCATAAATAAATAATTTGATCAGAGAAGGAGATGACAGCTGTCATATGTATCTGTGTATTTTCTCTATCTCATCCATCATTGAAAACCCTATATCTATACATAAGGGCTTAGAGATAGAACTCTACACTCACTAGGATTATGTATATCTTATCTATTATCTCTAAAATAAGATATTATGCACCCACTTATTTGGGTGTCTTATCTCGTAACAATAACCAACAATAACAAAAGGGAACAGAGTAGAACTTCATTACAAATACTCTTCCACGTAAGATCCCAGCTTGCGTGCCACAATAAACAGTCAGTGCGGGTGACAGGATGTGTATAAGAGACATGCTGACAACTAATTACTCGCTCGATAGAAAAATTTCGTATTGCTATTTTACAGGGTTATAATGGTATAAATCAAGGACAAAGTAGTATATGAACAATGAAGAAACAACATGATTCATTGAAGGAGTGATGTGTTTGAATTTTTGCAGAACAACATAATGTAAATAGCTATAACTGGTAGGAACGATTTTTAAAGCTTGGAGAATGACCAATACCATCTATCACTAGGAATTAGTGGCAAAAGAAGAACTGACACGTTATTCCTCAGTCAAGGCTTTAGCAATTCCTGAATTAATACTTTTTTCTGCTTGTAGTATAGTCTCGTTAAAAGCAGTCTTATTAGCATTCACGGCCAACTTGTTCAGGTAATCCCACCCAGCCGTTTCCAAAGACTTGGCCGAGTATGGAAAAGGATGGTGCTATGTGTATAAATATTTTATATAAAAGGATATGCTCTGCAAATCTGGAGAAATTTCTTCTCCATATTGCCAAGAATAATGATTTTATGTTGGACCCTCTTATTCTTTTTTGGCGGGGCCCCAACCATGCTTACAAGCTTAGGCCGCCTGGTAACACTACTACCCTCAGCTTCCATTTATAAGGGAGGGAAGTTGGAGACGTTATTATACCAAATATTTCTGCTCTCCCACATCCCACTATACCAAGAGCAACCTATCTCCCTTCTGACCTTTTCATCAGTGTCGATGGCTTCTTTTACAACTGAAGTAGCCCGGAGTGCAACCATAGTCATGTTTCTACTCCTCATGGTGCTTTTCCATTCTGAGGGTGCAAGAACCACCCTAGAAAGACATGCGACTTTAGTTCCTCGGCACTCTTCTATGAAGCTGAAGAAACAGCTTATTGCTAATGGGGGCGTTGTGAAATATCTACCACCCACTACTCCTGGATCCAGCGGAGGTATTGGCCATGGAAATCCTCCTGATGTGAAAACCTAGAAGTCTCTTTACTGGTTACAATTTCCCGTGGGTGCGACATGCTCCTACTGCATATAGCTTGCTTGTAGTAAAGGCTCCTTTTGTAGTATAGGTGTGCGACTGAGTGTTTTTTATGAGCGTCTGTGTCCATTGATTCCTATTTCTATATTCTGCATAAGAAGTTATTATGTTTGTTAATGAAAAGGCTAGAACTTTCATTGAGTGGTTATGTTGCACAAAGTTCAGAGTTACTGGTATCTTTGGCTCCTCTGTATGGCCTTATAAAAACCTTAAAGAGATTCATGCTACAGTCGGAATAACAATTGTATTTCACCTTAAGCATAGATTTAGCAAATGACCTTTATCATCATTGTCATCAACAAAACCTCTCCCTTCTACATGCGGGGGTTATCGATCATGAGACTATGCCAAGCAAGCTCTATGAGATGACTTGAGTAAAATTTTGTGATGACGTATCAAATGGGCATTGACCCTTCTGTGTATTGGAGCCGAATTCTTTTTTGAACAGCTAATGAGCATGACGTATACACATGAAAAAGAAAAACACCCACCCACCCACCCACCCTCACCCATCTGTAATCTAATGGTGGCATGTAAGAAACTAACCTTATTAGTTATGTCAAATGTCATCAAGAGCAAAAAGTAAGTCCATATAATAGGAAATGAAGAAGAAGTTGGAGGTGAAAAATGAGTTTTGATCTGGTGACTTTACCTTTTCTGATGTGATCCGATATGCCAGTCATCGTTTTGTTGGTGGTGCAAATTTTACCATGTTATCTGCACAATCCTGATATGCTCCTCACAATCGTGGGTTCCTTTCACATGTAATCAACTCAGCTATTACTAAAATTACATATATGCATGCTTGCTAACCATTTGCCCCTCCATCCTAGGTTGCACTACTAGTGCATGCATCACTTTGCTTTGTGTTTGGCCCTACTTTCTAGTTTCATCCCAACATCGATTTGTGGCTTCCTTGTACTTTTCTAGTTCAGGACATGCACCTAGAATCATGATATGTTTTTCTGATATGAAATAAAAAATTTTATGCAAACCATGATAAAGAAGAAAGCACTCACACAATAAACTAAGTATCATGCTTAGTTTTAAAGTGATGTTTCACATTGACTGTGACGTGCAGCTAATTTCTTAGTGAAGTCAGTTTACTGAGTGCTGCTAATTTTTTAGTGAAGTCAGTTTATTGAGTGCTTCTGAAGCATGAGAAGAACTAGAAGACTAGCTTTATTCTATATTATGTATTTAAGACTCAGTTAGCCTTTTCTCTTTTCGTGAATGATACAAAAGATTGTCTAGCATAGATTCCTCAGTGATGCTTGTACTTGGGTTCAGGGGTATTCACAATCATTAGTATGACCCATCAGGGTTCTAAATCTGCGTTGTTTTATTTCCTTCATTCATTCTTTTAGTTTTCTTGGGATGTATTTAATAGTGTCTTGAGCCCACCAAAATTATATGTTCAAGTTTATGAATGATTTGATGCTCTTTTATTTTGCATTCATGTGTGTTAGTTGATATGCATACATGTGAAAAGATGTATACGTTTGAAAGAATCTAGCTTTAAGCACACTAGAGCATCTAGCAATCTTAATTGAATGAAACTAGAAGATTTAGACGTGTAAACTATTGCTCAAATTCTATTGGTAGGAACTTATTTCGAATTTGTTTGCATGTTAAATATAGAAAGAATCTTTTTTGTTGAGACAAGCTACAAGTTATTATATTTGTTTTATGAAATATTAATATTGTCGGTTTTTAATCTTCAGGAGGTTATGTTTATGCAAGCCCTCCATTTCATAATACATAATGAATGTCAGCATGGTACAGAATGATGCTCGGGTTTGAATGAGGTCACTACTTTCTTTGCTTTCTGTTTCAGTCGTTTTTCCTGCTATAATAAGGTTACTGTTTCTTACACAACTAGTTTTCTTTTAGTTTTGTACATGCTCGGTGGTTGTATATAATAACTCTACTTACATTTGAAATGTAAATGATAACTGTCGTCTCATAGTGAATGGTTTAGACTTGCAAACTGGCAATCAAGCCAAAGATGCTTGGTCACCAAGGAAAATAATGAATGATGACAGTAAATAATAAAGTACACTGTATTTCCTTCGGAACATTAAATATATCATATCTCTGGTTACATGAGATCAAAAGATCTCTTTTTTTTTTTCCTGTAGTTTTTTTCTAGCTATAAATCTTGGCCTTGAGATTTGCACATCCTATCTGCCATCAGTTGGCGACGAGCCATGTAAACACACACACGCACACGCAATCTTCATTTCGATACCCTTGTTTTCTGAAACTAGTTTCAGACCTGTGAAAATTTTGAGGTTAACTGCATTACTCCAGATTTCTGCACAACCTTTGAAAGAACTCTCCGTCCCCTCTTAGATGATTGAGCAAGTAACTGCTGTGCTAGGCATTTGAAAAGAAAAAGGAGAACTGCATGAAATGAGACTTTAAGCAATAAACAATTTGCAATAAGTAGAAAAAGATTTTGCTTACTGCAGAAGTAACCCCTCTTCTTCTTCTTTTGGGTTTGGGGGCTTTTTTTTTGTGGGGAGGGGAGGTTGTGCTGGAGATTCTGAAAAGGTCTCTTATGTCTATTTCCATATTGTGGTCATATTTTTTCATGTAAATTTTGCCTTTAAAATAGAAATTAGAACTGTTTATCTTTGATTGATCGGCTTGAAACCGATAAAGCAGCAGATTACTCCTTAATTATCAATAACAAATCCCGCTTAAAACCACAGTGGAGAGGACCCAAATTTCTTCTCTTAAATCACCACTAGTGCTCCGGGACACGCGATGCGTGCATAACAAAAAAATGTGAGGGCATTTCAGAATGGCTTTTGCGAGAGTGGGAGCATTTGTGTCGATGCTCAAGTGTCAGTCATTTTAGTTTACTTTTGCAAGTGTAAATGTGCTTCTTTTGTTTTTTTGAAGTGCGAGGGTATTTTTGGTATTTTTTGAAAAAATTGACACACAAACGAAAAAAGTGGATTTTCTTAAATCTATAGTATAGATACAAATCCCCCTTAAAAACCACAGCGGGCAGAGATTTAGGAGTTAATTGGGACTGAACCACTGTTAACCAACTAAAATCGTTACTCAATATAGAGATCTCTGTATAATACTTCCACGTTGTGAGCATTGAGATGCACATCGAGCATTGACTGTAGGCATACATGTCAAGGTCCAAACGAGGCATGCGCATAAACACACGACCAGAGAAATCAATATGAAGCAGTTTGAGGTAGCTGGCATGCTCAGCAAACACTTTTGTTTGGATGCAGCTTTTACTATCTCATGAGAGAATGTATGCACAGCCTGCATAAATTTGATGACCCTTGAAGTGCTTTGGGGTACCTTACATTGTATTATTGACTATTTATGAGTTGGGTATATGTACTGGATCAACAACAACCTCTAAGACCAAAAACAAGGCAAAACCTTCATAAAGGCAAAATTATCTGCTTCGTCTGGTTTCTTTTAAGACCCTGCAGTTGATGAGTAGGACGAACATTTAATTAGCATTTAATTAGGTCTGAAGACTGAAGGCGTTTATTAAAAAAAAAAAAAAAAACTTTTGATGGAGAAAAGAGCTTAAAAAGGAGGAAATACCCAAATGAGATATAATGAATTGTAAAACAAACTCTTAAGATATCATGGCAGCTTGAAATCTCAATTGATTGTTGATTAACCTTAGCCTAGACATATTATTTGCTTGTATCTCTATACAATATTGTCTCCAATTGCATTTCTAACTTAGAAATTCATGTGTTGTTAAAGAAAAACTCTCATCTTATTGTTATTTCTGCTATTTGCGGACCACATGTCTACTCTAAACTAAGGGGATTGCATAATTGGACTAGTTGAAGAAATAGCATAACCATAGAACAAAACGAGAGGCGATAAATCTAATACTATTATAAAAGTGTGGTGGTATGTTAAAACATTTCTTCCAAAAATGTCCTCCAAACCACATACATGAATCCATAAAATACATACATGCATACATAAAACACATTTATGCATAAATAAACCATACTCCTTCAAATCAAACACATACATACATATACATACATACATAAAACACATATACATAAATAAACCATACTCCTTCAAATCAAACACATACATACATAAACTATACTCTTTCAAATTCTTCTCATAATCTCCAATCTTATTAAATCACATTAATTAAAGGTTTTATAGTATAGTATAACTATTCTTTATTATAGTTATATTTTATAAACTATAGTATAACTATTATATATTATAGTTAGATATATCTATTTTGTATTATACTTTAGATATTAATAAACTTTATAATCATATTTTGCAACTATACTCTTTCAACTTCTTCTCATAATCTCCAATCTTATTAAATCACATTAATTAAAGGTTTTATAGTATAGTATAACTATTCTTTATTATAGTTATATTTTATAAACTATAGTATAACTATTATATATTATAGTTAGATATATCTATTTTGTATTATACTTTAGATATTAATAAACTTTATAATCATATTTTGCAACATGATGTTTAGGTATATATTGATTGTTACATAATGATATTCAAACCGTGAACCAAATAGTGGTAAATACTAATTCATGATAGACTTTAATTATTCATGTTATGTATGCTCAAATAACATGAATAATTGCATGTTGTTATTAATAGTACTATAAATATTATTTACTATGTTTATTGTAATTAAATTCATTATAACCCCCATAACCCCCACTCAATAATAATACCTATCAATCCATTTGAATTCCTATCATAACCCCCAACCCGCAATTAAATCAATTAATTATGTTGTTATAACCCCCATTAACAATAATAATATATATTAAAGAAAACAAACTCCTCTAACAAATAACCCATCATTCAACACCAAAAAAAGAATCCACTCCTCTTTCTTCCTAGAGCACCTCTCTCACCAACCACAATTGTCGCCATATCCGGAATGCTACTACACATGATTTTTGTATGCTTCTCAAAGCTTATGAGATCATTTGGTGAGCTAATCTTCTCTTTGTTTATTTTGAGGAAACCTTACAGATTTTTTTATTTAGTTTTTGAATATATTCAGAGAAGGGGAAGCAAGTTTCCATCACGAAGATAGGAAATACTTTTAATAATAAGATTAACACTAAGAGGACGTTGAGAAAGCACTAGAGCTTGAGTCAGAAGGCCATGAGAGATGCAAATGATTTTGGAGAAGAGGGAGATTGAAGGTGAGAAAAAGGTAAGAAAAGTTTATGATTTAAAAGTTTGAAAGTTTCGTATGTTCGTATTTTTTCTTTTAAAAAAATTATTTTTGCTACATATAGTGGTATTTTTCAACTTGAGCAGTTTAATTTTGAGGCATCATAATAATCACCCTTTATTTAGTATATAATTCTATCTTCTGCTTATTAATTTATTTTGTTTACCAAGGGACATGCTATATGCTTCAATAGACATTGTGTGCACACCAATCGAATGGGTCCTTCTGAGCTCATTAAGCATCTACGAATCATGAAAAAGGCCTAAAACAGGACGAGAAGCAACCGCTGCTGCAAAGTCAAAGTAACTGAGTTACCAAATCTCACATACTTACATGTATAGTATTGTCTGTAAAATAAGAACAAATCATATATGATTCAACAATAAGGTCATTTATGTTGTGCACTGCTCATTTTAGAATTTTCTCACTTTCCTTAAAAACTGAAATCAAGATATTTAATCAAGCCCATCATACTTTATTCTCTCCTTTCACTCAGAATTTTCTTCAACAAGATAGATTTGGTTTTTTTCTCTTAAATAGAATTAGAGTTCTTTTTCTTTATTTTTGACTTTTTCGATGAATGATATATAGTTTTCAAAATAAGTTATTACTTTTGATTGCCTAGGCCAATTGTTTTATTGTCAAAGGAATGCTTTTAACGTATTTATAATTTAAGCATTTGAACATTAAAACCCTTAAAATATGATT
The DNA here is from genome assembly GCA_012295165.1 of Asparagus setaceus. NCBI lineage: Eukaryota > Viridiplantae > Streptophyta > Magnoliopsida > Asparagales > Asparagaceae > Asparagus > Asparagus setaceus. Next base: position 81,060,265 of record CM022704.1, on the reverse strand, counting down.
CTTTTGGACCAAAAAATAAATTCTTGTGGAATTCAAACATTACGAATCATAGATTTAAACATTTTTCTTTATTTTGAACGGTATATATAGATAAAAAGATGTTTTCTAACTAATTTGAACATGAGATGTTTGCTTTTAAGTCTTTTTGAAATCAAGCTCTCTCTTATGCATGCAAATACATATACAAAAGAGAGAATCTTCAATTTTCTAAAGAACCAAATTCAAGTTGGTGGCAATTTGCGATTTTTATAAATATCTTCATAATTTGAGAATTGTGTGAAATACCCAAAATGCTTTGGGAAATCGCTTTGCAGAAAAGTACATAGAACTTTAAAATTTATAGAAATACCAAAAGCTTCCATACATTTCATATTTTAAAGAAAAGTTCACCGAACTTACAAAAAGCCCAAATTGTTTTAGAAACTGGGGTTTTAAAACTATAACTTAAAATACGATATTAGTCTAAATCAGATAACTATATTTTATTAAAAGTATATTTACCCTTCATAACTGCATAATTACTATAGCAAATTTGCATATAAAACCCTAAAATGCAAAATTGCTAAATAGAATTATGTTCTTTGAGTTTTACAAATAGAATTACGTCTTTTAGGTATTCCAAATATTTTTAGAAAAGACCTAGTTACTTTCATATAGTTATTATTATTTGTACCATTATTATTGCACCATTATTATTCAATATTATACTATTATAAATGTAAATTGGGGTGTTAAAATATTTATACCTCAAATACCCCAATCTACTCAAAATACCCTTATTGCCTCCAATCACCATCAAATTTCATTCAATTCATTCTATTTGCATTATTATTATTATTGCAATAAAGATAAGAAGTAATATTAATAATTAAATATAATATTATTAATTTTATTATATTTTTTTATGAAAAATAGTATAAGGTATTAAAATGTTATATCATAAATATATAACACTATTATATAGGATAATAAAATTATAAGTAATATTTATAAATTATTCTTAGAAATCTAACATTTAATATTTCTCATAATCAATAGCTAAAATTTATATTGTATTCACATAAAAAAAAAGTTTAAAACGTAAAATGAGTGCATACACGTGCAAAGCACGTGCACTATACTGGTCTCTAGAAAATGAAGCTCGTTACATCTCAAACTTTGACCTCCATCATCGCCATCAACCGTTCTACCAACTAGTTAAGTTCCTCTTTACAATGAATATTTCTAAATATGTGATTTTTCAGTATGAAATCTAACGCAAATTACGTCATTATCGATCCAAATGTAAAGGAACCGTCCAACCGTTAGCGTGCAAGTCTTGCGAGTACGTTCGAAACAACAATTGAGGACCCTCACAGAAAAGGGGTGACCGAGAGGCTGGCACGATGTTAGCACTTAATTCAGTTAATACCAAATGTTTGGTTGTCGTCCTCAAATACCAAGGTTTAATAGGAGTAGAGGGGAGTTGGAGGTCCCCTCACCTCTCTTCATTGTGAAGAGGCAAATAGCCCAAGATTAAATGAAGGTTTTTATCCACTTACGTGAATTTATATGCAATTAGGAAGTGGTGAAAGTGACTCTCAACAACTTTCACCGTCCTGTGATAGAAAGGTTCTTAATTTTTGGGGTTTTTTAAAGATATTAGTCCCTTAAATCTTCAATAATTGCATCTTAGTCTCGAAAATCTTGAAAAATTGCATATTAGTCCCTTAAAACTTCAAAAATTGCATATTAGTCCCTTAAATATTGGAAATTGCATATTAGTCCCTCAAATCCTAGAGGATCTTGCAAAATGTTTCATTTGTTAGTATGTCAGTTAAAAAATCTAATCATGGTAGGGTTAGCTCTTAACCCAAGATAAGATCATCTTTGGGTGAGTTATTTTGCTAACCATTTGAGAAGAACTCAGGTGAGTTTGGATTTATTTTAAGCGGGTATTGGGTTTAAACTTATCAAAAAATGGATTGGAGAACATTATAGAGGGGTAAAATGGTCATTTTGCCTACAATAGTTAGATTTACCGTCAAGTGTAACGTGATTGAAGGACCATTTTGCAAGGCCCTATAGGATTTGAGGGATTAATATGCAATTTTGAAGATTCGAGGGACTAATATGCAATTATTGAAGATGTAAGGGACTAATGTATAATTTTTAAGAAGTGAGTAGGGGTGGGCGTGGGCTGGGCGGTTTGGGCGGTGACGACGCGGGTTCAAGGTCGCTGGTCGGACCGGGCCGATCTGGTCAGTGGGGCCGTGCCCATTTCTCTCATCCCGGTGCTGGGGCGGACCCGGCTGGGCAATGTGCCTTAGGGGTGGTAGAGTCGGGCCGACCCCGACCACCAGGTGTGGCGGCCGTGTTTTTAAATTTTTTTCTTTTTAAATTTTAATTTATAAACTATATTAACTTTTTGTTTGTATCTATTAAATTATATTTAAATTATTTCTTTTGATTTTACTCTTTGTTTAAAATTATATATATATATATATATATATATATATATATATATATATATATATATATATATATATATATATATATATATATATATATATATATATATAATATATATATATATATATATATATATATATATATATATATATATATATATATATAATATATATATATATATATATATAATATATATATATAATATATATATATATAATATATATATATAATATATATATATATAATATATATATATAATATATATATATAATATATATATATATATATATATATATATATATATATATATATATATATATATATATATATATATATATATAATATATATATATAAAGGAAAAAGGAAAAAAAGTTAAAATTTAAATATCCTGTCGGTCAGGGCGGGTCAGTAGCGGGTCAAGTTCTCTCGTCCCGAGTTTAGAGCTAGACCCGACCCGACCCGTGACCCGCATATATCACGGGCCGGGTCGGACCCGGCCTACTCCGGGTCGGGCCGGGTCGTGACCCATGCCGGGGTGGGTCGGGTCAGCCCGCGGGTCAACCCGGCCCGTGCCCAACCCTAGAAGTGAGGGACTAATATGCAATTATTGAGGATATAAGGGACTGATATCTAAAAAGTTAAGATGGGGAAGTGCATTTACTCTGAATTCCGCATTCGCTGGATTCATGAGATTGAAGGTGGTATTGGTGGGTCCCACACAAAGAAAGGGAAGGAAGAACACAAGAAAGGAAAACAAATTTTCCCTTTTCTTTTGAGTCCATGATTTTTTTTTTTTTTTGATTTATTAGAGGTATACATTTTTGTTCTCTTTTATGAAAGGCTTTTCTTTTTCTTTTTAGAGCGCATTTTCTTCTTCTCGAATGATTTTATATTGTTTGATATAAATTGTTTTATCTAAAGAAAAGTTCTTAAAACAAACAACCCAAATCCAAATCCTCATGTTGCACCGATTTTCATACGAAAGCAAGTTTTCTTCAATTAAAAAATTATCAAGATATGAGTAATTTCTTCTTATAGTTTATACAAGTCGGCCGTGGATCAAACATCACACGCCAGCAAATTGAGTGTTATGACCTCAATTGTCACGAATTAATTAGATTGCGCTATATGACCTACATTAAGTTGAAACCTTCAAAAAACTTTGCAAGTTTTTCCAAAGAAAACTATTTTTTTGTGTCATCTAGATCACGAGCTCTTAAATTAAGACGAAAGGGCCTAATTGGGATTGGGTACAACTAGATTTTTAACACTCTCCTGTTTGCAATAATAAATATCCTCGAACGTCTCCTTCACGATTTACTTCTCCCTCTCCCTCTCTTTTGTATAAATCCACTTTCTCCGCTCATTAAGATCCCATACTATCTTCTTCATCATCTCTTCTTCTTCTTCTTCTTCTTCATGGACTACTACTCATCAATGGAGAAGAAGCCGAAGCACCCGAACACGCTGACGAGGCGGCAGAAGGAGACGCTCGCCGCCATGTGCGACACGCTTATCCCGGCCGTTGATGTCTCCGGCCGCCGGAGCGATGATCTCGTCGAGTTTTATGGAACCTCGGCCTCTATGGTTGATGTCCCAGATAAGGTATATAGTTTGCTTGTGCTAAATTTTTTTTTTTTTTGTTAATATGGGACATTGCTCTTAAATATTACTGAATTTTTTGCTTGATCTATGTGCTACCGCTATCCATATAATCGGTAGTTTTCGTTTATGAGATCAAGTGAGATCTCCCTTTGACTTTCTCTCATTCATTATTATGTTGATAATATTGGGCTAATAATACGCTTAATATTGGAGAAAGAAACTTGTTTTCTAAGTTTGCTTGCTCAAATAGTGATAATTACGTTTTTTAATTAAGAAAACATTGATTGAGCCACAAGGGGCACCAGCATAATAAAATTTTGGTTATTGTGACAGCTTGATCTAAAATCTAAACTTTTAAATTAGTAAATAGTTATCTCCGCTAGGATCGGGATCCTCTCCAATTAGGTGAAATTTAGAGAGTGTCCAACTATCCCAATCCTTACCATTTATTCCAATTTTAAGGCCTAAGATGACGCCATGTAGGCCCAAATATTATATTGAAAACCACTATTATCTCTAAAACCACTATTATGAAAACCAGTATTGTGTAAGTGGAAATCTTACATGGCTTCATCTAAATCGTTGGAATTGGAATAGAGGGTAAAGATGAGATAATTGAATACTCTCCAATTACCACTTAATTGGAGAAGATACGAATCCTGTCCACTAACATGGTGCCAATTGTTCAATGACTTGTGCAGGCCTCCACTAAATTCTTGTTTGTGCTCTTACAAGTTAGACTAGAGCTTTAACCAACAAATTAAAGGTCCTCATAATACAACGATAGCATGTGTAATTTCAATTTTCACAAGACTAGTGATAAATGTACACAAGAGTTATACTACTCTTGTATTCCTACACACAAAAAATAGAATATGTTTTTCATAAATGTCAAGGAAATTATGAGTTGCAATGGATCACACTTCTTTGTGTCTATGTATACAATAGTAATATAATTCTTATAGTACACTCAACATTTTACTTTCTTTTCACAATGTTAACAGTACAAAACTTGACATTTAAAATAATTGCAATGCTTGATAGACAAAGGGACAGTAAGTGCTGATATGTGAGTTGGAGATGATAAGTTAGTACTAAATGTATAATATTTGCCAAAATTTCACCTACCCAGGGTAAAGTCAAAAAATATTTACTCAGGTGGCCTAACTGCCAAAATCTAACTACAGAGTAATGTTGTTCCAAAGCTCGGTATTTTTTTTTTTGGGTGGCTAAATGGCACTTAAATACACTATTGTTTCACCATATTTACATTTAAATATTCTAAGTTGTAAAAGTAACACTTTGATATCATAAGTTGTAAAATTTAGCACTTAAATACCCTAAGTTGTAAAAACTAGCACTTAAATGCCCTATTGTTTTAACACATTTACACTTAAATATTTAAAGTTATAAAAAGTAGTACTTTATCACTCTTATGAGAATTAATCTGCCTTTTTGCTAGTTTTTTTTTCCCGCGTAAATTAAGCAAGCAACTTATGACAATTAATCATTATGTATGTAGGTTGGACGCTTATTGTCAGGGGGAATTTATCACCCAATACTTTATCTGGCTCGCATAGCTCTCTCACTGCTCTCAACGTGGTGGGGGACATTTTTGATGTGCGGCCGACCGAGTTTAACAAAAAAGTTCCCATACTTTCAGAACTTTGCAAATGTTGACCAATCGGAGAGGGAAAAGATTTTGCTTTCATGGTGTTTTAGCTCCTTTTTTCTCTATAGAGTGTTCTTCAAGACCCTCAAGTACCTTACCGTTCGTCTTTATTTCTCTGAGGTAATATTTCAACATTCTCAAAAACTCTATTTTTCCTATTAAGATTTTTGTTCCATAGCTCTTTGGAGTAGATTAATGGGCCAGCCCAAATAAATAGCTTTTTTTATGAGCTAGATCTTGTGTTGTCCTTCTATTATGTCATCATTTAATTAATCTTCAACTTACTTATATTTAGAGTTCTAACAGACGAATCAAAGAAAAATTACAAAGATTTTGTGAAATCATTTTTTCTTCAATCATTAACTTTAAATGTAATAATCATATTTATGTTTATAAAAGATCATATAGATAATTTTTCCATATACCATCACCATGTTCTTTATACTCAAATTGCTTATTAGGTAGAAATGAAAATCTATCAACACAGACATTACAATAACATGCATTAAGGATAATTCATCTAAATTAACAAAATCTAATCACCCTCTAATACATGCTCATCCCTTTGCTTTTGAGTCAACAGGTCAACGATAAGAACTCCAACCCATCATGGAAATCTATAGGCTACTGTGGGCCAGACCCGGCCTTCACTTCCCAAACCCCACAACAAAACGACAAAACGGTAGATTGCGTGGGGCCCCTTCATCCATCTCTCCTCCACGTCAGCACTCCACCAGGGGTCCTCTCGAAAGCTCAACCAAGCCGGCTTCCCCCTCCCTACAGTCTCCTCCTCCCCTCTCACTCTCCACTGCGACGCAGTCGTTGTCGGCTCCGGCTCAGGTGGCAGCGTCGTGGCCAGCATCCTCGCTTCCGCCGGCCACAAAGTCCTCGTCCTCGAAAAAGGCGGCTACTTTGCTCGCAACAACCTCTCCCTTCTTGAAGGTCCATCGACCAGCCAAATGTACGAGGGCTACGGCCTGATCGCCACCGACGATATTGGCGCTCTCATCCTCGCTGGATCCACCGTCGGCGGCGGCTCCACCATCAACTGGTCAGCATGTATTCGCACTCCCGATCATGTTAGAACCGAATGGCGTGACAAATTCCATCTTGATCTCTTCGGTGATAAGGTGTTCGATGAAGCCCTAGATGTCGTCTGCGACAAAATGGGGGTTCAGTCGGATGTCGATGAAGAAGGATTCAACAATGCAGTGCTTAGAAAAGGATGTGAAGAATTGGGCTATCATGTTAGTAGAGTGCCGTGCAATGCGCCGGCCGATCATTACTGCGGCTGGTGTCATTTGGGCTGCAAAAATGGCAAGAAGCAGGGCACACAAGAAACGTGGCTGAGAGCTCTTGCTGATTCCGGTAACGGGCTGATTCTGCCCGGTTTGAGAGTCGTCAAGATCATCAAGGATCGAAACAACGTCGCTCGCGGAGTCATCGCAGAATCTATATGTAACAACAAGCAATTCATTATCGAGTCAAAGGTGACTGTAATCGCCTGCGGCGCTCTCAACACGCCAGGCCTGCTCAAACGAAGCGGGTTGAAGAACAAGAACATCGGAAAGAACCTCCACCTCCACCCTGTAGTGATGGCGTGGGGTTATTTCCCAGCAAAATCCGCCAATTCATGGCCGGAAGATGCGAAGAAGAGCTACCAAGGGGGGATTCTCACGTCAATGTCGGCTGAGGTGGCAAACTTCGACACATCAGGCTACGGTGCTATCATTCAGACTCCAGCATTGCATCCGGGGATGTTCTCCGTGGTCACACCGTGGACATCTGCAGACGAATTCAGGGAGAGGATGCTGAAATTCCCGCGAACTGCGCATATATTCGCTCTTGCGAGGGATAAGGGCACAGGCACGGTGGATTATCCATGGACTGTTACTCATCAGTTGGAACGCGAAGATGAGGAGAACTTGGTGAGGGGTCTCGAGGTGATACTGAAGGTGTTGGTGGCTGCAGGAGCGGAGGAGGTCGGGACTCAGCATTGTCGAGGGGAAAGAGTTCGGGCGAAAGGGAACGACAAGGGGATCGAGAGGTTGATCGAGGATGTGAGGAGCAGAGGGTTAAGGGATTTGGCGACGCCGATATGTTCAGCTCATCAGATGGGGAGTTGTAGGATGGGGGCGACACCGGAGAAGGGGGCGGTGAAGCCAAACGGAGAGACGTGGGAGGTCAAGGGGCTGTTCGTGGCAGATACGAGCGTGTTTCCGACGGCGGTTGGAGTGAATCCGATGGTCACTGTTCAGGCTATTGCTTACTGCACTGCTCAGTCAGTTCTTGAAACTCTGAAGAAACTCTGAAGAGGAGGGAGGAAGCAAATTCTAATGCTAAAATCTTTTAAATTGTACGTGATTTATGTAGCTCAAACAAGCAAAATAGCAAAGATAAAGGCAAGTTATGAGAAAAAGCTTATAGGAATTTGTTTTATCAATCTCGAATCAGCTTTATTTCGTATTTATCTTGAAATGATTAGCATTCCCTTATTTTAGGTTGAAATCTTCAACACTTTTATTTTTGAACTTTAGATAGTTAAGTTTTTTGTTTTTTTTTTTGTTTTGTTTTTGTTTTTTGTTTTGTTTACAAGGGAACTTCTCGACAATCCTTCGGATAATGGGTATCGAGCCCCCGGCATGGCTAAGGGGCACCCCCAACGCACTATCTCGAATATTCTAGGAAATTAATTTCCCGTGGATGATCTTCAAGAGAGTCAAACCTAATACCTTGGTGTACTAGTCATAGCAGCTTAGTCACTCGGCTGGACCCTCTTGAGTGCTTTAGATCATTAAGCTGTACTAACTGATTTAGCACCTCTAATAGAATCATGGATGTGTTTGGATGTCCAAGATGATCTTAAATGTGTATTTTTGAAAAATTTCAAGGCAATCATACACGACTTTCCAATCTAATCAAAAAATTTGAAAACTAAAGGGGCAAAAAAGAAGTAAAGACATTAATCAAACTTATTTGAAAATTGGGGAAATGAAGTAAATACATCAATCAAACTTTATCAAAACTAGTATAATGTACGTGCTTTGCACGTGAATGTGCATATTTTAAGTTTTGAATTTTTATTAAATAGTAAAACTATGAGTTAATAAATAAAATTGTATAATAAAATTGCTTAAAAGAAATATATGAATTAATTATTATTGTGTAGTTATTATAATTGAATATATTTCTTATAATGATCGCCAGTGTTAACCTTTTGTTAAATAAGTCCCCAAATCTAAAATTGTTCTTAAATAAAGCATCAATTCTATAAGTTCTCTTAAATATGCATATCCAACTTGAAAGCTATTAACTTAACTCTAAATTAACTAAGCTACATTAATCTTGCTAGTTTGTTCCCGATGTTCCCTAGATAGTTATACTTGATACCTGCAACATATTGCAATAGTTACTTCTCATTATAATTATTTAATAGGGTAAATTACACTAAACCCTTATGAACTTTCAGCCCATATGAACTTTTAAAATTACACTAAACCCCTAATGACTTTTCTATTTCAAAGACCCCAATAACTTTCGAATTTTGCAGATAACCCTATCAATTAGAACCCGAAAATGGCATAAAAAGGCATTTTGAAAGTTATTGGGGGTTTGGTGTAATTTATCTAAAAGATATTGGGGGCTTTCTACAAAAGTTATTAGGGGTTTAGTGTGATTTCGAAAGTTCATAGGGTCTATTCTTGCAAAATGCTAAAAGTTCATAGGGGTCTACTATAGTTTACCTTATTTAATTTTATAATTCTTAGTTCAAGTATTACTATTAAAATAATTATCTTGTCAGTATACTATAAATATTTATCTAATTTAATTTTTTAATTATGCTCTTAAATAATTTAGTACTATAAATATTTATATATTTTATTATACTATCATTAACAATTAATAGTACTATTATTAATAGTGAATAATGTTTTGTAAAAAGTTAGTTTTCAATCATTACCAAGTATAGATTATTCAAGATCATGTAATAATCTTTGAGAAAATACTATAAAAATAATATTAAATTATTTATTTAATAAGATAATACTAAATAAATAGTGTAATTCATAATTTATGTGATATTATTAAAATAATTACACTATTTATGCGATTCAAAATTTATTCAACTTATTTTATTGCTCATTGAATTATAGTATAATAATTCAATTTAATTGGCTACTATTAATAATTGTGTATACTTATTTTATAAATTATTTTATTTTATTATTTTTAAAAATGAATAGCTATAATATTATTGATAATTATAATTATTTAGGAAGTTGAGGAGGTGCATAATTAATTAGAGGTTATATTTATTCAATGAAAGATTAATTAGAGATAATGGCATAGTTAGAATTTATCAAAATTTGAGAGGGCAAAAAGGAAATTAAAAGTTTTAGCACCCCAATCCTCTTTTATAGTAGTATAGATATAGATGTATGATTAAGTTGTACTAAGTGATTTAGCATCTCTAATAGAATCATGGATGTGTTTAATTAATTAGAGGTTATATTTATTTAATGAAAGATTAATTAGAGATAATGGCATAGTTAGAATTTATCAAAATTTGAGAGGGCAAAAAGGAAATTAAAAGTTTTAGCACCCCAATCCTCTTTTATAGTAGTATAGATATAGATGTATGATTAAGTTGTACTAAGTGATTTAGCATCTCTAATAGAATCATGGATGTGTTTGGATGTCCAAGATGATCTTAAATGTGTATTTTGAAAAATATCAAGGCAATCATACACGACTTTCAAATCTAATCAAAAATTTTGAAAACTAAAGGGGGAAAAAAGAAGTAAAGACATTAATCAAAGTTATTTGAAAATTAAAGGGGGAAAAAGAAGTAAAGACATCAATCAAACTTTATCAAAATGTATGAGGGGGCATTCCGAGAATCGAACTCGGGACCTCTCGCACCCAAAGCGAGAATCATACCACTAGACCAAATGCCCTGACATGTCACACAAATTATCACAATATTATTTATCTAATTTATCAAAAGTTTTTCTTTACAGCCTAGCAAAGCACAGTCAACTACGTAACATATTTGTTTTGAAGGTAAAACGACCTAACAAATTGTTGTTGGGAATCAACAAGATGTGAGGTCATAAAACAAACATCATATTTGTTTTGAAGGTAAAACGACCTAACAAATTGTTGTTGGGAATCAACAAGATGTGAGGTCATAAAACAAACATCCAACTTTAAAACTTCCCAAAAATGTTTTAAAAATGTTCTTCGAACAAGAGCTCACGTTTTTATTGCGACCAAAGATTAATGACATCAGAAATATTCAACTCTGCTGGACCTTTCTGTCTCAAAACTTTTGAAAAACTTCTCATATAACTGTATCTTGAGGTACTTTTCTATGGAAATTTCTATTGATGTGCAGAAGACCGGCATTGACTCCTTAAAAGTCCAAGATTAAATAGCAAGATAGACCCACAATGAATCAGAGTATCAAATTTAGTAGTTAAAAAAGAGGAGGGTTTAAAATAATCGAGAAGCCACGGGTTCTGGTGCCAGTGTGAGTTTTGTAGTTCAGGAGGTCAGGATATTTCCAAAACAATCATATGGGTACAAAGAGATCCACAGACTTGGCCATGAAAAGAAAGGAAAAATGAGAGCCAATTTCATTGACTTTATCGCAAACCAAATGACCCAAAAAACCAAATCCATGCTGCAGGAGAAAGAAACATAATTGTCAGTTAGCCCATGATGCATGAAGTTGACACGTCCAAGTTTGCCACACTTTGTTTATTTCACCATTCAATTCGGTGCTATATCTTTCACCTAACATATGATTTTGTGCACTTATAACTGTAGCTTGACATACTTTTCTACCCCTGCTCTATATTCTATAGCCAGGAATTGAATCGGTCGAGCTTGGGTTAGGATACTAGCTTGGGTGTGGATCAAGTCCAAACTGGACCAATATCGGGTCAGCCCAAACTGCCTGCACCCGACATGGACGGGTCTAAATGGGTTCAGCTTATCCTACCTGGAAATCTCGGTCCATGGATTGTGTCATATGATCTGACATTAAACCCAAGCAAGCATTCAAAAATATCGGTGATGGTCAAAGCCCCGACCCATTTTTGATCAGGTCAACGTTCAACCAGACCTGACCTGAACCTGACCCATCAACACCCCTATCGCTTAGCTTATATAAATCCCTCCATCCAAACTCAAACTACAACACAAAGAATGTGTTTCTCTTGCTACAAACTCTAGAGACAACAATGTTCACGATTCTCCTCTCATTCCTTATACTTCTCTTCTTGATATGCTCTGTGCTGTCACGAGCGTCCTCATCGGCGACACGGAGGCTGCCTCTTCCTCCAGGCTCCATGGGCTTGCCCTACTTCGGAGAAACCTTCCAACTCTACTCCAAGAACCCTCATGCCTTCTTCAAACTTAAACAGAAAAGGTTGATTCCAGTTCTCCTCCGATTTTACTATTCGATACTGATCTTACGTATGTTAAATGAATTTGTATTGTAGGTATGGTTCTATCTTTAAAACGCACATACTGGGCTGCCCCTGTATTATGGTGTCAAGTGCAGAGGCAGCAAAGTTTGTGCTCGTGTCAAGTGCACACCTATTCAAGCCAACATTTCCGGCGAGCAAAGAAAGGATGCTTGGACAGCGAGCGATATTCTTTCAGCAAGGGGAGTATCATGCCAGGCTGAGGAAGGCTGTGCAGAGAGCAATGTTGCCCGACGCTATTAGAGGTTCAGTGTCTGACATTGAGGAGATTGTTTTGGATGCCCTGAGGTCTTGGGAGGGACATGAGATCAATACATTTCATGAGATGAAGACTGTAAGGTCTTCTGCATCTCCTTGAATCTTAGTTTAGTCCCACATGGGAAAGAAAGTTGAAAGTTAAAGAATAGATATATGCAAATAAATGATAGATCAAGACTATAAGGTTAATCGTTTTGGTCCGAGTTGGTACCTAGATACCTCAACACAAGATTTCTCGAACTATATCACTATGTTTTTGGGTTGTCTTAGTTCTTGCTAATAATTGGTTATTTCGACAATGAAGTATGCATCTCAATGTTTTATCGATTTCCATCCATCTTGCAGTATGCTTTCAATGTGGCACTACTATCTATATTCGGCAAAGAAGAGATATCATACGTACAAGAGCTGAAGCAATGCTATCATACCTTGGAGAAGGGCTATAACTCCTTGCCTATCAATATCCCAGGGACTCTCTTCTACGACGCGATGAAGGCAAGAACGCGACTGGGTCAGATAGTAGCCAAGATCCTAACATCAAGAAGGCAAAAGAAAGTAGAGGCCACTGACTTACTTCAATCTTTCATGCAAACCAACAATCTTGACGATGATCAAATCACTGACAACATCATTGGCGTCCTCTTTGCTGCTCGTGACACCACTGCCAGTGTTCTAACATGGATTGTCAAGTTCCTCGGCGAGAACCATACCATCCTTCAATCAGTAACTGTAAGATATCACTCTGCTCTTAATTTTTCTTTTTCTCAGACTATTTTGGGTACCTTTCGGTAAGGTAATGAATTGCAGGAAGAACACGAGGAAGTCATCAAGAAGAGGAACATAAACAATGAGGAGAGATCCCTAACTTGGTCGGATACCAAAAGGATGTCTCTAACTTCAAGAGTGATTCAGGAGACGATGCGGGTTGCTTCAGTTCTATCTTTCACCTTCAGAGAAGCAGTGGAAGATGTTGAGTATGAAGGTGGCGTTACTAATGTTCAGTTAGAGCTATGGTTGTCATGCTTTCATGTATATGTTGTCTTAGCCTTCTTCATTTTGTCAGGCTATCTGATACCAAAAGGATGGAAGGTCCTGCCATTGTTTAGAAATATTCATCACAGTGAAGAATACTTCCATGACCCTGACAAGTTTGATCCTTCAAGATTTGATGTAAGAATTGTGAATGCTTCAAACTTCCCCTGATCTGTACAAACCGTTCTATTGACTTGATCCCCTTCGTTTCTTTCAGGTTGCTCCAAAGGCTAACACTTTCCTGCCGTTCGGGAGTGGGGCCCACTCATGCCCTGGAAATGAGCTAGCAAAGCTGGAGACGCTGGTTCTCCTCCATCACCTGACAACAAAATACGGGTACCAGGCACTAACCAACTACTGCATCACTTTCAGTTTCACTTTGTTTCAGTTATTTGCTTCCAGTACTTATGGATAGCATTATTTATCCTTTTTGTCTCTGATGATGTGTGGTGAACACTTTCAGATGGACAGTATCAGGTCCTGGAAGAGAAATTCAGTTCTCGCCTTTTGCGCTGCCTCGGGATGGATTGCCCGTCACATTCACTCTGAAGACAGGACTACCATTTGCAGAAGTCATTCAACAATATGTCGTAAATGAAAACTTGAAAATATAATTGGTTGTGATCCTTGCAATATTTACTGGAGGCAAAATACTGTCCAATTGAGAGATGTGAAAACTTGCGTTTTCGTTCGTGTTGTAAAATGAATAAGTACATAACGACAGTATTGGTTCAAGGATTTTAATGCTTCTTATTCTTCAGCTTCCAGATTATATTTCAGATTTGATAACAATTATTATAACAATAAAAAGAGGTAATAAGGATAGTTTGGTGGGACTGGATAAGATGGAATTCAATTTGGATGTCAGGATTGGCAGAGCTATGGCTGCCTTAATCCTTTGTCAATGTTATTAGTTCTTGAGGAAATCTCCAAAGGGGTAGCATTGTTCAAAATTGACCACGACTCGCCATCAATACCTTCGTTCTTGAGGAAATCCTGGCAATCCTTATAACATTTGAAAATGAGATGAAAAGCAGAAGTTCAATTTAGTAAATAATGTAATTATCTTCCTTACCAGATATCAGAATTCTACTTCTTATCCTCCCTGCATCAATATAACTTCTCCGTGAAACACATTATACTGTTGTAAGCATCATCTAAGAAATTTTAGATATCCCAATAAGTAGGTCACCACACGTCTCGCAACTATTAAAACACTAACATAACGATTCCTACGATGATATTAATAGTTTACGATTTGACAAAATTTTAAACTGCATTCAAACCCGATCCATAAAGCAGAAATAGAATATCCTGATCATATATAGGTGTCTGCAGTTCTGCACTTAACAGTAAAGCTTATGGTGCTTAATGGTCTCTTTAAGTTTATAAAATGTTTCAACCCTTCAGTCAAGTCTCACCTCCCTTAGAGATCAAACACAGAGAGTATGGACTGCATTACTGATTTGGTTCAAGATTTCTTTCACCAATTCTTCTGTTTCCGTATGCTTATAAGGATAGCAACACCAACACCGTCAACAAGCCTTTATCTCCAATTTTTGCGGTCGGTACATCAATCCAAATCTTCCAATTGCTTCTTTTAAGGGCTATCTCCTCCGTTAAGTTAACTACTAGTATATCCTTCTTAATTGCTTGCAACCAAATTCGCATAGGCAACCTCAGATCCTCCTTGCCCCATTATTATAATCTTATCACTTTTCGTGACAAAAAGAGAAGACCAATAGCTCCTCCACCAGGTTTGGCAGTTCTCCATCTGCCTTAATTGTTTGTCAAACATTAGTTGAATCTTGAAAAGGCCAAGTCTATCTTTAAAAAAGAGAAAAATATTTTCACCTTGAATCTTAGAGTCTTCGAAACCTGCATCTTAGAAGGATAATTTAATGATTCTGCCTTAATTGTTTGTCAAACATTAGTTAAATCTTGAAAAGGCCAAGTCTTATCTTTTGAAAAGAGAAAAATATTACACCATTGAATCTTAGAGTCTCCGAAATCTGCATCTTAGAAGGACAATTTAATGATTCACCCAGATAAAGAGGAAATTGGCTTCCAAAGTCATTAATATACAATAGCCGGCAAATTTTATACAGGTGGCATTGAAAGATTTCATCATAACAGCTTTCTTCCTATTATAAATCTATAATGTCTTACTATCCGGGGGAAAAAAAAGTTTATGTCTTAGGCATTGATCACGTGCCTAAAAAAATTATGTCCCAATTCTTTTTCTTATCAACAATAAGACATTATGGTAGTCAAAACTTGAACTTGGAATCAAATTCTTAGCCATTGAAGACAATCATTTTCAGATTAGGTACTTGTAGGCTGCTAACTCAATCTGCTTTAGTTACCAATGAGTTGGCAAAAGATTTTTTCTTCCAAAGACCACTGCTTACCAACTCTGAAGTCTTTTCCAAACCCTCATTGTCATGCCCCGGGCCCGTAAGCCCGTTGGCGTGATGTAAGCCTTGGGATCCATGGAGTGCAACACATGATTTGGCGCAATCAACTGCCAAAATTGACTCGTCAATATTACACTTGGTTCTCAAGATCCATCATTCAAACCATGCAATCACTCAATCAATATCTAATTTGGGGCTAAATCTTGGGGTGTCACAATCACCCCACCATAATTACGCGCCGTCCTCGTCGCGGCATGACAACTGGTCAGTCTCAGTATCACACCACTAGACAATGTGGACTCTAGAGGTGGCTCCTACAGGCTTCTAGAGATGGCTCCCATTGCACTCATGTTGTGTAGCACTTAGTCCCGTATAACACTTAGTTCTATATTTCTGACTCGCTAACTGCTATGATACCATTTGTCATGCTCTGGGCCTGTGAGTACGCTGGCTCGATGCGAGTTCAAGGACCCACGGAGTGCAACGTATGATTTGGCTCAATCCACTATCAAAATTGACTAGTCAATATTACACTTGGCTCTCAAAACCCATCATTCAAACCATGATTTGGCTCAATCCACTGCCAAAATTGACTAGTTAATATTACACTTGGCTCTCAAGACCCATCATTCAAACCATGCAACCACTCAATCAATATCCAATTTGAGACTAAATCTTGAGTTATTACACTCAACACAATCACCAAAAACCATTACATACTTCAGTGAGATGATTAAAAAGGTTTTTGCAATTAACATCATCCTGTACATTGGGGTCCTAACCCAGACAATAAAGTATAGTTTCAGATCCTTTTATCAACACTTAGTTTTATCACCATATTTCTAACCTGAACTACAATGAAAGTATTTTTTTTTTTTAATCCCAGAATTGTTTCTAAGTTATAAATTGATTAAGTACCAGTAATGAAAACCATGATCTATAAATAATGCGTGGTGCATATCCCGAGGGGTGTCTAGGACTCCATGTTTTTTTTTTCCCATATAGATTTTTCAGTCACATGATTTTAATCTTGATCATTGCATGGTGTTGTAGTTTTCAGACCCTTTTGTCTATGGAGCCAACAGCTTCCCGGATATGGATATATCTTTACTGTAGAGCTGTGAAAGGGAAAAAGGAAAGTTAGGACTGTAGTTAGGTATCTCCTTTTGTGTACTTTCCCTCTCTCGTTTGTAAGCTCTTGTTGTTTTGCTCTACTGCATCTTTTGTCCACCACTAGTATTTCTTTTGCTTTCTTGTGGCTGTTTGATGCAGATGCTTGTATGGCAAAGCTACTCAAGAGAACACAATGCTATTTCTCAAGGACATCTGAAACATGTATATTTCTTTCAGATCAAAGAGGACCATAGTAATTTCTTTTTAAAAAAATATCGACTAAAATGACTAACCAGGGAGCGGGCGAGGTCACATTACTAATATTGTCGATAAAATTGTCCATATATTAGGTTGATTGCCACTTGGTAATAATTGCAACTAGAAATATGTGGTAATGAAGTATCCTAAATTAGACAAAAATATTTAGCTCATTGCAACTACATTATCTCATCTCATGAGAACACACACTCGAAAGTAGAAACAGAGAATGTAATGGAGGGAAGAGCAACAAGCTAAAATCTGCATTATTAGTTTAAGTTAGGCATTGCACTACGGATATGAAATTATGAATCTTCTCCAAGTGCAGCAGATTCTATAAACCGAAAGGTCATAGATAGAACAATAAATTCAGTATGTCAAAGTACCAGCAGCTAGAAGAATTCAATATTTTAAAGATAAGCGGAATGCAATTAAACAAGTGCATGAATCTTCCAAATTGGAAAGCTAAACAACTTTTTAATTACTGAAACACAAGCTTTCCTATCAGCGTAATGATTGTCTAATACTAGTCTTTCAAGCAATTTAACAATTCATGACACATGCACACACGCATGCTTTACACCTGCGTGCATGTGTGTGTGTGAGAGAGAGAGAGAGATGGATCCAGACTAGTATCAATAGTATCTAAATTGTGGATACTATTGATCCAAATTTAAAAATTTAATTGAATTTGTACCATTATATATGATCCACTACACATTAACTATCTATAAATAAAATTTAAAGGACATCGACATGTTATACTCATGTATCATATATATTAAAAATACATATAAAGTACATACTACTTCCTCTAAGTAATGTTACCTTACTGACGCTTGCTTTTATATAATTAACCAAAAAAAAAAAATCAATCCACAATATGTTGTCTTAGAAATTCCTCTTTTGGATTGACCTTAAAGTTTAGAAATCCCTTACCAAATTTGGTTCCATGTAAATTTTCTCAGGGAAAAAAAAAAACAAGTTAATGATCATTCCTTGTGATCTCAACCCTTAAAAAATATAACATGGATAGCTGGCAAAAGACTAAGCACTGAGGCTAGAAAAACACTATCAAGGGAGAGATGGGCTAATTTCATTTTGTTGGAAAGGGTCAATTATGTATCAATGAGTAATAGTTGGAGTCAAATCATACTATCATAAAAAAGTGACTGTTGAACTCGTTAATTCCATTAATAATATCGACGTGATTTATAATTCTTTAGCCATTGATGTAATAATTTATCATTTCAGGAGTTGAACAATCAGCACTAAATCAAAGTTCAACATTTTTTAACAAGGGAAATGGCTTCTCCTCGCTTAGTCTCAGCTGGCCATTGAGGAAAGCAATAGGCCTTTTGTCTTTTTGCTAAACTTACTATTGAAGGGTATATGACAGCACTTTTTATGCCATTTATTTGCAAAGGGACAAGTTAAAAATACCAGGTGAGAAAAAAAAAGGTTAACATCTCTGTGGTAATAGTGTCCTCTAGCATTTTATGAGGCTTGTATAAGTTATCATTATGTATGCTTGCTTCATTTTCCTCTCATTTCTGGAGCAACTATATATATTCATAGTTATGCATCTTATACTTAGCATTTTGTATCGACATGTGTAGTTGCCTCCAATCCCAAATACTGTTCAGTAGTCTTTCATCCAATAAATATTCTGATTTTTTTACCCTTTTGCTGGAATGAAAGTCACATGTGAGACTGGAAGCCTTTGAGAACAAAAGAAAAGAAAAGAAAATCTACTGGAAGACAACAGGGTGGGAATCTAGATGACAGTCTCTAGAATTGATATTTGGAACTGTCAGTATAAGAGGCAACTAATTCTTGTTTTGTGATTCTTTTGGAGATTAGTCTTTTAGTGCCTTTTAATTTTGGCTTGACATTGTTGTTGTTAAGCCTGTATTAATTGAATCAGTTAAAAGAGTAAATGCTTCAAAATTGTAAGCAAGTTTGTTCAAGAGGAAAAGAGTGAGAATTAAATGTGCTCCCTGCCTGCCTATTTCCATCTGTCACCAAACAGAGAAAACAGGCTTTTTTTCTTTCTGGTATCAAGCATAACAGTTCGATTTCGTAAGTCGTGCAGCTTATTTAATATCCCTGCCCCTTTTCTTCCTCAAATTTGTCCAAACCTCAATGCACCTGAAATACTTTGAGAAATGCTGGAGTTCCAAATTATATATTAAAAAAAGGAAAATAAAGCCTTGTGAAGATAATGAAGTTTATGTTGGTTGTGATTGACCAATCATAGTAGCCATATGTCAAATCAAGAAAGAAATTACACAAAAGATCTCTCTGAAAAGCATGTATAAACTCTGAAATGCCAGGAAATCAGGTTCCCCTCATTAACTCTCTCCAACAAACCATTATTTCTAGTACAAGGTGACCCTTGGAAGAAATACTCAAGAAATCCTCATCTTCAAATACTGAAGGAGAAGATACCAAGCTCTCCAATTGTAAGGCATCATGGCTCCTAAGATATTCTCCCTCCTCCTACTACTCTTCATCATCCTATCTTCTTCGTGCAATGGCGACGCATTGGGGAACTCAGTATCCATGAAGGCAGCTAGAAGCTACAACCATTTCCCTGAAAAAAATGACAGATCTTTGGAGTTCAAGTTGCATTCCAAAGGTGTTCCTATCTCACCCTCAGGCCCCTCAAAGAGGCACAATGTTGCAATCAGTACCATCAGAGGCCAGCGGGTAGTGGCTCCATGACCATGTGATGTGGCTTCACAAATCTTGGCGACATATTCGAATGTAGGTGGAAATTTGGAAATGTATTAGTAGATGATATCATTATGATGTACAGGTTTCATGGAAATGTAAATGTCGCGGTTTTGATTTTGCCTACATGCTAATTTATTTTATAAGGTTGTCTGTATGTTTTATTTTTATAATTGCATAGTTCAGGTAGAACATTCTGAACATAAGGGTATAAATGTTTTCCAGTGAGACCTTATTATTTATTTATTATTATTTAAGAGTGAGTCCTAATCTCTATACATTCATATTGCCAAGCATCTACCCAAAATTAACATGTTTTTGTTAATCATGTCACCTTCATTGGATTGTTTCATTTAATTGCCGATCAATGGTTGGAGGAGCTATTTTATTCTTCTTGACTGTGTTTGAGGATTACCTTCAATTAGGAAGCAGACAGGCTAAGTTGCAACTTTACTACTTTCATGTCAATTGACACATATATAATCACAGTCAAAAGAGAAAGAGGAGATAGAAGAAGAAGAGTAATAAAAACATCCAAAGTAAGCAGCATAAATTTTCCTGAAAGGAAGAGAAATCAAGGAAATGAAAGCAGTCATGGCGTTGGTTTTATTTTTGGGAGCTTTCTTTCGCTTACATTGTAAAAATTAATTAATGCATCATGCTAAAGTTAAAAAGGCACTTGAAATTAATAGATAGAGCTACTTCTGATTATCTAATATATTTTTGAGGAATTAGCAAACCGAAATCAATGGTAGACTGAAGGTTTGCATGTTCAACGTGTGCGTATCGTGTCCCATTAGGTAAATCTGCTGAAAAATATCAATAGGAGGATGAGAACTTCTACAATTTATTATTATAGTCAAGTGGATTTTGCTCTATTGTAGCACTTTCAGTTACATTTCCTTCTCAAATGAAATCTGTGTAAAGTCAGCATGCATTAAGAGCAGCATATCTAAGCATATAACTAGTTCACCGCTGTAGGAAAACTACTTACCATGTTGTTTACAACAACAACAACAACAACAAAAACAACAGGAAAAAAAAAAAAAAAACCAGACCGGTCATACGATTCTCCCTCAATTGAAGATGCCTCAAATTTCACACTGATGCAGGCTCATTTCTTCTTTTCTCATTAAGCATAACTCCGCTGATCCTCCTTAACGTTCTTACTACTGTTTTTCAGCATGTTTTCTTTAAGTTGCATACTATCATAACATCGAAAAACATAAAAGCTCATATATCCATCTAACAAAGTTATTTTCTCAATTTGGGTGTTTCATGTGTAATTTCTTTTTATAAACACTTCTCTACTTAATCACCCTCTTTGGTCCTACAGACAATTCCTCCTTACTTTTTAGTTCAGGATGAATAACTTTGTAGCTAAAGATTACAGTTGTTAATCCAATAACCAACCAGGTTTACAAATATGGAATGGAATAAAATCCTTTCACCAGATAAAGTAGCCAATCACCTGGCCGAGATAGCCATCGCACAAGAAAAGTAACGTTATGTTGGTAACAATCCCACGTTGGACAAATTCTTTAATCGGAATTCATAGATGTTGTTCTTTACAGCCACGATCCTCAACAGAACGATGCATGAAACTTGTTCAATAGAGTTTTACGTATTAAGGCTGTGACCACCACTGGCATAAACAATTCCACAGACCTGTATTCCCCTAAAGACTCTGGTGTTTTTTTTAGCTGCTGCTTGATAGTATGATCACTAGACCTATACTACTCGAGTACCATAATTAAGGATGACCCATAAACCTATATTATCTAGTACTAACCAAACTTTTTAATGAGAAACATGTTCGCTATCCACAAGTTTCGCATTCAATTAATTCTCAAAAACTATAGCTATCAGAAGTCTATGAAGACATAATATTACTATGGTATAGGATGGACTACTTAACCTCTATGAGCAAATGTGCATAAAATCATTGGAATTCATACACAAGTAGGAATTCCATCTTCTCAATCTGCTTCGATACTTGTAGGCAACCTTCAACAAAATGCCTCTTTCTTGGTTCTAGTATAATTAACTCATTGTTTCGATTTACTGCATTGTATAATTACCTTCATCTCCATATATACTCCTTTTCTTGTAAACCCGAAATTCCAAAGCAATATAGGATGCTTGGCTTGGTATTAGGAGAAACTAATATCTCTTCCTTGATCAATTCGTGAGGACAAATTCCTATTTATATATGAAGACTAGATGAAGATGGTAAGTCCTAACCCTCTAAGTGGCCTAGTGGTCGGGCTTGCGGCCTTGGCTCAAAAGGCCGAGGGTCGATCTATGTCCATGGCATGCCTATCCCAATTCCTAATTATTAGGTATTGCAATATTTGTACTATTAGCCTAGGTCTTGACTGTGAAAGGAGGGCCCAAACCCCAGGGTTTACTTGGTTGGTAATAAGCCAAGGTTACTTGCATTAAAAAAAAAGGATGATAAGTCCTAAATTAGTGAAACGAAAAGTTAGACATGGGCATCACAAAAACCGCAGTGCCTCAAGAAATGTATTGCAGTTGGGTGTTTTTATGCTGGGTTTGCTTCATCTGAAGAAAACCCACATGAGTTCATGGTTTATAATGTTAGGAAACAGGGTTTTGAAATTGGGTTTTTTTTCGATGTGACAGTAGATAATTGAAGGAGAAGGTGAAGAGACAGAGATAACAATATAAGAAGCACAAATGTAATGATAATGAGTTAAATTTAAAAATAATGGAGCTTTTCTAGCGAAGCAACAACAAATGGAGTAAACTTTTTGTAGAAACGAATTGATTGATTAAGAGAAGCATTGCTTACTGTGTACACGGATTCCTGTTTCTGTTGATTATCACCATTTTCGCTGCTGCTTGATAGTATGATCACTAGACCTATACTACTCGAGTACCATAATTAAGGATGACCCATAAACCTATATTATCTAGTACTAACCAAACTTTTAATGAGAAACATGTTCGCTATCCACAAGTTTCGCATTCAATTAATTCTCAAAAAAACTATAGCTATCAGAAGTCTATGAAGACATAATATTACTATGGTATAGGATGGACTACTTAACCTCTATGAGCAAATGTGCATAAAATCATTGGAATTCATACACAAGTAGGAATTCCATCTTCTCAATCTGCTTCGATACTTGTAGGCAACCTTCAACAAAATGCCTCTTTCTTGGTTCTAGTATAATTAACTCATTGTTTCGATTTACTGCATTGTATAATTACCTTCATCTCCATATATACTCCTTTTTCTTGTAAACCCCGAAATTCCAAAGCAATATAGGATGCTTGGCTTGGTATTAGGAGAAACTAATATCTCTTCCTTGATCAATTCGTGAGGACAAATTCCTATTTATATATGAAGACTAGATGAAGATGGTAAGTCCTAACCCCTCGCAAGTGGCCTAGTGGCTGGGGCTTGCGGCCTTGGCTCAAAAGGCCGAGGGTCGATCTATGTCCATGGCATGCCTATCCCCAATTCCTAATTATTAGGTATTGCAATATTTGTACTATTCGCCTAGGTCTTGACTGTGAAAGGAGGGCCCAAACCCCAGGGTTTACTTGGTTGGTAATAAGCCAAGGTTACTTGCATTAAAAAAAAAGGATGATAAGTCCTAAATTAGTGAAACGAAAAGTTAGACATGGGCATCACAAAAACCGCAGTGCCTCAAGAAATGTATTGCAGTTGGGTGTTTTTATGCTGGGTTTGCTTCATCTGAAGAAAACCCACATGAGTTCATGGTTTATAATGTTAGGAAACAGGGTTTTGAAATTGGGTTTTTTTTCGATGTGACAGTAGATAATTGAAGGAGAAGGTGAAGAGACAGAGATAACAATATAAGAAGCACAAATGTAATGATAATGAGTTAAATTTAAAAATAATGGAGCTTTTCTAGCGAAGCAACAACAAATGGAGTAAACTTTTTTGTAGAAACGAATTGATTGATTAAGAGAAGCATTGCTTACTGTGTACACGGATTCCTGTTTCTGTTGATTATCACCATTTTCGCTGCTCTCAGATATCAATTTTGTTCAAGTTCTCCAGGGTTTTCTGACCCCTTATCGTATAAAGCTTGCAAATAAATCATATATATATATAGGCTAAAATACCAGATTGGCATTTTAAATCGACCATAAATGACAATAGAGCATTTTAAATAGCTCCGACTACAATAAGGCCTCATAATTGTTCAAAAGTGACAATAAGACCCATATTTTCGCTGGACTCCGGCCAACTCCCCTCTCTCCTCCCTTCAAGCTCCCCATACCTCCATGGCTGACCTCCCCTCTCCCTCTCCCTCCCTGAACCCAAACCGATCAAACCCAATAACCAAAAACATCTCGCCTTCACCCTCAACCTCTTTAACTCCGCCCTCGTCGCCACTCTCTCCTTCTTTCTCCTGAACACCATTCTCTCCTCCACCCTCGCCCATGACACATTCACAATCTCCTCTTCTCTGAACTCTAAGACTTGTTGAACTAATTCTCGTTGGGGTTCGGGTTCGGCTTTACTGAGGTTTTTGATGTTGTGGACTATCTTTCTCATGGCTTGGCAGCCGCGACGAGGGCGGAGTTGGAGCTTCCGAGGAAGGAGTTGAAGAGATTGAGGGTGAAGGCGAGAGGTTTTTGGTTGTTGAGTTTGATAGGTTTGGGTTCAGGGAGGGAGAGGGAGAGGGGAGGTCAGCCATGGAGGTGTGGGGAGCTTGAAGGGAGGAGAAAAGAGAGTTGGCCGGAGTCCGGCGAAAATATGGGTCTTATTGTCACTTTTGAACAATTATGAGCCCTTATTGTAGTCGGAGCTATTTAAAATGCTCTATTGTCATTTAGGGTCGATTTAAAATGCCAATCTGGTATTTTAGCCTATATATATATATATATATATATATATATATATATATATATATATATATATATATATATATATATATAAAGTAATGATATGGTGAGATGGTGAGATGAAACCTTATCGTGAGATGGACTAATTGGATCATGAAATTTATGATCCATACCGGTACATCTTGTTCATAACATCATTAAATGTATATAGTCAAATTTTTACATAGTTTGGACTCTTCTAGAATATGAATCAAACTAGTTTAATATGTTAATTTTTCAGATAGCTTAATAACCGTTCATTTTGCACATAGCTAAAATAATAATTAGAAATTTCAAAATGATAAAAAAATTTCTACATATAGATCATGATGAGTGCAAATCACGATGGTAGGTCTTGATCATCGTTTAGTAGCCTATTGGGTCATCTCACAATAAGAATCTCATCTCATCATCTCACCCTATCGCTTTTCTATATATATATATATATATATATATATATATATATATATATATATATATATATATATATATATATATATATATATATATATATATATATATATATATATATATATATATATATATATATATATATATATATATATATATATATATATATATATATATATATATATATATATAGAATCCTTATAGTTAGAGGCCATTTGTCCACCAATTTTTTTATCCATTGATTTTGCATTGAGATTTGTGCTAGCATGTGATGCAAATAAATGCACAAATCTCAAAAATAGCATTGATGTATAGCACAAATCTCAAAACATAATGAAGGGATAAAAAGTTTGGTGAACAAGTGCTCCTATCCACTTGAGTTTATAGGTTATATATATATGTGTGTGTGTGTGGGGGGGGGGGAATGATGTATATGAGGTGGCGGCTCATTTTGCTAAATGAGCTATCAAGAGATAAAGTGGTGAGGTCTACACATTTTGATGTGACTAGTAAGGTGGGCCTCACCACATGGCTATCTCTTGGTAGCTCATTTAGCAAAGTGAGCCAGCCACCTCATACCCATTATTTCCATATATATATATATATATATATATATATATATATATATATATATATATATATATATATATATATATATATATATATATATATATATATATATATATATATATATATATATATATATATATATATATATATATATATATAAAGTAATGATATGGTGAGATGGTGAGATGAAACCTTATCGTGAGATGGACTAATTGGATCATGAAATTTATGATCCATACCGTACATCTTGTTCATAACATCATTAAATGTATATAGTCAAATTTTTACATAGTTTGGACTCTTCTAGAATATGAATCAAACTAGTTTGCTTAATATTCTAGAAGACTCTAAGTTATGTGAAAATTTTACCTTATACATTTGATGACATGTTTGAACAAAATGTATGGTGCCGACTAATCAATGGTCATCAGATTACATGTGTTGGGATATTTAATATCAAATGTTAACTAGTCAAAGGATAATCAATGAGAAAGAGTTTGAAGGTCTTCTTAGAACTAACAGTTTGAATGAAGGTTGAAAGTCTCATTAGAAAATGGCACACTAATTATGGAAAAATCTGGAGCCTATCTTCACCATTATAAAGGGGTGGAGGGTGTTGACATTTGCGTCAAGTGATCTAAAGAAGAGTCTTGATGTTCCTTACAATTGTTCTTCTCTATCAAATATTCTATAGGTGTATCCACTAGTATTTGTGAGTAGGGGTGGAAATGAACCAAATATTTAACTATATATATATATATATATATATATATATATATATATATATATATATATATATATATATATATATATATATATATATATATATATTCTTATCGTGAGCTAGCCTAATAGGCTAATCGAAATGATGATCAAGACGCCCATCGTGATTTGCACTCATCATGATTTATATGTAGAAACAATTATATTGTTTTGAATTTTTTAACCATTGTTTTAGCTATGTGTAGAAGGGACGGTTATTAAACTGTCTGAAAAATCAACATATCAAACTAGTTTGCTTAATATTCTAGAAGACTCTAAGTTATGTGAAAATTTTACCTTATACATTTGATGACATGTTTGAACAAAATGTATGGTGCCGACTAATCAATGGTCATCAGATTACATGTGTTGGGATATTTAATATCAAATGTTAACTAGTCAAAGGATAATCAATGAGAAAGAGTTTGAAGGTCTTCTTAGAACTAACAGTTTGAATGAAGGTTGAAAGTCTCATTAGAAAATGGCACACTAATTATGGAAAAATCTGGAGCCTATCTTCACCATTATAAAGGGGGGTGGAGGGTGTTGACATTTGCGTCAAGTGATCTAAAGAAGAGTCTTGATGTTCCTTACAATTGTTCTTCTCTATCAAATATTCTATAGGTGTATCCACTAGTATTTGTGAGTAGGGGTGGAAATGAACCAAATATTTAACTATTTGGTATATAAACGAATAGAATTTAACTATAGGTATATTTGATTTGTCGCTTAATGAACTATTGTTTATATAGTATACTTTAAACCTATAGATTTTAGATATTATATTTTTATGCATCCCAAAAGCTTTCTACACTTATAGCCTCATATAACTAATTTTTGATTTGTGAATTTTACATTTATCCCTAGGTTGCATATTCATAAGTTGTATTATGTTTGGCTACATTACTAGATTAGGATAGGATAACGAATATTCATGAATAGTTTGTCGAATATCTGAGTACTAATCGAATCGAATTCAAATACACATTTCCTATTTGTTTCGAATTCATGTATATGAACCGAATATGAATAATAATAGTGGGGTATTTGATTCAAATTCGGTTCATTACCACTGCTATGTGAGCGTCAAACATATTGTGGGTGGTTTGGCAGAAGAAGAGTTTAACTTGGTAGATTGTAGAGGGTGAGTGAGAGAATTCTTTCACTTGTAATATTGTTATCCTGATAGTGAAAATTTCTTATCATATTGCTCGTGTACTTAGGCTTAGATTAAATCATGTAAAATTTGGTGTCTCCCTTCTATTTCCTTTTCTTACCTAGTGTGAGGTAGGATCAATTTTGGCTCAACAATACGTATATTTTGATCTTATTTGAACTAAGTATGCCACGCGTATATTAGATATGTCATAAGGGGAAAAAACTTACTTTAGCTAACAATACATAGCTTCTAGATACTGCTAAACTATTTTCTTTTGTTAAAAATATAGTCATCATGCTCTAATATTAAAGCATGTTCCATAATGATGGATTTTAACTTCGAATTAATCAATAAAATTGTCTAAATATATACCAAAAAAAAAAAAAAAAAAAAAAAAAAAAAAAAAAAAAAAAAAAAAGAGCATAAATTGTTTCTTAAATTTACATATATTCCAACAGAAATAAATTGCTTGACATTCGGTTTCAAGGGCAAAACTGGAAAAAATAAAAATACAGTCCGTAATCCATATCGCGAGGGTTTGTGATGCGATGCGGTGAGCTTTAGAGTTTTCTCACACCGCAGAGAACCGAAAAAAGGCGCAATCGCAGATCGAAGAAGAAGAGGAAGCAGAATCTTTGAAATCTAACACTTTGGATCAATATTAACCTCGTCGTAAGCCCTCTATGCTCCTTTTTACTTGAATCCGACGAATTTCTCAACAGTTTACAACTAGGGTTTGCTTTTCCCCATTTCAAATCACCCCTTTAACCCGTGTTTTGATGAGTTTCTCAATTTGGGCCTCTCTTATTTCGATGAATTAGGGCATTTCTACACCTGCCCATTGATTTTGAGCTTGTCTGGGTTAATGGGTAGCTGTTAATTTCTACTGAAGTCCATTGATCGTGGGAAAAAAAATCTGTGTTTTGTGATGAATAGTTATCTGTTTCAATTGAGTTACACCGTTTTGAGAATTACCCAATACTCTTGAGCTGTTAATTTGTACTGTTATCTATCTAAACAATGCAAATACACATTTCCTATTTGTTTGAATTCATGTATATGAACGAATATGAATAATAATAGTGGGGTATTTGATTCAAATTGGTTCATTACCACTGCTATGTGAGCGTCAAACATATTGTGGGTGGTTTGGCAGAAGAAGAGTTTAACTTGGTAGATTGTAGAGGGGTGAGTGAGAGAATTCTTTCACTTGTAATATTGTTATCCTGATAGTGAAAATTTCTTATCATATTGCTCGTGTACTTAGGCTTAGATTAAATCATGTAAAATTTGGTGTCTCCCTTCTATTTCCTTTTCTTACCTAGTGTGAGGTAGGATCAATTTTGGCTCAACAATACGTATATTTTGATCTTATTTGAACTAAGTATGCCACGCGTATATTAGATATGTCATAAGGGGAAAAAAACTTACTTTAGCTAACAATACATAGCTTCTAGATACTGCTAAACTATTTTCTTTTGTTAAAAATATAGTCATCATGCTCTAATATTAAAGCATGTTCCATAATGATGGATTTTAACTTCGAATTAATCAATAAAATTGTCTAAATATATACCAAAAAAAAAAAAAAAAAGAGCATAAATTGTTTCTTAAATTTACATATATTCCAACAGAAATAAATTGCTTGACATTCGGTTTCAAGGGCAAAACTGGAAAAAATAAAAATACAGTCCGTAATCCATATCGCGAGGGTTTGTGATGCGATGCGGTGAGCTTTAGAGTTTTCTCACACCGCAGAGAACCGAAAAAAGGCGCAATCGCAGATCGAAGAAGAAGAGGAAGCAGAATCTTTGAAATCTAACACTTTGGATCAATATTAACCTCGTCGTAAGCCCTCTATGCTCCTTTTTTTACTTGAATCCGACGAATTTCTCAACAGTTTACAACTAGGGTTTGCTTTTCCCCCCATTTCAAATCACCCCCTTTAACCCGTGTTTTTGATGAGTTTCTCAATTTGGGCCTCTCTTATTTCGATGAATTAGGGCATTTCTACACCTGCCCATTGATTTTGAGCTTGTCTGGGTTAATGGGTAGCTGTTAATTTCTACTGAAGTCCATTGATCGTGGGAAAAAAAAATCTGTGTTTTGTGATGAATAGTTATCTGTTTCAATTGAGTTACACCGTTTTGAGAATTACCCAATACTCTTGAGCTGTTAATTTGTACTGTTATCTATCTAAACAATGCAATGAGGACATTTGCCTTTGGAAAAAATTTTCTGCTCTCTAATTGCTACTTAGGTTTTGTGCATTTCACAGGACCATTGGTTATTTACACAAAATGATGGATGGCAATGGTAATGATGGGAGTGGATTGATTGAAGACCATGTCGTTATGGAAGTTGACAGCATAAACTTCTGGGCCACACTGGCTGGCAGTCCCCATGTCCATCCTGTCGACCCCGTTCACTCTGTGCAAACTCACCACCACCAACAACACCACCATCATCATCATGAGCAAATGGAACCTCAGCTCGAACTCGTTGAACAACCTGTGAGAAGAGAATTGTTTGCAGTTGAAACCGATCCGAGACTTGAACCCTTTCTTGGCATGGAATTTGATTCTGGGGAGGCAGCAAAAACCTTCTACATTGCTTATGCAGGACGTATCGGCTTCTCTGTTCGGATTGCACGTTCTCGTCGATCAAAGTGTAATGAGTCGGTTATTATGCTTCGATTTGTATGTTCGAGAGAGGGTTTTAGCAGGGAGAAGAGGGTTATTGCTGGTAAAAAGACTAGAAAAAGAGCAGCATCTATTAGAGAGGGTTGCAAGGCAATGTTGGAGGTGATTCGAAGAGGCGATGAGAAGTGGGTGGTGACTAAACTAGTGAAGGAGCACAATCATGAGGTTGGGATGCCGAGCAGAGTGCATTATATTGCAACGGAGATAGAAGGGGAAATCGAGCCTTATATTGGGATGGAGTTTGAGTCACTCGAGATGGCGAAAACATTCTACTATGCGTATGCTAGCCGTGTGGGATTTGAAGCTCGTGTTCGACAATCACGCCGGTCATTGCTTGATGAGTCACTTAAGATGTTGAAATTGGTGTGTTCGAGGCATCGTTACCATTCAGGGAGAGATAACAGTGGAGATGATGGAAGAAGGTTAATTCAGGATCCAGGAAAAGAAGGATGTGAGGCATTATTTGAGATAATTAGGAAAGACAACGGTGTGTGGATGGTTTCTAAACTTATTTTAGAGCATAGCCATGAGCTGACACCATCTCCTCCTAGCAAAGTGCGATGCATTCGTTCACAAGGAGAGATACTTGTTATTGCCAAAAACTTTTCTGATACTCGTAATCTTCTGTTAAATGGCCAAGATACACAGTCCTATCTTAGGGAGATCCGCTACAATGACTTGGGAGCAGAAGATGCCGAAATTTTTCTTGAGTATTTGAAGAGAACTCAAGAAGAGAATCCTGCATTTTTCTATGCTGTACAAGTTGAGAACAATGGCTGTATGACCAACATCTTCTGGGCTGATGCTAATGCTAGGATGGCATACAACTACTTTGGTGATGCTGTTACGCTTGATATGACATACAAGAGCAATAAGGAGCTGATGCCTATTGTTATTTTTACAGGTGTCAATCATCATGCACAACCTGTAGTTTTTGGGTGTGCACTACTCGTGGATGAGTCAGAGTCATCATTTGTTTGGCTTTTTGAACAATGGCTTGCAGCAATGTCTTCAAGAGAGCCAGTCTCACTTGTAACTGGCCTAAATAGAGTTGTGGCAGGCGCAACTGCAAAAGTATTTCCTAGCACTCGCCATTGCTTTTGCAAGAGGCAGATCTTGACCACTATCCAGGAAGAGCTACCAGATTTATTTTCTGCACATTGCCTCTTCGAGGAGGAACTCCTGAAATGTATTGATGAGTCTGAAACAGCTGAATCCTTTGAAACTTGTTGGGATGCCATAATCGATAAATATGACATAAGGGACAACACATATCTTCAGTCCTTATACAGCATTCGTTTTCAATGGGTTCCTGTATACTTGAAGGATACATTCTTTGCAGAGGTGTACGATTCTCAAAGGTCGGAAGATCTCGAGAAGATCATTGAAAAGTGCTGTACTGCAAAAACCTCATTGAGGGTGGCTGTTAGGCAACTCGGACAGGCGCTTGCAAGTAACTACGAGAAGGAAGCCCAAGCAGATTTTGCTACGATGTTTGATAAGCCTTTTCTTAGAACTGCTTCACCAATGGAAAAACAGGCGGCTGGTATTTACACAAGGACGATATTTGACAGGTTTCAGGAGGAATAAGGAGCTGATGCCTATTGTTATTTTTACAGGTGTCAATCATCATGCACAACCTGTAGTTTTTGGGTGTGCACTACTCGTGGATGAGTCAGAGTCATCATTTGTTTGGCTTTTTGAACAATGGCTTGCAGCAATGTCTTCAAGAGAGCCAGTCTCACTTGTAACTGGCCTAAATAGAGTTGTGGCAGGCGCAACTGCAAAAGTATTTCCTAGCACTCGCCATTGCTTTTGCAAGAGGCAGATCTTGACCACTATCCAGGAAGAGCTACCAGATTTATTTTCTGCACATTGCCTCTTCGAGGAGGAACTCCTGAAATGTATTGATGAGTCTGAAACAGCTGAATCCTTTGAAACTTGTTGGGATGCCATAATCGATAAATATGACATAAGGGACAACACATATCTTCAGTCCTTATACAGCATTCGTTTTCAATGGGTTCCTGTATACTTGAAGGATACATTCTTTGCAGAGGTGTACGATTCTCAAAGGTCGGAAGATCTCGAGAAGATCATTGAAAAGTGCTGTACTGCAAAAACCTCATTGAGGGTGGCTGTTAGGCAACTCGGACAGGCGCTTGCAAGTAACTACGAGAAGGAAGCCCAAGCAGATTTTGCTACGATGTTTGATAAGCCTTTTCTTAGAACTGCTTCACCAATGGAAAAACAGGCGGCTGGTATTTACACAAGGACGATATTTGACAGGTTTCAGGAGGAATTTGTTGAATCGTTTGCTTATCATTTAGTCAAAATTGAGGACGGGACAGTCAGCAGGTATCATGTGGCAATAAATGAGGAGGATGAGGAGACATACACAGTCACTTTTAATGCTTCTGAAACTAAAGCACATTGTAGTTGCTGTATGTTTGAAGTAGCTGGAATTTTGTGTAGACATGCGCTGAAAGTCTTCATTGTGAATGGTGTTCGTACACTTCCGAAAGAGTACATCTTGAAACGGTGGACAAGACATGCAAAAAGTTCTGCAGTGGGAGAGGAATGTGGTGTTGAGCTCCGAGGTAATTGTGAAGAACCTTCATCTGCAAGATATAATGATCTTTGTCGTGATGCTGTCAGATGCGCGAGAGAGGGAGCAACATCTGCTGAACTCTATAATCTGGCGAAGGATGGATTACAGAAAACTTTTGCTGAAATAGTCTCAGCAAAACAGAAGAGGGAGCAACAATCTTTGCAAAGTTTTATAAAATCTCAAAAGAAGCACACCAAAAAACTTGGAAAGGTGACACCAAAAAAAGATCCTTCTGGGAAAAATGGGAAGAGGACAGCACCAAAATCATCGCCAGATAATGACTATAGGTGACTCAAATGTATTGTACACGATTAAGTAAGGTTTTCGATCATGTTGTCCGTATCAAATTGCCTATATATCCAACTTTAAAATTAGATTGCTGCATATGTTTTAATTTGAGCAACTTAGATAAGAGTAGATTTCAATCTTTTTCACTCGTGTCAGAAGGACTATGGCTCTGAACTTTAAATTCTAAATTGGTATCCTTTTCCCTTGAATGAGATGGTCATATATGCCTTGTTAGAATTATTAGATTCTCTACAATTTATAATTCATTGACGAAGCATTATGTGTACACCATGTGCATGTTTTTAAGTTTGTTTACTTGTATCACTATCTAGGCATTTCGTAACATATCAATGGATTTCAACTAACATTCAGTGAATATTATGGAGTAGTACAGTGGTCTTAGAGGGAATTTGTTAGGGAGCCTTTTAATTGACAATTGCTGAAAGATACTTTTGAATGACAAGCATAGCACTGTTAATTAGACACCTATTTTTAGTTGTGAATAAGTTAAAATTTGTTTACAGATATATACCTTTTCGCTGGAATTCCGAACACTTACATAGTACCTGACTGGTTTGTATGTTAAGTAAACTAATCGTTAAACTAATGGATGCAATCACTTTCTCTATTACTATCGTTGTTTTTTCTCTGAATATTTGTTCTACTAAATTAACCAATTAATGTAATTTCAAATATCGTCTTTATTATTTTTGCTCCTTGTTTGAGCTTAACTTGCAGGACTACTAACATGAGTTTTCCTAGCTGCCAAGCAACCTTCTATGCTTCTCGGTAAGTTCATTGCTTGTAAATTACCTTCCCTACAAGTTTACCACTATCTGTCTGGTATTTGTTGTTGAAGTTGCAATTGGCATGTTTTAGTTTGTATTGCAAATTTCACTTGAATATGAAGTTACATATCATACTCATAGTTGTCCCTTACAAAACTATTTTATTTAGAGAGTATTCTTCTTCAAATTAGTGGAATACACTATTAGATCTGTTGTTACAGTTGGGAGTGAAGGTGGAGGGAGAGAGAAAAGAGAGTCAATAGTGGAGAAAGAGAGATTTAGTAGCCAAAGGACAGGTTCTTTTCTAAACCATTAATTACAATAGCGACCCCAAATCTAAATCAGTCAAATATCTATCCAGCAATAACCACATGTCCTTTATTTGAAATACCCAAAGAAGTAACTAAGTCATTGTGAGGAAATGGAAAGGTCAGAAACTGATTCACCCATTCCTTAATAATATTTTAGAAAGTTGCCTCTCCAAAAGTCAAATCTATTCATACATAAATAGCATAATCACTGCTGGATAGCAACCTTTAGTGGATGACTTGCTTCATATCTCCATATGTAATATACGCTGATTGCTGATGAAAAAAGGAGGCATGCTTCGGTCAGGAAATCCCTTTGTTATTGTTTTCTGTTCTAATTTTACTTTGTAATGGTCCATAATTAAATTGTAAATCAGTGCTAACATTGAAAAGCAAATACTGAATTTTTAAAATATGATAGTCGTTTCTGTTGTCTGGCACTATACGCACAATATATGGTCTGGAAGTCCATAAAACCCCTGGAATGCATTGATGAAATAAAGAAATGCTTCTATTATGAGTTATACCGCTTTTAATTGCTTTGTAATGGATACATTCAGAAGCATATTATAATTAATAATTCTTACTCACCTCCAACATATGATCTGGCATTACATAGTAACTGGTCTTATGTTTATGTATATTCTGCGAATGTTGGAGTAAGCTTTATTGCATCTACTGAAATCATTATATACTTTCTGAATGTATCTTTTCGTAGTAATTGCTGCGACCATAAGTTACGTATGTGAAACCTCAAGCATTCAACTTCATCCTACTCAGTAAACTGCAGTGATTATTCTACATACAATGGAGTTAACTGCAACTCTCTTAAGGTACTATTCATATCTTCATTTTTGTTTGTGTATTTCAAGTTTTGCTTGAAAGGATATGATAGTGGTTAACTAAGTGGAGGAGCTTTGTTTGTGTATTTCAAGTTTTGCTTGAAAGGATATGATAGTGGTTAACTAAGTGGAGGAGCTAGCCCTTAAAAGAATTGAATGGAAGAATAGGATTCATGCAGCCAACCCTGAATGTTTGGGATAAAATCTTTGCTGTTGTTGATGTTGATTTTGATATTTTACTTGAAAGATTCAATATTAAGTAGGCATGTGCAAAGTCAGAAAGTGTTTATTTATCAGTTATATGATATTTTATCATTTGGTAGACAATAATCTATATGCTGTCACCCTTCTAGTTACCCATTACTGGATGATTACCAACATTTCTTGCACACCTTGTGAACTTTGTGATTCTCCATTTTCTTTTCTGATCAACCTGCAGTTGCAGCATTTTTGGACTGATCTATATGCAATGACTGTAAATTTTTATGCACTTTTTATTAGTCTTGAGGGGTGCCCTATTTGTTGAAATGGTCAAGGGTTTATATCTTGTAAACCCTCCTTTTTTTGCAATTATGTAAACCTGAGAATATGTTCAGGCAGCAAATTGTTCATGTGATACCAGTATCATGATTTTTTTGGTCTTTAGATATACCCCTAAAAACGGTTTCAAAGTGTTTTTATTTAGGCATGACAATTTGTCCTCGGTTTCTTTGAGAAATGGGAAGCCAAATTGAATTGTCACTTGATTTAGAAATCCATCGTACTATTTCCTAAACTTGTAATAAAAAGTGATTTACTTTATAACTACCATATCCTTTGTTCGTGCATTTTAGTCTACCTGCTGGTGATTAACTCATGGTTATGACTGCTATTTATGAACTTGATCTT
This sequence comes from Asparagus setaceus, assembly GCA_012295165.1. NCBI lineage: Eukaryota > Viridiplantae > Streptophyta > Magnoliopsida > Asparagales > Asparagaceae > Asparagus > Asparagus setaceus. The sequence goes on along the minus strand of CM022704.1, from coordinate 81,024,012 downwards.
TACTTGTATGGCTTCAACACTGGTATTTTCATCTTGATAGCCCCTGATTTAGTGTTTGTAGCTATGGATGTCCACATATAAGGAAACTGAAATTATGGATGGCTCGACACTTACCATGATGATTTTCATTTTTCCATGTCCACCGAATAATTGAATATGCATATTTCAAAATTCATGGGCTAACCAATGATTTTTGTCCATTTTCATTCCTTACGTTTCACGAAAATCAAGTACATGAATTTCTAAATTCACGATTTCATGGACTATAACCCACGATTGTTCATTTTTTGTTCGTTTCGACCCAATGTTAGTTAACTTTGCGTACTTCAAAATTAACGATTTCCATGAGTTGTAACTAATGATTTTTATCTATTTTCGTTCGTTTCGACCCAATGGCAAGTAATATGTGTATTTAATAATTCACGATTTTCATGTGACCTAACGTACAATTTTTGTTTAATTTCACTCGATTTTGACTCGGTGGCAATTAAGTACCTGCATCTCAAATTTTGCGATTTTGGTTCATTTTCATTTGTTTTGACCCAATGCCAATTAATTAGGGGCATTTCAAAAGAAGCAATTTTTATGAGCTATAACCAATGATTTTTGTCCATCTTCATTCGTTTGGACCCAATGACAATTAATTATGATTATTTTAAAACTCGTGATTTTCATGAGATATAATTCACGTTTTTTTTGTCTATTTTCGTTCCTTTCCACCAATGACAGTTAAGTACCCGTATTTCAAAATTCGCGATTTCATGGGATGTAACCTAGGTTGCACAGATACGAGTGTGGACACAGGTGTGGACACGGATATGGACACGGGACACGGTAAATTTGTAAAAGATAGGATACGGGGACGCGCGCGCGCGCACACACGCACACACACACACATATATATATGAGATTAATGAGTATCATATGTCATTGAGGGGATTCCCTCATATACAATGATGTGGCACAATCTCCACCAAGTTAATAAAATAGGAGAGAAAATGCCTCATAACCAAACTTGGTGGATGTTGGTACCCCAAAAAGATTTTTTATTAATCCCTGTATGAAAATCGACACGAACCCAATCTCGCGCCAAAGTAAGGGAACTCAGGGCCGAAGGGGATCTCTCTGCTCTCGCAAGTGTTCGGCTACTACGGCGATGCGTGCGCTCTGATCGCGACCTCTCGGTTGCTTCTGATGAGCCGGCCTTTCGTGCTACCAGGCGAAGCGGTCCCGTCGGCATTTGCGGTGTTGGCCTTCTTCTTGTGGATTACGCCCGGTACTGCCGGTACGCTCACGGTGTTCGACCGATTGCTACAGTGTCGGGATGCTACAGTGCTTTAGCCGACGCGAAAGCGTCTTGATGCGTCTGCTTCTGATGGTAGGCTTCGTGCCTTCTGATGTTCGATCGGCGCTACGGTGTCGGGATGCTACGATGCTTTAGCCGACGCGAAAGCGTCTTGATGCGTCCTCTTCTGATGGTAGGCTTCGTCTGCTGCAGTACCCTCGGACGACTTGCTACGATGCGGCCCTTTCTGATACTTCTGCTTTACTAGTTGGCCTTGAGCCGCGCGACAACAAGTCAACATCACAATTAATGGCGTTGTCTTTGGCCACATGGCTTTTGGTACCATTTCCATACCCCACATCAAATCAATGGTGACCCTCTCCACTCATGACGACATGTAAAACTAATCTTTGAAATGACCAACTTGCCTCTCTCATTCCTAAAAGAAGCGGCTTCTCAATACGAGGGTAAGCCATTTTCTCTCCTCTGCACTCTTCAATTAAGAACTCTTCTTGTTCATTTTCTTCTCCACTCTTAGCTCAAAACACCGACTTGATCGTCTGAGGTACAACGGGGAGCCAAGCCCGTCCTCTCACGAGCTTCTACTGTCGCGGGGAAGAACATTGACTTCGAGCTAGGTATTCGGAGTGGCGGATCCTGTCATCTTCAACCTAAAGCTAAACTCACTCGAGGTTAGTGGCTGTGATTATATACATCAACAGTGGAGATTGTGCCACATCATTGTATATGAGGGAATCCTATCATATGATATATGATACCCATTAATATATATATATATATATATATATATATATATATATATATATATATATATATATATATATATATATATATATATATATATACATATATAAAGTAAAACTCCTATAAACTTAAGTTTATAGGGAATAGTATACACCAACTTTTTATCCATTGATGTTGCCTTTAGATTTGTGCCATCAACAGATGCACAAATCTCAAAATGAGCTTCATATCTTTCATGGATCCCAAGGCAACATCAATGGATAGAAAAGTTAGTGTATGACTATTCCCTATAAACTTAAGTTTATAGGAGATTTGCTACATATATATATATATACATATATAAAGTAAAACTCCTATAAACTTAAGTGGATAGAAGCACTTGTCCACCAAACTTTTTATCTCTTCATTATGCTTTGAGATTTGTGTTACACATCAAAGCTATTTTTGAGATTTGTGCCTTAATTTGTATCACATGCTAGCACAAATCTCAATGCAAAATCAATGGATAAAAAAATTGGTGGACAAATGGTTCTATCCACTTAAGTTATAGAAACTTTATATATATATATATATATATATATATATATATAGGAAATAATGTATATATATATATATATAAGAAATAATGTATATATATATATAGGAAATAATGTATATATATATATATATATATATATAGGAAATAATGTATATATATATATATATAAGAAATAATGTATATATATATATATATAGGAAATAATGTATATATATATATAGAAATAATGTATATATATATATATATATATATATATATATATATATATATATATATATATATATATATATATATATATATATATATATAACTCATTAAAAGATTGTTCTATAGTAAATAATAATAACTACATAGAAGAATAGTTGTCAATAATTAGAAATCTAAAACAAAGAAACAACAGTTAAATTAGATATTAGAAACCAAGGCAAGCAGCAAATGAGATGTTTTAGTTAGATTTTAAATTGAAAACCCATAAATAGATTAGAAAACCCAGCTCATCGAAGAAAAGGGAGAAACTCAATTGATATGTCAATTAGATCTCAAAATCAGAAAACCCTAAAAGTTAAAAATACTAAACTAATTACTGCTTTGAGGAGATGGGTTCTTCTGAAGTCGGAAATGGCAATAAGAGAAATCTTGTAGTCACGAGCAAGTAGATCCCATGTCAAGCAGAGCTTTGACCGCTGTTTTCTTCATTCCTGTATTTGGGTTCGGATAAGAGAGAACGGAGAAGAGAAGGACATGTGGGTACTTAAGAAAGCTTTAAGTATGGTATTGGGTTAGCGGGTCCCAAAACCATTAGGTTTTTAACCCAATACCCAAAAGAACGGAGAAAAGAGCCCAAAAGAAAATATACTCGTCGTATCTGGGGAGTGTCTACACCCGACACGTGTCAGACATGGGTGAGGCCCCAGAGTTGCTGAGTCGGGGTATCCTAAGCTATACCACAATTTTTTATTCATTTTCGTTAATTTCGACCAATTCCAAGTATTGCGTACTAAAAATTCTCAATTTTCATAGGCACCCATGATTGTTGTTCACTTTTGTTCTTTTTGATTCAATGGCAAAGAAGTATGTGTACTTCAAAATTTATGATTTTCATCGATCCATGATTTTTGTTTATTTTTATTCGCTTAGACCCAATGACAATTAAATATGCAAATTTGCTATTACATGGGCTATAACCCACAATTTTTGTCAGTTCTTGTTTATTCTTCCCACGACAATTAGGTACCCGTATTTCAAAATTCGCGTTTACATAAGCTAACCTACGATTTTTGTTTATTTTCATTCGTTTCGACCCTAATGACAATTAAATATGCGTACTTAAAAATTCACGATTTTCGTAGGCTAACCCATGATTGTTTGTTTACTTTTGTTCTTTGCAATGCAATGACAATTAAGTATGCATACTTTAAAATTTACGATTTCTATGAGCTATAACACATAATTTTTTTCCATTTCGTTCATTTCTATCCAATGACAACTAAGCTTGCGTACTTCAACATTCTTGACTTTCGTGGACTATGTTACCCATGATTTTGTCAATTTTTATTCGGTTTGACCAAATTGCAATTCAATAAGCGATACTTTTTGACTTTTTTTCGTTCATTTCGATCTAATGACAATTAAGTATGCATACTTTAAAATTCACGATTTTAGTAGGCTAACCCATGATTGTTTGTTTACTTTTGTTCTTTGCAATGCAATGACAATTAAGTATGCATACTTTAAAATTCACGATTTCTATGAGCTATAACACATAATTTTTTCCATTTCGTTCATTTCTATCCAATGACAACTAAGCTGCGTGCTTCAACATTCTTGACTTTCGTGGACTATGTTACCCATGATTTTGTCAATTTTTATTCGGTTTGACCAAATTGCAATTCAATAAGCGATACTTTTTGACTTTTTTTCGTTCATTTCGATCTAATGACAATTAAGTATGCGTACTTCAAAATTCATGAGTTTCATTGGCTCAACCCTACGATATTTGTCCATTTTCATTCTTGTATTTTAAAATTCGCTATTTCATTGGCTATATAACCCATGATTTTTGTTTATTTTCGATTATTTCGACCAAATGGAAATTAAGTATGTGTATTTTAAAATTTGCGATTTTATGGGTTATAACCCATGATTTCATTCCTTTTCGTTTGTTTTGACCTAATAACAACTAAGTATCGTGCTTAAAATTCACGATTTTCATAGGCTATAACCCACGATTTTTGTTTATTTTTATTCGCTTAGACCCAATGACAATTAAATATGTGTACTTCAAGATTCATGATTTCATGATTTATAACTCATGATTTTTTCATTTTCTTTCATTTCGATCCAATGGTAATTAAGTATGCCTACGTCAAAGTTTTTAGTTTTCATGGACTATAACTCACGATTTTTGTTTATTTTTATTCGCTTAGACCCAATGACAATTAAGTATCGTGCTTCAAAATTCACGATTTTCATAGGCTATAACCCACGATTTTTGTTTATTTTCATTCGTTTCGACCCTAATGACAATTAAATATCGTGCCAAAATTCACGATTTTAGTAGGCTAACCCATGATTGTTTGTTTACTTTTGTTCTTTGCAATGCAATGACAATTAAGTATGCATACTTTAAAATTCTGATTTCTATGAGCTATAACACATAATTTTTTCCATTTCGTTCATTTCTATCCAATGACAACTAAGCTTGCGTGCTTCAACATTCTTGACTTTCGTGGACTATGTTACCCATGATTTTGTCAATTTTTATTCGGTTTGACCAAATTGCAATTCAATAAGCGATACTTTTTGACTTTTTTTCGTTCATTTCGATCTAATGACAATTAAGTATGCGTACTTCAAAATTCATGAGTTTCATTGGCTCAACCCTACGATATTTGTCCATTTTCATTCTTGTATTTTAAAATTCGCTATTTCATTGGCTATATAACCCATGATTTTTGTTTATTTTCGATTATTTCACCAAATGGAAATTAAGTATGTGTATTTTAAAATTTATGATTTTATGGGTTATAACCCATGATTTCATTCCTTTTCGTTTGTTTTGACCTAATAACAACTAAGTATGCGTACTTAAAAATTAAGAATTTTCATAGACTGTAACCCCACATTTTTTTGTTCACTTTTGTTCTTTGCAATCCATTGGCAATTAAATATGTGTACTTCAAGATTCATGATTTCATGATTTATAACTCATGATTTTTTCATTTTCTTTCATTTCGATCCAATGGTAATTAAGTATGCCTACGTCAAAGTTTTTAGTTTTCATGGACTATAACTCACGATTTTTGTCCGTTTCCGTTTGTTTTGACCTAATGATGATTAATTATGCGATATTTTTTTAATTATTTTCGTTCATTTTCACCTAATTGTAATTTGTCATGCATACTTCAAAATTCATGATTTTCATAGGCTATAAGCCACTATTTTTTTTTTCAGTTTTGTTACTCTCTATCCAATAATAATTAGGTAGCGTACTTCAAAATTCTACGATTTTCATAGGCTATAACCATGATTTTTATTTATTTCGACCAAATATCAATTAAGTATCGTGCTTAAAATTAGTTATATTCATAGGCCATACCATGATTTTTGTTCACTTTCTTTGTTTTGATTCAATGATAATTAAGTATGTGTACTTCAAAATTTACGATTTTCATGGACCTATAATTTTTGTTCATTTTGTTCATTTCGACTCAATGATAATTAAATATGCGTACTTTCCAATTCGAGATTACATAGGCTATAACCCACAATTTTTATCACTTTTCATTTATTTCTATCTAATGTCAATTAAGTACGCGTATTTTAAAATTTGTGCGTTCATGAGCTATAATCCACGAATTTGGTTCATTTTTGTTTATTTCAAAACCTAATGGCATTTATGTATGCACACCTAAAAAGGCGATTTTCATGATTTATAGCTCATGATTTTTGTTCATTTTTGATTTTTTTCAATCCAATATCAATTAATTATGCGTACTTTAAAATATACGATTTCAGGGGCTAACTTATGATTTATGTCCATTTTCATTCGTGTTGACCTATGACAATTAGGTATGCGATTTCCATGGGTTATAATCCACGATATTTTTCTATTTCCGTTCGTTTCTATCCAATGGCAATTTAGTTTTTGTAGTTCGAAATTCATGATTTTCATGGGCTATATTACCCATGATGTTGTCCATTTTTGTTCGGTTCGACCAAATTGCATTTAACTATGTGATATGTTAGACTATTTTGATCTATTTCGACCCCGTGACAATTAAGTATGTATTCCTCAAAATTTATGGTTTTCCTGAGCTAAACCTCACCATTTTTGACCAATTTCATTTGTTTACTTTAAAATTTACAATTTCATTGAGTATAACCTACGATTATTTTTGTTCATTTCGATCTAATAACAATTAAGTACGTGTATTTAAAAACTCGCAATTTCATTGGTTATAACCCACAATTTTTGTTCATTTTCATTCATTTCGATCCAATGACAATTAAATATGTGATATTTTGACTATTTTTGTCCATTTCGACCCAATGACAATTAAATATGTGATATTTTGACTATTTTTGTCCATTTCGACCCAATGACAATTTGTTATATGTACTTGAAGATTCGCGATTTTCATGGTCTATATAATCCATAATTTTTCTTCACTTTTGTTCTTTTCAATCCATGATAATTAAGTAAACGTACTTCAAAATTTACGATTTCGTGAGCTATAACCCATGATTTTTGTTCATTTTCATTCATTTCGATCCAATGACAATTAAGTATGCCTACTTTAAAATTTGATATTTTCATGGGGGTTTTAACCCACGATTTTTGTCTATTTTCATTAGTTTCAACCCAATATTTTTTTGGTCATTTCAATCCAATGACAATTAATTATGCATACTTTATAATTCTTGATTTTTATGGGCCCACGATTTTTGTCCATTTACATTTGTTTTGACCCAATGGCAATTAAATATGATATCAACTTAATAAAAGTGGTAAAGGTCTCTTGCTGCTATGGATATGGTTATTTAACATTTTTGTTTATAAGCCACCAATATTGTATTGTGTATTATTCACTCTGATTAGATCAATTTAGGCCTTTAACCAAACCCCAAATATCATTTATTTGTGTCTGCTCTAGTAATTTATTATCGTTTTATTTCGACCAGGATGAATGCATTATCTAGGATCCGATGAACTTCCATTGTTCAGGTTGAAGCGTTTTGTTCAGTTACTTCTCACTTGTAAATAATCCTTGTAATAGCATTTGGTTTTGCATAGTCTGCATCTCGTGTTTATGTATATTGTTGCATTGTGGGAGTAAGCTTTATTGTGTCCACTGAAATCATTGTATACTTTTATGAATGTATCTTTTCTTAGTAATTGCTCACATTTGACAGCCACCATAAATTACGTCGTGAAGCCTCAAGATGTCAAATTCAGCCTCCTCAGTCAACTGCAGTAATTATTCTATATACAGTAGAATTGACTACAAGTCTCTTAAGGTAACATCCATACCTTTCATTTTTTTTTTTTGTCGTTTTAGTTTTTCTTGAAAGGATATGATAGTGGTTAATTTTTTCTTGAAAGGATATGATAGTGGTTAATTAGGGCGAGAGCTAGCCCTTAAAGAATTGAATGGAATAATAGGATTGCCAAACTTGAAACTTTGAGATAAAACTTTTGATGTTGTTGATTTTGATGTTTTGCTTGAAAGGGTCAATATTAATTACTTATGTACAGAGTCAGAAAGTGATTCATTCTCGTTTATTTATCAGTTTGAGTGAAATTTATCTAGAAAAGAAGTGTTTCTAAACGCGTTAGGATGGCTACTAACATTTCTTGGACAACCATTTGAACTTTGTGATTCTCCATTTCCTTTTCTGGACCTGAAGTTGCAGCATTTTTGACACATTTATAGGCAACAAATGTAAACGTTTGTACGCTTTTTATTTGTCTTGAAGAGTGCCACATTTGTTGAAAGGGTCAAGGGTCTATATCTTGTAATCCATCCTCTTCTACAAAATTGTGTAAATCTAAGAATACGTTCGAACAGGAAATTGTTCATGAGATACTAGTATCATGATTCCGTTGGTCAGAGATATTGACCTGTTGGCAAATAATTTTGCGAAAATCAAAATTCATGATTTCGTGAGTTCTAGCCCACGATTTTAGCCATTTTTAGTCGTTTCGACCTATTGCAAATAATTTTGCGGTAACTAAAATTTACGATTTTATGAGCTATAATTCATGATTATAGGCAATTTTTAGTATTTCGACCTATAGGAAAATAATTTGGCAGAGACCAAAATTTACGATTTCGTGAACTAGAATCTATGATTTTTGGTCATTTTTAGTCGTTTCGACCCATTGGTAAATAATTTCGCGCATGTCAAAATTTACGATTTTATGGGCTACAACTCACGATTTATGATCATATTTAGTCGTTTCGACCAGTTGACAAATAGTTTCGCGGATGTTGAAATTCTCGATTTTGTGAGCTATATCCCACGATTTTTGGTCATTTATAGTCGTTTCGACAAGCTGGTAATAATTTTTTTAAGATCAAAATTCACAATTAAGTGAGCTATAATCCACGATTTTTTGGTCATTTTTAGTTGTTTTGACCCGTTGGTAAATTATTTCGTGGAGTCCAAAATTGAAGATTTCGTGAGCTATAACCTACTATTTGTGGATGTTAAAATTCACAATTTTGTGAGCTATAACGCACGATTTCTCCCCCTTTTTAGTCATTTGGACCAGTTGGCAAATAAGTTTGTCTAGGCTAAAATTCATGATTTTATGAGCTATAATTCACGTTTTTTGGCCATTTTTAGTTATTTCAATCCATTGATAAATAATTTCGTGGAGGTTAAAATTCATAATTTTGTGAGCTACAACCCAAGATTTTTGGTCATTTCAGCGGTTTTCACCCGATGACAAATAATTTCGTGAAGGCCAAAAATTAAGATTTTGTGAGCTATAACCTATAAATTTATGGCTATTTTAGTCATTTCGACCTGTAGGCAAATAATTTTATGGAGGTCAAAATTCACGAAATGGTAAATAATTTCGTGGAGACCAAAATTTATGATTTCGTTAACAATAGCCCACGGATTTTTTACCATTTTTATGAAATGGTAAATAAATTTGAGAAGGCCAAAATTTACGATTTTGTGTGCTATAACCCACGATTTTTTTGCCATTTTTAGTTGTTTTGACCGATTGACAAATAATTTTGTGTAGGCTAAAATTCATGATTTTCTGAGCTATTGGCCATTTTTAGTAGTTTCGACCTGCTAACAAATATTTCTTGGAAGGCCAAAATTCATGATTTGATGAACTGTAACTCTATTTTTACCATTTTCTGTTGTTTTGACCTGTTGGTAAAAATTTCTGTGGAGGCAAAAATTCAGGATTTCGTGAGCTATATAACCCATGATTTTTAGCCATTTTTAGTTGTTTCGACCAGTTGGTAAATAATTTTATGGATGCTAAACTTCACGATTTCGTGAGCTATTGGTCATTTTTGGTCCTTTTGACCTGCTAGCGAATATTTCTTGGGAGGTCAAAATTCATGATTTCATGAACTATAACCATTTTTCACCACTTTTTATTATTTCGACCTGTTACCAAAATTTACGATTTTATGAGCTATAATTCATGATTTCATGAGCTATAACCCCTGATTTTTGGCTATTTTTGGCTATTTTATATTGTTTTGACGCGGTGGTAAATAATTTCGTGGAGGCCAAAATTCATGATTTCTTAAGCTATAATCCACGATTTATGGTTATTTTTAGTCATTTCGACTAGTTGTTAAAGAATCGGCAGAGGCAAAAATTGACGATTTCATGAGCTATAACCCATGATTTTTTTTTACCATTTTAGTCATTTTGACCGGTTGGCAAATAATTTTGCAAAGGTCAAAATTTACGATTTCACGAGCTATAACCTTTGTTTTTTAGCCATTTTTAGTTATTTCAACCTGTTAGTAAATAATTCTATAGAGACTAAAATTCATGATTTCGTGAGGTATAACCCATGATTTTTTGTCATTTTAACCTACAGGCAAATAATTATAGGGAGGTTCATTCATGAAATATAACACAATTTTGGGTCATTTTCAGTTGTCTCGACTTGTGGGCAAATAATTTCGTGGAAGCCAAAATTCACGATCTTGTGAGCTATAGCCATGATTTTAGGCCATTTTTAGTTATTTTGACACGTTAGCAAATAATTCCCCGAAGACCAAAATTAAGGATTTCGTAAACTAAATCTCATGGTTTTTGGCCATTTTTAGTCTTTTTGACTCGCAGGCAAATTATTTTGCAAAGGCCAACATCCACAAATTGTGAGCTATATCCCATGATTTTTTTTACCATTTTTAGTCATTTTGACTAGTTGCCAAATATATTTGCAAAGCCCAAAATTCACAATTTTGTGAGCTATAATCCATGATTTTTAGCTATTTTCAGTTGTTTCGACCAGTTGGCAAATAATTCTACGGAGGCTAAAATTCACGATTTCGTGAGCTATTAGTCATTTTTAGTCGTTTCGACCTGCTAGCGAATATTTCTTGGGAGGTCAAAATTCATGATTTCATAAACTATAACCTTCGATTTTTAGCCATTTTAGTTGTTTCGACCGGTTGGCAAATAATTCTACGGAGGCTAAAATTCACGATTTGATGAACTATAACCCATTATTTTTAGCTATTTTCTATCGTTTTGGCGGTTGTAAATAATTTCGTAGAGGCCAAAATCATGATTTCCTAAGCTATAGTCCATAATTTATGGCTATTTTTGTCTTTTCGACTAGGCTGTTAAAGAATTTCACAAAGACCAAAATTCACGATTTAAGTGAGCTATAACCCGATTTTTTATCATTTTTAGTCATTTTGATTGGTTGGCAAATAATTTTCTGAAGGTCAAAATTTACGATTTCGTGAGCTATAACTTACGATTTTTGGTCATTTTTTGTTATTTTGACCGGTTGCCAAATAATTCAGTAGAGGCTAAAATTTATGATTTCGTGAGGTATAACACATGATTTTTGGTCATTTTTAGTCGTTTCAATTTGCGAGCAAATAATTTGTGGGAGGTTCATGGTTTCATGAACTATAATGCACGATTTTGGGCAATTTTCGGTTGTTTCGACTTGTTGGTAAATAATTTCGTGGAGGCCAAAATTCATGATTTGGTGAGCTATAACACATGATTTTTGGTCATTTTTGTTATTTTGACCGGTTGCCAAATAATTCAGTAGAGGCTAAAATTTATGATTTCGTGAGGTATAACCCATGATTTTTAGCCATTTTAGTTGTTTCGACCGGTTGGTAAATAATTTTATGGATGCTAAACTTCACGATTTCGTGAGCTATTGGTCATTTTTGGTCCTTTTGACCTGCTAGCGAATATTTCTTGGGAGGTCAAAATTCATGATTTCATGAACTATAACCATTTTTCACCACTTTTTATTATTTCGACCTGTTACCAAAAATTTCTGCGGAGGTAAAAATTCACTATTTGATGAGCTATAACCCCTGATTTTTGGCTATTTTCTATCGTTTTGGCGGTTGTAAATAATTTCGTGGAAGCCAAAATTCATGATTTCTTAAGCTATAATCCACGATTTATGGTTATTTTTAGTCATTTCGACTAGTTGTTAAAGAATCGTGAGAGGCAAAATTGACGATTTCATGAGCTATAACCCATGATTTTTTTTTACCATTTTAGTCATTTTGACCGGTTGGCAAATAATTTTGCAAAGGTCAAAATTCTGATTTCACGAGCTATAACCTTTGTTTTTAGCCATTTTAGTTATTTCAACTTGTTAGTAAATAATTCTATAGAGACTAAAATTCATGATTTCGTGAGGTATAACCCATGATTTTTTACCATTTATTGTCATTTTGACGAGTTGCAAAATATATTTGCAAAGTCAAAATTCATAATTCGTGAATTATAACCCATGATTTTTAGTCATTTTAGTTGTTTCGACCAGTTGGCAAATAATTCTACGGAGGCTAAAATTCACGATTTCGTGAGCTATTAGTCATTTTTAGTCGTTTCGACCTGCTAGCGAATATTTCTTGGGAGGTCAAAATTCATGATTTCATAAACTATAACCTTCGATTTTTCGCCATTTTCTATTGTTTCGACATGTTGGCAAAAATTTCTGCGGAGGCAAAATTCACGATTTGATGAACTATAACCCATTATTTTTAGCTATTTTCTATCGTTTTGACGCGGTTGTAAATAATTTCGTAGAGGCCAAAATCATGATTTCCTAAGCTATAGTCCATAATTTATGGCTATTTTTTGTCTTTTCGACTAGCTGTTAAAGAATTCCACAAAGACCAAAATTCACGATTTAGTGGGCTATAACCCGATTTTTTATCATTTTTAGTCATTTTGATTGGTTGGCAAATAATTTTACGAAGGTCAAAATTCACGATTTAAGTGAGCTATAACTACGATTTTTGGTCATTTTTGTTATTTTGACCGGTTGCCAAATAATTAGTAGAGGCTAAAATTTATGATTTCGTGAGGTATAACACATGATTTTTGGTCATTTTAGTCGTTTCAATTTGCGAGCAAATAATTTGTGGGAGGTTCATGGTTTCATGAACTATAATGCACGATTTTGGGCAATTTTCGGTTGTTTCGACTTGTTGGTAAATAATTTCGCGGAAGCCAAAATTAACGATTTTGTTAACTATAGCCATGATTTTTGGCCATTTTAGTCATTTTGACTCATTGGCAAATAATTCCCCAAATGTCAAAATTAAGGATTTCAGTAAACTAAATCTCATGGTTTTGGCCATTTTAGTCTTTTGACTCATGAGGCAAATTATTTTGCAAAGGCCAACATCCACAAATTGTGAGCTATATCCCATGATTTTTTTTACCATTTTTAGTCATTTTGACTAGTTGCCAAATATATTTGCAAAGCCCAAAATTCACAATTTTGTGAGCTATAATCCATGATTTTTAGCTATTTTCAGTTGTTTCGACCAGTTGGCAAATAATTCTACGGAGGCTAAAATTCACGATTTCGTGAGCTATTAGTCATTTTTAGTCGTTTCGACCTGCTAGCGAATATTTCTTGGGAGGTCAAAATTCATGATTTCATAAACTATAACCTTCGATTTTTCGCCATTTTCTGTTGTTTCGACATGTTGGCAAAAATTTCTGCGGAGGCAAAAATTCACGATTTGATGAACTATAACCCATTATTTTTAGCTATTTTCTATCGTTTTGACGCGGTTGTAAATAATTTCGTAGAGGCCAAAATCATGATTTCCTAAGCTATAGTCCATAATTTATGGCTATTTTTTGTCTTTTCGACTAGCTGTTAAAGAATTTCACAAAGACCAAAATTCACGATTTCGTGGGCTATAACCCACGATTTTTTTTTATCATTTTTAGTCATTTTGATTGGTTGGCAAATAATTTTACGAAGGTCAAAATTTACGATTTCGTGAGCTATAACTTACGATTTTTGGTCATTTTTTGTTATTTTGACCAGTTGCCAAATAATTCCGTAGAGGCTAAAATTTATGATTTCGTGAGGTATAACACATGATTTTTGGTCATTTTTAGTCGTTTCAATTTGCAGGCAAATAATTTGTGGGAGGTTCATGGTTTCATGAACTATAATGCACGATTTTGGGCAATTTTCAGTTGTTTCGACTTGTTGGTAAATAATTTCGCGGAAGCCAAAATTAACGATTTTGTTAACTATAGCCATGATTTTTGGCCATTTTTAGTCATTTTGACTCATTGGCAAATAATTCCCCAAATGTCAAAATTAAGGATTTCGTAAACTAAATCCCATGATTTCTGGCCATTTTTAATCTTTTTGACCCGCTGGGAAGTAATTTAGCAAAGGCCAACATCCATGATTTAGTGAGCTATAGCCCCACGATTTTTTACCATTTATTGTCATTTTGACGAGTTGCAAAATATATTTGCAAAAGTCAAAATTCATAATTTCGTGAATTATAACCCATGATTTTTAGTCATTTTTAGTTGTTTCGACCAGTTGACATTTAATTCTGCGGAGGCTAAAATTCATGATTTGGTGAGCTATAACACATGATTTTGGCCAATTTAGTCATTTCGGCCTGCTAGCAAATATTTTTTGGGAGGCTAAAATTCATGATTTCATGAACTATATAACCCTCGATTTTTGACCATTTTCTGTTGTTTCGACCTGTTGACAAAAATTTTCGCGGAGACAAAAATTCATGATTTGATGAGCTATAACCCATGATGTATGGCACATTTTCAATTGTTTTGATCCGTTGGCAAAAAATTTTGTAGAGGCAAAAATTCATGATTTCATGACTAATAATCCATGATTTTTTGGCCAATTTTAGTTATTTCGACTTGTTGACAAATAATTTTGCGGAAGCCAAACTTCATGATTTTGAGAGCTATAGCTCTGATTTTTGGCTATTTTTTTAGCATTTTGACCCATTGGCAAATAATTCACAGACGATCAAAATTAACGATTTCGTGAGCTAAAACCTATGATTTTTTGGCCATATTTAGTTATTTTGACCAGTTGGCAAATAATTTTACAAAAGCCAAAATCCACAAATACGTTAGCTGCAACCCATGATTTTTGGCCATTTTCAATGATTTCAACTTACTGGCAAATAATTTCGTAGAGGTCAAAATCTATAATTTCGTGAACTATAACCCACGTTTTTGACATTTTTAGTCATTTCGATCGGCTAGCAAATAATTCTGCAGAGCCAAAAACTCACGATTTCATGAGCTATAACGTACGATTTTTGGCCATCTTTAGCTATTTCAATCGGTGGCAAACAATTCTGGAGGCTAAAATTCACGATTTTGTGAGCTATAACCCACGATTTTTGGCCATTTTTAGTCATTTTGACCCATTGGCAAATAATTCACAGACGATCAAAATTAACGATTTCGTGAGCTAAAACCTATGATTTTTTGGCCATATTTAGTTATTTTGACCAGTTGGCAAATAATTTTACAAAAGCCAAAATCCACAAATACGTTAGCTGCAACCCATGATTTTTGGCCATTTTCAATGATTTCAACTTACTGGCAAATAATTTCGTAGAGGTCAAAATCTATAATTTCGTGAACTATAACCCACGTTTTTGACATTTTTAGTCATTTCGATCGGCTAGCAAATAATTCTGCAGAGCCAAAAACTCACGATTTCATGAGCTATAACGTACGATTTTTGGCCATCTTTAGCTATTTCAATCAGCTGGCAAACAATTCTGCGGAGGCTAAAATTCACGATTTCGTGAGGTATAACTCATGATTTTTGGCCATTTTTTAGTCGTTTCGACCTGCTAACAAATATTCCTTGCGAGACCAAAATTCATGATTTCATGCACTATAACCCTTTATTTTTGGCCATTTTCTGTTATTTCGACTTGTTGGCAAAAAGTTTTGCAGAGACAAAAATTCACAATTTGATGAGCTATAACCCATGTTTTTTTATCATTTTTAATCATTTTGACCTGTTGGCAAATAATTTCGTGGATGCAAAAATTCATGATTTCATGACTAATAATCCATGATTTTTTACCATTTTTAATTGTTTCGACTGTTGGCAAATAATTCTGTGAAGGCTATAATTCACAATTTTGTGAATTATAACACATGATTTTTGGTCATTTTTAATCGTTTCGACGTCTGACAAATAATTCTGGGAATGCCAAAATTCATGATTTCTTAAGGTATAATCCACGATTTTTGGCCATTTTTAGCCGTTTTGACCCGTTGGTAGATAGTTTCATGGATGCCAAGAATCATGATTTTGAAAGCTATGACCGATAATTTTTGACCGTTTTAAGTCATTTCGACTTGTTGGCAAAACATTTCGTGGAGGCAAAATATCACACCTTTTGATGAGCTATAAACCATGATTTTTGGCTATTTTCTATATTTTTGACGCGGTGACGAATAATTTCGTTGAGGCCAAAATTCATTATTTACTGAGCTATAATTCATGATGTATGGCCATTTTTTAGTCGTTTCGACTAGCTGGCAAAGAATTCTGCAGAGGTAAAACTCACTATTTCCTGAGTTATAACCCGTGATTTTTGTTACCATTTTTAGTCATTTTGACCAATTGGCAAGTAATTTTGAAAAGGATAAAATTCACGATTTCGTGAGCTATAACCCATGATTTTTAGCCATTTTTAGTAGTTTCGACCATTTGGCAAATAATTCTGCGTAGGCTAAAATTCACGATTTCGTGAGCTGTAACCTATGATTTTTAGCCATTTTTAGTCATTTCAACTTGCTAGCAAGTATTTCTTGGGAGGCCAAAATTTATGATTTAAGTGAACTCTAACCCTTGATTTTAGGCCATTTTAGTTATTGCGACTGTTGGCAAAAATTTCCGCGGTGGTAAAAATTCGTGGTGACCAAAATTCATGATTTCTTGAGCTATAATCCACGATTTATGGTCATTTTTATCATTTCAACTAGGCGGTAAGGAATTTCGCAGAGGCCAAAATTCACAACTTCATGAGCTATTGCCGAAGATTTTTACCATTTTTAGTCATTTTGACCAATTGGCAAGTAATTTTGAAAAGGATAAAATTCACGATTTCGTGAGCTATAACCCATGATTTTTAGCCATTTTTAGTAGTTTCGACCATTTGGCAAATAATTCTGCGTAGGCTAAAATTCACGATTTCGTGAGCTGTAACCTATGATTTTTAGCCATTTTTAGTCATTTCAACTTGCTAGCAAGTATTTCTTGGGAGGCCAAAATTTATGATTTCGTGAACTCTAACCCTTGATTTTAGGCCATTTTCCGTTATTGCGACCTGTTGGCAAAAAATTTCACGGTGGTAAAAAAATTCGTGGTGACCAAAATTCATGATTTCTTGAGCTATAATCCACGATTTATGGTCATTTTTTATCATTTCAACTAGCTGGTAAGGAATTTCGCAGAGGCCAAAATTCACAACTTCATGAGCTATTGCCGACGATTTTTTACCATTTTTCGTCCTTTTGACCAGTTAGCAAATAATTTTGCAAAGGCCAAAACTCACGATTTGTAGCCATTTTTTATTATTTCGACCAGTTGGTAAATAATTCTGCAAAGGCTAAAATTCACAATTTTGTGAGTTATAACCCATGATTTTTGATCATTTTTAGTCGTTTCGATCTGCAGGCAAATTATTCTTGGGAGGTTCACGATTTTATAAACTATAACGCATGATTTTATTCCATTTTCAGTTATTTCTACCTGTTGATAAATAATTATGTGGAGGTCAAAATTCACAATTTGATGAGTTATAACCCATAATTTTTTGCCATTTTCAATCGTTTTGACGCATTGGCAAATAATTTCAAGGAGGCCAAAATTTATGATTTCATCACCTATAACCTATGATTTTTTACCATCTCAATTATTTCGACCAGTTGGCTAATAATTTCAAGGAGGCCAAAATTCATGATTTCATGACTTAGGACCCATGTTTTTTTTTATCATTTTCAGTTATTTTGACCAGTTGGCAAATAATTCCGTGGACGCCAAAATTCACGATTTTGAGAGCTATAGCCACAAGTTTTGGTCATTTTTAGTCATTTTGACACGTTGACAAATAAATCCCTGAAGTCCAAAATTAAGAATTTAATGAGCTATAACCCATGATTTTTGGCCATTTTAAATCGTTTTGACCTGGTGGTAAATAATTTCGCAAAGGCCAAAATCTAAGATTTTGTGAGTTATACCCACGAGCTTTGGTCATTTTTATTAATTTTAGCTTGCTGGTAAATAATTTTGGGAAGGCCAAAATTCATGATTTCTTAAGATATAATTAACAATTTTTGGTCATTTTTAGTCGTTTTGTCTCATTGGCAAATAATTTCATTGATTCCAAAAACCACAATTTCGAGAGACCCACAATTTTTGGCCATGTTAACTCGTATCGATCCGTTAGCAAATAATTCTACGGAGGCTAAAACGAATGATTTCGTGAGCTATAACCCAAGATTTTTGGCTATTTTCTATCGTTTTGACATGGTGGAAAATAATTTTGTTGAAGCCAAAATTCATGTAGCATTAAAATAATTTTGTTGACCATCCAACCCTCATCCCCCCGCTTCTTCTTCTCCTCCGCCGCCGCGGCCAACCCCTCAACCGCCTCCCACCGCCGCATCGCCATCGCCGTCGACCTCTCCGACGAGTCCGCCTACGCCGTCAAGTGGGCTGTCCAAAACTACCTCCGCCCCGGCGACGCCGTCATCCTCCTCCACGTCCGCCCTACCTCCGTCCTCTACGGCGCCGATTGGGGATCCATCGACCTCTCTCCGCCCTCTGAAACTACAACTGAAGAATCTCAGCAGAAGCTTGAGGACGATTTGGATGCTTTCACTTCGACCAAGGCTCAAGATCTCGCTCAGCTGTTGGTCGAGTCGCAGATCCCCTTCAAGATTCATATCGTGAAGGATCATGATATGAAGGAGAGGCTTTGTCTTGAGGTTGAGAGGCTTGGGCTGAGTGTCGTGATCATGGGGAGTCAAGGATTTGGGGCTTCTAAAAGGAGAAGTAAGGGGAGGTTGGGGAGTGTTAGTGATTACTGTGTGCATCACTGCGTTTGCCCTGTGGTGGTGGTGAGGTTTCCGGATGAAGGGGCCGGAGCGGAGGTGGGACCCGCAGTGGCGAAGAAGGAGGCAGAGGCGGAGCTGCACCCAGTGCCGGAGGAGCAGGAGTATCATGATGCTGACGAGGAGCAGAAAGGTATGATGGGTTCTTGAATGGTTTTATCATGTAGCATTAAAATGCAATCTTTAATGGTAATTATTCGAAAAGGAATTGTCTTGGGTTCTTGAATGGTTTTATTATGTAGCATTAAAATAATTTTTGGTCATTTTTAGCAATTTTGACTAGCAAGCAAAGAACTCTGCGGAGGCTAAAATTCATGATTTCATGAGCTATAACCCATGATTTTTTTTTACCAAATTTAGTTATTTTGACTAGTTGGCAAATAATTTTGTAACGAATAAAATTCACGATTTTGTAAGCTATAATCCATGATTTTTAGCAATTTTTAGTTGTTTTGACCAGTTGCCAAATAATTTCGTGGAGGCCTTAAATTCACGATTTCGTGAGCTTTAACCCACGATTTTTGGCTATTTTCAGTCGTTTTGACCTGGCAGCAAATAATTTTGCCCATAATTTATGGCCATTTTTAATCGTTTCAACCTATTAGAAAAGAATTATGCAGAGGTCAAAATTCACAATTTCATGAGCTATAACCCACGATTTTTGGTCATTTGATTAGTTGGCAAATAATTTTGCAAAGGCCAAAATTAACAATTTCGTGAGCTTTAACCCGATTTTTGGCTATTTTCTATCGTTTTGACATGGTGGAAAATAATTTTTGGAGAACAAAATTCACTATTCATGAGCTATAACCCATGATTTATGGTAATTTTAGTCGTTTCAACTTCTTTGCCAAAAACTCTGCAAAGGCCAAAATTCACGATTTCGTGAACTATATTCCTTGATTTTTTCCTATTTTTGGCTGTTTTGACCAATTGGCAAATAATTTTGCAAGGGCCAAAATTCACGATTTCATGGGTTATAACCAATGATTTTTAGCCATGTTTAGTTGTTTCGCCAATTGGCAAATAAGTACGTGGAGGCTAAACTTCACGATTTCGTGGGGTATAACCCACAATCTTCGGTCATTTTTAGTCATTTTGTCTTGCTATCAAATAATTCTTGGGAGCACAAAAGTCATGATTTCATGAGCTATAACCCTTTATTTTTTTTACCATTTTTAGTTGTTTTAACTATTTAGCAAATTTTTTTGTAAAGGCTAAAACTCAGGATTTCGTGAGTTGTAACCCATGATTTTTAGTCATACTTAGTTGTTTCAACCTGTTGGCAAATAATTTTGTGGAGGCCAAAATTTATGATTTTGTGAACTATTGCTCACGATTTTTGCCCATTTTTTGGTTATTTTGACCCATTGGAAAATAATTTTTGGAGAACAAAATTCACTATTCATGAGCTATAACCCACAATTTTTTATCATTTTTAGTCATTTGGACCGGTTAGCAATTAATTTTGTGAAGGCCTAAATTTATGATTTTAGAAGCTATAATTCATGATTGTTTGTCATTTTAGTCGTTTTAACCGGTGGCAAATAATTTTGTGGAGGCCAAAATCACAATTTTGTGAGCTATAACCCACGATTTTTGGCCATTTTAGTCATTTTACCCGTTGGCAAATAATTTTGTGGAGGCCAAAAATCACGATTTCATGAGTTATATAACCCTTGACTTTTGAGCATTTTTTTGTCATTTCGATCCGTTGGCAAGTAATTTCGTAGAGGCTAAAAATCACTATTTTGTGAGCTATAACCCACGATTTTACGGCCATTTATTGTCATTTTGACAAGTTGGTAAATATTTTCACAAAATAAAAACTCAACTTCGTGAGCCATAACCCATGATTTTTGGCCATTTTTAGTCATTTTTACCCGTTGGCAAATAATTTCCCACCGTAATTAAAATTCACAATTTCGTGAGCTATAATTCATGATTTTTGGTTATTTTTCGTAGTTCGAACCATCAGCAAATAATTTCCTAGAGGCCAAAATTAATGATATTGTGAGACATATGCAATGATTTCTAGCTATTTTTAGTCATTTCGACCTGTCGGTAAATAATTCCACGGAGGTCAAAATTCATGATTTCGTGAGCTATAACTAATAATTTTTAGCCATTTTTAGTCGTTTTAACCCGGTGGCAAATAATTTTGTGGAAGCCAAAATTCATGATTTTATGAGCTATAACCCATGGTTTTTTAACATTTTTAGTCGATTCAACCTGCTGGCAAAAACTTTCACGGAGGCTAAAATTCACGATTTCGTGAGCTTTAACCCACGATTTTTGGCTATTTTCGATCGTTTTGACCTGGCAGCAAATAATTTTGCCCATAATTTATGGCCATTTTTAATCGTTTCAACCTATTAGAAAAGAATTATGCAGAGGTCAAAATTCACAATTTCATGAGCTATAACCCACGATTTTTGGTCATTTGATTAGTTGGCAAATAATTTTGCAAAGGCCAAAATTAACAATTTCGTGAGCTTTAACGCATAGTTTTTAGCCATTTTCAATTGTTTTGACTCGATGGTAAATAATTTGGTGGACATCAAAATTCATTATTTCATTAGCTATAACCCATGATTTATGGTAATTTTTAGTCGTTTCAACCTGCTGCCAAAAAAACTCTGCAAAGGCCAAAATTCACGATTTCGTGAACTATATTCCTTGATTTTTTCCTATTTTTGGCTGTTTTGACCAATTGGCAAATAATTTTGCAAGGGCCAAAATTCACGATTTCATGGGTTATAACCAATGATTTTTAGCCATGTTTAGTTGTTTCGCCAATTGGCAAATAAGTACGTGGAGGCTAAACTTCACGATTTCGTGGGGTATAACCCACAATCTTCGGTCATTTTTAGTCATTTTGTCTTGCTATCAAATAATTCTTGGGAGCACAAAGTCATGATTTCATGAGCTATAACCCTTTATTTTTTACCATTTTTAGTTGTTTTAACTATTTAGCAAATTTTTTGTAAAGGCTAAAACTTCGAGTTTCGTGAGTTGTAACCCATGATTTTTAGTCATACTTAGTTGTTTCAACCTGTTGGCAAATAATTTTGTGGAGGCCAAAATTTATGATTTTGTGAACTATTGCTCACGATTTTTGCCCATTTTTTGGTTATTTTGACCCATTGGAAAATAATTTTTGGAGAACAAAATTCACTATTCATGAGCTATAACCCACAATTTTTTATCATTTTTAGTCATTTGGACCGGTTAGCAATTAATTTTGTGAAGGCCTAAATTTATGATTTTAGAAGCTATAATTCATGATTGTTTGTCATTTTTAGTCGTTTCGAACTGTTGGAAAACAATTTCATGGAG
This sequence comes from Asparagus setaceus, assembly GCA_012295165.1. Classification (NCBI taxonomy): domain Eukaryota; kingdom Viridiplantae; phylum Streptophyta; class Magnoliopsida; order Asparagales; family Asparagaceae; genus Asparagus; species Asparagus setaceus. The sequence goes on along the minus strand of CM022704.1, from coordinate 81,001,438 downwards.
GCTAAAATACACGATTTCATGAACTATAACTCCCGATTTTTAGGCAACTTTAGTCATATCGACCCATTTCCAAATAAGTCTGTGGAGGCCAAAAATCACGATTTCATGAGTTATATAACCCTTGACTTTTGAGCATTTTTTTGTCATTTCGATCCGTTGGCAAGTAATTTCGTAGAGGCTAAAAATCACTATTTTGTGAGCTATAACCCACGATTTTTGGCCATTTTAGTCATTTTGACCCATTGGTAAATAATTCCACGAGGTCAAAATTCACAATTTCGTGAGCTATAACCCATGATTTTTGGCCATTTTTAGTCATTTTTAACCGTTGGCAAATAATTTCCCACCGTAATTAAAATTCACAATTTCGTGAGCTATAATTCATGATTTTTGGTTATTTTTCGTAGTTCGAACCATCAGCAAATAATTTCCTAGAGGCCAAAATTAATGATATTGTGAGACATATGCAATGATTTCTAGCTATTTTTAGTCATTTCGACCTGTCGGTAAATAATTCCACGGAGGTCAAAATTCATGATTTCGTGAGCTATAACTAATAATTTTTAGCCATTTTTAGTCGTTTTAACCCGGTGGCAAATAATTTTGTGGAAGCCAAAATTCATGATTTTATGAGCTATAACCCATGGTTTTTTAACATTTTTAGTCGATTCAACCTGCTGGCAAAAACTTTCACGGAGGCTAAAATTCACGATTTCGTGAGCTGTAACCCATGATTTTTTGCCATTTTTTGTTGTTTCTACTAGTTGGAAAATAATTCTGTGGAGGCCAAAAATCACAATTTTGTGAGCTATAACCCACGATTTTTGGCCATTTTTAGCTCTTTCGACCAGTTGATAAATAATTTTTTAAAGGTCAAAATTCATAATTTCATGAGCTATAACCTATAGTTTTAAGCAATTTTTTAGTTGTATAGACCTATTGGCAAATATTTTCGCAGAGTCTAAAATTCACGATTTTGTGAGCTATAATCAACGAGTTTTGGCTATTTTCAGCCATTGGGAAATAATTCCTTGGAGGCCAAATTTCACGATTTTGGGAGCTATAACCCACGTTTTTTTGTCTTTAGTCATTTCGACCAGTTGACAAATAATTTTGTAAAAGTCAAAATCAACGATTTTGTTAGCTAGAGCCCATAAACTTTTACCCTTTTTAATTGTTTCGACATGTTGGCAAATAATTAAGCAGAGGCCAAAATTCACGATTTTATGAGCCATAACTTTTGATTTTAGCCATTTTCAGCCATTTTGACCCGTCGTCAAATAATTTTAAGGAGGCCAAAATTCTTGATTTTGCGAGCTATAACCCATAATTTATGGCCATTTTTAGTCGCTTCGACCTGCTAGCAAATAATTCCGAAGAGGGTAAAATTCATGATTTCATGAGATATAACCCATGGTTTTTGGCCATTTTTAGTCTTTTCAATCATTTGGCAAATAATTCCTCGAAGGCAAAACTTAACTATTTCGTGAGCTATAACCAACGATTTATGGCCACTTTTAGTTGTTTCAACTTTCTAGCAAATAATTCCTGAGAGGCTAAAATTCAAGATTTCGTGAGCTATAACCCATGATTTTTGATCATTTTTAGTCATTTTGACTTGTTGGCAAATTTTGCAAAGGCCAAAACTCATGAATTTGTGAGTTATAACCCACAACTTTTGGCCTTTTTAGTTATTTAGACCAGTGGCCAAATAATTTCTTTGATGCTAAAAATCACGATTTTGAGAGTTAAAACCCACGATTTTTGCCCATTTTAAGTCATTTGACCTGTTGGCAAATAATTCATGGGGGCTAAAATTCATGATTTCGTGATCTATACCCCAAGATTTCTGGCAATTTTCAGTCGTTTTGACCCAGTGGCAAATAGTTGCGTGGAGGCTAAAATTCATGATTTTGTGAGCTATAACCCACGATTTATGGCCGTTTTCAGTCGTTTCGACCTTCTGGCAAAGAATTTCGCGGAGGCTAAAATTCGCGTTTCGTGAGCTATAACCAAAGATTTTAAGCTATTTTTAGTCATTTTGACTAGTTGGCAAATAATTTTACAAAGGCCAAAATTAACTATTTCGTGGGCTATAACACAAAAATTTTAGCCATTTTTAGTTATTTCGACCAGTGGGCAAATAATTCTGCAAAGACTAAAATTCACGACTTCGTGAGTCCACAATTATAGGCCATTTTTTGTTGTTTTGACCTGCTGCTAAATAATTCTTGGGAGATCAAAATACATTATTTCATGAGCTATAACCCATGATTTTTGGTCATATTCCATTATTTTGACCTGTTGGCAATTAATTTCACGGACACCAAAATTCACGATTTTGTGAGATATAGCCAACAATTATTGAACATTTTTAGTCGTTTTGACCCGTTGGCAAATAATTCCTTGAAGGTCAAAATTAACGATTCGTGAGGTATAACCCATGATTTATGGCCATTTCTAGTCATTTCGTCCTGCTGGTAAATAATTCCGGAGGGGACCAAAATCCATGATTTTGTGAGCTATATAACCCATGATTTTTTTTCATTTTTAGTTATTTTGACTAGTTAGTAAATATTTTTGTGAAGGCCAAAATTCATGATTTCGTGAGCTATAACCTATAATTTTTGGCTATTTTTAGTAGTTTCAACCAGTTGGTAAATAATTTTGAGAAGGCCAAAATTCACGATTTCGTGAGCTATAACCCATAATTTTTTACCATTTTTAATTGTTTCAACCAGTTGGCAAATAATTTCGTGGAGGCGAAAATTCATGATTTCATGAGCTATTTCTAGTCATTTTGACCCGTTGGCAAATAATTCCTCGAAGGCAAAACTTAACTATTTCGTGAGCTATAACCCATGATTTATGGCCATTTCTAGTCATTTCGTCCTGGCGGTAAATAATTAGGAGGGACCAAAATCCATGATTTTGTGAGCTATATAACCCATGATTTTTTTTCATTTTTAGTTATTTTGACTAGTTAGTAAATATTTTTGTGAAGGCCAAAATTCATGATTTCGTGAGCTATAACCTATAATTTTTGGCTATTTTTAGTAGTTTCAACCAGTTGGTAAATAATTTTGAGAAGGCCAAAATTCACGATTTCGTGAGCTATAACCCATAATTTTTTACCATTTTTAATTGTTTCAACCAGTTGGCAAATAATTTCGTGGAGGCGAAAATTCATGATTTCATGAGCTATTTCTAGTCATTTTGACCCGTTGGCAAATAATTCCCTGAAGGTCAAAATTAACGATTCGTGAGGTATAACCCATGATTTATGACCATTTCTAGTCATTTCGTCTTGCTGGTAAATAATTAACCCATGAGTTTTGCCCATTTTCAGTTATTTTGAACCGTCGGCGAATAATTTTGAGGAGGTTAAAATTCATGATTTCATGAGCACCCATGATTTATGGCCATTTTTAGTCGTTTCGATATACTAGCTAATAATTCTGATGAGGCAAATTTCATGATTTCAAGAAATATAACCCATAATTTTTATCATTTTGACCCTTTTTGAAATAATTCCCCAGAGGCTAAAATTAACGATTTCGTGAGATATAACCCACGAATTGTGGCCATTTTTAGTCATTTCGACCTGATGACAAATAATTTTGGGAGGCTAAAATTCCATATTTTATGCGCTATAGCCCATGATTATTATCCATTTTTAGTCATTTTGACCAGCTGGCGAATAATTTTGCAAAGGTCAAAGCTGACAATTTGTGAGTTATAACTCATATTTTTTGGCCATTTTTAGATGTTTCGACCAGTTCGCAAATAATTTCGTGGATGCCAAAAATCACATATTTGAGAGTTAAAACGTACGATTTTTGGTCATTTTAAGTCGTTTCGACTTGTAGGCAAGTAATTCTATGGACGCTAAAATTCATGATTTTGTGAGCTATAACCCATGATGTTTTGCCATTTTAGTCGTTTTGACAATTTGCAAATAATTTCATGAAGGCCCAAATTCATAATTTCATGAGCAATAATCCCGATTTATAGCCATTTTTATTCGTTTTGACTTGTAGGCAAATAATTCCCGAGGCTAAAATTAACGATTTAAGTGAGATATAACCCACAATTGTGGCCATTTTTAGTCATTTCGACTGATGACAAATAATTTTGGGAGGCTAAAATTCCATATTTTATGCGCTATAGCCCATGATTATTATCCATTTTAGTCATTTTGACCGGTGGCGAATAATTTTGCAAAGGTCAAAGTGACAATTTGTGAGTTATAACTCATATTTTTGGCCATTTTAGATGTTTCGACCGGTTCGCAAATAATTTCGTGGATGCCAAAATCACATATTTGAGAGTTAAAGCGTCGATTTTTGGTCATTTTAAGTCGTTTGACTTGTAGGCAAATAATTCTATGGGCTAAAATTCATGATTTTGTGAGCTATAACCCATGATGTTTTGCCATTTTAGTCGTTTTGACAATTTGCAAATAATTTCATGAAGGCCCAAATTCATAATTTCATGAGCAATAATCCCGATTTATAGCCATTTTTATTCGTTTTGACTTGTAGGCAAATAATTCCTGAAGGTCAAAATTAACGATTAGTGAGGTATAACCCATGATTTTTGATCATTTTAGTCATTTTGACCCGTTGGCAAATAATTTTGCAAAGGCCAAAATTCATGATTTTGTGAGCTATAACCCATAATTTTTAGCCATTTTAGTTATTTTGACTAGTTGGCAAATAATTCACGAGAGGCTAAAATTAACGATTTAGGTGAGATATAACCCACGATTTTTGCCCATTTTAAGTCATTTTGACTGTTGGCAAATAATTCCTTGAAGGTCAAAATTAACGATTTAAGTGAGCTATAACCCATGGTTTTGGCCATTTTAGTCGTTTTGACCCGGTGGCAAATAGTTGCGTGGAGGCTAAAATTCATGATTTCATGAGATATAACCCACAATTTTTAGCCATTTTAGTTATTTTGACTAGTTGGCAAATAATTCCTGAAGGTCAAAATTAACGATTTAGGTGAGATATAACCCACGATTTATGGCCATTTTTAGTCATTTTGACCCGTTGGCAAATAATTTCGTGGATGCCAAAATCACATATTTGAGAGTTAAAACCCACGATTTTTGCCCATTTTAAGTCATTTTGACTGTTGGCAAATAATTTTACAAAGGCCAAAATTCAAGATTTAAGTGAGCTATAACCCATAATTTTTAGCCATTTTAGTTATTTAGACCGGTGGCCAAATAATTTCGTGGAGGCGAAAATTCATGATTTCATGAGCTATTTCTAGTCATTTTGACCGTTGGCAAATAATTCCACGAAGGTCAAAATTAACGATTCGTGAGGTATAACCCATGATTTATGACCATTTCTAGTCATTTCGTCCTGGCGGTAAATAATTAACCCATGAGTTTTGCCCATTTTCGGTTATTTTGAACCGTGTGAATAATTTTGAGGAGGTTAAAATTCATGATTTCATGAGCACCCATGATTTATGGCCATTTTAGTCGTTTCGATATACTAGCTAATAATTACGATGAGGCAAATTTCATGATTTCAAGAAATATAACCCATAATTTTATCATTTTGACCCTTTTGAAATAATTCCCGGAGGCTAAAATTAACGATTTAGGTGAGATATAACCCACAATTGTGGCCATTTTAGTCATTTCGACTGATGACAAATAATTTTGGGAGGCTAAAATTCCATATTTTATGCGCTATAGCCCATGATTATTATCCATTTTTAGTCATTTTGACCAGCTGGCGAATAATTTTGCAAAGGTCAAAGCTGACAATTTGTGAGTTATAACTCATATTTTTTGGCCATTTTTAGATGTTTCGACCAGTTCGCAAATAATTTCGTGGATGCCAAAAATCACATATTTGAGAGTTAAAACGTACGATTTTTGGTCATTTTAAGTCGTTTCGACTTGTAGGCAAGTAATTCTATGGACGCTAAAATTCATGATTTTGTGAGCTATAACCCATGATGTTTTGCCATTTTAGTCGTTTTGACAATTTGCAAATAATTTCATGAAGGCCCAAATTCATAATTTCATGAGCAATAATCCCCGATTTATAGCCATTTTTATTCGTTTTGACTTGCTGGCAAAGAATTCCGCAGAGGCTAAAATTTACAATTCGAGAGCTATAACCCCTGAATTTTAGCTCTTTTTAGTCATTTTGACGAGTTACCAAATAATTTTGCAAAGACCAAAATTCATGATTTTGCAAGCGATAGCCCATAATTTTTAGCCATTTTTTACTTATTTTGATATGTTGGCAAATAATTCCCAAGAGGCTAAAATTAACGACTTTGTGAGCTATAATCCACGTTTATTCCCCATTTTTAATCGATTCGACATGTTGGAAAATAATTTTTGAGTGAACAAAATTAATGATTTCATGAGCTATACCAAATGGTTTTTGGCCATTTTCTGTTCATTCAACCGGTTGGCAAATAGTTTCAGAGAGCCCAAAATTCATGATTTCATGAGATATAGCCAACAATCTTTGGCCATTTTTAGTCCTTTTGACCCGTTGGCAAATAAATCCCTGGTGGTCAAATTAAGGATTTTGTGAGCTATAACCTACAATTTATGGTCATTTTTGGTCATTTCATCCTGTCGGCAAATCATTCCAGGGATACCACTATTCACGATTTTGTGAGCTATAACCCACAGTTTTTGGCCATTTTTAATTGCTTTGACAAGTTGGAAAATAATTTTACAAGTGCTAAAATTTAAGATTTCGTGAGCTATAACCCATAATTTTTAGTCATTTTTAGTTATTTCGACCAGTTATCAAATAATTCCGTGAAGGCTATAATTCACGATTTCGCGAGCTATAACCCATGATTTTTGACCATTTTCAGTCATTTTGACCTGATGACAAATAATTTTGCGGAGGGCAAAAGTTATAATTTCATGAGCTATAATCCATAATTTATGGCCATTTTGTCATTTGGACCTGTTGGAAAAGAATTCCATGGAGAACAAAATTCACGATTTCGTGAGCTATAACCCATGATTTTTGACCGTTTTTAGTCATTTTGAACTGTCGGCAAATAATTTTGAGGAGCCAAAATTCTTGATTTTGTGAGCTATAACCCACAATAAATGGCCATTTTTAGTCGCTTCGAGCTGCTGGCAAATAACTCTGAGGCTAAAATTCATGATTTTATGAGATATAACTCATGATTTTTGGCCATTTTTAGTCATTTTGATCCCTGGGCACATAGGCCAAAATCTACAATTTCATGAGCTATAACCCATAATTTTTATTTTTAGTTGTTTCGACCTGGTGGCAAATAATTCCGTGGAGGCCAAACGTCACGATTTCGTGAGTTATAACCAATGATTTTTGCCTATTTTTTTATCGTTTTGACTCTCTGGCAAATAATTTCGTTTAAGCTAAATTTCTTAATTTTATGAGCTATAACCTATGATTTTTTACCACTTTTAGACGTTTCTACCTCCTGGCAAAAAATTTTGCGGAGGTCAAAATTTGCGATTTCTGAGCTATAACTCACGATTTTTGGCCATTTCTAGTATTTCGACCAATTGGTAAATAATTCCATGGAGACCAAAAATTACGATTTTGTGAGCTATAACCAACGATTTTTGGCCATTTTTAGTCCTTTCGAACAGTTGGCAAATAATTTTGTAAAATTCAAAATTCATGATTTCATGAGTTATAACCCACGATTTTTTGGCAAATTTTCAGTTATTTAGTACTGTTGGCAAATAATTCCGCAGAGGCTAAAACTCATGATTTCATAAGCCATAACTAATGACTTTTTATAATTTTTAGTCATTTTGACCCACTGGCAAATAATTCCCCAGATTCCAAATTTCACGATTTTGTTGGCAATAACCAAAATTTTTTGATCATTTTTAGTCATTTCGACCAGTTGACAAATAATTTTACAATAGACAAAATTCACAATTTCGTTAGCTATAGCCCACAATTTTTGGCCATTTTTAGTTATTTCGACATGCTGGTAAATAATTTAACAAAGGCCAAAATTCACGATTTCGTGAGCTATAACTCATAATTTTTGGCAAGTTTCAGTAATTTTGAACCGTCAAGAAATAATTTTGAGGAGGCCAAAATTCCTGATTTCGTGAGCTATATAACCAATAATTTAAGGCCATTTTCAGTCACTTCGACTTGCAAGCAAACAATTCTTAGGGGGCTAAAATTCATGATTTCATGAGATATAACCCACAAATTTTGGCTATTTTTAGTCATTTTGGTCATTTGGCACCAGGGGATAAAATTAATGATTTCGTGAGCTACAACCCATAATTTATGGCCATTTTTAGTTGTTTCGACTCGCTAGCAAATAATTCTAGTGAGGCCAAATTTTAAGATTTCGTGAGCTATAACCCATGATCTTTGACCATTTTTAGTCATCTTGACCAGTTGGCAAATAATTTTGTAAATGTCAAAACTCATGACTTTGTGAGTTTTAACCCATAATTTTTTGTCATTTTTAGCTACTTCGACCGGTTGGCCAATAATTTTGCAAAGGCCAAAATTCATGATTTCGTTAGCCGTAGCCCAAGATTTTTAGCTATTTTTAGTCGTTTTGACCCGTTGACAAATAATTCCTCGGAGGCCAAAATTCACGATTTCGTGAGCTATAACCCTCAAATTTTGGCTATTTTTAGTTGTTTCAACCTGTTGACAACTAATTTCGCAGAGGCCAAAAATCATGATTTTGTAAGCTATAACCCATAGTTTTTGGCCATTTTTACTCATTTTGACCAGTTGGCAAAAAATTTTACAAAGGCCAAAATTCATGATTTCGTGAGCTATAACCCATAATTTTTGGCTATTTTTAGTCATTTTGACCCATTGGTAAATAATTTTCTGGAGACCAAAATTCCTGAATTCGTGGGCTATAAACCCACGATTTTTGGTTAGTTTTGGTCGTTTCGACCAGTTGATAAATAATTTTCCAAAGGCCAAAATTTACGATTTCGTTAGCAATAGCCCATGATTTTTTTTTTATTTTTTGTTATTTCTACCTGTTGGCAAATAATTTAATAGAGGCTAAAATTCACAATTTCGTGAGGTATAACCCATTATTTTCTCCCATTTTTAGTCATTTTGACCAGTTGAAAAATAATTTTACAAAGGCTAAAATTCATGATATCATGAGCTATAACCCACAATTTGTTGTCATTTTTAGTTCTTTCGACCAATCGTCAAATAATTTTGTGAAGGCTAAAATTCACGATTTCATGTGCTATAACCCATGATGTTTTCACATTTTTAGTTGTTTTGACCAGTTGGCAAATAATTTTACAAAGGCTAAAATTCATGATATCATGAGCTATAACCCACAATTTGTTGTCATTTTTAGTTCTTTCGACCAATCGTCAAATAATTTTGTGAAGGCTAAAATTCACGATTTCATGTGCTATAACCCATGATGTTTTCACATTTTTAGTTGTTTTGACCCAGCAGCAAATTATTTTGCAGATGCCAAAAGTCATAATTTCATGAGCTATAATCCACGATTTATGGCCATATTTAGTCGTTTCCACTCACTAGCAAAGAATTCTGCGGAGGCCAAAATTCATGATTTCATAATCTGTAACCCACGATTTTGGCCATTTGATTAGTTGGCAAATAATTTTGCAAATACCAAAATTCACTATTTATAACCCATGATATTTGGCCATTTTCAATCGTTTTGACCCGGTGGTAAATAATTTGGTGGAGGTAAAAATTCATGATTTCATGAGCTATAACCCATGATTTATGGCCATTTTTAGTCCTTTCAACATGTTGATAAAGAATTCTACAAAGTTCAAATTCACGATTTTGTGAATTATTACCCATGATTTTTGCCCATTTTTAGTCATGTTGACTAGTTGGCAAATATTTTTGCAAAGGCCAAAATTCGATATTTCGTGAGTTAGGAGCTATGATTTGTACCGATTTTTAGTTGTTTTAACTAGTTGGCAAATAATTCTGTGGGGGCTAAAATTCACGATTTCGTGGGCTTCACAATTTTTGGCTATTTGTAGTCATTTTCATCTGTTGGTAAATAATTCTTGGGAAAAGAATTCATGATTTCATGAGCTATAACCCACAATATTTGGCCATTTTTAGTAGTTTTAATGATTTGGCAAATAATTCTGCAGAGGCTAAAAGTCTAGATTTCATTAGCTATAACCCACAATTTTTGGCCATTTTAGTCGTTTTGACCGGTGGTAAATAATTTTGAGGAGGCCAAAATTCAAGATTTTGTGAGCTATAACTCACGATTTATAGCCGATTTTAGTCGTTCGACCTGGCGGCAAATAATTACGATGATGCTAAAACTCATGATTTCATAAGGTATAACCCGATTTTTTACCATGTTTAGTCATTTTGATCCTTAGGCAAATAATTCCCTAAAGACCAAAATTAATGACATTGTGAGCTATAACCCACGATTTACGACTATTTTTAGTCAACTTAACTTGCTAGCAAATAATTTTGGGAGATCAAAATTCAAGATTTTGTGAGCAATAATTCATGATTATTGGCCATTTTAGTCGTTTTGACCGGTTGGCAAATAATTCGTCGGAGGCCAAAATTCACGATTTCGTGAGCTATAACCCTCAAATTTTGGCTATTTTTAGTTGTTTTAACTAGTTGGCAAATAATTTCATGGAGGCTAAAATTCATGATTTTGTAAGCTATAACCCATAGTTTTTGGCCATTTTACTCATTTTGACCGGTTGAAAAATAATTTTACAAAGGCCAAAATTCATGATTTTGTAGCTATAACCCATAATTTTTGGCTATTTTTAGTCATTTTGACCCATTGGTAAATAATTTTGGAGACCAAAATTCACGAATTAGTGGGCTATAACCCACGATTTTTTACCATGTTTAGTCATTTTGGTCATTTTGACCCATTGGTAAATAATTTCATGGAGGCTAAAATTCACGATTTCGTGAGCTATAACCCATGATTTTTGGCTATTTTTAGTTGTTTCGACTAGTTGGTAAATTATTTCATGGAGGCTAAAATTCACAATTTCGTGAGGTATAACCCATTATTTTCTCCCATTTTTAGTCATTTTGACCGGTTGAAAAATAATTTTACAAAGGCTAAAATTCATGATATCATGAGCTATAACCCACAATTTGTTGTCATTTTAGTTCTTTCGACCAATCGTCAAATAATTTTGTGAAGGCTAAAATTCACGATTTCATGTGCTATAACCCATGATGTTTTCACATTTTTAGTTGTTTTGACCGGTTAGCAAATAATTTTGCAAAGGCCAAAATTCAAGATTTTGTGAGCAATAATTCATGATTTCATGAGCTATAATCCACGATTTATGGCCATATTTAGTCGTTTCCACTCACTAGCAAAGAATTGCGGAGGCCAAAATTCATGATTTCATAAGGTATAACCCACGATTTTGGCCATTTGATTAGTTGGCAAATAATTTTGCAAATACCAAAATTCACTATTTATAACCCATGATATTTGGCCATTTTCAATCGTTTTGACCCGGTGGTAAATAATTTGGTGGAGGTAAAATTCATGATTTCATGAGCTATAACCCATGATTTATGGCCATTTTAGTCCTTTCAACATGTTGATAAAGAATTCTACAAAGTTCAAATTCACGATTTTGTGAATTATTACCCATGATTTTTGCCCATTTTTAGTCATGTTGACTAGTTGGCAAATATTTTTGCAAAGGCCAAAATTCATGATTTCGTGAGTTAGGAGCTATGATTTGTACCGATTTTTAGTTGTTTTAACTAGTTGGCAAATAATTTCATGGAGGCTAAAATTCACGATTTTCGTGAGCTATAACTCACGATTTTTGGCTATTTGTAGTCATTTTCATCGTTGGTAAATAATTCTTGGGAAAAGAATTCATGATTTCATGAGCTATAACCCACAATATTTGGCCATTTTTAGTAGTTTTAATGATTTGGCAAATAATTCTGCAGAGGCTAAAAGTCTAGATTTCATTAGCTATAACCCACAATTTTTTGTCATTTTTCGTCGTTTTGAACCGTCGACAAATAATTTTAAGGAGGCCAAAATTCAAGATTTTGTGAGCTATAACTCACGATTTATAGCCGATTTTAGTCGTTCGACCTGCTGGCAAATAATTCTGATGATGCTAAAACTCATGATTTCATAAGGTATAACCCACGATTTTTTTACCATGTTTAGTCATTTTGATCCTTAGGCAAATAATTCCCTAAAGACCAAAATTAATGACATTGTGAGCTATAACCCACGATTTACGACTATTTTTAGTCAACTTAACTTGCTAGCAAATAATTTTGGGGAGATCAAAATTCAAGATTTTGTGAGCAATAATTCATGATTATTGGCCATTTTTAGTCGTTTTGACCAGTTATAATCCATAATTTTTGGGCATTTTTAGTTGTTTCGACCAGTTGATAAATAATTTTGTGGATGGAAAAACCATGATTTTGAGAGTTAAAACCCATGATTCTTGGTCATTTTAAGTCGTTTCGACTTGCACGCAAATAATTCTGTGGAGGCCAAAATTCATGATTTTGTAAGCTATAACCCATGTTTTTTAGCCATTTTTAGTTGTTTCGACTAGTTGGTAAATTATTTCATGGAGGCTAAAACTCACAACTTTGTGAGCTATAATCGACGATTTTTAGCCATTTTTAGTAATTTCGACTAGTTACCATTTTTCAATTATTTCGACCTGTTGGCAAATAATTTCATGGAGGCTAAAATTCACGATTCCGTGAGATATAGCCAACAATTTTTGACTATTTTTAGTCATTTTGACCCGTTGGTAAAAAATTCCTCGTAAATCAAATTAATGATTTTGTGATCTGTAACCTATGATTTTTGTGCATTTTTAGTCGTTTCGTTTTGCTAGCAAATAATTCCGAGGAGACCAAAATTCACGATTTCGTGAACTATAACCCATGATTTTTGGCTATTTTTAGTCGTTTCGGCTTGCTGGCAAAGAATTTCGCGGAGACCAAAATTTAAGATTCCGTGAGCTATAACTCACGATTTTGGTCATTTTGACCAGTTGGCAAATAATTTTGCAAAGGACAAAATTTATAATTTCGTGTGCTGTAATCCATAATTTTTTGCCATTTTCAGTTTTCACGCGGTGGTAATTAATTTCGTGGAGGTTAAAATTCATGATTTCATGAACTATAACCCACAATTTATGGCTATTTTTAGTCTTTTTGACCTGCTGACAAAGAATTCCGTACTGTCCAAAATTAACAATTTCGTGAATTATAACCCATGATTTTGTTCCATTTTTAGTCATTTTGACTAGTTAGCAAATACTTTTGAAAAGGCCAAAATTCATGATTTCGCGAGCAATAACCCACGATTCTTAGACATTTTTAGTTGTTTTGACCAGTTAGCAAATAATTTCGTAGAGGCTAAATTCACGATTTTCGTGAGCTATAACCCATGATTTTTCAGCCATTTTCAGTCGTTGCAAATAATTTTTGGAGAACAAAATTTATGATTTCATGAGTTATAACCCACAATTTTTAGCCATTTCCCTTATTTTGACCCGTTGATAAGTAATTCTGCGAAGGCCAAATTTATTGATTTAGTGAGACATAACCAATAATTTTTGGCCATTTTTGGTCAATTTGACCCGTTGGCAAATAATTTCATGGAGGTGAAAATTAACGATTTTGTGAGCTATAAGCCACGATTTATGGCCATTTATAGTCATTGCGACCTGCTAGCAAATAATTCTTGGGAAGCCAAAATTCACGATTTCGTGAATTATAACACATGATTTTTGTCCATTTTTACTCATTTTAACCAGTTGGGAAATAATTTTGTAAATGCAAAAATTCACGATTTTGTGAGCTATAACCCACAATTTTTTACCATCTTTATTTGTTTCGAGCAATTGGTAAATAATTTCATGGATGCCAAAAATCTCGATTTTGAGAGCTATAACGCACGATGTTTTCCTACTTTTAGTCATTTCGACCTGTTGGTAAACAATTCTGCGGAGGTTAAATCTGAGGATTTCGTGAGATATAACACTCAAATTTTGGCCATTTTTAGTTGTTTTGACCGTTGGCAAATAATTTCGTGGAGGCCAAATATCATGATTTCATGAGTTATAACCCACGATTTTTGGTCATTTTAGTCGTTTCAACTACTTGGCAAATAATTTCACAAATGCCAAAATTCATAATTTGTTAGTTATAACTCACAACTTTCAGCCATTTTTAGTTATTTTGGCTAGTTGGCAAATAATTTCACAAATGCCAAAATTCATAATTTCATGAGCTACAACCCATGTTTTTTGGCCATTTTAGTCATTTTGACTAGTTAGCAAATACTTTTGAAAAGGCCAAAATTCATGATTTTGTGAGCTAACCCATGATTTTTGGCCATTTTAGTCATTTTGACTGCTAGAAAAAATAATTCTTGAGTGAACATGAATCATAATTTCATGAGCTATAACCCATGATTTTTTACCATTTTTAGTTGTCGACCTGTTGGCAAATAATTCCACGGAGGCCAAAATTCACGATTTTGTGAGATGTGGCCAACCATTTTTTTTTTCCATTTTAGTCATTTTGACCCATTGGCAAATAATTCTCGGGAGATAAAAATTAACGATATCGTGAGCTATAATCCATGATTTATGGCTATTTTTAGTTGTTTCGACCAATTGGCAAATAATTTCGTGGAGGCCAAATATCATGATTTCATGAGTTATAACCCACGATTTTTGGCTATTTTTAGTTGTTTTGACCGGTTGGCAAATAATTTTGTGGAGGCTAAGATTTATAATTTCGCGTATTATAACCCATAATTTTTGGCCATTTTTAGTCATTTTGACCTGCTAGAAAATAATTCTGTTGAGAAAAAAATTCATGATTTCGCGAGCTACAACCCACGATCTTTAGCCATTTTTTGTTGTTTCAACCAGTTAGCAAATAATTTTGCAAAGGTTAAATCTGAGGATTTCGTGAGATATAACACTCAAATTTTGGCCATTATTAGTTGTTTCGACCAATTGGCAAATAATTTTGCGAAGGCCAAAATTCCCAATTTCGTGAGCTATTACTCACCATTTTTGGCCTTTTTTAGTCGTTTCAACTACTTGGCAAATAATTTTTCAAAGGCCAAAATTCACGATTTCGTGAGCTATAACCCACAATTTATGGCTATTTTTAGTCATTTTGACCCGTTGACAAATAATTTTGTGGAGGCCAAAATTCCGCGATTTCATGAGCTATGACCCATGATTTTTGGCCATTTTAGTCATTTTGACCCATTGGCAAATAATTTTGTGGAGGCCAAAATTCCGCGATTTTGTGAGCTAACCCATGATTTATGGCTATTTTTAGTTGTTTCGACCAATTGGCAAATAATTTCGTGGAGGCCAAATATCATGATTTCATGAGTTATAACCCATGATTTTGGACACTTTTTGTCATTTCGATCCGTTATCAAGTAATTCCAGCAGAGACCAAAAATCACTATTTCGTGAGTTATAACCTACAATTTTTATGACCGTTTTTAGTCGTTTCAACTACTTGGCAAATAATTTCACGAAAATAAAATTTACGACTTCATGAGCTATAACCCACGATTTTTGGCTATTTTTAGTTGTTTTGACCCGTTGACAAATAATTTTCCAAAGGTCAAAATTCACGATTTTGTGAGCTAACCCATGATTTTCGGCCATTTATCATAGTTTGAACCGTTGGTAAATAGTTTCCCAGAGGCAAAATTCCATGATTTTGTGACCAAAAACCCATCTTTTCTAGCCATATTTAGTCATTTTGACCCGTTGGCAAATAATTTCACGGAGGCCACACTTCAAGATTTTGTATGTTATAACCAAGGGTTTTTGCCTATTTTTAGTCTTTTCGACCATTTGGAAATAATTTCGCTGAGGCTAAAATTCCTGATTTTGTGAGCTATAACCCACGATTTTTTGCCATTTTTAGTCATTTCGACCTGTTGGCAAATAACTCTGAAGAGGCCAAAAATCACAATTTCAGTGAGTTATAACCCACGATTTTTTGCCATATTTAGTCATTTCGACTAGTGGACAAATAAATTTGTACATGCCAAAATTCATGATTTTGTGAGCTATAATCCACGATATTTGGCCATTTTTAATCGTTTTGACCCGTTGGCAAATAATTCCTCGGAATAAAAAAAATCACGATTTCATGAGATATAACCCATGATTTTAGGTCATTTTAGCTGTTTTGATATGTTGGCAAATAATTTTTCAAAGGCCAAAATTCACAATTTCGTTAGCTATAGCCCATAATATTTGGCCATTTTTAGTCATTTTGACCCTTTGCAAATAATTTCCGGAGGTCAAAATTCACGATTTCATGTGCTATAACCCACAATTTTTTATCATTTTTAGTTGTTTCGACCTATTGACAAATAATTTTGTGGAGGCCAATAATCACGATTTTGTGACATATAATCCTTGATTTTTGGTCATTTTTAGTCGTTTCAACATATTGACAAATTTCATGATTTCGTGAGCGATAACCCATGATTTTTTTTCATTTTTAGACATTTTTACCCGTTGGTAAATAATTTGCCGTAGGCCAAAATTCACAAATTCGTGGGCTATAATCCCCGATTTTTATTCTTTTTTAGTCGTTTCGATCAGTTAATAAATAACTTTGCAGAGGCCAAAATTCACGATTTCATGAGCTATAACCCACGATTTTTGGCTATTTTTAGTTGTTTTGACCCGTTGACAAATAATTTTGTGGAGGCTAAGATTTATAATTTAGGTGTCTTTGTAATCCATAATTTTTGGCCATTTTAGTCATTTTGACTGCTAGAAAATAATTACGTTGAGGCCAAATATCATGATTTCATGAGCTATAACCCACGATTTTTGGCTATTTTTAGTTGTTTCAACTTTGTTAGCAAATAATTTTGCAAAGGTTAAATCGAGGATTTAGTGAGATATAACACTCAAATTTTGGCCATTATTAGTTGTTTCGACCAATTGGCAAATAATTTTGCGAAGGCCAAAATTCCCAATTTCGTGAGCTATTACTCACCATTTTTGGCCTTTTTTAGTCGTTTCAACTTTGTTAGCAAATAATTTTGTGGAGGCCAAAATTCATGATTTCATGAGCTATTGCCACAATTGTTTGCCATTTTAGTCATTTTGACCCATTGGCAAATAATTTTACGGAGGCCTAAATTCACGATTTCATGAGCTATGACCCATGATTTTTGGCCATTTTTAGTCATTTCGACCCATTGAAAAATAATTCTTTGGAGGCCAACGTACACGATTTCATGGGACCATTTCCAATAAATTCTGTGGAGGCCAAATATCATGATTTCATGAGTTATAACCCATGATTTTGGACACTTTTTGTCATTTCGATCCGTTATCAAGTAATTCCAGCAGAGACCAAAAATCACTATTTTGTGAGCTATAACCCACAATTTTTATGACCGTTTTTAGTCGTTTCAACTACTTGGCAAATAATTTCACGAAAATAAAATTTACGACTTCATGAGCTATAACCCACGATTTTTGGCTATTTTTAGTTGTTTTGACCCGTTGACAAATAATTTTCCAAAGGTCAAAATTCACGATTTTGTGAGCTAACCCATGATTTTTGGCCATTTTAGTCATTTTGACCCGTTGGCAAATAATTTCATGGAGGCTAAAATTCATGATTTTGTGACCAAAACCCATCTTTTCTAGCCATATTTAGTCATTTTGACCCGTTGGCAAATAATTTCATGGAGGCTAAAATTCACGATTTTGTGAGTTATAACCCATGATTTTTGCCCATTTTAGTCATTTTGACCCTTTGCAAATAATTTAGTGGAGGCCAAAATTCATGATTTTGTGAGCTATAACCCACGATTTTTGCCATTTTAGTCATTTCGACTGTTGGCAAATAATTTTGCAAAGGCCAAAATTCACAATTTCGTGAGCTATAACCCGATTTTTGCCATATTTAGTCATTTCGACTAGTGGACAAATAAATTTGTACATGCCAAAATTCATGATTTTGTGAGCTATAATCCACGATATTTGGCCATTTTAATCGTTTTGACCGTTGGCAAATAATTCCTCGGAATAAAAAATCCGCGATTTCATGAGATATAACCCATGATTTTAGGTCATTTTAATTTGTTTTGATATGTTGGCAAATAATTTTTCAAAGGCCAAAATTCACAATTTAGTTAGCTATAGCCCATAATATTTGGCCATTTTAGTCATTTTGACCCTTTGCAAATAATTTCGTGGAGGCCAAAATTCCGCGATTTCATGAGCTATAACCCATAATTTTTGTCAATTTTTAGTTATTTCGACTTGTTAGAAAATAATTTACTAGAGGCCAAAATTCACGATTTAGTGAGATATAACCCGTGATTTTTGGTCATTTTAGTCGTTTCAACATATTGACAAATTTCATGATTTAGTGGCGATAACCCATGATTTTTTCATTTTAGACATTTTAGTTGTTTTGACCCGTTGGCAAATAATTTTGCAAAGGCCAAAATTCACAAATTCGTGGGCTATAATCCCCGATTTTTATTCTTTTTTAGTCGTTTCGATCAGTTAATAAATAACTTTGCAGAGGCCAAAATTCATGATTTCGTTAGCTATAGCCCACGATTTTTTGTTTCCACAAGTTTGCAAATAATTCAGTGGAGGCTAAATAATTTTGCAAAGGCCAAATTTCACGATTTCGTTTTCTATAGCCCATTATTTTTGGCTATTTTTAGTTATTTTAACTCGTTGGCAAATAATTGTCCAGAGGCTAAAATTCACGATTTCATGAGCTATAACCCATAATTTTTGTCAATTTTTAGTTATTTCGAGCTGGTGGCAAATAATTTCGTGGAGGCCAAACATCACGATTTCGTGAGCTATAATCCATGAATTTTGGCAATTTCAAGTCATTTCGACCAGTTGGCAAAAAATTTTGCGAAGGCCAATTTCATAATTTTATGAGCTGTAACCCACAATTTTTGGATATTTTTAGTCATTTTGACCCATTGGTAAATAATTTCCAAGAGACTAAACTTCACGAATTCCTAGGATATAGCCCACCATTTTTGGTTATTTTTGGTCATTTCAACTAGTTAATAAATAATTTTGTAAATGCCAAAATTTGTTAGCTATAGCCCACGATTTTTGGTCATTTTTAGTTGTTTCAACCTGTTAGCAAATAATTTAGTGGAGGCCAAAATTCACGATTTTCGTGAGCTATAACCCATGATTTTCAGCCATTTTCAGTCGTTTTGAACTGTTGGCAAATAATTTCGACGAGGCTAGAATTCATGATTTCATGAGCTGTAGCCTATGATTTATGCCCATTTTTAGTTGTTTCAACCTGCTGGGAAATAATTCTGGGGAGGCCAAAATTCATGATTTCGTGTGCCAAAGCCCATGATTTTTTGCCATTTTCAGTTATTTCGACCTGTTGGCAAATAATTTTGCGTTGGCCAAAATTCACGATTTCATGAGCTATTGTCAATGGTTTCTAACCAATTTTAGTTGTTTTGATCCGTTGACAAATAATCCCCCGTAGGCCAAAATTACTGATTGCTTGAGCTATAATAACCTAAGATTTACGGCCATTTTAGTCCTTTCGACCCGCTAGCAAATATTTTTAGGAGGACAAAATTGAAGATTTTGCAAGCTATTACCCATAATTTTTGGCCATTTTTAGTTGTTTTGGCTAGTTGGCAAATAATTTTGGAAAGGCCAAAATTCACGATTTCATGAGCTATTGCCACAATTGTTTGCCATTTTTAGTTATTTCGACCAGTTTGCAAGTAAATCCACGACGGCTAAAATTCACGATTTCGTGAGATATAACCCGTGATTTTTGGTCATTTTTAGTCGTTTTGACCAGTTGGCAAATAATTTTGTAAAGGTCAAAACTCACGATTTTGTGAGTTATAACCCATAATTTTTGGCTATTTTAAGTTGCTTCGACCAGTTGACAAATAATTTTACAAAGACCATAATTCACGATTTTGTTAACCATAGCCTTTGATTTTCGGCCATTTTTAGTCCGTTTAACCCGTTGACAAATAATTCCCCGGAGGCCAAAATTCACGATTTTTTGAGCTATAACTCTCGATTTTTGGCCATTTTTAGTTGTTTCGACAAGTTGGCAAATAATTTTGCAGAGGCCAAAATCACAATTTCGTGAGCTATGACCCATGATTTTTGGCCATTTTTTTCATTTTGACCAGTTGGTAAAAAAATTTGCAAAGGCCAAAATTCATGATTTCATGAGCTATAACCCATAATTTTTGGCCATTTTTCATTTTGACCGGTTGGAAAATAATTTTGCAAAGGCTAAAATTCACGATTTCATGAGCTATAACCCATAATTTTTTACCATTTTTAGTTGTTCGACCAGTTGTCAAATAATTCCACGGAGGCTAAAATTTACGCTTTAATGCGCTATAACCCATGATGCTTTGTCATTTTTAGTCATTTTGCCCCAGCGGCAAATAATTTTGCGGAGGCAAAAACTCATAATTTCGTGAGCTATACTCCACGATTTATGGCCATTTTTAGTCGTTTCCACCTACTGGCAAAGAATTCTGCGAAGACCAAAATTCACGATTTCATGAGCTATAACCCATAAATTTTGGCCATTTTCAATCGTGTTGACCCGGTGGCAAATAATTTGGTGGAGGTTAAAATTCATGATTTCATGAGCTATAACCCATGATTTATGGTCATTTTTAGTCATTTTGACCCATTGGTAAATAATTTTGTAATGGGCAAAATTCACAATTCGTGAGCTATAACCCATGATTTTTGCCCATTTTAGTCATTTTGACAAGTTGGCAAATAATTTTGCAGAGGCCAAAATCACAATTTCGTGAGCTATGACCCATGATTTTTGGCCATTTTTTTCATTTTGACCAGTTGGTAAAAAAATTTGCAAAGGCCAAAATTCATGATTTCGTGAGCTATGACCCATAATTTTTAGTCATTTTGAACCATTAGTAAATAATTTCTCGGAGACCAAAATTCATGAATTTGTGGGCTAGCCTACGATTTTTGGTTATATTTTGTCGTTTCGCCCAGTTGATAAATAATTTTGCAAAGGCTAAAATTTACGATTTCGTTAACTATAGCGCATAATTTTTGGTCATTTTTAGTTATTTCGACTTGTTAGAAAATAATTTACTAGAGGCCAAAATTCACACTTTCATGAGGTATAACCCATTATTTTCTCCCAATTTCAGTCATTTTGACCAGTTGGAAAATAATTTTGCAAAGGCTAAAATTCACGATTTCATGAGCTATAACCCATAATTTTTTACCATTTTTAGTTGTTCGACCAGTTGTCAAATAATTCCACGGAGGCTAAAATTTACGCTTTAATGCGCTATAACCCATGATGCTTTGTCATTTTAGTCATTTTGACCGGTTGGAAAATAATTTTGCGGAGGCAAAAACTCATAATTTCGTGAGCTATACTCCACGATTTATGGCCATTTTTAGTCGTTTCCACCTACTGGCAAAGAATTCTGCGAAGACCAAAATTCACGATTTCATGAGCTATAACCCATAAATTTTGGCCATTTTCAATCGTGTTGACCCGGTGGCAAATAATTTGGTGGAGGTTAAAATTCATGATTTCATGAGCTATAACCCATGATTTATGGTCATTTTTAGTCATTTGACCTGCTGGTAAAGAATTCGACAGAATAAAAAATTTACAATTTTGTGAACTATTACCCATGATTTTTGCCCATTTTTAGTCATTTTGACAAGTTGGCAAATAATTTTGCAAAGGCCATAATTCATGATTTTGTGAGGTATAACCCATGATTTTTAGCCATTTTTAATTATTTTAAGCAGTTCACAAATAATTCTGTGGAGGCTAAAATTCACGATTTTGTGGGCTACAAATCCCGATTTTTGGCCATTTTTAGTCGTTTTCACCTGCTGGCAATAATTTTTCGGAGAACAAAATTCATGATTTCATAAGTTATAACCCACGATTTTTAGCCATTTTTAATAGTTTCAACGATTTGGCAAATAATTTTGCAAAGGCTAAAACTTTGAATTTCGTGAGCTATAACCCATGATTTATAGCCAGTTTTAGTCGCTTCGACCTGCTGGCAAATAATTCTGATGAGGCTAAAACTCATGATTCATGAGATATAACACATGATTTTTTGCCATGTTTACTCATTTTGATCGTTTAGCAAATAATTCCCTGAAGGCCAAAATTAACGATATTGTGAGCTATAACCCATGATTTATAGTCATTTTTAGTCATTTCGACTTGCTAGCAAATAATTCTGGGGAGGCCAAAATTCAAGATTTCGTGAGCAATAACCTATGATTTTTTGCCATTTTTAGTTGTTTTGACCAATAATAATCCATAATTTTTTGGCAATTTTAGTAATTTCGACCAGTTGGTAAATAATTTTGTGGATGGAAAAATCACGATTTTGAGAGTTAAAACCCATGATTCTTGGTCATTTTAAGTCGTTTCAACTTGTATGCAAATAATTTCGCGGAGTCTAAAATTCATGATATCATGAGCTATAATCCAAAACTTTTCGCCATTTCAATCGTTTTGACCCGGTGTTAAATAATTTCGTGGAGACCAAAACTCAGGATTTTCGTGAGCTATAATCCATAATTTATGACCATTTTTATTCATTTTGACCTACTAGCAAAGAATTCTCCAGAGGCTAAAATTTATGATTCGTGTGCTATAACCCACGGTTTTTGGCTATTTTTAGTGATTCTGACCAGTTGGCAAGTAATTTTACAAAGGCTAAAATTCATAATTTCGTAAGCTATAACGCATGATTTTTAGCCATTTTTAGTTGTTTTGACTAGCTAGAAAATTATTGCGCGGAGGCTAAAATTCACGATTTTGTGAGTTATAACTCACAATTTTTAGCCATATTTAGTTGTTTCGACTAGTTGCCATTTTTCAATTATTTCGACCTGTTGGCAAATAATTTCATGGAGGCCAAAATTCATGATTTCGTGAGATATAACCAATAATTTTTTACCATTTTTAGTCAATTTGACCCATTGGCAAATAATTTCTCCTAGGTCAAATTAACGATTTCGTGACCTATAACCCACGATTTATGGTCATTTTTAGTCATTTTGTTATACTGGCAAATAATTCCAGGAGATCAAAATTCACGATTTTGTGAGCTATAACTCATGATGTTTGGCCATTTTTAGTCGTTTTGACGCAGTTGCTAATAATTTTGTGGAGGCCAAAAGTCATTATTTCATATGCTATAATCCACAACTTGTAGCTATTTTTAGTCATTTCGACTTGTTGGCAAAGAATTCCGCGGAGGCTAAAATTCAAGATTTTGTGAGGCTCACGATTTGGGCCATTTTGACCAGATGACAAATAATTTTGTAATGGGCAAAATTCACAATTTCGTGAGCTATAATCCATAATTTATGACCATTTTATTCATTTTGACCTACTAGCAAAGAATTCTCGGAGGCTAAAATTTATGATTAGGTGTGCTATAACCCACGGTTTTGGCTATTTTTAGTCATTTTGACCCATTGGCAAATAATTTTACAAAGGCTAAAATTCATAATTTAAGTAGCTATAGCATGATTTTTAGCCATTTTAGTTGTTTTGACTAGCTAGAAAATTATTGCGGAGGCTAAAATTCCGCGATTTTGTGAGTTATAACTCACAATTTTTAGCCATATTTAGTTGTTTCGACTAGTTGCCATTTTTCAATTATTTCGACTTGTTGGCAAATAATTTCATGGAGGCCAAAATTCATGATTTAGTGAGATATAACCAATAATTTTTACCATTTTAGTCAATTTGACCCATTGGCAAATAATTTCTCCTAGGTCAAATTAACGATTTAAGTGACCTATAACCCACGATTTATGGTCATTTTTAGTCATTTTGTTATCTTGGCAAATAATTCGGAGATCAAAATTCCGCGATTTTGTGAGCTATAACTCATGATGTTTGGCCATTTTAGTCATTTTGACCCATTGGCAAATAATTTTGCAAAGGCCAAAATTCACAATTTTATGAGCTATAACCCATAATTTATGGCCATTTTAGTCATTTTGACCAATTGGCAAATAATTCTTGGGAAGCCAAAATTCACGATTTCGTGAGCTATAACCCATGATTTTTGGCCATTTTAGTCATTTTGACCAGATGACAAATAATTTTGTAATGGGCAAAATTCACAATTTCGTGAGCTATAACCCACGATCTTTGGCTATTTCCAATCATTTTCACCCGGTGGCAAATAATTCCTTGAGGTCAAACTTCATCATGACCTATAACCCATAATTTATGGTCATTTTAGTCGTTTCGACCTGCTGGCAAAGAATTTCGCACAGTCCAAAATTCATGATTTTGTAAACTATAACCCATGATTTTTGCCCATTTTTAGTCATTTTAACTAGTTAGCAAATACTTTGGCAAAGGCGAAAATTCATGATTTCGTGAGCAATAACCCACGATTTTTAGACATTTTTAGTTGTTTTGGCCAGTTAGCAAATAACCCCGCGGAGGCTAATTTCACGATTTTGTGTGCTATAACCCATGATTTTTGGCTATTTTTAGTCGTTTCGACATGCTGGCAAATAATTCTTGGGAGAATAAATATTATGATTTCATGAGCTATAACCCATATTTTTTTAGCCATTTTCCGTTATTTTGACCTGTTAGTAAGTAATTCTGCGGAGGCCAAAATTCTTGATTTGGTGAGATATAGCCAACAATTTTTGGTCATTTTTAGTCATTTTGACCCGCTGGCAAATAATTTCCTAGAGGTGAAAATTAATTTCGTGAGCTATAAGCCACGATTTATGGCCATTTGTAGTCGTTGCGACCTGCTAACAAATAATTCTTGGGAAGCCAAAATTCACGATTTTGTGAGTTATAACTCACAATTTTTAGCCATTTTAGTCATTTTGACCCATTGGCAAATAATTTTGCAAAGGCCAAAATTCACGATTTCGTGAGCTATAACCCATGATTTTTAGCCATTTTAGTTGTTTCGACCGGTTGGCAAATAATTAGTGAAGGCTAAATTTCACGCTTTTGTGTGCTATAACCCATGATTTTTGGCTATTTTTAGTCGTTTCGACCTGCTGACAAATAATTCTTGGGAGAATAAAATTTATGATTTTATGAGCTATAACCCATATTTTTTTAGCCATTTTAGTTGTTTTGACTTGTTGGCAAATAATTACATGGAGGCTAAAATTCATGATTTAAGTGAGCTATAACCCACAATTTTTGGTCATTTTTAGTCATTTTGACACGGTGGCAAATAATTTCCTAGAGGTGAAAATTAATTTAAGTGAGCTATAAGCCACGATTTATGGCCATTTTAGTTGTTTTGACCAATTGCCAAATAATTTTGCAAAGGCCAAAATTCACGATTTCGTAAGTCATAACCCATGATTTTTGGCCATTTTTACTCGTTTTGACCAGTTGGGAAATAATTTTGTAAATGCCAAAATTCACTATTTTGTGAGCTATAACCCACAATTTATGGCCATTTTAGTCATTTTGACCCATTGGCAAATAATTTCATGGAGGCTAAAATTCACGATTTTGTGAGCTATAACCCATGATTTTTGGCCATTTTAGTCATTTTGACTCATTTGCAAATAATTTCGTGGAGGCTAAAATTCATGATTTCATAAGCCACAACCCAAGTTTTTTGGACATTTTCAGACATTTTGGCCCAGTAACAAATCATTTAGTGGAGGTCAAAATTCATGATTTCCTAAGCTATAATCCGCAATTTATGGCCATTTTAGTCATTTTGACCCATTGGCAAATAATATCATGGAGGCAAAAATTCACGATTTCAAGAGCTATAACCCACAATTTTTGGTCATTTTTAGTCATTTTGACATATTGACAAATAATTTAGCGGAGGCCAAAATTCACAATTTTATGAGCTACAACCCATGCTTTTTAGCCATTTTTAGTTGTTTCGACTAATTCCGCGAAGGTTAAAATTCATGATTTCGTGAGCTATAACCTATGATTTTTGGCCATTTTTAGTCATATCGACCTGCTAGAAAAAATTTCTTGAGAGAGCAAAATTCATAATTTATGAGCTATAACCCACGATTTTTGTCCATTTTCAGTTGTTTCGACTTGTTGGCAAATAATTCCTCGGAGGTAAAAATTAACAATTTCATGACCTATAGCCAACGATTTATGGCCATTTTTAGTTGTTTCGACCAGTTGGCAAATAATTCCGTGAAGGCTAAATTTCACGCTTTTGTGAGCTATAACCCATGATTTTTAGCCATTTTTAGTCATTTTGTTCTGCTGGCAAATAATTCCGGGGAGACCAAAATTTAAGATTTTGTGAACTATAACCCATGATGTTTGGCCATTTTTAGTCATTTTGACTCATTTGCAAATAATTTTGCGGATGCCAAAAGTCACGATTTTGTGAGCTGTAACACATAATTTTTGGCCATTATTAGTCATTTTGACCTATTGGCAGATAATTCTGCGGAGCCTAAAATTCATTATTTCGTGAGCTATAACCCAAGAGTTTTGGCTATTTTCAGTCATTTTGACCTGGTGGCAAATAATTACATGGAGGCTAAAATTCAGGATTTCGTGAGCTATAATCCATAATTTTTAGCCCTTTTTAGTCTTTTCGACAAACGGGCAAATAATTCAGTGGTGGCCGAAATTCACAATTCGTAAGCTATAGCCCACAATTTTTGGCTATTTTTTGTCATTTTGACCAATTGCCAAATAATTTTGCAAAGGCCAAATTTCATGATTTCATGAGCTTTAACCCACAATTTTTGGTCATTTTTAGTTATTTTGGCTAGTTGGCAAATAATTTCACAAATGCCAAAATTCATAATTTCATGAGCTATAACCCATGATTTTTGGCCATTTTTAGTCATTTTGACCCATTGGCAAATAATTTCATGGAGGCTAAAATTCATGATTTCGTGAGCTATAACCCACAATTTATGGCCATTTTTAGTCATTTTGACCCATTGTCAAATAATTCCTTAGAGGTGAAAATTAACGATTTTGTGAGCTATAACCCATGATTTTTGGCCATTTTTAGTCATTTTGACCCATTGGCAAATAATTTCATGGAGGCTAAAATTCACGATTTTGTGAGCTATAACCCATGATTTTTACCATTTTAGTCATTTTGACCCATTGGCAAATAATTTCATGGAGGCTAAAATTCACGATTTCGTGAGCTATAACCCATAATTTTGGCCATTTTTAGTCATTTTGACCCATTGGCAAATAATTTCATGGAGGCTAAAATTCACGATTTTGTGAGCTATAACCCATGATTTTTGGCTATTTTTTGTCATTTTGACCAATTGCCAAATAATTTTGCAAAGGCCAAATTTCATGATTTCATGAGCTTTAACCCACAATTTTTGGTCATTTTTAGTCGTTTCGACCTGCTGACAAATAATTCTTGGGAGAATAAAATTTATGATTTTATGAGCTATAACCCATGATTCATGGCCATTTTCAGTTGTTTTGACCTGTTAGCAAATAATTTCGCAGAGGCCAAAATTCACATGTTTGTGAGATATAACCAATCATTTTTTGTCATTATTAGTCATTTTGACCCATTGTCAAATAATTCCTTAGAGGTGAAAATTAACGATATCATAAGGTATAACCCACAATTTATGGCCATTTTTAGTCGTTTTGGCCTGCTAGTAAATAATTATGGGGAGGCCAAATTTCACGATTCCATGAGCTATAACACACAATTCTTAGCACATTTCAGTTATTTCTACTGTAGGGTCGAAAAAATATTTATTGATTGAATGAATGGGTTTACAATCAAATTCTCTCGATTACAGAGGAAGAGAAAATTGATTCGACTTCTCTTTTAAGGTGGGTTCTCGGTAGCGGTGGGATGCTTCACTCAATGCTCGCGTTGAGATTGCTTCCGTTGGCGATCGAGCGAGTTGCGATGATCTTGAGATTGGCGATGAAGAGCTCGATCTCTCGATGCGCAAGTGTTGATCTCAAAAATTCCAAAGCCCCGCCTAATGGCTACTCACCGCCATTTATAGGGCTTTTAGCATGTAGCGGCATGCGGAAGCGTGGAAGCGTGGGTTAGCGATGTGGGCGTGGGCATAGCGATGCCCGACTTCGGTCAACGTGGGCTGTCGTAGCCGCCGTGGCCGTTGGCTTTCTTTGTTATGGCGAGCTTGAGCCGTTAGATGGCGAGCTTAGCTCTTCATTGGTTGGTGAACCTTGATTGAATGGCGAAGTTAGCTACTTGGGTGAACCGGTTTGATAACGAGCCCCATTGCGTGGCGAACCTCGGTTTGGATGCATTTATGCATTTTGGTTTGACAAGCTTCACCGGGTGGCGAATCTCGGTGAATGAAGAGTTTCTTTGCTTGGCGAACCTCGACTAAATGGAGAGCTTCACGCTTGGCGAACCTCGATGCGAATGAAGGGCTTCGCTACTTGGCGAACCTCGACTAAATGGAGAGCTTCACGCTTGGCGAACCTCGACTAAATGGAAACTTATTTGCTATGGCGAACCTCGACTAAATGGAAACTTATTTGCTTGGCGAACCTCGACTAAATGGAGAGCTTCACGCTATAGGCTAACCTCGACTAAATGGAGAGCTTCACGCTTGGCGAACCTCGACTAAATGGAGAGCTTCACGCTATAGGCTAACCTCGACTAAATGGAAACTTATTTGCTATAAGCGAACCGGCTTGGGTGCCTAGCTTCCATGTTGTGGACGAACCTCGCTTGAGAGTTGGGATTCATTGCAGTGGGCGAGCCTCGGTTAGATGGAGAGCTTCGCTACTGTAGGCGAACCTCGTATGAAAGTCGAGCTTCGCTAAATGGGCGAACCTCGCCTTAAGATTAAAGTCAAGTTTCAAGACGAATGTCGAACTTCGCTCCTCTTGTGAACCTCGGATGCAAGTGAAAATCACTGTTGTGGGCGAACTTCGTCAGACCACTGTTGTAGGCGAGCCTCGGCAGACCACTGTTGTAGGCGAACCTCGTCAGACCACTGTTGTAGGCGAACCTCGTCAAACCACTGTTGTGGGCGAACCTCGTCAAACCTCTGTTGTGGGCGAACCTCGTCAAACCTCTGTTGTGGGCGAACCTCGTCAAACCTCTGTTGTGGGCGAACCTCGTGTTGAGATCGAACTCCGCTCCACGTGCGAACCTCGTATTGAGGTCGAGTCTCGCCTCTTGAGCAAGTCTCGCTTTGAAGCTTGCACTGGTCTATCCTCGGTTTAATATCGAGATTCGCTGCTGTAGGTGAACCTCGGTTGAGTGAAGAGCTTAGCTACTTGGCGAACCTCGATGCGAATGAAGGGCTTCGCTACTTGGCGAACCTCGGTTGAGTGAAGAGCTTAGCTACTTGGCGAACCTCGGTTGAATGTCGAGCCTCATTGCCGAGGCGAACCTCCTCTTTTAATGGGGAGCCTCGCGACTTTGTGACCTTCCTCATATGCTACGAAGAGCGGGTCGTAACTTTCAAACCGTATGTCGGAATTGGACGAATTATATATGAAAATCGACTATCTCGGCGAGGCGAGCCAACCAAACCTACGGGTTCGGTTTACTCGGTCATTTGCCAAATTCCTTCGGTTTGGGAGATATCGACACTTTTGTCTATTTTGTAAAGTCAAGCATTGAGTAAACTTAACCTTTAGGCGGGCTGTCTTTCCTCAGTGGGCTGACTCAACTCAGATGGACCCTTAAGCTCTTTTGCTCATTCGGATTCGCTGCTTGAGGATTAAGGCAATTTTATTGCCTACAAAACCCTCAAAGTTTTCGGACACGAATGTGGTTGAATGGATGCGGAACACTTTGGATATGAAGACTTGCAACATGGTGCGCCGTGCGGGCGGGCGAGGAACCTTCTAACGAACTTCGGTAAAGTTGAATTTTTCACTTTCATGACTAATGATGGCCCTCTAGGATTTTTAGCAAACCCCGACTATCAGCGGACTTGGTATGTCTTTACCAACTGCCGTTTGAGTTGGACTAGCCATACTTTTCCCCTCAGTATGGTGAGTTTTCGAGGAGTTTCTTTTAGGCTTAATGCTAAAATCTCCCCTCTATCCTTAGCCGTTCAAGGCGTTGGATTAAAAGATAGGGGCAAATTGCCTGGTAGGTCATTATTAGGAATGAAATCATGTGGGGATGATCGAATCGTTCAGTGACATAAAAGTATAACGATCGTGATCAAAAATCAATCAAGTTGTTCAGTGACGTGAGAGTATAACAACAGTGATTACGAACAAAATCATTTAGAGGAATGACCTTGTGGGAGTAGTCAAGTCGTTCAGTGACATAGGAGTATAACGACTATGGTTGAAATATAGGCACATCGCATGGTAGGCCGCTATTCGGTGAGGGAGCTGATAGGGGTATATCGCTTGGTTAACCACTATCTAACATAAAGTCACTCGGACAAGTGGCGATATGGAAATGATCAGTGGTTGATGACATAGAAGTGTAACGGCTGTGATGAAAACAATCAAGTTGTTGATGACATAGAAGTATAACAACTATGATAGGGTAGTAGATATCGTTTGTGGTAATTTGACAAGCGGCACAACACTTGGTAGGCCACTACCAAATGACAATGTGGAATTGATCAAATCGTTCGGTGACGGAGTATGGCGACATATGACCAAGAAGAATCTAGTTGTTCATTAACTTCGGAAGTATAACAAGCGTGATGAATAGGGGTATGATGACTTGATTGGACAACGTCATTTGCGGGAATAGCGGTGCGGACTATCGAGGTGATTGTTAACATAGCGGTTATGTGGGCCGCCATCACGTTGACAAGGATTGGAAGAGGAGTTTGTCAAAGGTGATTGTTAACCCGACAAGAATTTGTTGCGATTGGGGCAACTTTGAGGACTCACCATCCCATTGAAGAGGATTAGTAAGTTAATTTGCCAGAGGTAAAATGTTAACATGACAAGATTGTTGCGACGGAGCGACTTTGAGGACTTACCATCCCATTGAAGAGGATTGGTAAGTTGATTTGTCAGAGGTGTAATATTAACATGACAGTGGGAGTGGTCCCGTCATCCTATTTGAGAGGATTGACGGAGGAAATCTTGAGGGAATTATCGGAGGTGATTGTTAACATGATAATTTTGGGAACCCACCATCCTATTGCCGAGGATTGGCGGAGGAATTTAGAGAAAATTAGTTATCGGTGATTGTTAACATGACAACTTAGTAGGAGTTTGAAAGACTACGGGTAGTACTTCTTTAAAATTTACCGTCGGATCTTTGGTCCTCTGGCGATTGATGCATATAAGCATCAACGATCATCTTTGGCGATTGTAGCCAAGTCTTCACGGTCGGTCCCATAGCTTGGTTCGCGTTGGCGAGCTTCGGCGAATGCCATTAGGGGTTTACTTGAAAAGAGTTTTGATGAGGCGGTCGCCACTACCAAGGTATCTTGGTAGTCATCGCCTCGAAATAGCTCTTCAACCTCCATGCAGCGGAGCGCTCGACTTGTTCTCCTTGGCGGGTTAAGTCTTTCCCGCGAGCGAGCTCGGCAGCACCATATTAGGCGAATGTTGATGGAGATTATTAGACACATCTCGATGAGAGTGGCCTCGGAAATCGATCGACGCCTTGTCGGTTCTGAATCTCTTGACAAAGTTGCTTCTGATTCTTTCTTCCTCTGCTTTCACATTGCGGGGTTGCCATAGATACTCTGTGTCATCGTCGAAGAATCGGCCATGAAAAGCTTTTCCAAATCTCTCCAGAGTGAATGGAACCGGGCTCCAACCTCAGGAACCACTCGAAAGCAACTCCCTTAAGAGTGCTAATGAACAATCGGTCATGATAGGATCATTACATTATATGCCCGGTTGTGCACGGAAATAATAAACATGTTGTGATGGAGAGCTTTTCCATCAAAGCGCACTAGATTGAGTGGCTTGAATTTTGGCGGATATGGGACATCATCCCATTCCGCAGGGTATGGTCTAGTTACCCCCAGCTCCTTAAAACGCCTTTGGAGCTTGAGGGCATCAAGCTGCTTTTGGAAATCATGTAACTTATGATCTCGCTCTTTTATCGTGGGCTCGACTCGCCTCGAGATGACCCGAGTGGACATCCGATCTCCTTCATAGCCTTCATGCTTTGATTTGGAACCTCCCTCGTCTACTTTCTTCTTGAAGCGAGCTTCTCCATCATTACTTCTAAGCGTCTGATAGACTCTTGTTGAGAAACAATAAGAGCTTGTTGCTCTTCGATCTTCTTTGCCATCTCTTCCTCTTTATCGACCATGAGGGCCGGCTTGATCACTTATATCGGTGTTTGAAGGTTGAGATGCGGCCATGCGAGTTCTCGGATTCTTCACGGGTACCCCGGCCAATTGGCTATAGTCAAGCGGGATTGCGCTCGTGCTTGTAGGCATCAAAATTCTTTGAAGAACCTCAAATATGACTAAATCATGAGAAGATCGAAGGACAGCGTCGTCGAAATCTCAAGAAGCCCAACGGGGAAGATTGTGTCTGCTTCTGATCGCGAGAACACTTTTGTGTCTTCGCCACTAGCGAGACACTTTGATGTGTCTGCATGGCGAACACTTCGTGTGTGCCACCAGCGGCGGGAACACCTTGATGTGTCTCGCTATTAGCGAACACTTACTTGTGCCTCGCCAAATCACGAGACACCGAATACTTAAAGCGAGCTCTTGAAGGGTCTAAATCAATCTTTGGTGGGGCCCACTTGACTTTATTGTGAGGCGTTCGGTGCTTTAATGTCGCGGTTACCGCGGCGAAGATGCCCACTAGGCGTGATTCTAGAGCATTTAATCGTGCCTAAAAGCGAGGAAAATCGTTACGGCGGTGGAGGGATGACAACGCCTCGCCCGATCGGCGAGGCGACCCATCTTACCTGCGCGCCCGTGAGCAACCTACTACCTCGCCGGTTAGCGGCGGCTTGGCGGCGGCATTTCGAGCTGCCGGCTTAGCTTCTAAATTTCTGCACTTATGACACTTATGTTTTGAAGAGACGCGTTTCCCAAAGACTATAAATACCCTCCTCGTCCACTTGGGCGGGGGTGCGACTATCGAAGAGGGTCAGATCCAAGCTTCGGAGTTCAAGAACACGATCCACCGCGGAGATTCCTCGAGTTTAAGCCTTGACTTATTCTTGAGAAGAGTAGATATCTTACCTTGCTAAGATATTTCTTTGAAGTTCTTGTTTCCTTTGCGAAGCATCAACTAAACCCGTCGATTCGGCGATCATTTTCGGTGGTCCACGGATTCGCATCGACGCAGGCAAAGTCCACAAAAATAAAGAGATCTACACTTGTAGCGTCTTTTGTTGAGTTTGTGAGAGAGTTATTTAATTTTCATTGTAGCGAGAACCAAAAGTGTAATTTTCTCTAGTTTTACAAATGGAACCAACTTTTCGACTCAAACACGATGGCGACCACGGTGGTGTAGAGTCGAAAAAGTTTTGTTTGATTGACTTTGAGAAAAGATTACAATCACACTCTCGATTCTGAGGAGGAAGAGGAGGTTGATTTGACTCCTCTTTGTATGGGTTCTTGGTGGCGAAGAAGGCTTCACTCAATGCTCCGTAGAGATCCGCTTTGGTTGTGATCGGCACAAGGTTGTTGATGATTGATGAAGAACTCAATCTCTCTTGGCGCAAGTCTTTGAGTTTTCCCAAAAGTTCAAAAGTCCCTTCCTAATAGGCTGCTCCACGGCTATTTATTGGGCTTTAAGCATGTAACCATCATGCTAAAATTGTGGAAGCGTGGGTTAGTGGGTATAGCGATGCCCACCATTTAATACGTGGTTATCGTGGCTTTAGTGGCCTTGGTGGTTGGCTTTCTTTGTTATGGCGAGCTTGAGCCGTTAAATGGCGAGCTTGGCTCTTCATTGGCTGGATGAACGAGGTTAAGCTACTCAGTGAACCGGTTTGATAACAACCCATTGCGTGGCGAACCTCGGTGGATGCATTTATGCATTTTGGTTGGATAACGAGTTTATTGGCGTAGGTGAACCTCGTATGAAATGGTTGGGTTTTAAGCCCATTGCGTTGGCGAATCTCGGTTGAATGTCGAGGCTCACTCGTAGGCGAACCTCGGTTGAATGGCGAGGTTCGCTGGCGTAAGCG
The DNA here is from genome assembly GCA_012295165.1 of Asparagus setaceus. NCBI lineage: Eukaryota > Viridiplantae > Streptophyta > Magnoliopsida > Asparagales > Asparagaceae > Asparagus > Asparagus setaceus. The sequence continues at coordinate 80,967,262 of CM022704.1, read as the reverse complement.
AACCTCGGTTGAATGGCGAGGTTCGCTGGCATGCGCGAACCTCGGTTGAATGGCGAGGTTCGCTGGCATGCGCGAACCTCGGTTGAATGGCGAGGTTCGCTGGCATGCGCGAACCTCGGTTGAATGTCGAGGTTCGCTGGCATGCGCGAACCTCGGTTGAATGTCGAGGTTCGCTGGCATGCGCGAACCTCGGTTGAATGGCGAGGTTCAGCTGGCGTGGCGAACCATTATAAATGTCGAGGTTCGCTGGCATGCGCGAACCTCGGTTGAATGGCGAGGTTCAGCTGGCGTGGCGAACCTCGTCGACAAGAGGTTTATTTGCTTGGCGGACCTCGTCACGAATGGAGAACCGCCAAACTTTGATGTTGTGGGCGAGCCTCGCCAAACTTTGATCTTGTAGGCGAGCCTCGTCAAACAAAGTGTTGTGGCGAATCTCATCATGAGCTTCGTTTCGTGTGAGCCTCGGCGTTCGATTGAACTCCGCTCCTCGTCGCGAACCTCGTATTGCGGTCGAGCCTGCGCCTTTTGAGCGAGTTTTGTTTTGAAGTTTATATGGTCGGCCTGCTACCGGTGAGCCTCTCCTTGAAGCTTTAACAACTAGGGTGCTCGTGACCCTCGCCTAGAGGATTTTTGGTACGTCTACAAGACCCCTTCAAAGTTTTGGACTTGAATCGGGTTGTGTGGGTGCGGAATACTTTGAATTTTTCTAGCGACTATTGGCGAACCGCACTCCAACCTCGCCGGAGTTGGATATGAGGGCAAGGCCACGAACCGCTCACCGACCCTTGGCGTTTCGTTTCGATTTCTCTTTAGATCCGCATCCGCGTGGCAAATTAGGGATTAGACCCTTTGGTGACTTGTCACATCCCGGATCCGCCGAGATCTGCATTGATGATCGCGTGAGAGATGCGGGCGTATATCTCGTCGGTTGGGTTCTTGGTCGTATATATGACGGCGAAGCGCGAGAAAACCCCCTTGCTCATCTTCCTCAAGCCACCAATCTAGATCGCGAAACCTTCCTTGGCCTTTCGAAGCAATGGCCCCAAAATCGGCTGGCGGCAAAGGCAAAAGCGTTGGGACTTACTCCTTACCGCCCGTCGCTTTCCACGGGTAAAGGCGTAAGAGCATCGCTTCGCCAAAACATGACTTTAAGATCTGCAGTAGAGTTAATTTTCACGACTTGATTTTCACTCACGGAGATGAGATTGCTCTCCAAGATCATATCTTTCTAGCTGCGCCCGGTTTGATGAGAGCTTGCCTCATTTGGCTTGATAAACCTCATCGAGGTTCTTGATCTCGAGATCCCCATAGGGTCTGTTTTGAAACTTCGCTTTGTTTGGCGAGGTTTGATTATTTTAGATGAAGCTTCGTTTGGTGAGTCGTCTTTGAATGATGAGCCTTGTTTAGCGAGGCTCGTCTTCTTAATGGGATGGGTCTCGTTTGGCGAGGCTCGCTTTCTTGTTGGATGAGCCTCGTTTGGCGAGGTTAAGCTCTTGGATGACTTTGTCCTTTTGAAGTGGCGATTTAAACCTCTGAGACCAACTTCTTCTTCTCTTTTGTGTAGTTGAGCATCCTTCTACCCCATTCCTCAGCGGGGTTCTTTTGGAGCAAATGGTGCTCAAGAGGCGAACACGATTTCCTCTCCCCTCTTGTGAGCGTTCACGCATTTGTGGGCGGCGAAGAGGAGTTGAGACTTCTTCG